>CM065734.1:25849624-25869624 GCA_033310375.1 Conus canariensis | reverse complement strand
TGATGATGATGATGATCATCATCATCATCATCATAGCAATAACATCAAGAACAATGACGACGACGATTATGATAATAAGAATAACTATAATGATAGAAAAAATTATAATAATAATAATGATAATGAAAATAGTAATAATGATAAATTAATAACAACAATAATAATGATAATAATAGTAATGATAATAATAATAATAACAATAATAATGATACAACAACAACTACTACTACTACTATTGAAAATAATAATTCTATTACTTCTGCAACAAAAATTACTAATGATAATCACACACACACACGCACGCACGCACGCACACACTTAAGAACTTAGAACTTAAGAAACACATGCTAAGGTGATCGTGAAAGCTGTTAAACTGGAACTGAACACACACACACACACACAACACACACACACACACACACACGGCAGTGCAGAAGTCGCTGCGAGTCACGGTCAATGTTTGCTCGTGCTGCACGTGTTTTAATCATCCAACCCGCTGTCTGAGCAACCGATCTGTGCACACGTACAGACACGGACCCATGGGGGTGGGAACAACATGGATAAGAAGAACCACCATACCATGACTAATTTTGACTTCAGCGGCCTTCGCAGAAGTTTCTTACTGGGGTGACATTGATGTTGGGCATTGACATTATTTTACCCATGAAATAGCTGTCTGAAACTGCTATGTAGGCATGGGTAATTCTGCTTGTTGTGGGGACAGTGATTGGCAGCTACCCGGATCAAGATCTCTGCACGAAGTAGAAGCAGTGGTAGGTTTTTATTTGTGTGGTGTGTGTGTGTGTGTGTGTGTGTGTGTGTGTGTGCGCGCGCGCGCGCGCGCATGTCTTTGTGTGTCTTTGTGTGTGTCTTTGTGTGTGTGTGTGTGTGTGTGTGTGTGTGTGTGTGTGTGTGTGTGTGTGTGTGGAGGGGGTTGTTATTGCCTTTGTTGTTGTTTCTCATACGTCTGTCGACATTAGTGATATTAAACAGAGGTGTGTGTGTGTGTGTGTGTGTGTGTGCGCGCGCGCGCGCGCGAGCACCGGCGTATGTTTGTGTGCGTGTGTTTGCTGTGTTACACTACGCTGTTTTATGTCCGGTTGTGTTGTGTGTGCCGTGTGTGGCGCGCGCGCGCGCGCGCGCGCGCGCGTGTGTGTGTGTGTGTGCATGGTACACATACACATGTATGCTTGTGGACAGCGATTCCTCGGAATTTACTATGCCGTTTTCAGTACAAGAATAGTCACCGATTCTCTCCTTGTTTAAATTCAGGAAAACGATTCGTCAATCAAATAAAAAAAATTTTTTCAAGATTGATAGATAACGAACAGGGTTAATAAAAATGTATTGATCAGCCAGTCAGTCAAGCAATTCAATAACCAGTCACCTGAATACTCGTTCATTCACCGTTTTCCGTAATATAGACTATGTCCAGTTTTCTCCTGCAGCGACTTCAAACAGTTCATATTGTCCTTACCGGCGAAAAAAAAAAAGGAACTTAATTTATTAGCAACCACTTGTAATGAACATAAAGTCTCGCAGACTGGAATATCCTTTTTTTTTGCAGCATTTCCGCTCCTTCCCCACAGTCTGACTTACTGTCTGTTAAGGCAGGGAAAAAAAAAGCAATTTGCAGGGAAAGAGAAAAGAAATGTATGCTGGAAATAATTTGTTTTGTACCATCTATAGTGGCGCGTTTGCGTCGAACTCGCCTGTACGCACAGCATCCGTGCGTCGCTACATCTATACATGAGCTTCTTCCTGTTACATATTAAAGCTGTTGTATTGAATTTTCATGTCGTGGTATGCTCCCGTAGCATTTAGAAACGCTGCCAATATTTACTGCATCGAAATACGATATAATGAGCCTTTGGCGCCAAGAAGCTGCTTACTGTATGAAGGAGAAAGGGGTACGAAGGGAAATCTTACCCTTTAATTAATCCTTTTCTTTTCGACATTCCTCCTTTATTTTCTGAAAATGTCATCACTGGCCTTTGTCACATTGTTCTTAGCGTCCTTGCTGAACATAATCCCATCCTTGGTTTTCTCACCATTTCGTCCTGCGGCTTCCTCATACCCCCCCCCCCCTTTTTTTTTATCCCTCACCACCTCCCGTCCGTCCTTTCATTCCTCACCCTGTCTCATTCGTTCTTTCTTTCGCCATCAGGTTCTCAGCAACAGTACCCTTTTATGACACGTGGTGTTCCCACACGCCCTTTTCTTTCTTTTTATATGCTTGAGTATTTTCCTTTCGCACCATGTGTTCACCCATATCCGTTCATGTCCAGCACCATGTTGTTTGGGTAGGATATCGTTCATGTCCAGCACCATGTTTTTTTGGTGTAGGATATCCGTTCATGTCCAGCACCATGTTGTTTTTGGTGTAGGATATCCGTTCATGTCCAGCACCATTTGTTTTTGGTGTAGATATCTGTTCATGTCCAGCACCATGTGTTTTTGGTGTAGGATATACGTTCATGTCCAGCACCATGTTGTTTTTGATGTAGGTATACGTCATGTCCACACCATGTTGTTTTTGATGTAGATATCTGTTCATGTCCAGCACCATGTGTTTTTGGTGTAGGATATACGTTCATGTCCAGCACCATGTTGTTTTTGATGTAGGTATCCGTTCATGTCCAGCACCATGTTGTTTGATGTAGGATATACGTTCATGTCCAGCACCATGTTGTTTTTGATGTAGGAATCCGTTCATGTCCAGCACAGTTGTTTTTGATGTAGATATCGTTCATGTCCAGCACCATGTTGTTTTTGATGTAGGATATACGTTCATGTCCAGCACATTTTTTGATGTAGATATACGTTCATGTCCAGCACCATGTTGTTTTGTGTAGGATATCGTTCATGTCGCACCATGTTGTTTGGTGTAGATATACGTCATGTCCAGCACCATGTTGTTTTTGATGTAGGATATCCTTCATGTCCACACCATGTGTTTTGATGTAGGATATACTTCTGTCCTAGCACCAGTTGTTTTGATGTAGGATATACGTTCATGTCCAGCACCATGTTGTTTTTGGTGTAGGATATCCGTTCATGTCCAGCACCATGTTGTTTTTGGTGTAGGATATACGTTCATGTCCAGCACCATGTTGTTTTTGGTGTAGGATATACGTTCATGTCCAGCACCATGTTGTTTTTGGTGTAGGATATCCGTTCATGTCCAGCACCATGTTGTTTTTGATGTAGGATATACGTTCATGTCCAGCACCATGTTGTTTTTGATGTAGGATATCCGTTCATGTCCAGCACCATGTTGTTTTTGGTGTAGGATATCTGTTCATGTCCAGCACCATGTTGTTTTTGGTGTAGGATATACGTTCATGTCCAGCACCATGTTGTTGTTGGTGTAGGATATACGCTCATGTCCAGCACCATGTTGTTTTTGTGTAGGATATCCGTTCATGTCCAGCACCATTTGTTTTTGGTGTAGGATATCCGTTCATGTCCAGCACCATGTTTTTGGTGTAGGATATCCGTTCATGCTAGCTCATGTTGTTTTTGGTGTAGGATATCCGTTCATGTTAGCACCACGTTGTTTTTGGTGTAGGATATCCCTTCATATCTGGCGCCATGTTATTTTCGGTGTAGGATATCCATTCATGCCAGCACCATGTTATTTTCGGTGTAGAATATCCGTGTATATCTGGCGTCATGTTATTTTCGGAGTAGGATATCCGTTCATATCCGGCACCATGTTATTTTTGGTTTAGGATATCAGTTCATTATCTGGGACCATGTTACTTTCTCTGTAAGGTTTAGGCTGCCTGTGCACACCTGGCGTCCTGTTACTTTCTCCCTAACAGGTAGGCTGTCCGTGCACATCGAGCACCATGTTTCTTTCGCCGTAAAGTGTGTAAGCTGGCATCCATGGGACTTTCGCCGTAAGATGTAGGACATGCGTGCACTTCTTCCAACAAGTTACTTAATCATCGATGTGTAGTATAACCGTGCGCATGTGGCCCCATGTGACTTTCACCGTAAGATGTAGAGGATACCCCAGCCCACGCCAGGCATTGTTACTTTCTCTGTAGGATGTAGGATACCTGGTCTAGGCCTGGCGTTGTTTCTTTCTCTGTTAGGTGTTGAATACCCGATGCACCCTCGACACTACGTTGATTTCGCCGAAAAGTGTAGGATGCCCGGTGCGCGCCTGACACTATGTTACTTTTCGCCGTAAAGTGTGGTATACCCAGTGCATGCCTGGCGTTGTATTACCTTCGCCATAATGTGTAGGATACCCGGTGCACGCCTGACATTGTTTTACTTACTCTGAAAGGTGTAAAACATTTTGACAGACCTGACAACTGGCAGCCTGTCCCCTCAGTGGTGGTAGCCTTTGTTTCCCCGTCCGCTTAGAACCATGGAATATCTTGAGAAACATATCCCAATCAGCTGCCTGCAATGTTCACTGCCATTTCTTTGTAGTCCAGACGACCACTTGGAGCCATTTCAGGGCTGTCACCATGCAGAGGAGAAAAAGTTCTGTCAAACACGCACGCACGCACACACCGCAAACACACACACACACCCACACAACACACCACACACACAACACACACCACGCACGCATGCACGTACGCAATCATGCACGCACGCATGCCACCACGCGCACACACTCACACACACACACACACACACACACAACAACACACACACAACGCACAGCAGGCACACAGCAGGCGTGCGTGCGCGCGCCCCACAGAGAGAAGAGAGAGAGGAGGAGAGGAGAGAGAGAGAGAGAGAGAGAGAGAGAGAGAGAGAGGAGGGAGCAAAATAATGGCATACGTACATATAGTTATGTAAACCGATGCGTGTTATACAAACGGGACGACTGGCATATAAAACTAAAAAAAAACTAAGCTGCGCGCGTCAGCCATTGAATCCTGCCTTAAGTAAACATGACTTTCAACACTGGCCAGACGATTGCTTTCTCTCTCCCTTTGTTTTTTTGGGGTTTGGTGGTTTGGACGGCGCAGCGGCTTTGGTTGTTTTCTTCCAGTGCGCTTTTCAAAATTCTTTGCCTTTGCTTTTCTCTTTATCGGTTGATGTATTTAATTGAAATATTGCTCATTGAGTTCATCTGGATCGTAAGTCGTAACAGTCACTGGATGGATATACGGAAAGAGAGAGGTACTTTGATGTGAAAACTCTTTCATGATAGAAGCTGGCAGTCAACTGAGGGCAGTAGGGGATGGAAAGCGGGGCTGCTTCTCTAGTTCTTATTCCTACCAATCTGCGATCATCTCGCGCAGATTTCTTGCATGCTCAATTGTTTGTTTGTTTTTTTCCATACAAGTTGTATCTTATTTACCTTCCCCTGAAGTCGAATTTTACTCTTTCCTCTCTCTCTCTCTCTCTCTCTCTCTCTCTCTCTCTCCTCTCTCTCTCTCTCTCTCTTTGGTTTGTACCCTCCCCACCCCCACCCCGTATCCTACCCTCCCCATTGTGCACTATAAATGTGACTGCTAAGCAGTATAGTTGTTCCTCTCATCTCATTTGACCATACTGGATTTGCGATATAGAATGGGATGTTGAAGGACGCGCGGACAATGCACATATCTATCACACTTAGTAATGATTATAGACTTCCAAAGCTCGTGTGAAACGATATCGTAATTTAGCTCCCTTTTTTCATTACATAGCAGCGTCTTCGGGGGAGTTATGACGGCCATAACCTTTTTCTCTACCAGTCTCAAACGTCTGTTTTAGAACTGTCTCCCCCCTTCTCCCCCTTCTCTTTGTTTCTTTCTTTTTGTTTATCTTTGTTTCTCCCATAGCTCTGTTTAGCCTGCAAAACACGACAAGACACAAATTTGATTGTCTCAATGGGTGAGGAGTCTGGGTGCGCTGGCTGACAGAACTCGGGTTTCAACCACTCTCTTCCCTTACATCAGTCGCACTTTCCACGTCGAGCGCAGAAGAATCGGTTCCTTCCGTTTCCTATCTTAATAAAGAGCTGCCTCTATTTTCATGCGCGTCTTTGTTCAGCGTACACCAGATAACAGAAAATCCTTTCTAGTCCTGAGGATCCATCCTCAATGAAATCCAGAACAGTGCTTTCGGATCTTCTTACCTCGCGTGTGTTGCATCAGTCTCATTCGTTCCCCTTCGCCGGGTGCACGTTGAACAAAGGATGTATTACAATCTCTTTCTTCTGTCGTTGAAGACGCTTGAAAACCGGATCCAGCCCTTCAGTCAGTTGTTCACGCCACTTCATCTACGTTCTGCTGCCGACACCCGTATCTTCAGACCCCCTTTCAGGCTAAAACCAGAAGGCCACAATTCTTCTTTTTGACATGCACACGTGCGGATTTCCTTCTTTTAGGCCTGATTCCTACGGCCATTGACTTCCTTTCATACTGAGCCCCCTCTCCCCCCCTCCCCGCCCCCCCCCCCCCCCTTATCTCTGACAAGCTCTCTTTCTCTGTTCCTCAAGCAGACCTGATTACAAAATTTACAGCTCTCCTAAGATTGTTTCTTCGAAGAAGTGTTCTGGCCCTAACCTATCACCCATTTATTTAGTTTACGTCTTCTCTGACTGTTGGGCGTGTGTGTGTGTGTGTGTGTGTGTGTGTGTGTGTGTGTGTGTGTGTGTGTGTGAGAGAGAGAGAGAGGGGAGAGAGAGAGAGAGAGAGAGAGAGAGAGAGAGAGAGAGAGAGAGAGTGTGTGTGTGTGTGTGTGTGTGTGTGTGTTTCTCCGCGCGCGCGCGCGGGTGCACGATTGTGCGTGCATGTGCATTTGAAACGTATGTGCTTAGCGCCGTTGTTGACCAAATTTTTGTTAGATCGTCCTGCCATGACTCGTGATGTACTGGGCAGATAGTACCAGTAGCAGCAGCAGTAGTAGTGGTAATGGCACAGCATCACCAGCAATGGTACTAGAAATAGCAGCACTCGTTGTAGGCGAAAAACAATAATGATAAATATTATAAGTGTAATGTTGCTAGTAATTATAGCCACTGTTGCATTTTCAATTCTTTTATTTTTTTATTCATGTCACTCGGTGCCACGACTCGCATTGAAATCCACTTTCTTCTTCTTCTTTGTTTTCTTAACTGATCTTTTTCGCGCTTCGCCCCCCCCCCCCCCCCCCTCTTCCAATCCCGCTCTCTGCTTCTGCCCTTTTCCTCCATTTTACTAAAACCGCACTAAGTAGGAAACGGTTTCAGTCTGCTTTTGTTTTCTTTTTCACTAAATATAAAGCAGCTATGGGTATAGAATGATATCATTCAGCACTGTAAACAGACATATGCAAACGCTATGTACTCAACAAAGTATTTAGATCGATTCACACCTAATTCGAACCATTGTGTTCGATTGAAATTTTGAAATTCGAGTCTGACAGGGTTTTAATATGGTTTAAATGAAATGCGGTTGAAGGGAGGTCAATTAGATTTGGATTGTACTCTGACAGGTATAGACTGCCTTTTCGCTGGCTGTTCCCTCAGTTTAACAACAGTCAGGAACTGATAACACAAAGCGTATACTTACATTTAGTGTCAGGTTAATCTGAGATTTTATTCCAGCCCCGTCATGGCCTGTTCCTCACTTATTCTCACGATCCGTCTTCAAACCCGACTTCATGCCCTTTGAGACAAGTTTCAGCAATCAACCCCCCCCCCCCCTTCCCCCCCCCCCCCCCCCCCCCCCCTTGGGGACGTCCGCCAGAGCCTCAGGCACTGGATGACCTTACCCCCGGCGCCATCAGACGGTGCTTCCAAAGCACACTCCTTCCTGTAAAGGCCCATCTCTTTTGACTCTAGACTGGGCTCAACAGAGGGTGCCATCTCTTTGGTTCTAGAAATAAGTGATCATCGGCCCATCAAAGAATGTCCTAAGCCATAGGTACTAAAAAAAAAAAAAGAAAGCAAACAAATCCTCCGTAGCTAAGAGGAACAATGACGGTTAGGTGGTATTTACGCCTAAAGGCTCGTGCTTGCCCTGTTACGTTATGTTAATGTTATCGTCGAATAAAGGGCGACTGCGAGGAGGGGGGGGGGGGGGGGGGGTTGGGGGGGGTTGGGGGGGAGGGGGGGGAGGAGGACTCCACCCTAACGGAGCCAATGGCGCAGTCAGATGGTATTAAATACGCCTAATGACTCGTGTATGCTCAGTTAAGTGGACTAAAAGAAAAGTTGGAGTAATCGTCAAATCAAGCGGGGATGGGCAGTGGTGGGGGTGGGGAGTGGGTGGTGTGGGTGGTGGGAGGGTTTCCACAGCTAACAAGGCCAATGGCGCAGTCAGATGGTATTAAGAACGCCTGATGACTCGTGAATGGCATGTTGCGTGGATTAAAAGAAAAAGGTTAATGTGATCATCGAATAAAGGGAGAAACTCTTCACAGGTAGCACGGCCAACGGCGCAGTCAAACAGTATTAAAAACGCATAATGACTCGTGAATGGCCTGTTATGTGAACTGTGAAAGGCTAATGTACTCATCGAATGGGAGGGGGGGGGGAAGGGAGGGGGACTCCACAGCTATCAAGGCGAATAGCGCAGTTAGTATTACACAAGCCTAATGACTCGTGAATGCTCTGTTAGGTGGACTTAAAAAAAAAAAAGTTGATATTATCATCTTATTAAAAAAAAAGTCGGGTGGGTGGAAGGACTACACGGCTAGCAGGGTCGATGGCGCAGTCAGATGGCATTAAATACGCCTCATGACTCGCGAGTACCCTGTAAGATGGATAAACACGTTAATGTAATCATCAAATTAAGAGGAAAAACTCCACTGCTAACAAGGCGAATGGCACAGTCTGATGGTACTAAGAACGCCTAATGACTCGTGAATGCAATGTTACATAGACTTAAAAAAAGGTCAATGTTATCATTTAATTAAGGGAAAAATCTCCAACCGCTAACTGGAGCAATGGCGCAGTCAGATGGTATCAAATACCGCCTAATGACTCGTGAATGCCATGTTACGTGGACTTAGAAAGGTCAGTGTTATCATTTAGTTAAGGGAAAAAATGTCCACCGCTAACTGGAGCAATGGCGCAGTCAGATGGTATCAAATACGCCTAATGACTCGTGAATGCTCAGTTATGTGGACTAAAAAAAATTGGAGTAATCATCAAATCAAGTGGGGATGGGGTGGGGGGTGGGAGGGGGGGGGGGCGGGTTCCACAGCTAACAAGGCCAATGGCGCAGTCAGATGGTATTAAGAACGCCTAATGACTCGTGAATGGCATGTTGCGTGGATTAAAAAAATAGGTTGATGTGATCATCGAATAAAGGGAGAAACACTTCACAGCTAGCAGGGCCAACGGCGCAATCAAACGGTATTAAGAACGCATAATGACTCGTGAATGGCCTGTTATGTGAACTATGAAACGCTAATGTACTCATCGAATTCAATGGGGGGGGGGGGGGGGGGGGGGGGGGGGGGGGGGGGGGGGGGGGACTCCACAGCTATCAAGGCGAATAGCGCAGTTAGTATTACACACGCCTAATGACTCGTGAATGCTCTGTTAGGTGGACTTAAAAAAGTTGATGTCAGATGGTATTATACAAAAAAGGGGAGGGTGGCGGGGGGACTACACGGCTAGCAGGGTGGATGGCGCAGTCAGATGGTATTAAATACGCCTAATGACTCGCGAATGCCAGTATCCCTATTTCGGAATCTTTTAAAATTCAATGTTACTTGCACGGTGCATTCAGTATATTTTTCATTTTCCAAACCGCGGCGGCAGAATTTGTATTTTCAATCATAATCGAGGGGGGGTGGAGTATGGTAAATCGCAGAAGACTGCATAAAGTAGAACAGTTACTGGCCTGAGCACTGCAACGATGAATTATCTGTAATTTCGTATAGCAGGATAAGGCTGTAGGCGTGTGTGTACACAGTGAATCAGTATTGACTTCATACAATGGGATTAAAGCTGTAAGCCAATGTATATTCTGAAGGTCGCACACATTAGGATAAACTGTCGGTTCTGTTATAGTTGTGAATCACCGGGGTCTGCATGACAGGATATAAAGCCACAGACCAGTGTCCTGTAACAGTGGATGATTGGGGGGACAGTACATGGTCTGATAAATATATTCAGGACCTGCATTCGGGACGGTATATCGGGCAAAAGCATTTCATTTCTCCTCCAGCTTGCTTCCCTTCCCACGCTCCATTTCATGTAGTCTGTATATTACTGATTGCTTCAGCAATAAAGCAATACCCTCTTCACCCCCCACTCGCAACCCCTTCTACCGTCCCGTGCTTCAGATATTCTTTTAAGTTTGAACACCTTAAGCTCTTTATGCATGAGGGGCCAAAACGCTAGTGTTTTACGTTAGCACATTTTTTTTTTTTACAAGTGCACAGTTGATAGAGAAAAAAAATCATGCTAGGATAGCGCCAGAGGGATACTGGACGAATGACAATAATCCCCCCCCCCCCAAAAAAAAAAAGAAGAAAACGACGACTGCTACCACATTTATCACTATTGCTGCTGCTACTCCTGGTAATATCAAGAGTGATCATTTTAATGATGATGATGATAATCATATCGTAAAATTGTGTCCGTTGCGCCAGTACCCGATGTGATAAGTATCTGATATATGTTGTTGGAGACATCTGCCAACACCTCTTAACCTTCCACCCCACCCTCTTCCCTTTCCACCGGCCTTGCCTTTTCAGAAATTGGAGATGTCACGTGGCTTTCTTCCCCTTTTGTGTGCCCCAGCATCATCTCCATCCCCAATTCTTATACACACACACACACACTCGCGTGCACGTGCATACACACACATACTGACTGAAACCAATTTATTGTCGGTGTGACGGTGTGACGAAACGCTTGACAAAACTATCTGATCGGTCCCACTAAAACCCAAACCAAAAAAATAGATTTCAAATCTATGCCCACTCCCCTCTCTCAACCCCCCTCTCCCCCTTTCTCTCACTTAGGATGGTGCAAACCGCACGGCTGACACGAACTATGACAAAGGAAAATTTTGAGTCACAGTAAACACGTGACGCCTTTCGTTCTTATTGGCCTACCCCCCTTCCCCTCGCAACCCTCCTTCACCCCCCCCCCCCCCCTGCACTGGGAGCAGCTCGACGCAGGAAAATTTCAACTGCATTGTGGCAATTGCCCATCTCCCCCCCCCCCCCCCCCCCCTTCATATCTACAGTCCGTGCGCTGGCGGATCACTGGTAAATTATGTCACTTGGGTTTCTCCGCGAGAGCCTGTGTCTATACGGACGCATAAATTAAACCGGCCGCTGAAGTCAGTGAGCTGTGCCGATTAGGTTCAAACGGTTTCCGAGGCGACTGGTGATAAGACTAGATCCCTCCCCCTCTCACCCCTGATGGGTGACTGACAGGTTGTCACAACCAAATTCCGCAGTTAGAATACATTTATACTAGCCGCACAGGGTTGCAACTTCACTGACCCTTCAAGACTGCCTGTAGACCAGACCAGAGGAAGACAAAGAGACAACTTAAGAAGGCCTAGGAAGCTCTGGGTAACCTCTTTGATCTCATTCACTGTTCATTCCCAGGAAAAGTGAGTTGGAACTCTGTTTCACATTTTCGAATCTATGTATTGATTTTATGTATGCTGTGTGGATTGACATTGTAACTTGGTACAAATGCTTAGCAACATTTATCAAACTGATGAATGATTATTCTGTGTAGGAGTTTGCTTGCCATCATATGGCAAAAGCTCTCTCCCAGTGGTTATGATTCTTTGTTAACTATCTGATCACTGTTCTTTGTGTTCACCCTGACTTTTGCCAGTAGGCAATTCTATTAAGAAAATAATTCGTTGATTAATTTTTATCAGGAAAACAGTATGCCTGTGGTAGGTGAAGAACTGCTACTCTGATTTATAAATACTGGTGATTGTTGGAATCATTTGTAGTGTATGACTTTAAGTCTACACCACATGTGTACTTGGACTAAGTGTAGCCCAAGTCAGTGTGATTTAATTCATAAGAAACATGGAAGAGTTGTTTAACTGAAACTATGTAACATAGTATTACTGTCTCCTACCCTGTTGTAAGCTTAACTTAGTCTTTAAACAAAAGTGGAGATTAATAGTTATAGCAGAAACTCTACCATAGAGAAAACTTTGCTGGCTGAGTCTCACACATGTGCTGAAAGTAAACCAGGGTAAATGTGTGCACTTGACAAACCAGCCATCAGATTCTCACTTACAGACCAAGTTCTCTTTATCACAGAACTGGGATCCTGGTCACGCTACACTTTGCGGCGAACCAGAAGCTGGGGCCTTGCCAGAAACTGGGGAAACGCCAGACACCAATGGCATCACTGTAAACCGGGGCGACACCAGACAACCAATCTACACCAGTGGGGCAGTCACCAACCACAGGAGAGATCAACTACCCTCTCTGAAGCAAAGCTAAGTTAGCTTACTACCTGGACTCAAACCCATCAGACCCTTGCCCTCACCTTATGAAGAAACAGTGAGAACCTGTCTATGAGTACCACTTTGGCTACAACACCGGGTGCTTGCCAGTGAAGTGGATGTATAATAACCATATACATTCAGTGTAACTTAGACAGACCCCCAGTATGCCAACTTAAACTTGCTGCACCGAGTGCAAGCGAGTAAAGTAGTAGTGAGGAAGGGCCTCTCATTGTGGCAGTCCAATGAGAATTAAACCCTAGCCTATGGAATTGACCCGCCAATACTCACCTATGTGTAAGCAATAAAAGTTGATGTGTGAAAGTGCACTTAACTTGTGTCAGTTCCCTGTTGTTCAATCAAATGTTGAATGTTTGAACTTCTCTCTTCAATTCTCTCTCAGAGCTACAAGTACTTATAAGAGTACAGGCTAAGGAAAATTATCTCAGAGCCACTGTTGAGTATTTTACCCAGTCCCGGAAAAAAATAAAACTTTCTTCGATGACTAGTACCGGAAAGTTGCTCCTTCCATCACTAGTAAGAGAGAGGGTGTAGGTGAAATATTAAGATAATTCTCATTGAGAAATTATCCCCAGTCCTTCCCCTAGAGGACCCACCTACCACTCATCCATCTCGTCACAGTCGGATTAACTCAAGGTTGTACTGACAGACAGGCAGACAGACAGACAGACACACACACACGCACACGCACACGCACACACACACACACACACACACACAGGCACTCCTGTTGTTTGACAAGCGGCAATGGCGGTCAGAATCAAATCTGCATGCGGCTGTGCTGTAAGCGAATTAGCAGATTTGTCGGTATTTTTTCTACGAAGCGATTTTTCTTCAAGTCTTAGACATCATATGCTGTAAATGCATGTTATTTCATTTCTTCCTGATCACTTTGCTCTGTTATGTCGAACGCCTTTGGTCTTTCGTCTTCGTCTTACCTGTCTTTTAACTGATGTTACTAGCGTTTCTCACCCACTGAATCCCTTCCGACAGTCTGCCCCTCCTCCCCCCCCCCCCCCCCCGCACTTCTCCTCAGTGCCTTCAGGACTCCTCTTTCACTGATGCACCCTGCTTCCTTTCTTTCTGTGAGTGACACGGAAGTTCACTACATCCTAGAGGAAAGGACGTTAGAGGTCCCACGAAACTTCTGCATTGCTGACGTTCTCTGAGTATCCTGAAACAACTTCCCAGTGTTGCCAACGTGTGAACACGGTTCTTCTGTAAGGATTTTCTGTATGACACCTTTCTGAAGCTGGTTGACCGTCCCCTTAATGTGTTGGTTTTTCCACCTCGGTCATCTTGGTCATCCTGTCAGCCTGTCTGCAGCACACCTGTCACCTGGAACTCGCCTTGTGAGTGGAAACCCCATGCCAGAAGAAGGGGTGGGAGTGAGGGTGGGGTGGGGTGGGGGTGCGGTAGGGCTCTTTTAGTTGTAAACTGTGTCACAGTTTCTTTGCGGTATTATGCTCGAAATTTCCTTTATTCTTTGGCTTTTTTTTTTTTGTTTTACTTGTTTTTGTTTCCGTTTCTTCACTGTCGTTTTCTTTTTTCTGCCTCTGTGACACATTCCTTAAACTGTCCTTTTCACACTTTGCATACCTTTTTAATTCGCCCCATAAGAATGTAGACAAGACAGGGGAAGGTGAGGATCTTTCAACTAAATTGTACCCCAGTCTTCCAGAACTCCTGTGCTAGTCATTTCTTCTTTTGAGTCACTTGTGTCTTTTTGACTTTTCGTTCCTTTTAAACTTGGGTTCCTTTTTTTCTCCGCGCTGTTGCCAACCGCTTCTCAGTACTGGAGGTCCTTTTTTTTCTTTTGATAAACTTTAAGATGCAAGTTCTTTTTTTGTAATCTGATGATGAGATAGTGAGAGTTTAACACTGGAACAGGCTGTCCATTCTGCGGTGTTGTGAATTGATTTGGCATTTGATGTCATTGTCGTACTGAAATTTTGTCAAAAACTTATTTTTCAATCAGTGTCTAAAGAAAAACGTGAGCGGAATGATCAGAGTGGCTGGTGCACTTAACACTGCTTAGTTTTTTTATTTGACTGAAGGACTGTAGCATGGAAATGGATATCTTGAAAACGTGTAGCCTGTAAACCGTCCGTAAATTTGAGATTTCCCTTGACGGGAGTGACTTCTTAATGTTGATGTTTGTTTGTTTGTTTGTTTGCTTGTATTGTGCTTGTTCGTTTGCTTTCATTTTGTTTGTTTGTTTTTCGGTTCGTAGTGACAGCCCTTGAAATGCTCTCTGTGGTCTGTGCGAGCTGTACTGAAACATTCTCAGTACACATTTCCGATAGCACCATTGCAATTTTATTTCTATGTTTTCAGCTTTGAGCAATTGATTTCTCCTTAAGAGCACGAATAATCTTCGCTTGGTGATTGTGGAGCCGGTATGCCAAGACTTTTTTCCCACACATACCTGGACGAGCTCGATCAAAGTCCTTCCTTTGCTTGTATCCAGCCATCAAAGTCCGATGATGTCAGAAGCTTTTGTTTACCGTTTGTAAAAAAAAAAAGTCCATTTTTCTCTTCAACTGAAATCTATGACGCGCGCGCATGCGTGCACACACACACACACACACACACACACACACACACACACACACACACACACACAGAGACTCACACACACACACGCACACACACACACACACACACACACACACACACACACACACACACACACACACACACACGGTGTCCTGACCGTTTTCTACGTTTAACGCACTATGTTCACTTTTTGCGTGTCATTTTTGCTTAAGGGTTAACTTCCGTTTAGCTAGCTCCCTGTACCACAGATCAACGGAGAGGCTGCTGTGTGCCCCTTGATTCACCGTTTCCTATCTGGAAATAGTCAACACCTTACGTTTTTCTTTTCTTTTCTTTTTTTCTCAGTGACCAAGTTTCTGCACCTGGTTGAGTTATCCATTGTTTCCGAGTTCTCCATTGTGCTTTGTGCTGTGCACTCTTTGTTATTGTAACGAAGGTGCGGTTCAATGTTATTTTGTTACTGTTCCGTAGAACACTTCGCTTGTGATTGCACTATTGGTACTAAACCATTTTTCATTGCTGCGATTTCTTTTGTATTACCACTGGTAGCAACCAACAATATTCGTTGCTGCGATTTCTTTTGTGATACCACTGGCAGCAACCAACAATTTTTCATTGCTGCGATTTCTTTTGTGATACCGCTGGTAGCGTCCAACAATATTTCATTGCTGCGATTTCTTTTATGATACCGCTGGTAGCGTCCAACAATATTTTATTGCTGCGATTTCTTTTGTGATACCGCTGGTAGCGTCCAACAATTTTTCATTGCTGCGATTTCTTTTGTGATACCGCTCGTAGCAACGCACAATATTTCATTGCTACTATTTCTTTTGTGATACCGCTCGTAGCAACGCACAATATTTTATTGCTGCGATTTCTTTTGTGATAACGCTGGTAGCGTCCAACAATTTTTCATTGCTGCGATTTCTTTTGTGATACCGCTCGTAGCAACGCACAGTATTTCATTGCTGCGATTTCTTTTGTGATACCGCTCGTAGCAACGCACAATATTTCATTGCTGCGATTTCTTTTGTGATACCGCTCGTAGCAACGCACAGTATTTCATTGCTGCGATTTCTTTTGTGATACTGCTGGCAGCGTCCAACAATATTTCATTGCTGCGATTTCTTTCGTGATACTGTTGGTAGCGTCCAACAATATTTCGTTGCTGAGATTTCTTGCGCATCTGTCAAACTAGTTTTAAAGCTGATTCAGCATAGACCCTGTGCAGAGAAGTGACATGTGAACCAGGTTCGGTTTGCTGTTATATTCAGGTTGAGCGTCGACACTCACCAAGGTGGTAGGGCAGACGGGATATCGGCATCAGGAGGGCCAGTCGGAGGGGGGTTAGATGGAGGGAAGAGCGTGATGGTAGAGGGTTTATGCAACGCTACACCAATGGCACCAGAACATCAATACATGAAGCCTCGGGCGTATGTGAACTCGTCTTTCAACGACCTAGGCGCTTTACTCTAACCTTCCTATCTTATGGCGTGGGTATGGATGTTGATGGGAAAAGGTGAGGTGGGGTTCCTGGTGCATCTTTGCTGGATCACGTTTGCTAAAGACATATTGGTCGTTGTTTTTATTTTGACCCATGCATATTTCGAGTGTCAGTCTGGTTAGTCGATATTAACTGGTATTGTTTTATAAATGCTTGCAGCCCCGATACGGTTTACGTCTGATCACTGAAAAGATATCGATTTAGACAGATTCCATTTTTAAGTCTTCATAACTTTCCCACTTCCTAAGGATTTGCTGATGCTCATCACGACACTTATTTCACTTCGTTTCCTTTGCTTCTCACCGGCGTTCTCCATACTTTTCAGTCCAGTTTTCTCTCCACTCCCTACTTTTCAAGCTCACTCCTTGATGTTCTCCAGAGATCCTTCACTTCATGGTATGAACATGTGTAAATGCTGAAAGGATGGATACACCACCACCAATTTCCATCTGCGCCCTGTGGCAGTTTTTCACTTTACCGCTGCTGTTTTTTTGTTTTCATATTTCATGGATTTGAACCTCAGGTCCTTCAGTTTCTCCACCCTTCTTTTATTCTTTAGCCTTCCCAGTACTGCCCATACCAGCTGTTATACATTATTCATGTTTCATATTCCCCGCTCTTGTATGTCATATTTGGCCTTTTCCCACTATACCTCCAGTTCTGTCTCTTCCCCCGTTTCATTCTTCTCTGCTACAGACAGTTCCTTTTTCTACACTGTTGACCTATTCTTCTGCATTGCTACAAACTTATGATACAGTCATTTCCATAGTTACCCATTTATTTTTCGTTCGGCGGTATTGAACAGTAGGACGGGCAAACCGTACTCGCTCCATCCAATTCTCCCCTTTCCATCCCGCCTTTCATACATCATTCTTATGCTCTTTTCCCACCAGTCATTCATTCTCTAAAACCCATTTCCTCCTTCAGAGCATCATTGATCAGTTTTACGTTGTCTTCTCCTCACATTTACTGATCTTCGTTCTTCTTTTCTTCACTCGTCCATCATTCATCCTTCTTACGTTCCCCCCCCCCCCCCCCCCCCCCCCCATTACCGTTCCGTCTCTCAGTTATCGTTCGCATGTTCTCTTCTTCTCATCCTGTTCATCATTTACTGTGGTCATGTTCTGCTCCTGTCCCACAATCAGCATATTCATGTTCTCTTCGTCTCATCGTGTCAACCATCCATTATAGATGCGTTCCCGTCTTTTCATTTCGTCTCATTCTGTGCCGACTGTGTACACGGTTACTCTGTTGCTATCCTGTTTTCATTAAGGCCATCATTCTAATGCTCTTCTCTTTGCTTCGCTTTCCTCATTCTTCTTTCGTTCATTAGTGTCATACCACCCTTTCTTCTATTCCTCTTTTCTGCGTTCTTCTCCAGTCCTCTCCAGTTCAGCATTCACCATTCTCGTGTCTCACCTCCCCCATCCAGCCCCCCCCCCCCCTCCAATCCAGCATTTATCATTCCGCCATTTTCCCCCGTCCAGCATTCCTCTTGTTCATGCCCCCCCCCCCCCCCCCCCCCCCCCCCCAGTTCAACATTTCTTGTTCTCACCTTTTTCCGCAGTCCAACATTGGTCATTCTCAGGATTTCCCACCAGTCCCGTCTTCATCATTTTCAATCCCCCTTCCTTCTCGATCTCCTTGCTACACACACACACACACACACACACACAACACACACACACACACACTCCCATCCAACATTCACCATTCGCATGTTTTACCGTACCCTATTATTCTTCCTTGTCACCTTTTCTACAGTTTAATTTTCATCAATTTTACGTTTTTCCTCAGCCCAGCATTATTCATTGCCACGCCCCTCATCCCCCCTCCCAGTTCAACATTCGTCACTGTCGTATTTCAAACATTCATCGTTCTCACACTACCCCTATTCCAACATTCATCATTCTCACACTACCCCTATTCCAACATTCATCATTCTCACACTACCCCTATTCCAACATTCATCGTTCTCACACTACCCCTATTCCAACATTCATCGTTCTCTCACACTACCCCTATTCCAACATTCATCGTTCTCACACTACCCCTATTCCAACATTCATCGTTCTCACACTACCCCTATTCCAACATTCATCGTTCTCACACTACCCCTATTCCAACATTCATCGTTCTCACACTACCCCTATTCCAACATTCATCGTTCTCACACTACCCCTATTCCAACATTCATCATTCTCACACTACCCCTATTCCAACATTCATCATTTCTCACACTACCCTATTCCAACATTCATCATTCTCACACTACCCCTATTCCAACATTCATCATTCTCACACTACCCCTATTCCAACATTCATCATTCTCACACTACCCCTATTCCAACATTCATCATTCTCACACTACCCCTATTCCAACATTCATCATTCTCACACTACCCCTATTCCAACATTCATCGTTCTCACACTACCCCTATTCCAACATTCATCGTTCTCACACTACCCCTATTCCAACATTCATCATTCTCACACTACCCCTATTCCAACATTCATCGTTCTCACACTACCCCTATTCCAACATTCATCGTTCTCACACTACCCCTATTCCAACATTCATCATTCTCACACTACCCCTATTCCAACATTCATTATTTTCAAGTTTACCCCTATTCCAACATTCATCATTCTCACACTACCCCTATTCCAACATTCATCGTTCTCACACTACCCCTATTCCAACATTCATCATTCTCACACTACCCCTATTCCAACATTCATCATTCTCACACTACCCTATTCCAACATTCATTATTTTCAAGTTTTTCCCTTGTTCTACATTCATTATTCTGACGTTTTTCCCCCCGTTCCAACATTCATACATTCTCACATTTTATTTCAGTCTAACAGTCATCATTTTCATTTTTTTTACCTATCTTATAATTAATTATTCTCATGATTTCCCCCCCGTACAACATTCATCAGTCTCACGTTTTCCGCCACCCCAGAATGCTTCATTCTCACGTTTCCTCCATCCAACATTCATCATTCTCACGTTTGCCTCGTCCAACACTTGATCAAAGTTTACCCTTCCCCCATTGAAACGGCCATTATTGTCACCCTTTCCCCGATCACACATTCATTAATCTCACGTTTCTCTTTGTCAAATGTTTATTATTCTCACGGTTTCTTCCATTGAACATTGATCATTCTCCTCCAAAATGCTTTATTGTTACGTTTTCCTGTTCAACATTCATCATTTACGACTTCCGCCAAAGACCAGCATTAGTCATTTTCACGTTTTTCTCCGTCCAGCGTTTATCATTTTCATCTGTCACTCGTTGTCCTGTCGTCCTTTTTTGATCGCGTCCAGCGTTCGTTATTCACACCGTAACCCTTCTGCTGCCATTCATCATTGGGTTACTGTAACGATGACCGATTTTTCATGTACTCGACGATTCTCCCACGTTCTTCCCTCTTATCTCCCTTCTCTCATCCATTTCCCATTCGTCATTCTCGCCTCTTCATTTTCTTTGTTTGCAAATTTTATCATTTCCTTTTTC
>CM065734.1:25847498-25849524 GCA_033310375.1 Conus canariensis | reverse complement strand
CATCATTCTCACACTACCCTATTCCACATTCATCGTTCTCACACTACCCCTATTCCAACATTCATCGTTCTCACACTACCCCTATTCCAACTTTCATTTCCCCCCCCCCCCCCCCCCCAGTTCAACATTTCTTGTTCTCACACTTTCCGCCAGTCCAACATTGGTCATTCAGATTTCCACATCCCGTCATTCATCATTTTCAATCCCCCTTCCATTCTCGATCTCCTTGCTACACACACCAACATCACACCACACACACACCACACACACACACACTCCCATCCAACATTCACCATTCGCATTTACGTACCCTATTATTCTTCTTTCACCTTTTCAAACAGTTAATTTTCATCAATTACGTTTCCTCAGCCCAGCATTATCATTGCCACGCCCTCATCCCCTTTCCCAGTTCACATTCGTCACTGTCGTATTTCAAACATTCATCGTTCTCACACTACCCCTATTCCAACATTCATCATTCTCACACTACCCCTATTCCAACATTCATCATTCTCACACTACCCCTATTCCAACATTCATCGTTCTCACACTTACCCCTATTCCAACATTCATCGTTCTCACACTACCCCTATTCCAACATTCATCGTTCTCACACTACCCCTATTCCAACATTCATCGTTCTCACACTACCCCTATTCCAACATTCATCGTTCTCACACTACCCCTATTCCAACATTCATCGTTCTCACACTACCCCTATTCCAACATTCATCGTTCTCACACTACCCCTATTCCAACATTCATCATTCTCACACTACCCCTATTCCAACATTCATCATTCTCACACTACCCCTATTCCAACATTCATCATTCTCACACTACCCCTATTCCAACATTCATCATTCTCACACTACCCCTATTCCAACATTCATCATTCTCACACTACCCCTATTCCAACATTCATCATTCTCACACTACCCCTATTCCAACATTCATCATTCTCACACTACCCCTATTCCAACATTCATCGTTCTCACACTACCCCTATTCCAACATTCATCGTTCTCACACTACCCCTATTCCAACATTCATCATTCTCACACTACCCCTATTCCAACATTCATCGTTCTCACACTACCCCTATTCCAACATTCATCGTTCTCACACTACCCCTATTCCAACATTCATCATTCTCACACTACCCCTATTCCAACATTCATTATTTTCAAGTTTACCCCTATTCCAACATTCATCATTCTCACACTACCCCTATTCCAACATTCATCGTTCTCACACTACCCCTATTCCAACATTCATCATTCTCACACTACCCTATTCCAACATTCATCATTCTCACACTACCCCTATTCCAACATTCATTATTTTCAAGTTTTCCCTTGTTCTACATTCATTATTCTGACGTTTTTCCCCCCGTTCCAACATTCATCATTCTCACATTTTATTTCAGTCTAACAGTCATCATTTTCATTTTTTTTACCTATCTTATAATTAATTATTCTCATGTTTTCCCCCGTACAACATTCATCAGTCTCACGTTTTCCGCCACCCCAGAATGCTTCATTCTCACGTTTCCTCCATCCAACATTCATCATTCTCACGTTTGCCTCGGTCCAACACTGATCATGTTTACCCTTTCCCCCATTGAACGGCCATTATTGTCACCCTTTCCCCGATCACACATTCATTAATCTCACGTTCTCTTTGTCAAATGTTTATTATTCTCACGGTTTCTTCCATTGAACATTGATCATTCTCTCCAAAATGCTTTATTGTTACGTTTTCCTGTTCAACATTCATCATTTACGACTTCCGCCAAAGACCAGCATTAGTCATTTTCACGTTTTTCTCCGTCCAGCGTTTATCATTTTCATCTGTCACTCGTTGTCCTGTCGTCCTTTTTTGATCGCGTCCAGCGTTCGTTATTCACCCGTAACCCTTCTGCTGCCATTCATCATTGGGTTACTGTAACGATGACCGATTTTCATGTACTCGACGATTCCCACGTTCTTCCCTCTTATCTCCCTTCTCTCATCCAGTTTCCCAT
>CM065734.1:25834998-25842498 GCA_033310375.1 Conus canariensis | reverse complement strand
CAGTTCCTAGCTTCTATCCCTGATCATATCAGCACTGGAGGTGGTGTTGTGGCTGGCCATAAGTTTGATCTCCTCAGTGTTGATATCCGTACTATATCTTGTAGATGTTTCATCTGGTGTTTTAACAAGCCTTTGAGTTCTTGTCCGGCGCCCGCCAGCCATAGAAGTTATCTGCAAAGTGAAGGTTCGTGGCGGTTCTTCTTGCAGTGCTGATTGTGTTGTCATGATCTTCAAGTGGATCATTCATGATGCATCCCAAGACTATGTTATGTCGGAATACTTTCCAATCGCGCCATTTATGTTCACCTTGGAGTGTACTTGCTGGGTGTTGTTGATTAACTTTGTCCTGATATCAACTGTCTTCATATCAGCCCCAACTACCTCTGGACAGACTCTGTGAAACGTCTTTTTTGAAGTCTGTGAAGACATGGTAGAACTCCAGGGGTCGCAGGTGTTTGTGGCGAATTATTGAAGATCTGTTTGAGGATTCTTCAGTATTTCAGATATAACGGTGTCTGTTTTCCACTGTAATCTATTCAGAATGATTTTGAAAAAAATACGTTGCTTACATCGCTCTTCTAACTGATCTTGCGGTTGTTCTGAAAGTGTTGAGGATTTCTCTCTCTTTGAAAGTGTGACGATCAGCGACTGAGTCTTCACGGCGTTAGCCACTCACCAATGTGCCAGGATCTGTTGCAGATGGCAGTTAACACATAAGGTGCTGCCATTCCGCCATATTCAGGCGTTCAGGTGTTCTGCAGGGATGTTGTCAAAGCTTGCAGCCTTGCCGTGTTTCAACGACTTCATTGCAACTACGACTTTTTCGACAGAGTGTTGGAAAGTCAGCTCCATTTGATGAATGCTGAACTGTTAGCACACTTGGATCTCTTTTGCTCTGTTTGTTTGCAGAGCCTAAAGCAGAATTCCTCTATCTTCTAACGATGTTTTCGCCCTGTATAAAAGTCCCGAATGGTGCTGACTTTACGTTGGTCAATTGTCCCCTGATCTATAGCTTTTTTGTGTTATTATCCAGGCCTCTCTCACACTATTTTCATCCCGACTAACGTTCACCGTTAGCAAGCTCTTCTCCCCTCATTCCGTTCCTCATTTTCATCATTTTCCACTTCTCTTCCCTCTTCATTGTTCATCATACTTGCGTTCTCGTTTTCTATTCCGTCTGCCATTCACAGTCACCACATTCTCCTGACATCATTCCGTCCATCAGTTATCATGCTTAAAGTTCTGCCGTTAATCATTCATCGCTCTCGAGTTCTCTTCATCAGTCCTCAGTCTCACGATCTTTTCGTTTCTCCCCGACCCACCGCTCATTTACCGTTCTGACGTTCCCTTCTTCCCCTCCGGCCCATCATTAACTCTTCCCCAGTCGTCGTCGTCGTCTCCTCTCGACCGTCATTCATTACCACGGTCTCCTCTTTTTTTTTCTCTGGTGTACCGTTCATCGGTTTTATGTTTTGCACATCCGTTCCTATTGTTCATCCTCCTCATCCTGCCCATGCGATTTCGTATGTTACTCATCATTCTCTAGGTGTCTTCCTCTTGGTCATCATCATCATCATCATCATCATCATCATCATCATCACCATCATCATCATCATCATCATCATCTCTCTGTCTCAGTCAGTCAGTCAGTCAGTCAGTCAGTCAGTCTGTCTGTCTGTCTGTCTGTCTGTCTGTCTGTCTCTCATCGAGAGGTCGTCCAGCCGTTGATTCTTTCAGTCCGTCGTTCAGGCATTTATTCGTCCAGTCGGTCTTTCTATCATACATTCGCTCGGTCGGTCAGTCGGTCGTTCAGTCATTTTATCCACACAGTCGGTCGCTCAGTCTTATATTCGTTCAGTCGGTCAGTCGGTCGTTCACTCATACATTCGTTCAGTCGGACAGTCGGTCGTTCAGTCATTCATTCGTACATTTGGTCAGCGAGTCAATCATTAGGTCATTCAATCGCTCAGTCAGTCAGTCATTCGTTCATTCGGCCATCAGTCGTTCAGTCATTCATTCGTTCTTTCGGTCAGTCATTCGTTTGTAGACTTGTTCGGTCGGTCGCTCGTTTAGTCGTTCGTACTGTCGGTTAGTCTACCGTTAAGACATACATTCGTTCAGTTGGTCGTTCGGTCATTCGTTCGTACAATGTTTTGTCGGTGGCTCGTTCAATCATTCGTTGGTTCAATCGGTCAGTCGGTCACTCAGACTTTCATTTGTTCAGTCGGTCAGTTGGTCGTTCGGTCATCCAGTCATTAAGTTGGTCGGTCAGTCGGCTGTTCAGTCATTCATTCGGCCAGTTGGCCAATCGATCGTCTAATCATTTGTTCAATCGGTCGTTCAGTCATACATTCATTCAGTCGGACAGTCGGTCGTTCAGTCATTCGTTCGTACATTTGTTCGGTGAATCAATCGTAAGGTCGTTCACTCATTCAGTCTGACATTCAGTCATTCAGTCGGTCAATCGGTCTGAACGACCGACAGTCATACATTCCGTCAGTCGGTCAATCGGATGTTCATTCATTCATTCGTTCATTCGGTCAGTCGGTCGTTTAGCCATTCGTTCGTTGATTTGTTCGGTCGGTCAGTCGGTCGTTGAGTCATTCAGTCGGTCATTCGGTCATTCAGTCAATCGGTCAGCCGATCGTCCAGTCATTCATTTGTTCAGTCGGTCATTCATTCATTCATTCAATTTGGCAGCCGGTCGTTCGGTCATTCATTCGTCCAGTCACTCAGTCGGTCGTTCAGTCGGCGGGCGTGCAGTAAAGCACAGATGGAGGACGTGGCATGGGTGGGGGTACATGGGATGCAGATACTGGTCGTGACAAGGACTGGCATACGTGAAAGGGTAGCAGAGAGAAGTGAACACAGGGTATGACGTGTGGGGATAGGTGGGACGCGGATGCAGGATATGCCATGGGTGGGGGGACGCGGATGCAGGATATGCCATGGTGTGGGGGACGCGGATGCAGGATATGCCATGGGTGGGGGGACGCGGATGCAGGATATGCCATGGGTGGGGGGACGCGGATGCAGGATATGCCATGGGTGGGGGTTACGGATGCAGCGAGCAACGTTGTTACGGATAAAAAGGACGGGAATGTAGTGCATGCCATTGGTGGGGGTAAGGTGGTCGCAGATGCAGGGCTTGACACTGGTGGGGGTACAGCGAGCGTGGATTTCAGGGCTTGACATGGGTGGGGATATGGGGGGGGGGGGGGGAAGGATGATTCGGGATGTAACATGGGTGGGAGCATAGGGTGTTGTGAAGCAGAGTGTAACATGGATAGGGGTACAGCAAGCGTAGATTTTAGAGCTTGACATGGGTGGTGGTAGGGGGTGGGGATTTTAGATCATGAAATAGGTTGGGGCACAAAGGGGAGGGGTGTGGAGAGGTGCGTGTAGAAGTCAGGGCGTGACATGAGTGGAGGTAAAGGAGGGGGATGGAGGGGTGTGTACGGATTTCAGGGTGTGACATTGGTTTGGGTATGGGAGGAGCGGATTTTTAGAGCGTGATGTAGGTGGTAGTAAGTGTACAAAGTGCAGATATTTCAGGGCCTGATATGGTTAAAGGTGTAGGGGCGCGGATATCGGGGCGTGACTCGAGTTGAGGAAGAGGGAGTGAAGATTAAAGGGCATGACAGGGTGAGCAAACAATGACACGGGTGGGCGCATTGGGGCAGATGTGGCGCAGATACAGGGCGTGACATGAGTGGGCAGATTGGGGCAGGGGAGGGGAGGGGGGGGGGGGGCCCGAGGATTAAGGGCGTGAAATAGATGAATGTATTGGGGCAGAGTGGCGCAGTTGAAGGCAGTGACACAATAGGCGTATTGAGGTAGAGGGAGCAGGGATGAAGAGCATGGCGTGGGTGTCTTCTTTGGGCAGTGAGGACGAATGAAGGGCGTGACGTGGGTGTTTTTTTTTAGGCAGATGGAATGCGGATGAAAGGCGTGACAAAGTGGGCGTATTTGGGCGGAGGGGGCGTGGATAAACAGCGGGACATGATCGGCATATCAAGGCAGAGGCAGCGCTGGTGAAGGGCGTGGCATAGTGAGTATACTGGGGCAGAGGGGGCACAGATGAAGGGCGTGACGTGGGTGTCTTATTGGGGCAGAGAGGGCAGCTGAAGAGCATATGGTGGGTGCCTTATTGCAGCAGAGGAGGCGCAGATGAAGGGCGTGGCCGTGGACGTACTGGGCAGAGGAAGCGCAGAGGGGCCACAGCCTTAAACTGACAGTCTTATTGAGGCAGAGGGGGAAGGTGAAGGACGTGATGCAGGTGTCTTATTTGGGCAGAGAGAGCGCGGAAGAAGAGCCTGATATGGTGGGCGTATTGGGGCAGAGTGGACGTGGATGAAGGGTGACATGGGTGTTTTATCAGGGCAGAAAGGAAGGATGAAGGGCAGAGGAGGGAGAAGGGCGTGGCATACTGGGCGTTTGGGGAAGAGGGAACGTGGAGGAAGGGCATGACATGATAGGTATGTCGTGGTAAAGAGGGCAGGGATGAAGGGCGTGACATATGAATCTTACTGGGGTGGATGAAGGAACGACAAGGGTGTTTCATTGGGGCAGAGCGGGTGTGGATGATGGAAGTGACATGGTGGGATGTATCTGGACAGAGGGTGCGGATGAAGAGCATGACATGTAGAGTGCATCGTGCAGAGGAGGCGTGGATGATGGAAGTGACGTGGATGGGTGTATTCGGACAAAGGCTACGGATGAAGAGCGTGACATATAGAGTGTATTGTGTAGAGGAGGCCTGGATGAAGGTCATGACATGGTGGGCGTATTTGGGCAGAGGGAACGTGGAGGAAGGATGATGCGGGTGGGCGTATTGGGGCAGAGGGAACGTGGAGGAAGGATGATACGGGTGGGCGTATTTGGGCGGAGGGAACGTGGAGGAAGGATGATACGGGTGGGCGTATTTGGGCAGAGGGAACGTGGAGGAAGGATGATACGGGTGGGCGTATTGGGCAGAGGGAACGTGGAGGAAGGATGACACGTGGTGGGCGTATTGGGGTAGTGAACGCGGAAGAAGTGCGTGACATGGGCGTCTTATTGGGGCAGAGGGGGCCTGGATGAAGGGCATGACATGGTGGGCGAAGGGGGCGCAGATGAAGGGCGTGATAGATGGGCCTTCAGGGCGTAGGGCATAGCAGGCGCATTGGGGTAGGGGAAGCGCGTATAAAGGGCATGACACAGTGGATGTACTGAGCGGAGGGATCCAGATGAAGGGCATGACATGGTGGGCGTATTGGATCAGAAGGGGCGCTGATAAAGGGCATGACGTGGGTGTCTTAGTGGGAGAGAGGGGGTGGATGAAGGGAGTGACGTGGGTGTCTTATTAGAGCAGAGGGGGCGATGAAGGGCATAACACGGGTGGGCGTTGGGGCAGAGGGAACGTGGAGGAAGGATGATACGTGGTGGGCGTATTGGGGTAGAAGGAGCGGATGAAGGGCGTGAAATCTGGGCATATCGGGCAGAGAGGGCGTGGACGAAGGGCGACGTGGTAGGCGTATTGAGTCAGAAGAGGCACGGATGAATGGCGTGACGTGGTAGGTGTCTTGGGTCAGAGGGGGCAGGGATGAAGGGCATGAAATGGGCATCTTATTGGGGCAGAGAGGGCGGTTGAAGGGAGTGACGTGGATGGGTGTAGTTGGACAAAGGTGCGGATGAAGGGCATGACATGTCGAGCCCATTGCGCAGAGGGGCGTGGATGAAGGGCATGACATGTCGAGCCCATTGCGCAGAGGGTGCGTGGATGAAGGGCATGACATGTCGAGCCCATTGCGCAGAGGGTGCGTGGATGAAGGGCATGACATAGTGAGCATTGGGCAACGGGGGCGCAGATGAAGGGTGTGACAGTCGGAACACTGGGGCAAATGGGACACGATTGAAGGGCGTTACAAGGTGTCTAATTGGGACAGAGGGGGTAGATAAATGCTGTGACGTGGCTGTCTTATTGGGGCAGAGGAGTTGGATGAAGGGTGTGACATGATGGACGTATTGTACAGATGGGGTGCAGATGAAGGGCGTGGCATGATAGGTGTTTCGGACAGATGGGGCGCAGATGAAGGGCGTAGCATGATAGGTGTTTCGGACAGATGGGGCTCAGATGAAGGGCGTGGCATGATAGGTGTTTCGGACAGATGGGGCGCAGATGAAGGGCGTAGCATGATAGGTGTTTCGGACAGATGGGGCTCAGATGAAGGGCGTGGTATGATAGGTGTTTCGGACAGAAGGGGCGCAGATGAAGGGCGTGGCATGATAGGTTTTCAGGCAGAAGGGGTGCAGATGAAGGGCGTGTCATGATAGGTGTTTCGGGCAGATGGGGCGCAGATGAAGGGCATGGCATGACAGATGTTTCGGGCAGAAGGGGTTCAGATGAAGGGCGTAGCATAATAGGTGTTTCGGGCAGAAGGGGCTCAGATGAAGGGCGTGGCATGACAGGTGTTTCGGACAGAAGGGACACAGATGAAGGGCGTGGCATGACAGGTGTTTCGGACAGAAGGGACACAGATGAAGGGCACGGCATGATAGGTGTTTCGGACAGAAGGGGTGCAGATGAAGGGCGTGGCATGATAGGTGTTTCGGACAGAAGGGGTGCAGATGAAGGGCGTGGCATGACAGGTGTTTCGGACAGAAGGGACACAGATGAAGGGCGTGGCATGATAGGTGTTTCGGACAGAAGGGACACAGATGAAGGGCACGGCATGATAGGTGTTTCGGACAGAAGGGGTGCAGATGAAGGGCGTGGCATGACAGGTGTTTCGGACAGAAGGGACACAGATGAAGGGCGTGGCATGACAGGTGTTTCGGACAGAAGGGACACAGATGAAGGGCGTGGCATGATAGGTGTTTCGGACAGAAGGGACACAGATGAAGGGCACGGCATGATGGGTGTTTTGGGCAGAAGGGGTGCAGATGAAGGGCGTAGCATAATAGGTGTTTCGGACAGAAGGGGCTCAGATGAAGGGCGTGGCATGACAGGTGTTTCGGACAGAAGGGACACATATGAAGGGCGTGGTATGATAGGCGTTTCGGGCAGATGGTGCGCAGATGAAGGGCGTGGCATGATAGGTGTTTCGGACAGAAGGGACACAGATGAAGGGCGCGGCATGATAGGTGTTTCGGACAGAAGGGACGCAGATGAAGGGCGTGGTATGATAGGCGTTTCGGGCAGATGGTGCGCAGATGAAGGGCGTGGCATGATGGGTGTTTCGGACAGAAGGGCTCAGATGAAGGGCGTGGCATGATAGGTGTTTCGGCAGATGGGGCTCAGATGAAGGGCGTGGCTTGATGGGTGTTTGGGCAGAAGGGTGCAGATGAAGGGCGTGGCATAATGGGTGTTTGGGGCAGAAGGGGTGCAGATGAAGGGCGTGGCATAATGGGTGTTTTGGGCAGAAAGGGTGCAGATGAACGGCGTGGCATAATGGGTGTTTCGGACAGAAGGGGTGCAGATGAAGGGCGTGGCATAATGGGTGTTTGGGGCAGAAGGGG
>CM065734.1:25822498-25829998 GCA_033310375.1 Conus canariensis | reverse complement strand
GTGTGTCTGTGTGTGTGTGTGTGTGTGTGTGTGTGTCTGTGTGTGTGTGGTGTGTTGTGTGTGTGTGTGTGTGTGTGTGTGTGTGTGTGTGTGTGTGGTGAATGGGAGAGAGAGAGGAAAAGACAGAGAGAGAGAGAGAGAGAGAGAGAGAGAGAGAGAGAGAGAGAGAGAGAGAGAATGCGTGGCGCCCAATATACTATAGGTTCCCACGGTCTCCTGAAAGCTATTTGCTATTTTTGCAAAATAATTAAAAGATTTTTCATTTCATTCATTTGATTTCGTTTCATTTTTCATTTCATTTTCATTTCATCTCTCTCTCTCTCTCTCTCCATCTTCCACCCCCACCACACCACACACACACACACACACACACACACACACACACACACACACACACACACCCTATACATGTGCGACAAAGCAGCGTGAGGCTGAACCGCCGATTTGTCGCACGTACGACAAATCGGCTTGTGCGACAAATCGGCGGTTCAGCACACCCCTTTTTCCGCTGATTTGTCGCACGTGCGACAAATCGGCGTGTGCGACAAATCGGCGGCTCTCAACCCCTCTCCCACCCCCACTCCTCGCCTCTTCACCCCCTCAATACACCCATACAAGGTCTTCTGTAATCCGTATATCCAGGTCGTTTTCGATGCGGAAAACATCGATAATACTTTAGAATACCGGAACAGAGATACGTTGCCATCAGTTTTAAAATAAATCGTCTTCGATAATTTGACCAAAGAGGCTCAATCTATTGTGCAGGACAGGAAGATCAAATTTAAGTATTTTTGTGCAGGAGAGGAGACAAATGTTTCCCCACGGTTACAGACAACAACCATAATACTCTAAAAATGCCAGGAACAGATATGTTGCCCTTATTTTCGGAAACATTGGCTTCAATGTTTTGACGCATGAAAAGCGTAACTACTTGTGCGGGGTGGGAGGGTGGAGAAGGACAAGATGCGTTATTTCTCTGCTCCGCCTATTCAGATGTTGCAGGGTTTGTGACAGCGAGCCACTGCCACTCCTCAGCTTTCATTGTCTCTTCTTCCACCCTCAAGTTAGCTTCTTCCCGTCGCCTGCTACATCACTGCCTCTGTCAGTGCACCAGTTGCTTTCGTAGTAATATGGAGGGGAGAGAACCGGTATCTCACCAATGTGTCAGAATCCCGTCTGCTCGGACAGGTCATTAACTGCTTCGGGGTACCAAAGTAAACGTGTGCCACAGCACCTGTGTTCAGTTAGCCAGTCTGCCCTCTTAGGTAAATTACATATACCAGCCGCTTGCCTGTTACGCAGCGAGGTCGGCCCACTGCCTGAACGTAGCCTATGACTGCGCGCAAACCACTAAGTGTCTTCTTCAAATTTGACGGTTGGACAGTATCAGCGGCGCAGTGTGGTCAGTAGACCGCTAGCTCGTCAGCAGGAGGAGGCAGAGAGAGCCATTCAGATCAGCAGGATGTGTCGAATGCCTTCAAAAGAGCGCAATGGAACAAGCTAAAGCCGAATATTCATTATCCTCCCTCTTAGGATTCTTTGGCTTTTCCAGTTCGCTAACGTTAGTATCCTCTTGTTCTGTCCACCGCTCCTAAGCACTTTTCAGTGACCCCCATCTTGGTGTGGTTAACATCATTATGCTGCACATTATGGATGTCGAGTTGAATGCCTGCCCCCCCCCCCCCACTTCCCCTCCCCTCCCTCCCCCCCCCCCCCCATTTCATCAGCGAAGATAATGAAGGTGACTGTGCACTAATGGGGCCCAGAAGCTTTAAGGAAGTGGTGAATTGAACGTACAGAAAGGCCATCAACGATGCTGATCACGCTGCCGTTGTTTTATCCTGGTTTTTCATCCGGCGTCTCGTCAGCCCTTGAAGTCCTAGATTCTGAACTGCTGACCCTCCTCGTCCTCCTCCTCCTGCTCCTCCTGCTCCTCCTCCTCCTCATTCTCCTCTTCTTCCTTTCCTCATGGGGTTTCTGGGGGAAGTGCGTTTATGATTATGATGTTCTTGACGGTAAAAGAATGGAATTACTTCCCCTTAGGTGATGTCTGGCACGCAGAGAGAGAGAGAGAGAGGGAAAGAGAGAGCGAGAGAGAGAGAGAGAGAGAGAGAGAGAGAGAGAGAGCGAGAGAGAGAGAGAGAGAGACGAGAGAAAACCTGGAGAAAAATTTAGAGAGAGAGAGAGAGAGAGAACCCTGGAGAAAAATTTGGTCTGTTCATGTGAAGATTTCTTCTTTATTGTTGTCCACAGTCCCTGCCCCCCCCCCCCCCCTCATCCGTCTAGTCCCCCATATCCCCCTCCTCTGGCACACATAGAGATTCTGTACACATGGCTTTGGTCGCGATGTAGTGTGCTTATAGGTTTGAAGTCGTCACAGTTCCATTATGAAGGGTGTGACTGAACTTATCCTGCATTTGCTACTATCTATTTCTTTTTAATTCTATAGCGCTATTTTATTTTGAAAATGAAAAGAATGAGGTGTATTCAAATAAGATTCATTTCCTTTCATTCCTTTTTCTTTGTTTGCTTGTTTGAGTTTTTTTAAAATTTATTTGTTTATTCGTTTGATTAAGTCTTTCTTTCTTTCTTTCTTTTCTTCCCTTCTTTCTTTCTTTCTTTCTTTCTTTCCGTCTCCTCCTCTCGTTCTTTCTTTTTTCTTTTCTGTTTTCTCTCTTTCGATCATTGTCTCTACCTGTCTTTCTTTCTCTCCTTTTTTCCTTCTTTCCTTATTTATTTCTTCTTATCCCTTCCATCCTTCTTTGGTTTTCTTTTTATTTGCTTCCATCCTTTCTTTACTTCTTTATTTCCTTTCTATCTTTTAACTTCCTCTCTTTCGGTCTCTTTGTTTTCCTTTCCTCCCCCCTCCTCCTCTCTCTCTCTCTCTCTCACTCTCTCTCTAGCTATCTAGTTTTCTATGTATTTTCCTTTTCCAATTTGCTAGCGTTGGTACCCTCTTGTCTGTCCTTCGACTCTAATCCCTTTACAGTGACCCCCATCTTCGAGTGGTTAACGTTATAACGCTTCACACTCTGGATGTCCTTCGCCTCTAACCATTTTACAATGACCCCCATCTTCGTGTGGTTAATGTCATCACGCTGCACACTCTGGATGTCCTTCGCCTCTAACCATTTTACAATGACCCCCATCTTCGTGTGGTTAACGTCATCACGCTGCACACTCTGGATGTCCTTCGCCTCTAACCATTTTACAATGACCCCCATCTTCGTGTGGTTAACGTCATCACGCTGCACACTCTGGATGTCCTTCGCCTCTAACCATTTTACAATGACCCCCATCTTCGTGTGGTTAACGTCATCACGCTGCACACTCTGGATGTCCTTCGCCTCTAACCATTTTACAATGACCCCCATCTACGTGTGGTTAACGTCATCACGCTGCACACTCTGGATGTCCTGGCGACCTCCTAACGTCTGAATACCATCAAGTGCTGTGCATAAAGGTCCGAGCTTCAATCGGTGTTTCGCGTCCCTTAAGCCCATCACGATGCTGATACATGGCCTCTGTTTCCTCGTGGCTCTTTTCATCCGGTGTCATCTACCTCCCTGAAGGTCCTAGAGCTGAACTGTGCTCCTCTCCTCTTGGTGCTCATCTCCTCCTCTGGTGCTCCTCCTCTCCTGGTGCTCTCCTCCTCCTCCTGGTGCTCTCCTCCCTCCTGGTGCTCCTCCTCCTGGTGCTCCCCTCCTCTTGGTGCTCATCCTCCTCCTCTTGGTGCTCTCCTCTCCTTCTCTCTCCCCTGGTGCTCTCCTCCTCCTCCTGGTGCTCCCTCTTTCTCCTCCTCCTGGTGCTCTCCTCCTCTGGTGCTCCTCCCTCCTCTTGGTGCTCATCCTCCTCCTCTTGGTGCTCTCCTCTCCTCCTGGTGCTCTCCTCCTCCTCCTGGTGCTCCTCCTCCTCCTCCTGGTGCTCCTCCTCCTCCTCTTGTGCTCTCTCCTCTGGTGCTCTCCTCTCTCCTGGTGCTCCTCCTCCCTCCTGGTGCTCCTCCTCCTCCTCTGGTGCTCCTCCTCCTGGGTCCTCCTCTCTTGGTGCTCCTCCTCCTCTGGTGCTCCTCCTCCTCCTGGTGCTCCTCCTCCTCCTGGTGCTCCTCCTCCTCCTGGTGCTCCTCCTCCTCCTCCTGGTGCTCCTCCTCCTGGTGCTCCTCCTCCTCTGGTGCTCCTCCTCCTCCTCCTGGTGCTCCTCCTCCTCCTCTTGGTGCTCCTCCTCCTCCTGGTGCTCCCCTCCTCCTCTTGGTGCTCTCCTCCTCCTCCTGGTGCTCCTCCTCCTCCTTGGTGCTCCTCCTCCTCTCCTCTCTTGGTGCTCCTCCTCCTCCTCCTGGTGCTCCCTCCTCCTCTTGGTGCTCCTCCTCCTCCTCTTGGTGCTCCTCCTCCTCCTCCTGGTGCCTCCTCCTCCTCTGGTGCTCCTCCTCCTCCTCTGGTGCTCCTCCTCCTCCTCTGGTGCTCCTCCTCCTCCTGGTGCTCTCCTCCTCCTCTTGGTGCTCCTCCTCCTCCCTGGTGCTCCTCCTCCTCCTGGTGCTCCTCCTCCTCCTCTTGGTGCTCCTCCTCCTCCTGGTGCTCCTCCTTCCTCTTGGTGCTCCTCCTCCTCCTCTTGGTGCTCCTCCTCCTCTTGGTGCTCCTCCTCCTCCTCTTGGTGCTCTCCTCCTCCTCCTGGTGCTCCTCCTCCTCCTTGGTGCTCCTCCTCCTCCTCTGGTGCTCCTCCTCCTCCTCTTGGTGCTCCTCCTCCTCCTCTTGGTGCTCATCCTCCTCCTCCTGGTGCTCCTCCTCCTCCTGGTGCTCCTCCTCCTCCTCTTGGTGCTCCTCCTCCTCCTCTGGTGCTCCTCCTCCTCCTCTTGGTGCTCCTCCTCCTCCTCTGGTGCTCCTCCTCCTCCTTGGTGCTCCTCCTCCTCCTCTTGGTGCTCCTCCTCCTCTCCTCCTCTGGTGCTCCTCCTCCTCCTCTTGGTGCTCCTCCTCCTCCTCCTGGTGCTCCTCCTCCTCCTCCTGGTGCTCCTCCTCCTCCTCTCTGGTGCTCCTCCTCCTCCTCTTGGTGCTCCTCTCCTCCTGGTGCTCCTCCTCCTCTGGTGCTCCTCCTCCTCCTCTTGGTGCCCCTCCTCCTCCTCTTGGTGCTCCTCCTCCTCCTGGTGCTCCTCCTCCTCCTCCTGGTGCTCCTCCTCCTCCTCCTGGTGCTCCTCCTCCTCCTCTTGGTGCTCCTCCTCCTCTTGGTGCTCCTCCTCCTCCTCTGGTGCTCCTCCTCCTCTTGGTGCTCCTCCTCCTCTCCTGGTGCTCCTCCTCCTCCTCTTGGTGCTCCTCCTCCTCTTGGTGCTCCTCCTCCTCCTCTTGGTGCTCCTCCTCCTCTTGGTGCTCCTCCTCCTCCTCCTGGTGCTCCTCCCTCCTCCTGGTGCTCCTCCTCCTCTTGGTGCTCCTCCTCCTCCTCTTGGTGCTCCTCCTCCTCTTGGTGCTCCTCCTCCTCCTCCTGGTGCTCCTCCTCCTCCTCTTGGTGCTCCTCCTCCTCTTGGTGCTCCTCCTCCTCCTCCTGGTGCTCCTCCTCCTCCTCTTGGTGCTCCTCCTCCTCCTCTTGGTGCTCCTCCTCCTCATCCTGGTGCTCCTCCTCCTCCTCTTGGTGCTCCTCCTCCTCCTCCTGCTTCTCATTTTCATCCTTTCCCTCTCTTCGTGGGGTTTCTGGGAGAAGTGCATTTGTGATTGTGATGTTCCTTTACGGTAAAGGAAAGGAATGGAATTGAATTACTTCCCCTTAGGCGATGTCTGGCACGCTGGGAGAGAGAGAGAGAGAGAGAGAGAGAGAGAGAGAGAGAGAGAGAGAGAGAGAGAGAGAGAGAGACCTGGAGAAAAATTTGGTCTGTTCATGTGAAGATTTCTTCCTTATTGTTGTCCACAGTTCCTGCCCTCCCCCCTCCCTCTCGTCCCCCATATCCCCGTCCTCTGACACACACAGAGATTCTGAACACACGGCTTTTGTCACGATGTAGTCCGTTGTAGGTTTGAAGTCTTCACAATTCCGTTATAAAAGGTATTCTTGAACGTGTCATGAATTTGCTATCCATTAAAAAAAGTTCCATAGTGCTCTTCTACTATGAAAAAATGAAAAGAAGAAGGGGGATTTAAACAAAAATATTCTCTTTCATTCCTTTCTCTTTGTTTGCTGATTTGTTTGTTTATCTATTTGTTTGATTGAATGTTTCTTTCTTTCTTTTTCTTTCTGTCTTTTCTTTCCTTCTTTCTTTCCTTATTTCTTTTTTTCTTTCTTTCTCCTTTTCTCGATCTTTCTTTTTTTCTTTTCTGTTTTCTCTCTTTCGGTCATTGTCTCTACCTTTCTTTCGTTCTCTCATATTTTTCCCCCGCTTTCCTTCTTTCTTTCTTCTTATCCTTCCATCTTTCTTTGGTTTTCTTTTTATTTCCTTCCTTCCTTTATTTCCTGTTTTCTTTCCTTTCTATCTTTTAACTTTCTTTCTTTCTGTATTTCCCTTCTCCTCGTCTTTGTTTTCCTTTTTTCTCCCCCCCCCCTCCCCCCTCTCTCTCTCTCACTCTCTCTCTCTCTCTCTCTCTCTCTCTCTCTCTCTCTCTCTAGCTTTCTATGTATTTTCCTTTTCCAGTTTGCCAGCGTTGGTACCCTCTTGTCTGTCCTTCGACTCTAATCCCTTTACAGTGACCCCCATCTTCGAGTGGTTAACGTTATAATGCTGCACACTCTGGATGTCCTTCGCCTCTAACCATTTTACAATGACCCCTATCTTCGTGTGGTTAACGTCATCACGCTGCACACTCTGGATGTCCTTCGCCTCTGAACCATTTTACAATGACCCCCCATCTTCGTGTGGTTAACTTTCATCACGCTGCACACTCTGGATGTCCTTCGCCTCTAACCATTTTACAATGACCCCCATCTTCGTGTGGTTAACGTCATCACGCTGCACACTCTGGATGTCCTTCGCCTCTAACCATTTACAATGACCCCCATCTACGTGTGGTTAACGTCATCACGCTGCACACTCTGGATGCCCAGGCGAGCCTCCCTTTTCATCAGCGGAGATAATCAAGGTGACTGTGCACTAAAGGGGTCCAGAGGCTTCAAGGAAGTGGTGAATTGAACGTTCTGAAAACCCATCAACGATGCTCATCACATGGCCGTTGTTTCATCCTGGTTTTTCACCGGCGTCTCCTTAGCCCCCTGAAGTCCTAGATGCTGAACTGCTGCCCCTCCTCCTCCTCCTCCTCCTTGTCCTCCTCCTCCTCTTCCTCCTCCTGCTCCTCTTCAGGAGGTTACTGAGAAAGTGCATCTATGATTGTGGTGTTCTTTACGGTAAAGGAAAGGAATGGAGTTACTTGCCCATAGGCTATGTCTGGCACACACACGCGCGCGCGCGCGCGCGCACACACACACACACACACACACACACACACACACACCATAGAGAAGAGAGAGAGAGACAGTGAGAGACAGGGACATGGGCATAGAGTGAGAAGAGGAGGATACAGACAGAATCATGAAGTG
>CM065734.1:25804998-25812498 GCA_033310375.1 Conus canariensis | reverse complement strand
TAGCACCAAGGCAACGTTGCACAAGAAACAGCTGCACCAGGCGGGTCAGATAGCCAAGATTTAAGACCGCCGCCTCCCCAAGATAGTACTAGTAGCACGGTGAATTGTCTACTGGCCATCACAGCAGAATAGCGCCACTAAAGATATTCAAACAGACCCTAGCCTCATAAACCACAACCAGTGGACAGCTCAAGCTGCCAACAGGGAGCCAAGCGTCAGACAGTCTCCCAAGTTACCCAACTCTCTGAGACTAATCACAGAGTCAGCATCGTGTGGGAGAGAGGCAGGGCAGCAAACGCCGTGATGCCCTTAATGGCACTCTCACCGTCCCAGACCTTCCCCTGCACTCACTGTGGCAGAACCTGTCTATATCGCCCAGACCTCATCAGTCACCAGCGAACCTGCTCCAGGTGAACAATGCCTTCGTAAATCGTCCGAGAAGCCAAGCCGTCACTGAAAGTATTGTGCGTCTCCCATGGCTACCCGCTCTCTACCGCCTTTCCCCTCCCCATTCAGTAACAACAGAAAGATATTCACTGACTTTGCGATTCGGTCTTGGTCTTTGGCGGAGAATAATACCCCCATAGGAGGTATCCCGCATCAGAAGGATCAGTACGGTGAAGTACGGAACTCCACGCCAGTGACTCGGCGGTACTGCAGTGTCCGCTCCGGTGGGTTGCCACATAACGACCTCATAAATTGCTCTCTGCGGATTGACGATACTGAAGATGCGACATGACAAACCTGGCAATGGGTGTGTAAGGTATGACCGGAATGGGCGACAAAGGACCTGCGCCATTTGATAAATGGAGCGATGGGAGGGGGTGGGGGGGGGGGTGGGGGGGGGGGAGGGGGGCTAGGCTGGGCGAGTGGTGGTGCACGGTTGAGCAGAATATGAGGTAGCAGAAAGGAGTGAGGAAATGTCTTTTTCCTACGCACACAGGTCAATACTGAAAAGGTTCAAGTAAGCACGTCCCTGGGATTTGACATTAGGCGCAAGAGAATCCTATACTGGAGTTGGGACAGGGTTGGCATTGCGCAAGATTTCAAAACTGGACTGAATAAATAAGGGTCATACGACTAAAAGTGCTTAACACGTGACCTGAAAGGATGCCATCATGGGGGAATGATTGGCTGTTTCCGCATTCATAGTGCGTGTGCGAAATAGGCGACACACTGTGTGTGTGTGTGTGTGTGTGTGTGTGTGTGTGTGTGTGTGTGTGTGTGTTGTGTGTGTGTGTTGTGTGTGTGCGTTTGTGCGTGCGTGCGTGCGTGTGTTAACAGTTCATTGGGAGAGGGTTAGACCGAAGATCTCAAATTCCAGTTTCGATCACGGATCAAGACACCTCTCTCTCTCTCTCTCCCTCCCTCCCTCTCTCTCTCTCTCTCTCTCTCTCTCTCGCTCTCTCTCTCTCTGGATTCGAAACAGGTCTAAGGCAAAGGATGGGAAGGCGTGAACCGATGGCATGGCTGGTAAAGGGGAGATGAAGGAAGGACGAAGGTAAAAAAGAACATGGGGAAGGCGATAGGTGCACTGGGGAAGGCGGTAGGTGCACTGGGGAAGGTGAGGATGGACAGGAAGACAGAGTTGAAAAAAGGAGAGGGGGAGACGGGGGAGGGGGAGGTGGGAGTGAGGAAAAAGGAGAGGCAGAAGACGGGATGGGAAGATGGCAGATGGTAAAGGGTGGTAGGGGTTGGTGTTGGTCAGAATGAGTATAAAATCATTAGGATTCTGGCTGGCTGTTCGATTTATTTTTTTTATGCTGGAAGTAAGCTTCGTTCCAAAAGCCTAGGATATCCATGTTTGATTTGTTGCTATACATGTGCATTCTGTTCTTTAAAATTAAAGCGTTGAATGCAAGACAGTTTTAAACAAAATTCATCCAATCTTTTTTTCATTTCTTAAGGGAGTTGGAGAGAGAGAGAGAGAGGAGAGGAGAAGAGAGAGAGAGAGAGAGAGAGAGAGAGAGAGAGAGAGAGAGACTCAAGACTCAAACGCTTGAACTGTTTTTCATCTCATGGCCACGTTTGGGAATGGGGGAAAGGAATAGGATGGAAATTGATAGAATCTGTATTGACTGCTATACGAAAAAGTGAAAAAAAAAAAGTAGGACCATAAAGAAGATACTTCGCTGCATAGACATTTGTTGCTGTTTTCCAGGCTGTTACATTACTTGTACTAGTCCATTATCCTTAAGATACTGAAAAGAAAGTTCTCTTCTCTTTACAGTTTCTATGATGTACCCAGACAGATTTCTAGACAATGATGTCGTTACCATTTTCATTCCCAAGATCTTGCTGCAATGATGGACTATCTGTTGCAATATAACAATGTTTGCAAAAAATGCTGTTATACACTGCCTGTTTTATGTTTGCTTGCCACCTTCTGTGTGGTTTGAGAGAGAGAGAGAGAGAGAGAGAGAGAGAGAGAGAGAGAGAGAGAGGGAGAGAGAGAGGGAGGGAGAGAGAGAGAGAGAGAGAGAGAGAGAGAGAGAGAGAGAGAGAGAGAGAGAGAGAGAGAGTCCTTTTTGCCGATTTTTTTCACATCCTTTTCTTCTCCGAATATAATTGAGCGCAAACGAAAACAAGAAGTAGAAGAAGAAGAAGAAGAAGAGAAGAAGAAGAAGAAGAAGAAGAAGAAGAAGAAGAAGAGCAGGAAGAAGAAGAGGAGAAGGAGGAGGAGGAGGAAAAAGAAGAAGAGGAGGAGGAAGAAGAGAGGAAGAGGAGGAGGAGGAGGAGGAGGAGGAGGAGAGGAGGAGAGAGATAGATAGATAGATAGATAGATAGAGAGAGAGAGAGAGAGAGAGAGAGGAGAGAGAGAGAGAGAGAGTCCTTTTTGCCGATTCTTTTCACTTTCCAATCCTTTTCTTCTCTGAATATAATTGAATGAAAACGAAAACAAGACAAGGAGGAGAGAGAGAGAGAGAGAGGAGAGAGAGAGAGAGAGAGAGAGAGAGAGAGAGAGAGAGAGAGAGAGAGAGAGAGAGAGAGGAGAGAGAGAGAGAGAAGAAAAAGAAACAGGAGCACACACAAATGGAATGAAGAACAGGCACCCAGACAGACAGACCGGCAGGCAGGCAGAAAGAAAAGACAGACAGACACAAAAAGAAGAGAAAGAAGAAAGAAAGAAAAGAAAGAAAGAAGGGAAAAAGGAAAGAGAAAAAGTAGTAGTAGTAGTAGTAGTAGAAGAAGAAGAAGAAGAAGAAGAAGAGGAGGAGGCGGAGGAGGAGGAGGATGAAGAGAGAGGAGAGAGAGAGAGAGGAGAGAGAGAGAGAGAGGAGAGAGAGAGAGAGAGAGAGAGGACGAAGCGAAAAAGGATGACGAATAAGAAGAAGAAAGGCGGGCAATGAGAGATGGAGAAGATGTAGCACTCTATCTCCCCAAGTGATTAAAAAACCGGTGATTGATTCTTAGGTCAGCAGCAGCAGCTGTTCTTGGGGGATTCTCTCCCACCCACACGCTGCTTCTTTTTTTTTCTTCACCGATCATTTTTGTCCAAATGAGAGTGACAGATGGCATATAGAAAATAAGTGTGTGGGGGGGGGGGGGGGGGGGGGGGAGAGAAAGATGGAGATAAGGGGAAGGGTGACGCGATGATGTAAGGGAAGATAAGAAGTAGGGGCAACACGCACGCACACACACACACACACACACACAACACACACACACACACACACACACACACACACACATACACACCACACGCATCACACACACGCATACACACACGCACGCACGCACGCACGCACGCACCTACATACATATATTCTCTCTCTCTCTCTCTCTCTCTCTCTCTCTCTATCTCTCTCTCTCTAGTGTTTCAGACTGTGCACAAAAAGAGACGCATCAAATTAAGCTCAAAAACTGAAGGTGTGCAAGGCAGTCGAGCTGTTCACACTAATGTAAGATTGCTAGACTTCGACTTGCACCGCGACATAAAGATTGATGACTGATGATTGCTCCCATATGAACTGTTTGATAAGGCTATCGAAGATAGGCTGGAAAGACAACATTCCAGACACAGAGGTTCTCTTTCGAGCTGATCTGTCAGGAAACCTCTTCATGTTTAGGAGATCGCTTGTCAGATGTCACTATGTCCATAGGTCTGATACGCGGCTTCCTGAGAGGCAGCAACTCTTCGAGGACCTGGCGGAAGGCAAAGGGTCAACGTGGTAAGGAAAAAGCGCTCCAAGGTCACGCTCAACTCCTCATTGATGAACTTCAGCGTTGATCCAGAGACTTGGGAAACATTGGCGGTGAGCCCCCCCCCCCCCCCCCCCCCCCCCTCCGCCTGGGGAAGTTCCATCTGCTGAGGTGCTGCCTCTTACGAGTTGCACGGGACAGCAAGAGTCCCACAGGAAACGTGAGCTTTGACAGTCCAGTGCCCGCAGATCTCTTATGCTCAACATGCAGCAGAGCTTTTCGGATACACTTCAAACTGACCGGCCACAGTTTGAAACCCTGCACCCAGTGTCATGTCCTTGGTGATCTGTTGACTACAGCGGACGAGCAATGCTTTGTTAGGATTTTAAATGTACTTTGTTAGGATTTTAAATGTACTTTGTTAGGATTTTAAATGTGTAGGTAAATTCATCATTACGATAGGGATTAGGGAGAGCGCACACTTCCGCGTAGGTCCAAGCAGATCCTGAAGGATTTCTCCGTTTGATCTGGTGTAACATCGACGTTTGTTTAGGGGCCAAATGTAATCTTTTTACACATTTTCCAAAAAACCGATTCAGTAGTTTCTGTGTGAGCCTGTTAACGGACAAACCAGCATGCCAATAAAAAAGAGGCAAGTGAAAAAAAAACAAACAACCTTTTTGTTTTTAGCGGAGTTACTAAATAACAAGGCTGGTGTGTGCAATCTTTTGCGTCTTTCAGAAACGTGCGTAGATATATACCATTGCCGCACACACATCGTCAAAGATGAATAAGTTTTTTTCCATCATATTACTAGCTATTTGACCCGTCTACTTCTTCGCCCCATGTCTGTTTCCAGCAATTGTTTTTACCTCCCCATGCCGCTCCTCCCCAACGTGTCCCTTTCTTTTGTTCTACTCTGTTATCTCCCTTCTTGTTCTCCACCTTCCACCCCCATCCCACCCTCTGTCTGAAAGCAAAGCGAGATCTAAAGTACCTTCTTCTTCTTCTGCCTCCTCCTCCCCTCCTCTCCTCCTCCTCCTCCTCCCCCCTCCTCTTCCTTGTTCTTCTTCTTCTTCTTTTTTTTCTTCTTCTTCTTCTCTGGAGAAGCTGCTCCAAACACCAACTGTCCTTCAGTGTCAGATGCTTTTAACAGTACCATGCAGTACCTCAAGAAGGGGAATGCAGTCAAAAGGACTTCTCCTGAAGGAAATTATTGCCTTACCCTAGTCTGGAATCGAGTTTCGGAGCTTGGGGTCCTCTTCAGCAGACACATTCAGGTTTAACGCCTATGCTCACGAAATGTGACGTAACAGATAAAGGATATATAGTTAGCTCTCTTTGAAGAGAATTGATAAGGGGGACAATCTAACATTACATACTACCGCCAGAACGACAACATGTTAAGATGGGCAGGGCTGGCAAATGGCAGAAATGTGTTAAAGCTGGAGACTTGGCGATATCAAGAAGAATATGGCTGGATACGTTCGCTTTCAACACATGTCTGCTTGTTTTTCCGTTAGGGCCATCCTAAGATGAACAAATAAGAAGGAAAAAAAAAAACGTTAGTATCAAAAGTTAAAGCACTATAATCAGCAAGCAAATGTCCATCTGTAAACAAACGCGCGCGCGCGCGCGCGACACGCGCGCACACACACACACACACACACACACACACACACACACACACACACACACACACACACACACACACACACACACACACACTACAATACAATGCAATACATCAATACAAACAATACAATACAATTATTCCTTTTGCCCCTTTTGGGGTATGGAGGAAGGGTGTGTTTAAAGCAATAACAGGAAAAGGAAAACAAACAAGCCAAAATAAAACATGAATTGCTAGTCAATGCTGACATAGACCAACAATTTACAACACTTGAGATAATCTTATATCCTTTGACAATAGAAGCATTTGTTCTCGATTAGTAGGAGACATCATTTGACAAAAATTCGAGAGAGATTTTGGGGAGAGAAATGTTTTTGGCAAATACGTGTTGCGCAAAGTAACGTATGATGAACATTCCATGAAACAAGCACGCACGCACGCACGCACGCACGCACGCACGCACGCACGCACGCACGCACGCACGCACGCACGCACGCACCACACACACACACACACACACACACACACACACACACACACACACACACACACACAATGCATGGTGAGTGTGAATCGGTTTCGGGAAAATGTTTGGAAACAATAAGAGGATGGAGGCCCCACTGGTAAAAATAACAAAACAAAATGAAAAAAAAATGAAAGAAAATTTGGGAAAAAACTAGAGGTTGGATGACCCACAAAAAAAAGAAGGAGAAACCATAACATCACTTTTTACTTATTGTGGAACTTGAAAAAATGAAGTGCCATTCACTGATCTCAAAATGGGTCCAAGAGGGAAGGACCATTTTAAAAAGTAATACTTCCGTTTCCCACTCACCCTCATGTTATGGTAGATTGGCCGCCATCGGCGACTGACCCCTTCTACCCCTCCTTTCTATTCACATTCACTTCAGTCCCCTTAGAACAGGTTTGATATATTCCCTGTATTGCCACTACTCACAGCAGTTTACAGCGCAGCATGCAGTGGTTGACGAGTATTACACATGGTTGTTGTTCAGTACATTTCTCGTCTAGGACTTTGGACATTTCATCCCATGCCACCCCCTCCCTTTCTCTACTTCCTTCCTTCTCTTCCTCTCTCCACCCTTCCCTCACCCCCCTCCCCTCCTTCACGCCCTTACCCGCTCCTCTTCCTCCATCACACACACACACACACACACACACCACACACACACACACACACACACACACACACACAACGCATGCACACACACACACACACACACACACACACACACACACACACAACACACACACACACTCCCAACACACACACACACGGACACACCAACTGACATCCATCTCACTTCTTACCAAACTCTCTCTCTCTCTCTCTCTCTCCTCTCTCTTCTCTCTCTCTCTCTCTCTCTCTCCCTCTCTCTCTCTCTTCCTCTCTCCTTCTCTTCTCTTCTCTCTCCTTCCTGTCTGTTGTTTTTAGACTTATGCTCGCTTCCCTTCCCCTTTCATATGAGTTCCGTTTTGTGCATTTTGGTTTACTGTTTGTTATGTCTGAAGAAGACAATTATTTATCGAGCATTTACTTGTCTGTTCAGTATCATACATGAAAATATACGATACTTTATACTTTGTTTTATGTGATTTTTTGTATTTTAGCTTGTTTTCCAATAACGCTGCATTCTGTTTCATTTTCATTTTGATTAAATGAATTGATAATGCAAGTGTGTTAGGCGAGGAATTTTTAATTC
>CM065734.1:25792498-25797498 GCA_033310375.1 Conus canariensis | reverse complement strand
ACAAGCAAACAAGGACACATAATGAATTAAAAAAAGATGCAAGGGGCATTTCATTCAATAGGCACTAACATCTGTATGTGCATATGAAGCAAAACACCAGTCTGGACTAATTTGTTGGTCTGTACATGTCACCTGTTCAACACGAAATGCTCTACGTGCAAATGGGTATTTATGTGTGCTGTGTGTGTCTGTGTGTGTGTGTGTGCTGCTTGTTGTGTGTGTGTGTGTGTGTTTTTTTTTGTGGTGGTGTGTTGTGTGTGTGTGTGTGTGTGTGTGTGTGTGTGTGTGTGAGTGTGTGTGTGTTGTGTGTGTGTGTGTGTGTGTGTGTGTGGGGGCTGTGTGTGTGTATGCTTGTCTGTGTCTGTGTCTGTCTGTATGTCTGCGTGTCTGTATGTGTCTGTGTGACAGATCTCTTGGCATCACCTATGATCAGAGAGAGAGAGAGAGAGAGAGAGAGAGAGAGAGAGAGAGAGAGAGAGCAGAGACAGACAGACAGACAGAGAGACGAGTGATGCGTAGAATCGTTCAGAAACACGTTGATTCAACTGTGCGGGAATCGTTACCGTTCTCCAGTTCCATCCCTTCCTCCGCCACCCCACCACCACCTCCTCCCCGCCATTCTCATCCCTGCCCCTTTGCCACCCTGCACTCCCCTGCCCCAAGAGCAAAAAGAGGAGTAGTCAGAGGGTGTGAAACAGAAACTGCTCCTGTAATGTTTAAAGACTTGATGGCTCCAGGTTGTTTGCAGTTCGATCTTTTCTCGGGGCGATGCTCGGTTGAAGAAGAAGAAAAAAAAAAACGGAACGTGAGGAAGGAAAAAAAAAAAGCTTTTGAATGGCAGATAAGAACGGTTGATCTTTGCTGCATGAATCCAACTTGAGTTCGCAGACGGCGCTAGGATGTTTGGCGAGACTTCTTTGGAGAGGCACTTTCACGTGGTGTCACTGACTTGTCTGTCTGTCTGTCTCTGTCTGTCTGTCCATCTGTCTGTCTGTCTCTTTATCTATCGGTCGCTCTGTTCGCTCTGTTTTTCTACCTCTCTCTTGTATTTTCACACACACACACACACACACACACACACACACACACACACACACACACACACACACACACACACACACACACACCGACGCACACACACCAACGCATACACGCCCACATCTATAGACTCTGCACTTTACATACTTGAATCGCTCTATTGATGCACACTTCCTTAAAGACAACACTGTCTCACCACTATCAGACCAAGTGTATCAGAGATCATGCTGTTCAAGAAGACATCCTTTCTGTAACCCGACGACAGTACAAGAGTTGCTCTCCCTGAAAAAATAACACAAAAAACAAACAAACAAAAAAAAAAAAAAAAAAAAAAGAAGAAAAACACGGCCTCCCAACTCTCAGACCAACAGTGTCGAAGCTACGCTCTGTATAAGTTCAGACTCAACAAACGGTATGGGGACATTTGTACGTATGAATCCTTCCAGATATCTTCAAAGCCAGTCTCCAACGGGGAAAACCGTTTAAAAGACATTTCTTGGCACAGGCTATAGAATTCTGTTTGAAAGGGATGTTAGTAGATAGCCGCCTGCCAAGAAGTCCGAAAAATCTATTGGACTCGAAACGAGCCCAGAAATGGCGTTTTTGTTTGCTTATATTATATATATATATATATATATATATAATAAGGTAAAAAGTTAAAAATCCAGAACACCACTCTCTCACTGCTGAGGTCCGTTTTTCTGGCGTCATGAGACGATGATAGAAAGAAGAAGAAGGAAAAAATGGACCGCAGAACCACTTGGTAGACTCCTTTAATGTGTCCAATATTTCGGTCCAAAGACCTTCCTCTGGGACAGGAGCTTGACTATTCTCAGCACATATCTAATTTTTCGTTCAAACAGAACGTAGAACACTCACAATATAATAACTCGATCAGGTGAAACAACAGGATTAAATTTGAATTTTGAGAGAGAGAGAGAGAGAGAGAGAGAGAGAGAGAGAGAGAGAGAGAGAGAGAGAGAGAGAGAGGAGCAGCGCAGAAACTGATTCAGAAACACGTTGATTTAACTCTGTGGGAATCAGTAGTCCTCCAGCTCTGTGACCTCTACCCCCACATACCCTGATACCCCCCCCCCTCCACACACACATACACATACACCCATTCCCACCACCACCGCTCGCCATCCAACACACCCGTGCTCCAAGAGCCAAAAGAGGCACAGGCAGAGGGTGTGTGGAAGGGAAACTGCTTCTGTCATGTTGAAAGAGATGATGGCTCCCGGATGTTTGCTGTTCGATCTTCTCTCGGGGCGATACTTGGGCAGTTGAAGAAAGAAAAAAAGGAACTTAGAGAAGAAAACAAAAAAAAGCTGTTGAGAGGCAGATGAAAACGGTTGATCTTCGCCCGCACGAACACAACTTGAGGGAGCATGCAGGGGCGCTCGTGTGTTTGGCGAAAGTTCTTTGGAGAGCCACGTGCATGTAGACATACACGCTCTCTGTCTCTTTCTCTGTCTCTGTCTGTCTGTCTGTCTGTCTGTCTGTTTGTCTCTGTGTCAGTCCATTAGTCTGTCTGTCTGTCTGCCTGTCTACCGGTCTGTCTGTCTGTTTGTCTGTCTGTCTCTCTCGTCTATGTATCTGTCTACCAGTCTGTCTGTCTGTCTGTCTGCTCTTCTCTCAATCTCTCTCTCTCTCTCTGTGCTTCTGTTCTTCTCTCTGTACACACACACACACACACACACACACACACACACACACACACACACACACACACACACACACACATGCTACTAATCTGCCTCCCCCTCCTCATTCCGCTTCCTCTCTTAACCCCCCCCCCCCGCCCCCCGGTCTCTCTCTCTCTAGCTGTCTGTCTATCTATCTTTCTATCTATCTATCGACATGTCTACGTATCGACAGACCTATCTAAATATGTAGGCCTGTAATATAAATATATATCGTTATACTGCACACGGGACCTACGGCTGACGTCAATGAGACTAGGACTTGCATCACCACTTACGTTCTACCAGACTGGACAGCGTCACAGACCAAAACAAATAAACCCACACAGAAACAAGCAAAACCGTTATTTCAGGACTTGATTGCGGACACACGGATTCTGTAGGCTGTCGCCCTGTTTGTGAGGTTGTGGAGAGGTTATTATCATCTTTAACGGACTGTAGTTCTACCTGGTAAAGTGCACACAGTTTATCTTCCATAGCATTTTTGGTTGAGTCCGGAACAAAGGGCAGGTTCAAGAACAGCTCGAGCTTGGCGAAGGCCTGCGCTTTCTGCGGTTCACACACAGATTGTTTCTGTTGCTTTCTTTCGTCTTTGCGTAATGGATAGAAGGGAATGCTCCAAGGCAAACTGCCGGCATTCTGCAGCTGCTTTCGTGTGCCGCAACCAACGCTTTATTGGTCAAATTAAAAGCGTGGAATGGGTGGAACGAACGTATTATTTCATCTTGTATTGTGTGTCACAGCTTGTCTGTCTGTCTGTCTGTCTGTCTGTCTGTCTGTCCCTCTCTCACTTTCTCTCTCTCTCTCTCTCCTCCCTACTCCACAGGAGAGACAGACAGACAGACAGACACACACACACACACACCACACATACAGACACAGACACACAGAGACATACACAGACAACACACACAAACACATGCGCGCCACACACACACACACACAACACCACACATACACACATACCGCGCCTGCGCGCGCCTCGAACACACCACACACACACACACACACACACCACACACACACACACACACACACACACACAACACACACACAAACACATACTCTCTCTCTCGCCTCTGCTCTCGTCTCTCTCACTCTCTCTCCATCAATTCTTTGTTGCCCATATGCACATAAATGATCAGGCGACAAGGTGGAGTGGTGATCCCTGTCATGTGAGAACGTGACAGATGTCTTCATTGAAGTGATGTACACAAACTCTTGTTCATTTCTTCTTCTCTCTCTCTCTCTCTCTCTCTCTCTTCTCTCTCTCTCTCTCTCTCCTCTCTACTATAGCTGACTAATGACTGCTCATGCTCTCCCTCTCTTAACTTGACGTTCTTCAATTGAAGTGCTGAATGTACTGACATTTGTTCATTTTTTTTTTTCTTTTTCATGCTTCTTCTCCATAACTCTCTCCCTCCCTCTCTGTTCTCTCTCTCTCTCTTCTCTCTCTGTCTCTGTCTCTCTCCTTCTCTCCTCTCCTCTCTCTTTCTCTCTCTCTCTCTCTCTCTCTCTCTCTCTCTCTCTCTCTCTCTTCCAGGCATTGATTGTCTTCTGTTCTTTTGTGTTAACCATTTCCTCTGTCTATTTATAGCGTTTATGTATGTTTACTTTAATTCTAGATTAGTTTTGCTGATGTTATTATTGCATTTTATATTTATTTCCCTTTGTTGAGGGCCGGATGTAAAAAAAGCCATTTTGTGCTTATTCCGCTTTTTCCCTCATTAAAAAAGATTCGTTCGTTCGTTCGTTCGTTCGTCTCTCTCTCTCTCCTCTTCTCTGTCTCTGTCTCTTCCCCCTCTCTTTTACTTCACTGATGTCTTTATTCTTTCATATTGTCGTGTTTGTTTTTATACTCTCTCTCTCTCTCTCTCTCTCTCTCTCTCTCTCTCTCTCTCTCTCTCTCTCTCGCTGTGTCTGTGTCCATCTGTCCGTCCGTCCATCCGTCTATCTATCTGTCTGTCTGTCTATCTGTCTGTCTGTCTTCTCTCTTTTATTTTCTTTCTCGTCTTGAGAGTCTCCTTTCTGTTTTCGTCAAGCGGGGTTTGTGTCATTCAGTGTGTTCCCTTCCACGGAAAACCTGTTGTGTTTAGTGGGTTGATAGTCTATATGTTTTTAGTGGGTTGATAGTCTATGTTTTGGGCACATGAATCCCTGAGATGTGCGCACATTTGAGTGCACTGTTGAACTGCCGGAAGGGTTATTACTTTGAGTGAACATTTACTTTGACAACAAATGAGAACTAACGGTGGA
>CM065734.1:25779998-25782498 GCA_033310375.1 Conus canariensis | reverse complement strand
TCCCTCACTCCCTCTCTTTTCTCCTTTGTTTGCCGTCTGTCTCTCCCCGTACACACACACACACACACACAACACACACACACACACACACACACACAACACACACACACACACGCACGTGCGAGCGCACGCGCGCGCGCGCACACACACACACTCACACACACACACACACAGACAAACACACATGCAAATTCACACACATACACACACACGCACGCACGCACACACACACACACACACACATACATGCACACACATATACACGCGCGCGCACACAGACACACACACACATACACACAAACACACGCGCGCGCGCGCGCGCAGACTCTCTCTCTCTCTCTCTCTCTCTGCGTCTCTGTTGCTCGTGTAACATTCAGTAGCACCAGTAGCAGCATCAGTAGTAGCAGTAGTGGTTGAGACAGTGGCAGTAGTAGAAGCAGTAGGAGTAGGAGTAAGAGTAGGAATAATAGCGGCAGCTGTAGTAGATATTTAATCTGTCGTACTAACACTTGCTGCTTTAAAACAGCAGCAGCAGCAGCAGCAGCAGCAGCAGCAGCAGCAGTAGCAGTAGTAGTTTTAGGAATGATAATAGCAGCAGCAGTAGTAGGCGTTTTGTCTGTCCTTCTTACACTTGCTGCTTTCTCCATCAATGTTTATCCATCAATGTTTACCCATCAGTGTTTATTTTCCTATCAGCCTAAGCCAGAAAAAGTCAAATGTTGTTATGGGTTCTTTTGCGTTCACCCAAATTAAGCAGCTCGGGAGGATCTTGGGCTGATCGTTCAAGAAACAAGGACTCAGACCACCAACTAATGCCAAGTGAAAGGGGGGGGGGGGGGGTTTAGAAAAAAAAGCACCAACCTTACAAACAAAACCGCCTCGTTCAGGTTCGATTTCAGACCCCGGGATTCTCTCGCCCATTAGCGGAGCGTGTAGATTACTAGCACCCCCTTGAACAGAAACTCTATATGTTGTGCTAGGAAATACCTTTTAAAACAGTTTTTTCTTTTTTTTTCTCTCAAAAGAAATGATTTTAAAGATATTCTGTTCGGTTTCGTCACACAGAAAATTCCCCTTGTATAGGTTGTAGAAAGATTGGCTGCTCATTTGCAAGACTAACTTTGACACTACTAATCTGACTGTAGAGGTGGGGAGGAGGAGGGGGGGGGGGGGGGGGGGCGCGTGCGTCTTCTCTAATAGACACTAATGGTCAGGGTGTGTCCTTTAACGTACTGTAGCTCGGATATTTTGTTGGTCTCATTGTGTAGAGGATATCCTCTTTAATGGACACTGATGATCTCAACATTGGAGAGGGTTTCTTCTTTTCACAGAGTGAAGTTTTGACGCTGCTGGTCTGCTTGCAGAGTTGGGAGGATGGCGTCGGGGTTGGGGATCGGGGCTTCTCAGAGCTTTGGCAATGTTGGTCTAATTGTAGACAGGCTGTCGTCTTAAAACAAAACTGTAACCCTGTAGCTCTAGTGCTGTTAGTCTGACTGTTGGGGCGTATCTTCTTCAACGGAATAGAACTGTGGCACTGTTGGTTTGATTTTGGGGAGGCTGACCGACCGTAGCTTTGCAGCTCTGACAATCATAGTCTGATGGTCGGGAGGACGTCTTCTTAAACAGACTGCAGCTGTGACACTGTTGGTCTGCTTGGGAAGAAGGTTTCTCCATTCACACACTGACAGGAGAAGAGACTGCTGCTGTGGCCGTGATGGTTGAAGTCGGGGGAGTGTGAGTCTGGCACGATTGTTCCGATTGCGGTTAGGGTATCTTGGTTTATGGACTGTAGCTCTCTCTCTCTCTCTCCTCTCTCTCTCTCTCTCTCTCTCTCTCTCTCTCTCTCTCTCTCTCTCTCTCTGTCTGACTGCGTAAGTCTGGCACGATGGTTCTGATTGCGGTTAGAGTATTCTGTTTTATGGGTTCTCACTGTCTGTCTGACTAACGTAGAGGGTGTCATCTTTCACAGACCGGTAATGCAACCATTGGCTTCACTGAGGAGAAGGTATCCTCCATAACAGCGTGAAACGTTGACGCTCGCCTGATACTGGCCAGGGTGTCTTATTTAACGGGCAGTAGCCGTGACAGTGCCGGTCTAACTGTGGAGAGGATGTCTCCTTTAACAGACTGTAGCTGAAGCTGTCAGAGCGCACAAGTTTTTCCCCTGACATTCTCGTGTGGGTCTGGAACGAAGGATGGAATCAGGTACCGTCCGAACTAAGCGCGGGGCTGTTCTCTCACCAGTACACATCCAGCTTGTTTACCTGGTTTAATTGTTTTATCTTTTTTTACGTAATGGATAGAATGGAATGCACCTGAACAAACTCTCCTGATTTTTCAGCTGCTTCCGTGTGTAGCATCCACTGCTTAATGGGCCAAATTAAAGGCGTTTCCATGGGAAGAACGCGAACTTTCTCTCTCCTCTTTTATTAGGTGTCTCGGGGTGTCTGTTTACGGAGCTGTCTGTTGTCTGTCTGTCTGTCTGTCTTTCTGTCTGCCT
>CM065734.1:25772498-25777498 GCA_033310375.1 Conus canariensis | reverse complement strand
GTGTGTGTGTGTGTGTTGTGTGTGTGTGTGTGTGTGTGTGTGTGTGTGTGTGTGTGTGTGTGTGTGTGTGTGTTGTGTGTGTGTGTGTGTGTGTGTGTGTGTGTGTGTGTGTGTGGTGTGTGTGTGTGTGTGTGTGTGTGTGTGTGTGTGTGTGTGTGTGTGTGCGCGCGGCGCGCGCGCGTGTGTGGTGTTGTGTGTGTGTGTTGTGTGTTGTTGTTGTTGTTGTTGTTGTTGTTGTTGTTGCTGTTGTTGTTTTGTTTTACGTCTTTCCACTATACGTGATACTAGACGCAAAAACATCGAGGCCGTGAAAAAGGGTAACACAACGAGTCAAAAGAATTTAGTTATTTACAGCTATAACACAAAAGTAGACAATCTACTTAATCAAAGATTAAAAAGAAAAAAAAAAAAAACGAAACATATAACTCCTCTGTCTCATCTCACCACTGACTATTATCTATTATAAGTATTTGCCAATTGGACTTTTGGCTAAGTGCAAAAAGAAAATATAGGTTTCACTTGCTGACAGGAAAACATTTTGAATAGGCTGTACAGACGTATTTGGAATGAATTTTTACATTAAGTTACATACAAGAATGTGATGAGTTGATATGCTATGACCACATACACAATGTATATTTTTGACATACTTTGTTTTAAAACAATCCAATTTCCATCTGCAGATCAAGGAACTTATCTGTCGTCTACGATAAATGTTTTGATCGTACTTACTTAACTTTTCGTGAATATTTTTCATTTGATCGTGTAAACCAAAACACGCAGTTTCTCTTTCTATCAAATGAAATTAGAAAATTGTACTTTTTCTGCCAAAGTCTAGCATTCTTGCATTGATATAGAGAAGTTCAAAAAATGCGAATCTGATGATCGTTTTGCTCCTCTCTTTGCTAGAACATCAACCCTTTTCATTATAATATAACCCACAGTGGGAGGGCACCCAAAGAAATGTTATTTCGGTGTCTCTGACTGAGAGGAAATGTACTAAATTATTTATTTCAGTGATCATCTCAGGTCGAACTTTTAATTTAAAATTCTTCATTGCAGTAAGAACTGACTTGGAATCTACACATAAAACAACTTAAATTTTGAGGGTAATCAACAACAAACTTTAAAGCCATGTTTATAGCAGTTAACTAAGCAGCGAATATAGATTTGTTTTTTTTTTCCGAGATAATAGGACTTCTCTTTGTTAAGGCCTGGGATAATGTATGCTGCACCTGCATGTTCATTGATCAATGATCCATCAGTGTATATCTTAAAATGGTTGGAATAGCGATCATGCAAATGCATTTTGATATTGGATAATAACAAATTAGTATTTTCAGCCTTTGTAAATCTGTATGCTCAATATCAAAATGTGCTTCAGATTTTCAGCCTTGTTAAATCTGTATCTCATTCAATGTGCTAGTATAGTTCAGGAGAGATAGGAGAATAGATTTTTTAAAGAGATATTAGTGTGATATCTGAGGGTTCTAAAATCGAGGAAGTACATGTTCTTAGAGTCGTTTGAGATGATATATTTTTAGCCCTTTTGGGAAGATCAGTGTCCGATTTAATATTTATTTCAGGGTCTATATTGTTGTCTATAGCAGAACTTCTTATAACAAATTTGGTGCATGCAAGATTCCTATATTCTTCCAGTGGTAATATCCCAGCAGCACTGTATGCTTTTGTACAAGAGGCATGGACTGGTAGTCCCATGGCTATCTTATATGCTTTGGAATCAATACTTTGAAGTTTTTTCAGTAAGTATTTGGGTGCACTGAAGAAGACCTCTTGTGCATACGTTAATTATGATTTAACCAGTGCAGTAGAAAAGTGCAAACGAGTAACTTGGTCCTGAGCCCAAGTATGCTTGCTAATAATCTTTAATAATTTTAAAGTTTTTCGAGCTTTTGTTAGAATGTGTTCTGTATAAAAATTCCATGACAGCTTTGATGTTTATTTACTCCAAGGAATTGCACTATTTTTTGTATATTTGATGGGTATGCCGTTGACTTGAAATAAAGGCATATTAACTGGATCAGATACAGTATTAAATAACATCATGTTTGTTTTTTTTCAGTTCATATTTGCAAACCATTTTCAGTCATGTAAGCAGAAAAGGTGTGTGTGGTGGTGTGTGTGTGTGTGTGTGTGTGTGTGTGTGTGTGTGTGTGTGTGTGTGTGTGTGTGTGTGTGTGTGTGTTCTTTCTGACTTTCCTCCTGTCTTTTTCTCCGCATTTCTTATTGTCGCACACTCTTCTCTTTTTCTTTCTTTCTTCTCTCTCTTTCTGTCTGTCTGTCTATCTGTCAGTCTGTCTGTCTCTCTCTCTTTCTTTCTATCTCACTTGTTCTGTCTTGTCTGTCTGTCTGTCTGTCTTCTTTTTTTTTTTTTAACTTACCAGTGAATTTTCGTTCCTTCTGACCTTAACGTCTCTTTTTTTTCTGTACTGCTTCCTCGCTTAATGTTTGTTGTTATTTTTTAGAGTGTTCATTATTTCTTTTGTTTCGTTCCTAATGGCCAGTCAAAAACATATTTTTTGTACGTTTCATCTCTCTGCCCCTCTTTTTCTGTCTCTTGTCTCTCCTGTCTCTCTGTCTCTGTCTGTCTGTCAGTCAGTCAGACTGTCTGTCTTTCTTTATGTCTCTCTGTCTGTCTCTCTGTTCTCTTTTTCTCTCTTCTTACACACACACACACACACACACACACACACACACACACACACACACCACACACACACACACCTTTCTCGGTTGCTGTCTTGAACTTGTGAAGGCCGAGCACACAGAAGAAGAAGGAGGAATGATCGATGGTAGAGTGGCATTCCCTGTTGGAACACTGTCAGGTGACATCACTGAGGGTGGAGATGGACCAGAAGAGTACGTGGTTGGGTGGGCGAAGGGGGGGGGGGGGGGGGGGGGGAGGGGGCACGGTCACAGTTCTTGCTGTCTATTCGCAGTCCGTTCTTGCTTTCCTTATCTCTCTCTCTCTCTCTCTCTCTGTCTGTTTCTGTCTCTGTTCTGTCTCTGTCTGTTCTGTCTGTCTGTCTGTCTTCTGTCTCTGTCTCTGTCTTCTCTCTCTCTCTCTCTCTCTCTCTCTCTCTCTCTCTCTCACTGTTAATGCTGTTTTAAGTGTATGCGCGTGTGTTTGTATGTGCGTAGAGAGAGAGAGAGAGAGAGAGAGAGAGAGAGAGAGAGAGAGAGAGAGAGTGGTGTGTGTGTGTGTGTGTGTGTGTGTGGTGTGTGTGTGTGTGTGATTCTGGCTTTTCTATTTCTTTTGTGTTTCTGGTCTTCCATTCGTCCGTTCCGTGGTGTGTGTGTGTGTGTGTGTGTGTGTGTGTGTGTGTGTGTGTGTGTTCTTTTTCTTACATTAAAAAATCTTTTCTGTCAATATATATCATTCTTACTTTCCTTCTTCTCTTGGTCTTTTTTCTCTTTTTTTTTCTCTCTCTCCTTTCTGTTCTTCTCTCTCTCTCTCTCTCTCTCTCTTTTCTGTCTCCTCTCTCTCCCTCCTCTCTCTCTCTCTCTCTCTCTCTCTCTCTGTCTCCTCTCTTCTCCCTCTCTCCCCCCCTCCTCTCTCTCTCTCTCTCTCTCTCTCTTCTCTCTGTCTCTCTCTCTCTTTCGCTCTTTTTGAGGTGCTCACCTTCTTTCTGTTGTTTTTCTTTTTTTTTTTTTTCTTCTGTCGTTCTTTCTTTTGTCCCTTCTTTTTCTCATATATCTTTTCCTTCTTTAGGTCTTCCTTCACTTCTTTCTATCTTTCGTTGATGTATTTATGTCTTTCTGACCTTCTGCCGTGTTCATTCGTTCTGTCTGTCTGTCTTTATTTCTTTCTTTCTGCTATGTCTTTTCCTTTCTTATCTTTGTTTCGCTTTTTTTTTTTTTTTTTTGGTTTCATTTAAATGCGTTTTTCATCCGTCTTACTGAATTTAACCGTTTTTTTTTTAATTGTCTCTTTTTACTACCTGTAAATCTTTTCCTTTTATTGTTTCGGTCTGTCTGTCTGTCTGTCTGTCTACCCCCCCCCCCTCCCTTCTCTCTCTCTCTCTTTCTCTCCCTTTACTTGTCGCTACTTATGACGCATCCTTTCAATGTTTTTCTTTTGATTTGCTTTTATTTTCTTATTTATTCTCTTACACTTTTTTTTTTTCTCTTTATCAAGTTTTATCTCGTTTTATTTTAATTCTCTTTATATTCCTCTATTTATTTGTGTCTTCCTTTTTGTCCAGTTTTTATCTCGTTTTGTTTTAATTCTCATTTTATTCCTCTATTTATTTGTGTCTTTCTTTGTCTTTTTCAGTCTGTTCATACATTTTCCTGCCCTTTTCTTCTGTCTCTGTCTGTCTGTCTGTTGTATGGCTCTCTTTCTCTCTCTGTCTATCTGTCTGTCTGTCTGTCTGCCTGTTTGTCTCTCTTCCTTTCGCGCGCGTGTGTGTGCATTTGTGTATGTATGTGTATGTGGGTGTGGGTGTGTGCTTTAACACAAGAGGCAGCTGTTAGAAATCAGGGAAATATCAAGCACTGCATGAGAAAATTTAAAAGTGTGTTTCACGAATCCACCGAACAACGCCCACCTTACGTCGAGTTCAGCAAAGATAAGTGATAGCTCATTCCCCGTTTTCGTTGACCTGAGTGTTGTTTCACTTGCCTGAAGAAGACCGAAGAGGTCGAAACACGTCGTGTTTGTTTTGTAATTTGTTTGTGCATGTTGTTCGGTGGAGTCACTATAGATACTTTTAAAAATTTGTTTAGATCTCCGCCTGCAGTCGCTTCACTTTGCAACTAACTGCATGAGAAATAGGTAAATTAGAGACCCACGTATGGAACTTTTTTTGTAATAAAAATACACAGTATTTAAAATAATTACAGCTCCTCCTCCTCCTCCTCCGCTTCTTCCTCCTCCTTCTTCTTTCTCTCCTCCTCCTCCTTGTCCTCCTCGTCCTTTTCTTCTTTTCTTCTTCTTTTTTCTCTTCTCCTCCTCCTCCGCCTTCTCCTTCTTCTTT
>CM065734.1:25757498-25762498 GCA_033310375.1 Conus canariensis | reverse complement strand
TTCTTTCTCCTCTGTCTTTTCTTCACTGGGGTCTTAGCTTTTATCCTTCTCTTGCTACTTTTCTTTTCACCAAAGATATCATGCCTTAAAAATTAGATTCAGCAAGATCTGTCTCTGTCCGTCTCTGTCTCTCTATCTCCCTCCCCCCCCCCCATTTCTCTCTCTCTCTCTCTCTGTTTCTCTCTTTGTTATGCTTCCTACGCATGTGCCTCCCTTACCACGTTTTTATCATGGCCACAACGCGTGCGCGCGCCCATACACGCACGCACACACACACACACACACACACACCACACACACACACACACACACACGCGCGCGTGCGCGCGCGCACGCGCGCACACATACACAGACATATATATATATATATGTGTGTGTGTGTGTGTGTGTGTGTGTGTGTGTGTGTGTGTGTGTATCTATATATCTATATCTATCTATCTATATATACACACACATACACACGCACACACGCACACACACACATATCTATCTATCTATCTATCTATCTATCTATCTATTATTGTGTTGTATGTATATGATATATATATATATATATATATAGATAGATAGATAGATATATACATATCTATATATATATTTAAAAAAAAATATATATATATATACACACACTCACACACATACACAGACACACACGTACTCATGTACAGCAGTGGGAGAGAGAGAGAGAGAGAGAGAGAGAGAGAGAGAGAGAGAGAGAGAGAGAGAGAGAGAGAGAGAGCTTGCCAGCCAGCGAGCCAGATGGACAATCAGACAGGCTGACAGACAGACAGACAGACAGACAGACCGACAGACAGACAGACAGACAGACGATCTTGGTGTATGTAGACTGTCCAAGAAGCTTGATTTCTCTCTCTCTGTATCTCTCTCTGTCTCTGTCTGTCTGTCTGTCTGTCTCCCTCCCTCCCTCCGTCTCTCTCTCACTCTTCTCTCTCTCTCTCTCTCTCTCTCTCTCTCTCTCTGTGTCATGGTAAGATAAAACCAGGTGTTTACGCAGGACTTCAGAGTTGGCTGGCGTTGAGCAGGGCAGATTAGTTCTATTGAAATACGCCCCCTTCTCCAGCCTTCCCCACCGCCTCCGCTTCTCCTTATTCTTTGTTCCTATGTTCACCTCTTATTTCTCTCTGTTCTCTACGACTTTAGCCACGTTCGAAGGACTTTATTTGTGTCTCTCCCTAAAAAAAACACCCACATGTTACATGGACGCCACATGCGCACGCACGTGGTCGATTAGTTAAAAACAACATGACATGACCTGGCCGGGAACTCTTAATCAGAGTTCTGCTTTCTCCATAGTTTGCTTAGTCTATAAACCACCCCGCCGTCTTGTTTGCGTTGTCTTGGTTTTTAAAGTTATTCTGTTCTTTTGTCTATTTGTTAGCGGCTGTAGACATGCAAGATTCATCTAGATATTCGTGTGTGTTTGGATGTGTTTTGTTCCTTATCACAAGTAAAAATGAAAGTTTCTTTGAGCTGAATGTGGTTGGTGCCTTGTTTAGTCTGATGCTGTTCCCCTGTGGTTCAGCTTTAATATTCCCGATTGGTCGATATGGTTACCGAGTCATGGGGGTGTTAGTAGTCATTAGACGTCTTTTCTATATTTATGGAGGCGCTGCAGTCCCGAAGCATTCACTGAGTTACATTTCCATGTGCATCTAAACATCAGTGGCGAGACAAGACAGTCGTAGCTCATTCCAGTAATACAGTAATTTGGGGGATAGTTTTGAAAGTGAAGTGAAAGGAAACCGGCTGTTTACATTATTGTACAATGCAAATATTTGGGTAAGGCTGGACCCAAAGTTACAGATCAATATCGCCTTCTCTGAACCTTCATGCTATACAGAATCAAAGGTCGATGAAGTTGTGGTTGGAATCATCTTGTGTCTTCGAAAAATGTGTTGTTGTTTTTTCTGCAGTTTAAAGACAGACATCTTATTGAATGTGATTCAGTTTTTTAAAAAAATGTTGCAAGGTCTTCACTAAGTATTGTCTTCTGTAGTTTCTTTGAGTATATTCTGTGTGACTTCGTGTCATTTTACTTGGACAGCCGATTGAACTGATGTTCCTGCTTATGTAACAGATGTGCAGGTTTTCCTCCCAATACATAAGTATTGTTGAAGATTTTGTCCGTTCTTTCAGTCGGTGATTTGCTACCCATGTTCTCTGACAAACAGCTGCCAACTCCTGGATTATATCCATCTCTAACGACATAACCTGCTTTGAATGTCCTCTCCACTACTCTTTTCCGCCTTGGAAGCAGAGTTACATTATCGATTTGAAAAACAAAAACAACAACAACAACAACAACAACAACAGAAACATGCATACACTGAGAGTACTCTGGTTATGTACAGAAACAAATTATCGATTTGAAAAACAACAACAACAACAACAACAACAACAACGACAACAGAAACATGCATACACTGAGAGTACTCTGGTTATGTACAGAAAGAAATGATTAAGTTAAAGTTTTTAAGAGTAACGGAGGAAACCAAACCAGTAGGGTCAATACATCAAAAAACCACTTATTCTACATGTTGTGCCCACATTCGCTGTTGGAGTCAATGACATGATATGGTGTCATGGGGCCTGCATTTAACATCTAAGCATGCAACATCTGTCATTTGTTTTAAATGTTTTCAGAATCCTTGCTGATGGTACTGACAGTAATCTCCATATTCTTTAGTCCACCTTCCAGCTAATTCCGTTCACTCTATCAAGTGGGAACCATTACTATACCCGTAAAAATTCACTAAGAATTATTTCTTCAAGGTCATGAAAAGAAGTGCGAGTGTATTTGAATGATATAAATCTTTAAAAGATAGTTTTTGGGTGAAATGTACTGTGCAATCTATGCTTGCCATAAACACCGCCAGTAATGAGGGTTTCTGCATTTATTGTGCATTGTATTACATCTGTAAAGAAAACTTTCATTGGAATAGCTCTACAACTTACGTGCTGTGTTGATGGTTTTTCTATTCTGTCACTTTGTTTTTGTCCCATCATCTTCTGTGCCACCTCAATGGCACTGCACCCACGCCACTCACACCGAACCCCCATCCACAGCCACAGCCGGCCTGCCCCGCCACAGCCCCAGCACCAGCAATCCATAGGGAGCAGTCAATGTCAAGTTATCAAGAGGCAACCCACTGGAGGAGACATTGCACTGCTGCCGAGTCACTTCGGTGGTGTTCAGTGGCGCCTGTTCTGATCCAACACACGCAGGACACCACCTACTAAGCCCCCTACTGACGACAATAATTGCTCAATCGCGGAGCCAGCGTGAGTAAGCTTTCTCTCTGGAGCGTGCCACCACGTCCGACCAGCGACAACCCCCCATGAGCTTGCCGATACCGCTGACCCCGACGGAACCAAACCAAGGCCATAGACGTGGAGAAGACATGGAAACTGAGGTCACCATGACACCAGAGCATGAAGCTCCACAGAATTTTGTCACTTTTTTTTTCTGCCCTCGCGACTCATTCACCTCCGGCCTACAAATACTGTACATTCTTTTTCTTCTTTCGTTACAAATCATAACATGTCAGTTCTTTTTGTTATAATCTCGCGACTGGGTAACTGGACTGTACACACTGTTTAGTACGGTTTTCCATGTGGCGTGAGACTAGGCTTGTATTTGGGAGCAGTCGCGTGCAGACTAGACTGGACTCTTTAGGTGGTGATAAGGGCAGTGATTTCTCCTCCTGCCTTCCATTTCGCCTGGTTTGTTTGTTCTTTTTGCTGGCCTCTTGCCGCCTTTTCCATGCGTGTTCTTAGAAAGAATGTTGCCTTTAGTACTGGAAGAGAGAGAGAAAGAGAGAGAGAGCGAGAGAGAGAGAGAGAGAGAGAGAGAGACAGACAGACAGACAGACAGACAGACAAACATACATACAGAAAGACACACACACACACACACACACACACACACACACACAGAGAGAGAGAGAGAGAGAGTGTTTGTGTGTATGTGTGAAAGCGTGCAGGGGGGAGAGACGGGAGGGAGATCATCCCAGTGGGTGGGGGACCTCTCTGTAGCCACCTCTGACAACCCTCGGCATCACCGACTCTGACACCTGTCCCCGTTTCACACAAGTTATCCAGAGTCTTGGGCAGTTCCTGCCGCCTGTCCTCTGGGAAAACCCTCCTTTACACTGTACATACGTTACGGGTGCCACTTCGAGACCCTGGTTTCAGCACCTTCCCCACACCTCCTCTGTCGTCCAAGACGCGCTTCTGCTGTCGCCTGATTAGTGGGACTCTCGTCCAGTCAGTGAGAGACAGTATCACAACGGACTAAGGACCAAACCACGCACACTGTCAAGCATGAAATGAGCCAATGTGGCGCGAATTGAGTGGTGTTTGTGTGGTCCAATCGTCTAATCTGCCCTCTTCCCCTTCTCTATTCCCTCTTGTGAACTGCTCCAATCGTCGGGCGATGTCGACTTTCATCGAGTGGGCGTATGCCTAGGGGGAATAGGGCAGATAGGTTGGGTGGTTTGGGGCATGGTTTAACAAGACTTAGGATCATGATCGTGACCCGGGGACAAGTGTCAGTGTCGGTGATGCCGAGGGCTGTCAGATGTGGTTACAGAGAGGTCCCACCCACTGAGAAGACCTCCCCTTCTTCCCTCCCCTCCCTCTCTCTCTCTCTCTCTCTCTCTCACGCACACAGAAACTCTCTCTCTCTCGCTCTCTCTCCCTCGCTTTCTTTCTCTCCTCCTCTTTCTACTGCTCCCCCCCCCCTCTCTCTCTTCCAGGATCCAAGGCAATGTCCCTGCCAGGAACCCACACGGTAAAAGTGGCGAGCGAACAACAGAAAGAGCAAACAAAACCGACAACACTTGAACGCACGAGCAGAAATTATTGACCTCATCCCAACCAAACGAGTTGAGTTGAGTCCACCACACACGATCGTCTAAAAACAAAACTTCAGTCGCATACACCCTGGAAAGCCAGCCGACATGTGTGTACAGTCTAGG
>CM065734.1:25739998-25747498 GCA_033310375.1 Conus canariensis | reverse complement strand
AGAGAGAAGAAGAGAGATAGTGAGGAAGAGATTCATTGAAGTGGCGGAAAGCAAGAACTGCCAGTTTAAATTGCCACCGATACCGTATGGGAAGCCAGTGCAGTTCGATCAGCATGGGAGTGATGTGCTCACACCTCCTCCTCTTCAAAACAAGTCGTGCAGCGCTATTTTGGACTCTCTGCAGCCGAGCAATCTGTTCTGCGGGAAGCCCAGCATAAACAGAGTTGCAGTAGTCCAATCTTGACATCACCATGGCACAGACTAGCCTGACAGCTACTTCCCTGGATATAAAGCGTCGGATGGAAGCAATACGTCTCAGCTCTAAAAAGGATGAGCGACAGACTACAGATATTTGATTCTGCATGGTCAGACACTGATCAATGGTAACACCAAGGTATTTGACAGAGTAACTGAAAGGCAATTCAGTACCATCAACAACCATTGACTCTGACTCAACGAGTTTGAGGCAGGAGGAGGTTCCAACGGGCATGACTTCAGTCTTTTCACAATTTAATTTAAGCTTATTACTTGTCATCCATTCCTGCACACTGCTGATACACCGAGACACCCCAGATTGAACAGAAACAAACTCATCAGGTGTGCCACTCTTAGAAAGCTCAGTGTCATCAGCATACTTGTGAAAATCACAATCATGGTCCGAGATAACATCTGACAAGGGCTGTGAGTACAATGTAAACAACACTGGGCCCAATACTGACCCCTGTGGTACTCCATACAAAAGAGGTGACAAAGTAGACCTTACACCACCCACAACCACCGCCTGCGACCTATCTCTGATGTACGATTCGAACCACTGGAGAACTATCCCATCAACACCAAAAGTGACCCTAAGCCTTTCAAGTAAAGTAGTGTGATCTAGCGTATCAAAGGCAGCACTCAGATCAAGCAAGGCTATGAGAGAAACAAGTTTACTGTCGGATTTGCACAGTAAACAGTCCAGTACGCTCAGTACAGCAGTCTCAGTGCTATGATTCTTCCTATAAGCAGACTGACAGGCTTCAAGAAGACCATGGTCTGAAAGGTGAGTCTGAAGCTGCTTCAGCACAACTCTTTCAAGGATTTTTGAGAGGAATGGGAGGTTGGACACCGGTCTATAGTACTTTAGAATAGGAACGAAGAAATGTTGTCTGTGTGTCTGTCTGTGTGTCTGTCTGTCTGCCTGTCCGTCCGTGGTCAAAATGTGTTCCACTCGCTCCAGACAAAACTACTGGGCCGATATTTTTGAAAAAAAAGTAGGTATGTTCATTATGGGCCACGGATGATGCCCGATGTTTTATTTTACCGTTATATCCGTTACTAACGGCCATAACGGCCCATAAAGGTTTTTCTTCTTTATGGAATATCTCAGAAAATACTTGACCGATCTTTCTAAACATTTGTAGGCCTGTTCATTATGGGTCATAGATGATGGCCGATGTTTACCAGAATAGCCGTTACAAACGGCTATAACGGCCCCAAACGGGTTTTCCTCTTCATTGAATATCTCACGCGTATTCAAGATAAATTGGGAGTACGTTTATATGCTTTGCATCTTGTTTAATTCTCTGTATACTTATCACTATCATCTTAAGTGAAATTCGAACTAATCTTCGGAACCAAAGGTTGATAAGAAAAATGGGCTGAAAATGAAGGAATGAAGGAAACGTTACCGTATATTTAAAGTACATTCTCTGGTGCCAAATATAATATTTACTTTAAAACATCAAACTTCATGTCGCGTTTGTGGAGTTTTGAAAGGCCTTCGTATCTGTGATGTGAGTCTGCTGCTTCATGGCATGTTTCGTGAAAAAAGTGATGTGTGGGGTAAATTGTATGCGTTAGAAGTATTTAACACTCAGTGCTTGCTTGCATGCACGACAATAATGTGTATTTAGATGTTTTTGAATGTCCACGTGAGGGTAAAATAAGGGTGTCTGCTAGGTCCACCGTCGTTTTGATTTTTGTTTTTCATTTCATGAATAATCTGTAGAATTGTCATAAAAATAAAGCATGACGTGCAGATCAGTGGTCCCATAGCTACTCTGTTAATCTTATTGCTGTTTGTGTACATATTTGGTCTATTGTCTGAAAGATAAGGGTTTGTGAATCAACTGATTGTCTTGAAAAAAGAGCAAATCAATAAACACACACACACACACACACACACACACACACACACACACACACACACACACACACACACACACGCGCGCGCGCGCGCGCGCGCGCGCGCTAACCCCCAAAAAAACAAAAAACAAAAAAAAAACAAAAAAAAAAACAACCAACCAACCAAACAAACAACAACAACAACAACAACAACAAACAAACGAAAAAAACCCACACAAACACAAACAAAACGGTTGACATGAATGTACAAATATAATAACATTTAGAATTTACGATCTCCTTCCAGTGCATGAAAAATAGTTTCATGGAAATACATTTATTGCAGTTAACTCGTAAAGATACCTGGTATTGTTCTTTTTGAGTCTGACGTATGCTGGGAATGGGTTTTCTAGAAAAAGGAAAGAAAGGCGCTTTGGGAGTTATTGAAATAATTCAGGGAGCTAAACAGCATTATTGTGCTTAATTTCAGAAGTTGTACGACTCACAAATGGAGTCATTTATTACATAGGCAGCTGAAGTTTGAGGAGTAAAAGTGAAAATTTCAAATAGAGGAAGTGTGCAACTACAGGCTTACAATGAAACGTGTACCATTCATTTGTCAAACACTGTTTATACGACAAAAAGCTCAAGATTATGTCCTTTAAATCTTACTGTTTTTTTTTTCTTTTTGCTAACTGGTTAAAACTACTGAAGCTTCCTTAGTAACGTTAATATAGGCACGCTCATGATATGATGACCCTGCAACAAGAATTGTTATCGAGAAGGTTGGATCTGCGGACTAAATACAGGCCTATGTAAAAATGGGTTGACTATTGTTTGACTGTTTCAGAATGTAGGCAGCGGGCTTCACTGTACTTGCAGAATTCAGAGAGAAATTTGTTTTCTCTTTCAAACAAAACTGGCACTGAGACAAGAAAAACAATCGAACGTACAGATTTTTTTTTCGTTTGAAATTGTTCTTCAGTCTGAGAAATTGTTAATCTTATTATAGAAAAATGGATCGAGTGTGGATGGTGCAAAAACAATTATATCCATACATAGTGTCTGATGAGTTTAGGTGAAACTGTACTATCTGACTTACCAGCGACAAAACGAAATAATGTGGCTTATCTTTTGACATCAGACGATGGAATAACAGTTAAATTAGTTCCTAAGTTGACAGCAGATGCAAAGAGAATCTGACAACTTTAAGTTAGTAACAATACAAAACACATTCTATATCATGCACGCAAGCGCACGCACACACACACAGACACACACACACACACACACACACACACACACACACACACACACACACACACGCACGCACGCACACACACACACACACACACACACATACACACACACACACACGTACACGCACGCACGCACACACACACACACACACACACACACACACACACACACACACACACACACACACACACACACACCGACTGAATGACTGGTCACATGCTTAGGAAAGAAGAAGAAGAAGAAGAAGAAGAAGAAGAAGAAGAGGATGAGGAGGAGGAGGAGGAGAAAGAGGAAGAAGAAGAAGAGGGGAGGAAGAAATAGAAGAAGACAAAAGAAGAAGGAACATGAAACATGATGTAGCATAGACAACTAATGTATCTTGCCCCATCATTTTTCTCCTGTTCTCCTTTACAAAGATCCGATCTGACTTTTCTCTCATTCTGTGTATTTTCCCTCCTCTTCCTCTCTCATCTTCTAATATCTGCTAATCTGCTAACACTCATCACGCGATGCTCTCTTTCTCTTTAATTATTCTAGAAAAAATGGATCAAGAGAGAGAGAGAGAGAGAAGAGAGAGAGAGAGAGAGAGAGAGAGAGAGAGAGAGAGAGAGAGGATGGTGGTCAAGGGCATCTGGAACGGCGACCTTATCCTTTCAGTTTCTTGCTGTTTGTTCACCCATTACACTATGCATGTCACGCTGTTTCGATCGAAGTACACATCTTTGCCCTTCTCTCTCCATCGCGTCCTGCTTCTAGCGTCTGTCTGTCTCTCTCGCTCTGTCTCGTCTTCTTCTCTCTGCTCTCTCTCTCTCTCTCTGATCAACTTTTTCTAGAATAATATTTATGAAACATTGCGTCTTTGCGTGCATGCGTACCTGCCTGTGTAGGTGCGTGCCGGGGTGTGCCTGCACTCACACGCGTCTGTGTGTGTGTGTGTGTGTGTGTGTGTGTGTGTGTGTGTGTGTGTGTGTGGTGTGGTGCGTGCGTGCGTGCGTGCGTGCGTGCGTGCGTACGTGCGCGCGCGCGCGCGCGTGCTTGCGTGCGTGCGTGCGTGCGTGCGTGCGTGCGTGCGTGCGTGCGTGCGTGTGTGTGTGTGTGTGTGTGTGTGTGTGTGTGTGTGTGTGTGTGTGTGTGTGTGCCATTTTTCCTCATTTTACGTTGTTCTTCTTCATCTCTTGTTTTCAGTTCTTCCGTATTTCTATTTTTTTTTTGTTTCTGTTGTTCCACCTATTTCTTTTTTTTCATACATATTTTTGCTCGTTACTTACGGCTAGGAATCACCGCAGGAGGTATGGATGTATTTCCCCTCATCGTTACATTATCAAATCGGAAACATCTTTTCGTTTCTGATCTTTCCCCACCCTCTCTGTCTGTCCTGTCTCTCTTACTCTCTCTCTCTTCCCCCCCCTCCACCCAATCTCTATCACTTATTCATCTATCTGCTTCTTTTGCAGTCTCATCATTTACTGCTATGCAGATGCAATGACATATCTAGTCTCTGTTTGTCTCTCTATGGTTCTCTATCCGTGAGTAGTTTGTCAGTCAGTCAGTCAGTGCTGTCTGACATTTTGTCCGTCCGTCCGTCTGTCTGTCTGTCTGTCTGTCTGTCTGTCTTCCTCTTCTCTCTCTCTCTCTCTCTTCCTCTCCTCTTCATCTCCATCCCCCAGTTACAATCTCTCTCCCGCTTCACCATCTTTACGTCATCCTGATTGTCTCCAGCTGGTGTGTGCAAATTAATCACATTTGCCGAACGTTGCGTACTGTGCAGGTAACCGAAGAATACAGAGCTGCCTGCGTGGAGGTCAGTATGGGATGGTTTCCCCTTGTCCCTTCGCATACACAGCAGGTGTGTCTGTTCCCCAGCCTCGATAGTTGACAGTCACTCCTGTGCGCCAGAATGTCCTTTCCTTAACACCCATAGTTTTGGCTAGTTTCCCTCCTTGTTAGAAGCTCTTGGTAACTAGCTATCATGCAATAGAAATGATATACTCTGTGTGTGTGTGTGGGTGTGTGGGTGGGTGGGTGGGTGGGTGGTGCGTGCGTGCGTGCGTGCGTGCGTGCGTGCGTGTGTGCGTGCGTCCCGTGCGTGCGTGCGTGTGTATTCGCGGGGTAGGAAGAACAAAAAAAAAAAAAAGAAAAACGAGAATAATCAAAGTTCTTTGACTGAAACAAGAAGCATGATCGCGTCGTTACGCTGTACAAATGACACCCACCGACCCGCGCCTTCCACGACCCTTTATGCAGCTTCAATCTCCTCTTCTCCTCCTTTCTTTTTCTCATTTATCAACTAATCCAGTCCCTGTCTTCATCCACATTTGTTGCATAAATATCATACTTGAAGATGAGAGAGAGAGAGAGAGAGAGAGAGAGAGAGAGAGAGAGAGGGGAGAGAGAGAGAGAGAGAGAGAGACAGACAGACAGACAGACAGAGACAGAGACAGACAGGCAGAGACAGACAGACAGACAGACAGACAGAGATAAATGCGTCCGTGTTCAGTACACTAATTCAAAAATAGAGTGTGCAATGAATTTTTCTCTCAAAATACTTGCAGGTCTACTGTTGACGCAAGCCGCCCCAGCCCACTCCCATTGTCCGTATGACCAACGTGTGCGTTTACAGAAGGCCCAAGTGTGTGCGTGTGGTCAGATTGGATTCAGATGATATAGGCAGCCATGTCTAATGAGGGAGGGTGGGGGGTGTGGGAGAGGGCTGGTGGTAGTTGGGGGAGGGGGGGGGGGGAGGGGGAGGGGAGAAACAGAAAGACAAGCTAATAACATTTTGTCGGTAAGGAAATGAAACGAAGAACGTGTTCACTCGAACGGCTAACCGGTCACAAACGTGTTCTGGTATTCAAAACGAAAGAAAACAAAACAATAAAAAGAAAAGGGGTGGAGGGGGGGAGGGGTGGAGGTATCAATGGAACAAAATAATAATTACGCAAAAAACTAGGGCTGAACGGCTGGCATATCTACTTCCCCCCCCCCCCCCCCCCCCCCCCCCCCCGTGCTGGTGTAAGTTACTACTTCCATAAATTGAACCGAAAAATATCTGCCCCCAGTCTGGCTTCCCTCTCCTCATCACTCCTCTCTCTCCTGTCCCTGAGATCCCTCGCTCCTCTGGATCGTCCTTTTTTCTGTAAATGTGTGTTCCTGTATGTATGTATGTATGCAAGTATGCATGTATATATGTATGTATGCATGTATGTATGAATGTATGTATGTGTGCATGTATGTATGTATGCATGCATGTATGTATGTACGTATGCATGCATGTATGTATGTACGCACGCATGTATGTATGTATGTATGTATGTGTGTATGTATGTATGCATGTATGCATGCATGTATGCATGCATGTATGTTTGTATGTAAATATGTATGTATCTATGTATGTATTCATGTATGCAGTATCTATGTTTCTATGTGTTTATGTATGTATTTGCATATGTATGTATGATGTTGTATGTATTATTATGTATGTATGAGTTGAGTATGTATGTATGTATGTATGTATGTATGTATGCATGCATGCATGCATGTATGTACGTAGGCACGTATGTATGTATGTATGTATTTATTTTTATTCAGTCGTTAATACAGATCACCATGTCACCAATAATGTGATAACGGTGTTGCCGTAAGTGTCACTTCAAACAGAGTTCGATCCTCATGAAGTCCCATTTTGTGCTGTTGACACAAGAAACAAAGTTTTCCTCTATCAACATTGTTCTACACGTTCTGACGCCACTTTGTCGTTTTCTGCATCTTAAACCTGTGTTCGTGTTTACTTTATCATTCATTTATTCGTTTTTGTTGCTGTCGTTGTTGTTGTTGTTGTTGCTGTTGTCCCATCTTCTGTGCCACCTCAGTGGCAGTGCACCCACGCCGTTCATTCCGACACCCTGTCTACAGCCACAGCCCGGCCCGCCCAGCCACAGCCCCGGCACCGGCAATCCACAGGGAGCAGTCAATGTCAAGTCGTCAAGAGGCAACCCACCCGGCACCACATTGCTGCCGAGTCACTTCAGTGGTGTTCAGCGGCGCCTGTTCTGATCCAACATACGCAGGACACCATCTACGAAGCCCCCTACTGACGATAATAATTCTTCGTCGCGGAGCCGGTGTGAGTGAGCT
>CM065734.1:25717498-25724998 GCA_033310375.1 Conus canariensis | reverse complement strand
ATACCGACCCAGTGCATTACAACACAGCTGATGTAGGTATTCATACCGACCCAGTGTATTACAACACAGCTGATGTAGGTATTCATACCGACCCAGTGTATTACAACACAGCTGATATAGGTATTCATACCGACCCAGTGTATTACAACACAGCTGATGTAGGTATTCATACCGACCCAGTGTATTACAACACAGCTATGTAGGTATTCATACCGACCCAGTGTATTACAACACAGCTGATGTAGGTATTCATACCGACCCAGTGTATTACAACACAGCTGATGTGGGTATTCATACCGACCCAGTGTATTACAACACAGCTGATGTAGGCATTCATACTGACCCAATGCATGTTTTCAGACATTACATATTTTAATATTTTTCAATTTATCTTTTCATTACTATTATTGTTGTTGTTATCATCACCACCATCATGATCATCATCATGATCATTATCATTTATTATTATTATTATCATTATACTATATTATTATTATATTATTATACGTATTTGTTATTACTTCTTTAAAAAGAAAGCTAAAATCGTTCCCTTGACTCCACGAGGATCCTCACCTTTCATTCCTACCTCCGTCTACTTTCCTCCCCCCCCCTCCCCACATCCCCACCGTCATTCTGTTAGCACTACTTAGTCCGACTCCCACATACACCGGCAGATACCAAGGTGTGTGTGCCGTAGCCACAGGGAGCGATTATCATCTCAGCAACCTGCTAGAGGACACACAACATGCTTTTTTTTAACGTCTTCCATGTCTCCCTAGTGGCATTACTTCAGTGCCGCTTGTTTCTAGTCCTTTATACACACACACACACACACACACACACACACACACACACACACACACACACACACACACACACCGCACCAGATTCGTCTTGTCAGAGCTGTGACATCACTGGGCACACAAAGAGGTATTGTCATGCGGTTTTGTGAATGCTGCCCTGCAGCTGATCCATTTGGCGGTGTTGCCTGTTTTGATCCAAGATATACATGGCATCCGCTCATGACGCCCCTTAATACAGACAAGATGTGATTATGTCTTGCGGTCAGCGTGAGTGAGCGCCCCTTTCCAGAGGGCGCTGCTACGTCCTTCTCGCGAGAGTCCTCATGACCTTGCCAGTGACGACGACTTTACCACGAACTTACCAGGGGCATGAACGTGCAGAGCAAATTGAACGCAAGGTCACCACAAAAGTATTGTGTGGCTACCACACATTTGAGATTTGCTTGGAGTTAAAGTGACGACCAGTGCGGATAATAATAATGATGAAGATAATGTAGTTGGTTTCATATTGTTCCTGAACTACTTGACGGGGGCTTTTCTGTACATTTTATTTCCCGAGATATCCCAGCGTTCACCATTCCCAACAAATACAAATGCTTGCAATGTTGGTGAAAACAAAATCAGAGCAAATCTGCTAGAGATATATCTAATCAGAGGAGAACACTTGACTGTATGGGTCCAGTTATTTCATCCGAGCCTGTGGTACATTCGGCTCTGGTCAGGAGCTGGACGGGGTTTATTTATTCCATTTTCTTACGTACTACTTTGGATGTTTATTAATTTCATTTTTCTGATATGTGGAATCAGTTTACAGAACTACACATAAAAGTGGATTACACTCACCCATTCACGTTTTCATTATCAACCCTAGCAGTTGCCTTTCTTACATGCACATTACTGTCACTATCTGATGGCATTTGCAACTGTGCCCTATCTGGAACAATTTCTCTTACCCATATTTGTAAAACGAAGGAAAGTAGTCTCTTCCTGTCACTATCAAACCCTCAGTCTTACAATTATGTCAATTGTCTGCTTTGTTACAAAAATGTGACAAAGTGCTATGCCTCACCTGCTGAGCTATCAACGTAGGAGTTGACAAAGCTATGTTTCTCCACGCGCCGTGCGCTAATTACGACAAAGCTGACGGAATTTGAAGTTTAGGCAAATAAGGATGATGGATTCTCACAGAAACCAGTACAATTTTGACACACATCACTGCAAATCGTTCTGAACCATCATAGAAACCGTTGCAGGGCTTGACCAAGTTGTAGCTTTAAAACTGTCGAATTAGATTGTAAGGGAGTGGAAGTGGGATCGACAAAAACGTGTGATGGGAGAGGGGAGGAGGAGGGAAGAGGGGAGGTTATTGGAGAGGAGAAACAAGGAAAAAGAAAAAAGGTAACAGCTGATGTCTTACTGGAAAGAGAACGAAACGACGAAGACCGTGGTTCGCTCAAACCGCTAACTCGTCACGAAAACGATTTGGTACCCAAAAGCAAACGAAATAAGCAAATGAATAAAGAGTCAAAAAAAGAGTGAAAGTAATAAAAGAAAAATAATGATAAACGCGAAAACCAGGACCGAATGGCTGGCTGTGTGTGTGCGTGCGTGCGTGCGTGCGTGCGTGCGTGCGTGCGTGCGTGCGTGCGTGCGTGGTGTGTGTGTGTGTTAAATGTTCAAATACTGTGCCTAATCTAAATAATCTTGCTGCTAAAAGCAAAGAATATAAAAATGTTTTGAGACGATCTGAAAGAAGAGCAACGAGAAAATGGCATAGAGAATTGCGAGCTTTAAAAACTAGAAATCCAAGGGATTATTGGAGGAAAATTAAAGGCAAAAAAGCTTCATCGTGTCCTATACCTCTTGAAGAGCTTAAAAATCATTTCCAGTCCCTTAATCAAAATACTGGATGTAATGATATCATTTTTAGTAATGAAGTATCTGAAAGAAATATCAATCTAGACATTTTAAATGATTCAATTACTGAGGATGAAATTGAAAGAGTCATTAAATGTTTAAAAAATAATAAAGCAGCAGGAGTTGATTTAGTAAGGAATGAATATATAAAGAATAGTGTTCCTTATATGACAAAGTTTTATTGTTTATTGTTTAATCGTGTTTTGGATTCTGGTATTATACCAGAAGATTGGGTGACAGGGTTAATTGTACCACTCTATAAAGGCAAAGGAGATCAACAAGACTGCAATAACTACAGAGGGATAACACTGTTGAGTTGTGTAGGCAAATTATTCACGTCAATTCTAAATAGCAGACTTACTTATTTTGTTGAAATAAATGGACTTATTTCAGAAAACCAAGCAGGTTTTAGACACATGCATTCAACGCTTGATCATGCTTTTGTTCTTAAATCATTGATTGACATGTTTGCAATCAACAATGGAAAATTATACTGTGCTTTTATTGATTACAGAAAGGCATTTGACTCTATTTGGAGGCATGCTTTATGGCACAAACTGATGAGTCAAGGCATATCTGGGAAAATACTGCACGTTGTAATCAGTATGTATGATCAAATAAAATCGTGCATTTTTCTAAATGGTCAAAAATCAGAGTTCTTTGGCAGTTTTAGGGGAGTTCGTCAAGGAGAAAACCTTTCACCCTTATTGTTTTCATTATTTTTGAATGATCTACAACAGTTCCTTATTGACAATAACTGTTCTACTTTAGAATATGATTTAACGCAAGAGTTGAAACTTGAACAGTTTATTAAATTGCTTGTATTGTTATATGCTGATGATACAATTTTATTGGCAAATTCTAAATCAGCTTTGCAAAAAGAACTTAATGCCTTACATATATATTGCACGCAATGGCAGTTAGAAGTAAATCCAAAGAAAACAAAAATAGTTGTCTTTCATGGTCGAAATAGTATGCGTGAAATTTTTTTCTTTGGGAATGAAAAAATAGAGGTTCTTAATTCAATGAAATACTTAGGCATCGAGTTCAGCAGAACAGGTTCTTTTTACAAAGCAAAAAAATGTGCTTATAATCAGGCTCTCAAGGCAATGTTTTCATTATTACAAACTGCAAGAAAACAGAAATTGCCAATTGATGTTTGCATACAATTATTTTATTCCATAGTTGTACCTGTGTTGTTGTATGGTTGTGAAATTTGGGGTTATGAAAATGTTGATATATTATAAAAGTTACAGTTACGTTTTTTAAAGTATTTATTTAGATTAAATTAAAGTACAATGACTTCAATGATTTATGGTGAAACCGGAATCTATCCTTTATCTGTACTGATTAAAGTGAGAATGATAAGGTTCTGGGCTAACTTAGTTGTTCCTGATTCTAAGAAGTATTCAAACAAAGTATATAATATCTTACATGAACTATATGCAAAAGGAATTTTCGTTTCACCATGGCTTAGTTATGTTAAAAGCATTTTATTTGAAACTGGTTTTGATTGTGTTTGGGAATCTCATTCATTCACAAACAGAAGTAACTTATGTAAGTGTGTTAAAAAGGAATTGCAAAATAATTATGCTCGTGATTGGCGCAGTTCTCTTGAAAACAGCAACAAGTGTGTATTCTATAAAAGTGTAAAGACTGTCTTTGGAAAAGAACATTATATTTCTACCTTACCAGATATTTATGTTACATCTTTATTTGAATTTAGATGTAGTAACCATAAATTGCAAATTGAAATTGGAAGACACCATAATGTTCCAAGAGAATTGCGTATTTGTCGTAACTGTGAAATGGGTGAAATTGGAGATGAATTTCATTGCATCATGGAATGTCCAAAATATAATGAACTTCGTGAAAATTTCATCCCTAAAAAATATCTAAAACCAAAGTCTGTTTTCAACTTTTGTAATTTGTTTCAAAAAGGAAGACGCATTTGTTTGAATATTAGTAAGTTTCTAAAAAATGGGAAGATTGTTTAATGAGATCATTACAGTTCACCAGAATTCAGCATTTCGCAACTATGTTCACACATTGTTCTGAGTGAGTTTCGTATATAAAAAATTTTCTCTTTGTTACATTTGTATCCTCCATGCCCCAACAGGGGTCAAAGGATTAAATTTGAATTGAATTGAATTGAATTGAATTGAATTGAATTGTGTGTGTGTGTGTGTGTGTGTGTGTGTGTGTTGTGTGTGTGTGTGTGTGCGCGCGCGCGCGGCGCGTGCGTGCGTGCGTGCGTGCGTGCGCCTTATTCCACAGTACTGAAACATTTCTGAATCATCTACCCATCGTCCTCCCATCCCTCCCCTTCGTTCCCCTCTTCCCCATCCTTCTATCCCCGCCCTCTTCCCACACGACCCCACCCCTACTCCCACACCCTCCACGTCCTTTCTCTACAGTATAATGCAGGTCACCGCGTCACCAGGTATGCGATTAGACATTGTGCAAGTGACACTTCAGACTTGTTTGATCCTAATACAATCCCATTTTCATCTGCTGACCATAATTAACGTTTCACTTGACAAATATTATCTTTACGTGTTCTGAGGCCGCTACATAAACTTGTTATCTCCAAAATTAACCACGTATATTTTGCGTCCATTTTGGTTTATTTCTCCAAACGATTTCCCCCATTCAAACAAGTTTATTTATTTATCTCTCCCTCCAAGAAGTATTAGCTTTCGTGCAGTGAAGATGGCATTTTGCTTGCTTGTTACTTTGTTTTTTTTCTTCAGAGAAAATGTCACATTTTCTTTGGGAGGGGAAAAAGGAGGTACACGCAACGAAATGGTCGTGTATCTTTTATCTGTGTTTTCTTTTTTTTTTTTCTTTTTCGTTTTGTTGTCTTTTTTTTCTTTATCGTTTTCCTTTCTTTCTTTTCCTTTCCTTTTTTTTTCCCTTTTTTTGTTTTTCCCTTTCCTTCTTTTTTTTTTCTTTCTGTATGCCTTTCTGTCTGTCTGTCTGTCTGTCTTTCTTTCTTTCATAATTATCACCGTGACGTTATCATCATCATCATTTTTATCAACGTCATCATTTTTATCATCATCATCATCATCATCATCATCATCATCATCTTCATCTTCATCTTCATCGTCATTATCATCTTTTTTTTTCTTGTTCTTGTTTTTGTTCTTTTTCTTTTTCTTCTTCATTGTGATTATCGTCCTTTTTTTTGTTTTTTTTGTTTTTGTTTTTTTGTTTTTTTGTTTCTTCTTCTCCTCCTTTTCCTTTCCTGTCTTTTCTTACCGTGAACCACATCTCTCCTCTCTCTCTCTCTCTCTCTCCTCTCTCTCTCTCTCTCTCTCTCTCTCTCTCTCTAATGGAGTTGTGCAGAGCAGTGTTTCCTCTGAAAACAATACTCCAGATCCTGTTCCACGCTCTAAAGTATCTTCTGTACATACCCTGAGACCTTTATCATTTCTGCCTTGGAACGTCAATGGTTTACGTTCAAAGTTAATATTTAATGACTTTTTGTTTTATGTTTCTTCTTTCGATTTTGTTTGCCTGGTGGAGACTTTTGAAAAAGACTGGGATTCCAGTTCATTCGTTCAATTTGAATTGTATTGTAAGCCCTCTGTAAAATTTACTAGTCAAGGGAGAGACTCAGGGGGGATAATTTGTTTAATAAAAAAGGAGTTTTGTCCGTTTGTACGTCAACTGAACGTTAAGTATGAAAATATGTGTGCTTTCGTTCTTGATAAGCGGTTATTTGGGTGTTCTTGTGACGTTCTATATATATGCGTGTATATTCCACCGGAAAGTTCTTCTTTCTATGGTTATTTTGGTTACGATCAGGGGATTACAATACTTGAAGATTGTTTGACTGACTTATTACTAACACTGGATGATGTTTATGTTATGATCTGTGGTGATCTGAATAGCCGTATTTCAACTCTTTCTCCGCCTCGACCAGTAAACAATCATATACCTCATTTTGAAGACACCACTAAACAATCTAATCGTCACTCTCAAGATACACAGGTAAACACTTATGGAAAATTGTTGATTAATATGTGTACTGCCCTTGATCTAGTTGTTCTCAATGGTTTATGTAATGGCGACCAAGAAGGTCGCTACACATATATTGGTGAAAATGGATGTAGCGTGAATGATTATTTCATTTTGTCTAATGACTTTTATGACATCATTTGTGATTCGTGTGAAATGAATGTTGTTGACCGCGTTGAATCTGATCATTGTCCTCTTGATCTTGCCCTTTCGGTTCAGAATGTGTTTAACAGAAATGATGATAAGGAGATACAAATTATTGAAAAGTTTATGTGGAATGAACAGTACAGTCAGGTCTTTTATGGTAAACTCTATGAAGCAGAAAATCGCAGTAGACTAAAAAAAACGCCATAGAGTTAATTGATGTAAATATCAATGAAGCATTGAATCTGTTTAACGATTGTATAAGGACATGTGCCACATGCATGAAAAGAACAATAAAGATGGGCCAGACTAAATGTAAAGAGGGATGGTTTGACGCAGAATGTCATGTTAACAAGAAAAAAGTGCGTACTTTGTTGGGAATATGTCGTAGAACTTTGGATAAGAATGATAAAAATCTGTATGTAAGGGCTAGGAGAGAATACAAAAATTTGTTAGTTAGAAAAAAACGAATGTTTGATAATAGTAGACTAGAAGAGCTTGTGGTATCTGCTCATAATCAAAAGATTTTTGGAATTGTATGAAAAAAATTTCAATGAAACGTAAACAACCTAAGAATAATATTCCATTGGAGGAATGGTTCCAACATTTT
>CM065734.1:25687498-25712498 GCA_033310375.1 Conus canariensis | reverse complement strand
CTTGACCTTACAGGTCCAACCATTTCATACCAGCCTTAAGTACATTCAGCTCTGATCAGGAGCTGGATAGGGTCAACATTTTGTTTGTTCTGTTTACTTTATATTTCAAACGTTTTCTGATGTCGTAAAGTTCATTACACAGAATTACACATCCAAGTGAACGAAGCTCATCAATTCCTGTTCTCACGCTCAGCCCTTACATCGTGGCTTTTACTCACACGCAGTAGTTCCCAGTAATTTGATGGTCATCGTCCGAAAGCATTTTCGATAGTGCCCTTTCTGGAACCATTTTTCTTACCGTGTCTGTAAAACAAAGGAAAATGGGTGACGTTTTAACAAAGGAAAATGGGTGACGGTTTAAAATATTTCTTGTGGTCGCTATCAAACTTTCAGTCTTACAATAATGTTATGGGTGACGTTTTAACAAAGGAAAATGGGTGACGGTTTAAAGTATTTCTTGTGGTCGCTATCAACTTTCAGTCTTACAATAACGTTACTTGCCTGGTTTGCGGTAAGAACGTGACAAGAGCTGTGCTTCGCATGCTGAGCTGTCAACGCAGTGTTGACAGAGCTGTATTCTCCATGCGCAGGGTACTAAATTCAAGGAAAAGTCGTGACGAAATTTGAAGACTAAGCAGGCAAGCATAATGGAATCTCACAGAAACTCCTTACCAGTACAATTTTGACACTCATCACCGACATTTTTTTCCAAACTGGTGCAAGGCTTGACCAAGTTGTGGCGTAAAAAAAACCTGACCTGTTTGTGGTCAAATTAGATTGTATGGGGATTGGCTGATGAGGGAGTAGAGACGGAAGGAAGAGAGGAGGTCATGGAAAGGGAGAAACAAACCCCCAGAAACAGGTAATTACTGACATCTTGTCAGAAAGAGAACGAAACGTTGATTGTTTTGCTCAAACGGCTATCGAAAAATAAAATCCTTTGGTATGAAAAATCAAATGAAACAAGTAAACACACCAAAAGCAAACGAAGTAACAAAGTGGGCAAATGATGACACAAAAATAATAATAAATGCGAAAACCAGGACTTAACAGAGGTGTGTGTGTGTGTGTGGGGTGTGTGTGTGTGTGGTGTGTGTGTGTGTGTGTGTGTGTGTGTGTGTGTGCGTGATTGTGGTGCGTGTGCGTGGTGTGTGTGTGTGTGTGTGTGTGTGTGTGTGTGGTGTGTGTGTGTGTGTGTGTGTGTGTGTTGCACCACAGCAAGTTCTAAGTTATGTACTAGAACTGCAACATGTCAGTCAACCCATCCAAAATCTCTCATTTTTTTCTACGCAATAAGTAACATCTTTACGTGATGGTGCTGTATAAATTTATCTCTGTGATTACCCATCCCATGGGTATTTTGTGTCTATTCGTTTATTTTATTTCTTTTTAATTTCAGCTCTTGAAACATTTTCCCCCATTCATGTTAGTTCATCCTTTTACCTTGTATGCCATCAAATATTAGCTTCCACGCGTCATCATCGAGGTCTTACGACTTTTTCTCCTCCTCGTCCTCATCCTTCTCCCCCTCCTCCCTCCTCCTCCTCCTCCTCCTCTTCTTCTTCTTCTTCGTCTTCTTCTTCTTCTTCTCTGAATGTTTGAAAAAATTAACATTTTTCATTTGATCTGAGATTTTACAGTGGGTGTGCTTTTAGAAGATGTATTTTAAAGAGTTGTGTGAACGAATGGCTTGTGAGTTAACTTCCACGCGGTGACAGCCCTGATAGGGCCCTTTGCAGTGGGCTGGGCTATAATCAACATTACCTTACCTTACTAACTTCTTTTTCTTTATAATTATCCTCTCTCTTTTTCTTCTCCTTCTCCCTTTCCCCTTTCCCATCCGTCCTCACTCTTCTCCTCTCTCAATCTCTGTCTCTTTCCCTTCGCTCTCATCTTCTTTCTTTCCTCCTTTCCCTTTTTTTCTTTTTGCCCTGTCTCCCTACCTTTCGTACCACGGTTTTCTTCCGCATTGTTCTTTTTCTCTCTCTCTCTCTCTCTCTCTCTCTCTCTCTCTCTCTCTCTCTCTCTCTCTCTCTCTCTCTCTCTCTCTCTCTCTCTCTCTCTCTTCTTTTGTGTTCTGCTTTATGTTATAGTCATGAAGAGTGACAGCCATGGCATTTCTTCTTTTGAAGAAAACAAACATCGAAGTTTATTTGTTTTGACGGCGGTCAATATCTGGCTTGTGGGAGTTCATTTGCTTTTGGATATTTGCTCCCAAAAAGATAACTTGACAGAATTCATATAACCCTCTGATTTAAAAGAATAAGCACTGCACGCGAACAACATTTATTAAAAAAATCTAGAAAGGGAAAAAAAAAGCAAAAGGAGAGAGAGAGAGAGAGAGAGAGAGAGAGAGAGAGAGAGAGAGAGAGAGAGAGAGAGAGAGAGAGAGAGAGAATTTATTTAATTCACAGAGGGATCTTCTCAATAAAGACCTCCAGAAATCCATTTGGGGAACGAGAGCCTTTAAAGGGAGGTAGTCATTCTAGAAGGTCAATCTGGTTAGCATGAATAGAGAGAACAAACAAAACCACATACAAACGCACATGCACACACACACACACACGCACGCACACATGCACACGTATACACACACGTACACATGCACAGATGCAAGCACTCACGTGTGTGTGTGTGTGTGTGTGTGTGTGTGTGTGTGTGTGTGTGTGTGTGTGTGTGTGTGTGTGTGTGTGTGCCTGCTGCGTGCGTGCGTGCGTGCGTGCGTGCGTCGTGCGTGCGTGCGTGTGTGTGTTGTGTGTGTGTGTGTGTGTGTGTGTGTGTGTGTGTGTGTGTTGTGTGTGTGTGTGTGTGTGTTGTGTGTGTGCGTGTGTGTGTGTGTGTGGTGCGTGTGTGGTGCGTGCGTGCGTGCGTGTGGTGGTGGTGTGTGTGTGTGTGTGTGTGTGTGTGTGTGTGTGTGTGTGTGTGTGTGTGTGTGTTGTGCGCGCGTGCATTTTGTTCATCAACGCAAGTTCCAGATTATTTATTAGAATTGAAATATAATTGCCCCACCCACCCACTCCGCTTCCACCCTTCCCTATTGGTCTTTGTTTCTTATCCCTGTGCCCAGCTTTCCCCTGTTATCCCCCCTTCAGCCTCTTTTCAAGACAGATGCAGGTCACCGTGTCTTCAGGTATGCGATTATGCATTGCACAAGTGCCACTTCAGACATGTTTGATCCTAATGCAACCCCAGTTTTATCTGCTGACCAGGAGAAACAAGTTCTCTACTGAATAAACATCGTCTGTACGTGTGTCAACAGCACAGCGTAATCTCGCAATCTCCATGATCATCCATGGACATTCGGTGTCTATTGATTTATTTAGTTTTTGTTCCATTTCTTCCAACGATTTTTTTCGCTTTGAAATCAGTTCATATATTGATCTATATTGCCATACACTATTAGCTTTCAAGCGGGAAAGCGGGCTTTTTTGCATGTTCATTTTCGTTTTTCTTTTGCAGAAATGTAACGCTTTCTGTACAAAGGTAAAAGGAAAGTCACATGCAATGAGATGGATGTGTGTTCACTTTTTCTGTGTTCGATTTTTTTTTTCTTTTCATTTTGATTTTTTTTTTTTTTCTAATTTCTCTTATTTGCAGTCGTTGATTTTTTCCCCTTAGTTTACGACCTTTTTTTTTTATTTCTGTCTTTTATATTCTGTTTGTGTTATTTCTTTCTTTCTTTTTCTCATTCTTTCTGTCACTCTTTCTTTCTTTCTTCCTTTCGTGATTTATTCCATCATTATTATCACCACCATCATCATCATTATCATCAGCATGATCGTCATAATTCTTGTCCAATGTCGTCATCGTCCTCTTATTCATTTGTTTGTTTACTGATTTGTTATTCATTTATCTATGTATTTATTCACTTTTTTCATTAATTAATTTTTTTTCTTATCTATTTATTGATTTATTTGATTCATTTATTTATCTATTAATTTCGTTCATTTACCTGTTTATTTATTTATCAGTTAGTTTGCTTATTCATTTATTCATTCATACATTATTTATTTATTTATTCATTTACTCATTTATTCATTCATTTATGCATTGTTTCATTTCTCTCTTCCTTCCTTACTTTTCTTCGTTTGCCTTTTTTTTTCCTCTCTTCGTTCTTTCTCTCTGCGTTACTGTTCTTGTTCTTCATTTTCCTTCTTTCTCGACCTCCACATTGTTCTTATTTTCTTCCTTTCTTCTTAGTTCTTCGCTCAGCGTTTCCTACGTCCTTCTGTTTCTCCTTTTTCTTCTTCTTCTTCTTTGTTCTCTCCTTCTTGCTCCTCCTTCTTCTCTCCCTTCTCTTCCTGCTCCTCCTCTACCTTCTTCTTCTTCTTGCACTTCCTCCTCCTCCCCCCCCCCCCCCCCCGATCCCTTACCTTTTCACTAACTTTCTTTTTTCTTTCTTTCTTGCTCATACTCTTTTCCTTCTCATCTTCTTTTTTCCTCCTTTTCTTCTTGTTCTTTTTTGCCAACCCGCCCACATCCCATCCACCAACCCCCCTTTCCCCACATTGTTTTGTTTCTTTGCTTATTTAATGCTATAGTCATGAAGAGTGACAGCCATAGCATTTCTGCTATTGAAGAAACCAACTACCGAACTTGATTTATTGTGACAGAGGTCGATATCTGGCTTCCAGCAGGTTCATAAGCTTTGGAATATTCGCTCCTAAAAATGAATAGGCAGAGTTCGTATGACACTCTGATATAATAGAATGAGTTTCGCACGCGAACAACATTATAAAAAAAAATCCAGAAATGAAATGAGAGGGGGGGAGGGGGAGTGGGTTTGGAAAGAAGCGAAAAAAGAAACGAACGGAGAGAGAGAGAGAGAGAGAGAGAGAGAGAGAGAGAGAGAGAGAGAGAGAGAGAAAGAGAGAGAGAGAGAGAAGAATGTGTAGGGCTTGGTGATGGCGTGAAGGTTGGGATCGATCATTTAAAACAATCGATAAGATAAACATTTTAAAACCTCCCACCTTTTATTCATGACTATTTTTTGTCCATTTAACAATTCACTATCATCATTATCAATATTTCGTTTTTTAAAGAAAGCTAAATCGTTCCCGCTGTCTTCATGCGAATCTACAACTTTCATCCCCACTGCTCTCTACGTGCCTTTTCTCCTCCCCATCCTCACCCCCACGGTCATTTTTTCCCCTCCACTGCTCGGTCTGACTCTCCCCATACACAGATAGATACCAAGGGTTGTGCTGCCGCAATCTGAGGGAGCGATTATGATCTCAGCCAGCTGGTAGTAGAGACACAGCTAGCTTTTTTTCCACGCTGCATATTCCAGCTCCCCCATCACAGTCAAATCCAGGTTCGTCTTCCCGGAGTTTCAGCACCACAGTCCACAGAGAGCTGTTCTCATGCAGTGAGTGGGGCAGTCAGCCAGAGAGGATGCAGCCCTACAGCTGAGCCTTTTCTTTCTTTCTTTGGCGTTGGACAGCTACACAGTCAGGGTCGAAGTCCCAGGGATGCAAAAAAAAAAAAAAAAAAAAAAAAAAATCGGACGTCCGGCGAAGATCGGCTGCCGTCCACCAGAGCTTGGTGTTGAGGTCTGCACGCCCGGGCCAGGACTGCTGCCGCGTCTCCTCGTACAGGGGGCAGTCTTGGAGAATATGGGATGGGGTCTGGTCAGCCTGGCCGCAATCACACAGGGATGTGGTTGCCACTCCAATCCTCCTCAGGTGTGCTCGCAGGCCGCAGTGTCCTGTGCAAAGGAAGTAGATGGTAGTCTGGTGTCTCCTCTCCAGTGTCCTGAAGGGATCCTGATGAGTCATTTTGATGGTGTTCAGTGCTACCTATGTTGATCCAAGATACTCATGACATCGCTTACAAAGCCCATTAATACCGACAAAAAGTGATTAATCGTGTGGTCAGCGTGAGTGAGCGTCCCTTCCCAGAGGGCGCTACCACGTCCCTCCGGTGACAGTCCTCATGAACTTGCCAATAATGACGATTTTAACACAAACCCACCAGGGGCATGAACGTGCAGAGCAAATCAAAACCAAGGTCCCCACAGGAGCATGGTGTGACCGACCACAACATTTGGCATTTGTTTTGAGTTAAAGTGATGATCAGTGAGGATAATAATGAAGAGGATGATGCAGTTTCTTTTCGCTTTGCTCTGGAACTACTGTACGCTTTATTTCGTGATGTTCCCTGGTGTCAATCAGGTCTCACACACACACACACACACACACACACACACACACACACACACACACACACACACACACACACACATCTACAGAATTGGTCAGAAAATTAGAGCAAATCTGTCACAGATGAATCCATTCAGAGGATGGGTCAGATCATTCCATACGATCTTCTAGTGCATTCAGCTCTGGCCAGGAGATTAACCGTGTCGACGTTTTGTTGAATGGTTTTACTTTTTTAACTTATTTAGACGCTTATTCATTTCAAATGTTTTCTGGTGTCGTAAAACTCATTTCACAGAATTACACATCAAAGTGCGTTAACCTTATCATTTTCTGTTTTCTTGTAGACTCTTACATCATTGCTTTTTCTCAAATGTAGTAGTTCCCAGCATTTTTATGGTTACCAACTGAAAGCTTTTGCAATGAAGCTGTTTCCAATTTTTCTTACCCACGGTTAAAAAACAAAGAAAAGCGAACAACGTTTGAAAGTCTTTGTCTTCTAGTCATTACAATTTCTCAGTTTTACAATAATGTCATTGGCCTGGTCTTTCAAAAAAATGTGGCAAACTGGTTTGCCTCATTTGCTGGTCGATGAATGGGTGCTGACAAAGGTGTGTTTTTTTTGCGTGTAAAGTCCACAAATGACAAGACGTGGCGAGATTTGAAGGCGTGCGTGCGTGCGTGCGTGCGTGTGTGCGTGCGTGTGTGTGTGTGTGTGTGTGTGTGTGTGTGTGTGTGTGTGTGTGTGTGTGTGTGTGTGTGTGTGCTTTATACTGCAGCAAGTTGTTGGTTATACATTAGAAGTAAAACATTCATGCCCTCCTCATCGACCCCCCCCCCTCCCATCCACCACCACCCCCACATCCCTCTCTTTCCAATCCCCGTGTTCATTCTCCCCACCCCCACCCCATCCTGGACACCCCCCCCCCCAATTCCTTTTTTTGTCCTTTTTTCAAGATAATGCAGGTCGCTACGTCACCAATTATGCGTTTACTCATCGCGCAATGGCCACTTCAGACGTGTTTGATCCTAATGCAGCCCCGTTTTCATCTACTGACAACGAGAAACAAGTACTGCTTGATAAACGTTATCTTTACGTGTTCCCAGGGCACTGCGTAATCTTCTTGTCTCTATGGCAAGCCACGGATATTTTGCGTCTACTTGATTCTTTTTTTTTTTTTTTTTTTTGCTTCATTTCTTTAAACGATTTTTCCCCCGTTCAAATACGTTTATTTATTTATTTATTGAATCTGTGATAAAGTATAAGCTTTCATGCATTTTGTTTGTGGTTGGTTTTAAGGAAACATCACGTTTTATTTGAAAATGGGAAAGGGGGATGAAGGGGAGGGATGAGGGGGGGGGGGGGGGGGGCAGATGAAATGATATGGACGTGTTTACCTTTTTCTGTGTTTCCAATTTCTTTGTGTCCTTACGTTTTTCGCTTTCTGTATGATTTTTTTTCTTCCTATTCTGTCAGTCTGCCTGTGTCTATCTGTCTTTCTTTCTTTCCTTCTTTCTTTCTTTCTTTCTTTCTTTCTTTCTTTCTTTCTGTCTCTTTCTTTCTTTGCTTATCACCATCACCATCATCATTACCACCATCGTCATCATCCATCATCATCATCATCATCATCATCATCATCATCATCATCATCATTGTCGTCGTCGTCGTCGTCGTCGTCGTCGTCACCAAAATCATTATTATCGTCATCGTCGTCGTTGTTGTCGCCATCATCATCATCATCATCATCATCATCATCATCATCATCATCATCATCATCATCATCATTCATTCATTTACTTATTCACTCATTTCATTCATATTCATCAGTCTCCTCTTTCTTCCTCCTACCCTTCTTCTTCTTTTGCCTTCTTTCTTTCTTTTCTTGCTTTTCATTCTTCTTCGTTGTCCTCCTCTTATCTTTTTTTCTTTCTATCTGTCCTCTTAGTTCTTCCTTCAGCTTTTCTCCGTCCTTCTCCTCCTTTTTCTTATCTTCTCCTGCTTCTTCTCCGTCTTCTTCTTCTTTTCTTCCTCCTCACAATCCCTCTCCTTTTTCTTTTTCTTCTTCTTCCTCTTCTTCTTGTTTTCCCTTCTCTTTCCTGCCTCTGTTTCATTCCCCCCCGTTTTCTCTTTTTTTCTTGCCTTGGCCTACTTCTTTTTTTCCTGATCTCGCAACCCCCCCCCCCCCCCCCCCACCTGTTTTCACATTGTTCTGTATTCTGCTTCATATCATAGTCATGAAGAGTGACAACCATGACAGTTCTTTAGAAACAAATAACGAACTTGATTTATGTTTACGCCTCAGCAGGATCGAATTATATGTATCAGAACTTCAACTTGACTGCCTCATCCACTGCCGTCCTTCTATCCTCCCCACTCGCCCTCCTCTTCCCAACCCCTTTACTCCTCTCTACCCCCTCCCCACAAGGACTTCGTCCTTTCTTTTTTAAGAGAATGCAGGTCACTATGTCACCAGTTATGCGATTACGGATCGTGCAAGTGCCCCTTTCAGACCTGTTTGATCCTCGTGCAATCCCATTTTCATCAAGCGACCTGAAAGAAACAAGTTCTACTTGATAAACATTATCTTTACGTGTTCTGATGGCATTACGTTATCATGTTATCTCCATGATGAACCGCGGGTAGTTGGTGTCTGTTTGTTTAGTTAGTTTTTGTTTCATTTCTTTAAGCGATTTTTTCCCCCGGTTCATGTAAGTTCGTTTGTTTATCTCCTCTACCTTAAAGGATTAGCTTCCATTCGGCGAAGGTGGCATTTTGTTTCTTCGTTGATTTTTTTTTTTTTTTTTTGAGAAATGTCACGTTTTCTTTATGAGGGGCAAAAAAAGCACACGCAATGAGATGGACGTGCATCCGTGTTTTCCTTTGTTCGATTTTCTTTTCTTTTTTTTTCTTTGTTTTTTTTTTTTCTGTTTGCTTTCTTTCTTTTCCATTTCTTTGTTGCTATTTTTTTCTTTCTTTTCTTTATTCTTCTTTGGGTTCTTTGCTTATTTATTTGTTTCTTTCTTTAGTTTTTTTTCTCTTTCTTAATTTCTTTCTTTCTTTCTTTCTTTCTTTCTTTCTTTCAAATCACACTTATCACCTTGATCATCATGATCAAATCATGATTATCATCGTCATTGTCATCATCATCGTCACCATCATCATTCATCATCATCATCATCTCGTCAACAGCCTTTTTTGTTGTCGTAATCGTTTATCTATCTCTTTCCTCATTTGTTTATTTATTTACTTATTTATTTACTTTATTTATTTATTTATTTATGTGTTTGTTTTTCTTTTTTATTCATTTACTTATTCATTTATCTATTTGTTTGATTTTTATGATTTCTTCATTCAGTCATTCATTGATTTTATTTATTTCTATTGTCTCATTTACTTTTTTCCTCCCCCCTTTTCCTCATTAGCATTCTTTCTTTCTTTCTCTCTTTGTTCCTTTTCTTGCTCTTCATTCTCCTTCTTCCTTGCCGTCTGCATCCTTCTGCTTTTCTTCGCTTCTTTTTTTTTTGCTGTTCTTTCTTCTGCTTGATCTCCATTCTTCTTCTTCCTCTTGTTGTTGTTGTTGTTCTTGTTATTGCTGTTGTTGCTGTTGTTGTCGTTGTTGTTGTTGTTGTTCTTCTTCTTCTTCTTGTCCCGTTTCATCCCCTCCCTTCCCCCTTTCACACCTGTTCTTTCATCCTCGTTTTTTTTTCTCCCTCTCCCTCCCTCCCTCCCTCCCTCCCACCCACCCTCTCTCTCTCTCTCTCTCTCTCTCTCTCTCTCTCTCTCTCTCTCTCTCTCTTCGTACCTAGCTTCTTTCTATCTTCCTTTCCTTCTAACTCTTTTTGCCCTGTCTTCCCACTTCTCCTCTCTCTTTATTCCAGTGTTAATTTTTTTTCCTGCTTTATGTTATAGTCAAGAAAATGACAGCCATGACATTTCTGTTATTGAAGAAAAAAAAATACTGAACTTGATTGATTTTGACACAGTATCAATATCTGGCTTCCAGGGAGTTCATAAGCTTTGGGATATTTGCTCCAAAAAACGAAAAAAAAATGGACAACATTCATATAACCCTCTGATTTAAAACAATGAGCTATGCACGCGAACAACATTTTAAAAAAATCTAGAAAGAAAAAGGCAAGGGAAGGAAAAGCGTTGGTATGGAAAGAAGGGGGGGGGGAGTCGAAAGGAGAGAGAGAGAGAGAGAGAGAGAGAGAGAGAGAGAGAGAGAGAGAGAGAGAGAGAGAGAGAGCCGAGGAATCTTCCCAGAAACCCATAGGGAAAAAAAAAAACAAAAAAAACCCAGAATCTTTAAAGGGAGGTAGTCACGGAGAGGTCAGTCTGGTATCGACAGAGATCACACACACACCACACACACCACACACACACACACACACACACACACACACACGCACTCACGCACGCACGCACGTGCACACACGCACACGCACGCACGCACGCACGTATGCACGCATACACACACACACACGCGCGCGCTCACAAACACAACGAGAGAGAGAGAGAGAGAGAGAGAGAGAGAGAGAGAGAGAGAGAGAGAGAGAGCGAGAGAGAGGGAGAACCTTCTGTATGTATTAGATGGGGTTTGATTGCAACACATGCAGCCACAATAATCGTGAGCGACCAGTGCAGCCCTTTCTGCTGACCCACGATTATAAGAACTACAACAGCCTCGATTCAAAAGACCACAAGATCGCAGCTTCTGCAACAGCCGCGACAGAAGCTGCAACTACAAGAAACTCATCTCTGGCACAAAAGAAAAAGCAACAGACTGAACAACAACACGACGTCGCCATGGTGAAAAGGGGAGAGAGGAGCAGGAGAAGAAGAAGAAGAAGAAGAAGAAGAAGAAAGAAGAAAGAAGAAGGAAAAGGAGAAGGAAGAAGAAGAAGAAGACACAACATCAACAACAACAACGAAAACAGCGACAACAGGAACATCAGCAACAACAATAACAACAACGACGACGAACAACAACAACAACAACAACAACAACAACACAACAACTACTACTACTACTACTACTACTACTACTACTATAGCAGCAGCAGCAGCAGCAACAAAGACAACTTTGAATTTGAATCCTTTGAACCAATTCATCGAAGCATGGTGCTACTATACTATGTCCAACACAGAAAAATGGAATCCAATTCTCTTAACCTTCCCCCCCCACCACCACTCCCCCCCCCCCCCCCCCCCCCCCCCCCCCCCAACGCCTGCTCCCTCCGTGCCCATCTCATACCAGTTTTAGTTCCGGTTTCATCAGGGGGGCGTCACTGCGTGCAGGGAACTCCATTATCCGCGCTGTGCCTCTTCCAACTCACCCCATGTCTGTGTAACGTCGACTGAAATAAATTGAAAAGTAATAAACTATCCCTAATAAGCTGTCGGCACGTTCGGTCGCCCTCGAACAACCCTAACAAACAAACAAACAAACACACAAACAAACAAAACTGTCAAAGGTGTTGATTCCGTGTTTCCTGTTAACCTTGTGTGTGTGTGTGTATGTGTGTGTGTGTGTGTGTGTGTGTGTGTGTGTGTGTGTGTGTGTGTGTGTGTGTGTGTGTGTGAGTGTGTGCGTGTGTGTGTGTCTGTGTGTCTGTGCGTGTGTGTGCGTGCGTGCGTGCGTGCGTGTGTCTGTGTGTGTGTGTGCGCATGTGTGTGTATGCATGTGTACGTGTGTGCGGTGCAGTGTGTGTGTGTGTGTGTTGTGTGTGTGTGTGTTGTGTGTGTGTGTGTGTGTGTGTGTGTGTGTTTGTGCGTGTGCACGCACGCTTGTGTGGGTCTGTGTGTGTGTGTGTGTGTGTGTGTGTGTGTGTGTGTGTGTGTGGTGTGTGTGTGCGTGCGAGCGCGCCTTGTCGTTCTAGTTGTTGATACGGTTGCCATCGCTCAATGTCCTTGTTAGTGTCAACGTTCCTCTCCACCTTTTTTCACCCCTCTGAACCACAACATCATCAGATCTTGCATGGAGAGATGAGAAGCTGGTAATATATGAGCAGTGGCTGCTGGCGCTGGCCCTATTTGTTTCTTTTGTTTGTGTGTAACCCCCTCCTTCATTTACTAGGCATCTCTGTCTGTCTGTCTGTCTGTCTGTCTGTCTGTCTGTCTGTCCTGTCCGTCCGTCCGTCCGTCCGTCTGTCTGTCTGTCTGTCTGTCTCTATCTCCCTCTCGCTGTCTCTCTCTGTCAGCCTTGTCTCTCTGTCAGGTTTGATTTTATTGGAATTTCTCATATACACATGACTTGAAGACTCTTACTTGAACATAGATATGGACAGGCATTTAAAGCATGTGACAGCAAAATTTAGATTAGGAATATCTGCATTAGCTTGTGATTATTCTACATATCGAAGGTGTAGTACTTTGTAATTTGATTTGTTCTTTATGCAGGGAATCACAAGCAAGAGAAATACATTTTATACTTTGCTGCCCAGCTCTCAGGAGCATCAGAAAAAAAAAGTTCATCAAGCCAAAATGATATTTAAGACAGCCATCTGTGGTTAAGCTAAATCTATTTCTGTCATCAACTTCTGCCGAAATTGTCAAACTTTTTCTTTGTTACTGTATACAGCCTTTAAGCCTAAACTTAGACAAATTGTTTCTTCTTGAATATATGACAACGAATTGCTTTTTTATCCTTATCAAATAATTGTATATAATTATTGTGTCTTGCTTGTTCACAGACCCCTTCATTAGGGGCTATGACCTATTTTGAATAAATTATCTGAATCTGAATATCTGTCTGTCTGTCTGTCTCTCCCCGTCTGTCTGTCTATCTCTTCTCTCTCTCTCTCTCTCTCTCTCTCTCTCTCTCTCTCTCTCTCTCTCTCTCTCTCTCTCTTCTCTCTCTCTCTCTTCAGTGTCGGACTTTGTCCTTATTCTGAATGAAAAAGTCATATTGGTATTCTCTCTCTCTCTCTCTCTCTCTCTCTCTCTCTCTCTCCTCTCTCCTCTCTCTCTCTCTCTCTCTCAACATACACACATACGCAAAAAGCGCGTCCGAGCGAGGGCGTGCCCCTCTCCCCTCACACGCATGCTCACGTTCAATGGCCTTTCCCCCCTCCCTATCTCTCTATTGCCCCTTCATCCCGCTACCCCCTATACAAAGCTACAGTCTTGTCTGCCCCTTCATCCCGCTACCCCCTATACAAAGCTACAGTCTTTCTGCCCTTCATCCGCACCCCTTACACTCCCTGCCCCTATCCCCCCCTATACAAAGCTACAGTCTTGTCTTCCTGTTTGTTCGCGCCCTCTCTTCTCCATTTCTTTGTTCTGTTCCTTTGTTCGGATTGCTTGTTTGTTTGTCTGTCTGTTTCTTCCTTTTCTTCCATTCGTTTTGTCTTTCTGTCACTTCTTTCCGTTGTTTCTTTAACAATGTCTTGCTTTTCTTTCCTTTTCTTTCTCTTGTGTTTTCTTCTGTCTATCTATCTATCTATCTATCTATCTATCTATCTATCTATCTATCTATCTATCTATCCATCCATCTACCTATCTGTCTATCTAGCTGTACTGTGTGTGCGTGCGCGCGCGCGCGCGCGTGTGTGTGTGTGCGCGCGCGAGTGTGCGTATGTGCATCTATCTATGTTTCACAACATTCCCTTCGAGAAGCAGAGAAGTGCAACGCCGTTTTTCTCGATTTCCCAACCACACCAATGTCCGTATCAGAAATGGAAAGGACGGCTTGAATGCCGTTCTGCCTTTTAAAGAATGAAGTGCATACGGTGTAATTATTAACAAGATCAAGAACAAGAAAAAAGACAAAAGAAAACAAATCAAGCCTTTAAGACATTTGTGGAAAAGAAAAACAAGATATATCCAAAGACAAGTGCTCACCTGCGAACACACACACACACACACACACACACACACACACACACACACATGCACGCACGCACGCACGCACACACGCACGCGCACGCACATGCACGGAAGCATGAACAAACGCACGTGCAAACACACACTCACACACACACACACACACACACACACACACACACACACACACACACACACAACACACACACACACACACACGCTGGCGCGCGCGTACATACATCACACATGGGCATGCACACATGCACAAGAACATACACATTCACCACCTCACACGCATACGCTTGCACCCCCCCCCCCCCCTACACACACACACACGCGCGCGCGCACACACACTCACACACACATAGTCACGTAGACCTTTTGTCAGTTGCTTCACCCTCTGTATGTTTACACCTGTGGTGGTCATTAGTTGTAGTTCCCTATGTCATGGAGTCAGCAAGAGAGAGAGCGACCCTCCCCACAGGGCGTTACCACGTGCTACCAGCCACAGTACTCATGACTAAGCCGATAACCACAACTTTAACTCACCAGAAACATGAACGTGGACATGGCATCGAAACTAACGTCACCGCAGAAGCATGGCGTGATCGACCTAAAAAAAATTGAGGGTGGTTTCGAGTTAAAGGAATGACCAGTGAGGATAATGATGAGGAGGATGCTGCTGTTTAGTTTCATGTTGCTCCAGAACGAATTGACACGGTGGTATGGCACGCTTTATTTCATTATATATATATAATATATATATCGGCGTCAACCAGGCCCGATGAATACAAACACTTGCAGTGTTGGTAAGGAAATCTGAGCAAATCTGCCATAGACGAATCCGCTTAGTGGATGGAACTTGTTTGTGAGGGTTCAGCAATTCTATCCTAGCCTATCGTACTTTCCACCGTGGCCAGAAGGTGGACGGGGCTGACAATCCAGTCATTCTATCTACTTATTAACTCACGTGGATATTCATTGATTTCAAACGTTTTCTGATATATCGTGGAATTCATTTTACAGAATTATGCATACAAACGAACACAGCTCAAGCATTTCTCGTTTCATTATTTACCCTTGTGTCATTGCTCTCTCTTGCATGCGGCAGTTCCCCAAAATTTTATGGTCACCGTCTGAAAGCATTTGCAGCGGTGCTCTTTTTGGGAATAACTTCTCCTATGCCTTGCGCAAGTGCCACTTCAGTGGTTTTGATCCAAACGCAATCCCGTTTTCATCTGCTGACAAAAAAAAAAAAAAAAAAAAAAAAAAAAAAAACCAACACACCCAAACAACAAACAAACAAAAAAACCTAGTTCGACTTGATAAACACTATCTTTACGTGTTCTGATGCCACTACGTAATCTCGTTATCTCAATGATCAACCACGGACATTTGTGTCCATTATTTATCTATTTATTCTGTTTCATTTCTTCAGACGTTTTTATACAGTCCACCGTGAAGTATTAGCTTTCGTGCAGTGAAGTTGGCGTTTCGTTTGTTAATCTGTTTTTCTTGGCAGAAATGTCACATGTTCTTATCGTCACCGTCGTCATCAATTATTATCATCATTCACTCTTCGTAGTTGTCTTACTTGTTTATTTGTTTGCTTGCTTATGTATTTTCATTCATTCTTTCATTTATTCATTCATTCATTCATTCACTCACTCACTCCTTCATTCATTCGTTCGTTCATTCACTTATTCATTTTATTTACTTTTATCGGTCTCCTTTTTTTTTTGCATCCTCATCTTTCTTTTCTTTTTTTTCTTTCCTTCATCCTCCCTTCTTTCGTACTTGTTCTCCTCTTCCTCCCCTTATTTTTCATTTTGCTTCTTTCTTGTTCTCGTTCTTTTTCATTTCTTCATTTCTTCTTTGTTGTTCTTCCTTCCATTTTTCCTCTCATATTCTTGTTCTTGTTCTTGTTCTTGTTCTTTTTCTTCTTCTTCTTCTTCTTCTTCTTCTTCATCTTCCTCTTCATCATCATCATCATCATCATCTTCTTCTTCTTCTTCTTCTTCTTCTTCTTCTCTCTCTGTCCATACATGAGCTTGAGCAAAACACACACACACACACACACACACACACACACACACACACACACACACCACAAGAGAGAGAGAGAGAGAGAGAGAGAGAGAGAGAGAGAGAGAGAGAGAGAGACTAAACCTACGTGTTGACAGATGCGCTTGTCAAGCGGACAAACTTCCTAGAGACCAGTAACCCAACACAATATTACGATGCTTAAGTGTCCGTTCTTCATATGACTTACTGGGAGGAAACAAATTGAAGGGGCATAAAATTAGAGAGAGAGAGAGAGGAGAGAGAGGAGAGAGAGAGAGAGAAGAAGAAGGAGAGAGATGTTTTAGATCCACTAATCTGCAAAATCTCTTATTCTGTACCCAATCACGACAGAGAAGAGGGGATTGTTTAACTGACATTAATTGCACGCACTCCTGCCGGCTATATGTGTGTGATGAGAAGAGAAGAGATGAGAAGAGAGAGGAAGAGTGGAGAGAGGGAAGAGAGAGAGAGAGAGAGAGAGAGAGAGAGAGAGAGAGAGAGAGAGAGAGAGAGAGAGAGAGAGGGAGAGAGTATTGTGCATGTGTGTGAGTGTGTGTGTGTTCGTTCTTTAATTTAACGTCTATCCACCTAACAGTGATCTTAGACAGTATGTAAGTGTTATTGTGTGTGTGTGCATGTGGTGTTTTTGGGTGTATGCATGCGAACGGTTGGTGTTGATTTTGGGCGTACGTAGGTATGTATAATGCAATTAGGCCTAGATAAAATAAATAATAATTTAAAAAAAAAACACACACACAAACCCCCCCCCTCCCCCCAAAAAAAAAAACAAACAAAAACAAAAAAACAAAAAAAAAACAAACAAAAAAACACCTCCACATAACTGAATCCAAAACTTTGAAAGAAACACTAAATAAGCAACTAACACCAGGATGGGGAAAATAACATAGGCGTTAAAGTAAATGTCCAACTGGGCTCTTAATCAGTCCATGAACAACTTCAAAAATGTTTGATTCGTTGGAGATGACGTCTTCAAAGACTGACATCTACGGTTCAGTGTTCAACAACCAAGCAGGTAAGTAGGGCTTAAAAAAAAGTAGATGGAACGGAGTGATTTGCTGGCCACAAATATAAGTCACATGTTTACAGAATTTGGTTTTAAAGGCATCAAGCCTCAATCTAAAAATCAAACTTTTAAAAATCCACTCTTGGTAGAGATTCTTGATACCTGTTTTATTGTCTGCTATCTTGTTAAATAATATTCCCTTTTTGTTTCTGGTGCCTTTTCGCTTATTTGAAATAGAGTTCCAGGATACGTCTTTTAAAAGACTATAACTCTCATGTAAGGATAAAGGAATGCATATCTTTGTTAAATCAGTCTCAGTGATAGCAGCCTTTTTGGCTAATTGGTCTACCCTTTCATTCGCAGATAATCCACAGTGTGATGGAACCCAACAAAAATCGACAAAGGAACCACGTAAATGCAAAAAAATGAATTAAGTGGTAGACTTCTGATATGAGTTCTGCTCTCACACTTGTATTCGAAAATTTTAGAGCTTGTAGGACTGATTTTGAATCAACGCAAAGTAGTATTTGAAATGCAGGAAATTGAAAATCAAGAAGAAAGTTTAATGCCATAATAATGGCAACAAGTTACGCAGTAAATATAGAAATATTCTTACCAAGGTGGTAACCTTTCTCTATTTTTAAGGATGGAATTATGAATGCTGAACCAGACAAATGATTGTCTAGTACAGAACCATCTGTATAAATTTTAAGGTGATTTATATAAGTTTCATTTATATGTGATTTAACATACGTTGGCAGCAAGGGTCCATCACTTTTTCTTAAAACTTGTATAGTCTATGTCATAATTTGCTCTACTAAGTTCCCATTCCGGGATAGTGCTAAAAGACACCCGAGGAGCTACGTTTTGAGGGGCAGTGCCTGCTTTTGTAAATAAGTCAGATGTGTATGAGGCTATCGATTTTAGAGAATCGATTTTTTGTGCCCGTTTAGGAAAATTTATTTCTGATTTTAATTCAGTTTCACTGGTATTAAGATTTTGTAGTGTATGACTTCTTAAAATATATTTTGCACATGAAAGTTTCATATTTTCTTCAAAAGGCAATATTCCGATCTCCATATAAGTTCTTAAAGTTGATGTATGAACCGGGACACCAAGAGCTACCTTGTATGCTTTACTATCGATACTCTGCAACTTTTTAATTAAACATTTTGGGGCTGAGAAAAATGTCTCCTGGGCATAGGATAATTTTGATCGTACAAGCGCAGTAGCTAAATGTGTTAATACTTTACTGTCTTTACCCCATGATTGTTGACTCACCATTTTCAAAAAATTTAAAGTTTTCTTAGCTTTTGTTAGAATAGTTTGTATGTGATAATTCCAGCTCAGTTTAGAAGTTAAATTTACTCCTAAAAATTTTACGACTTTTTTTTATATTCAAGGCATAATCCATCTATTTGAAATGAAGGTAGAGGATTAGGATCATAACCAGTATTGAACAGAACCATATGCGATTTTTCAGCTGAAAGGGCCAATCCATTTTCAGTCATGTACCTACTAATTTTATCTAGTCATTTTGATATATCTTTTTAATATAGTTGATTGATCTAACTGGTGTGTGACGTTTTAAAGTAACTTTCATCCATATACAGATATCATCCACATATTGTACTAGTTCAACATTTTTTGATAATGATTTAGGAAGATCATGGATCAAAATATTAAACAGGATAGGAGCTATCACAGCTCCTTGCGGGATTCCCATCTGGATATGTCTTTCATTAGAATATACATTTCCTACCTTCGTCTGTATTGTTCTACCACTTAAAAAGGTTTTTAAGTAATTGTACATACACCCCGAGAGACCTATTAACTTCAATTTGTTCAGAAGTTTTGAATGCCAGACTTGTCATATGCGTGCGTGCAGTGTGTGGTTGTGTGTGTGTGTGTGTGTGTGTGTGTGTGTGTGTGTGTGCGGTGTGTGTGTGTGTGTGCGCACGTGCGCGTGGTGCGTGCGTGCGTGCATGTGTGCGTGCGTGCGTACATGCGTGCGTGCATGCGTGCGTTCGTATGCGCGTGCGAGCGCGCGTGCGTGTATGTGCATGCGTGCGTACGTGCATGCGTGCGTTCTTCCGTACGTTTGTGTGAGTGTGCGTGCGTGCGTGCGTGTATGTGCGTGTGGGCGCACGTGCGTGCGTGTATGTTCGTGCGTGCGTGCGTGTGTCTGTGTGAGTTAGGGGTGTGTGTGTGTGTTGTGTGTGTGTGTGTGTGCGTGGTGGTGTGTGTGTGTGTGTGTGTGCGGCGCACGCGCGCGCGTGCGTGCATGTGTGCATGCGTGCGTGCGTGCATGCGTGCGTGCGGGTATGTGCGTGCGCGCGTGCGTTCGTGCGTGAAGTGTGTGCGTGGGTGCGTGGCGTGCGTGTGTGCATGCGTGCGTACGTGCGTGCGTGCGTGCGTGGTGTGTGTGTGTGTGTGTGTGTGTGTGTGTGTGTGTGTGTGTGTGTGCGTGTGTATGAGTGGCGTGTGTACGTGCGTGCGCGCGGCGCGCGCGCGCGCGCGCGCGTGTGTTGTGTGTGTGTGTGTGTGTGTGGTGTGCGCGTGCGTGTCTTTGTGTGTACGTAAGTGAGTGTGTGGCTGTTTAAGGTGTGTGAAAGGAGGAGCGAGGAAGGAGAGTGAAATCAGACTCAAACGTGTATTACTTTTTTAATCTGTGCTCAATTAGAATGTTGCAACCTGTGCACAATGTTTATGCTACAACCTGTGCACAATGTAATTGTTACAAGCTGTACACGATGTTAATGTTACAACCTGTGCACGATGTTAATGTTACACGTATAAGATGAGAAATAATGAACCTGGAAAATAGCTTACATTAAATGTAACAAAATAGTATATTATGCATCCTCTCTCTCTCTCTCTCTCTCACACACACACACACACACACACACACACCACGGGAGAGAGAGAGAGGAGAGAGAGAGAGAGAGAGAGAGCGAGCAGAGAGAGAGAGAGAGAGAGAGAGAGAGAGAGACAGCCAGCCAGCCAGCCAGCCAACGACAGACCGACAGACCGAGACAGAGACAGAGAGCTTACTACACTTCAAATTTCCTCTCTAAATCTGGTAGTGTATTTCTGGTACCATTCTGTCAGATGTACAACCCGTCCACTTCTCAGTACACACGCAAAAGGCGCCACAAACCATTCCCCGTGCAGAGAATCTGCGTACATCTGTCCACCACCCCCCCCCCCCCCCCCCCAAAAAAAAAAAAAAAAAAAAAAAAAAACATGGACCAGGCGATGTGATCTCTTCACAACCGTTGATAAACCAACTACCCACAACAGTTTAGAGCAAGCGTTCACCGCCTCTTCAGAAACCACGACGGAGAGGATACACGCCTTGTATAATACTGCCATTAGTCTCCTGCCAGTCTGGAGCCAAAGTTTTCCTGTTTAAACCGTCTGGCAGTTTAGTCTGGTACCTCGATTTGTTACTCACCTACTAAGGATGTTAGCCTCTCTCATCTGAGAATGACAGGAATTACTCTCAGCTAATTATTCTATTTCTTTGATGATTCTTTCATGGTCGATTGTCGGTGTGGTAAACATTTACATCCGTGCCTCAAATTCGTGTCACATGTTGCTGGTACTTAAACAACAAATAAGCTTCCTTCAAAAGGTTGATATTCTTAAAGGAAAATCAAAATCGCACTGTCGAGGACAAAAACGAAATGAACAAATTGTATACATCAATAGCGTAGGGGGAATGACAAGTGACTAAGTAGGCCTTTATGTTGTTTTTTGTTTTGTTTGTTTGTTTGTTTGTTTTTCCTCTGAGAAAGCCAGTTATGACTACGAGCGAAAACAAACTTGTTTTTCCTGTCAGGGAAAGTGATAGTTAGTATGGACAGAATGTTAATTCCTGCACTCGTTTTCAAAGATATGGTTAAAAACTTTTTTTTACCAATAAAAGACGTGATATTCGTGATATCTATCTACCTAGCTGCCTGCCTCTCTTTCATTCTTTCTGTCTGTATCTATCTATCTATCTATACATATGCCTATCTATCATCTATCATCTATCTATCTATCATCGTCTGTCATCTATCTAGATACTATCTATCTGCTGTCTCAGTTAAGAGTGTTCATGTTCGTGTAGAAAATCAGTAATATGATTGGTAAACAATACCTGTGCAGTTTTTTCAATCATGTAGAAAATCAGTACTTAAAATGGTAAACAGTGGTTCCATAGTCTTCATATTCATGTGAAAAAAAGTGAAAAAAAAAGTAATCAGTAACTACAGTGTTTGTGTTCATATGAAAACTGTAGTAACATTTATTATTATTATTATCATGAATACTGAATATGGCGCCTATCCTTGGCTACAGACCAAGCTCTGAGCGCTTTACAATCCACACTCTTTTACACAAGGGGCTGCCTACCTGGGTAGTGCGACTGAAGAGCTGCCAGCTGGCCTTCCTCAGTCGTTTCCTATGTCATCCAGTCAGTATCGTTCAGTATCGATTCACTCAATTTCCTGACTTCCTTCATTCTATCCATTTCTCACGCAGGGGCATGCTATGTGTAACGTGTCATCCATACCAACGGCCAAACTGGCCTTCTCTTCCGAAAGTTGGTGATGGGATTTTACGTGAGTGCAAGATGTTATGCGTGCGTTCACACACGGAACGTCGGTTTATAGTCTCATTTGACGGACTGTATGGGAAATGGAGTCAGAACCAATGTTAACTCCGAGGGAAAAATCCCCCTGTACCGAAACGGCCCGGCGGAGATTCGAACCCGCAATCCCAGGATCACCAAGATTACGAGTCCGGCGCTCTACCACTGAGCTATCCCGGCCCCCAAACATTGAAAAATAAGTTCACAGTCTCCTGTTCATATGGGAAATTAAAAAAAAAAATCCGTAACTTTATAGTGTTCATCTTCCTATGGAAACATAGTGGTACAATCGTAAAAGTAACTTCACAGAGTTCATGTTCATGCTGAATGGTCGGAATATAATCACAAGCAGGGAGACTACAGTGTTCATGCTCATGCAGAAGACGTTCATGTTGAAAATTAGTCGTGAAATGGAAAACAGTAACCTCATAGTGTTCATATTCGTGTGCAAAACTTGAATTTACATTGCGAACGAGATGACTTCACAGTGTGCATGTTTGTATGATAAAAAAAAAAAGATCTGTTGTAATCGCAACCTTACTAAGTTCATGTTAATATCGAAAACTGTTCTGCAATTGTAAACAGAAACTTCAGATTTCATGCGTATGTAGAATATTTGCGGTAGAATTGCAGGCAGTAATTTCACAGCGTTTATAGTGCCTGTGGAAATCAAAGAGTAAATTTGTCAGCGATCATTTCCCAGCGTTCTTCCGGTGGAAGGGTTGACAGTCCAGTTTTATATAGTAACCTCGCGATTTTCCTTTTACTGCAACAAATTTCTTGCAAACTCGTAGACAGTACCTTCATAGTCAGCGGAATATTAGTAGTACGATTGTAAACAGTCACTTCACAGAGTTCATTCTCATGCGGAAAATTAGTAGTAAAACTGTAAAGAAAAAACTTTTTGTTCATATTCATGTAGCACACTAGCATTGAAGTAATAAACATAACCCCACATTGTTCATATTCTGTGGAACAAAATTGTAATAACAGGAACGTTATAGTCTTTATGATTATGTGAATCATCAATAATACAATTGTTAAAGAAAGTACCTTCACAGTCTCTTTTCTCTCTCTCTCTCTCTCTCTCTCTCTCTCTCTCTCTCTCTCTTATTATATATATATATATATATATATATTCCTATTTATGAGACTGAGCAACACCAGCAACGCAAAAATTACAGACAAAACTTTCTGTAGACAGATGTGCCTGTCAAGTGGACAAACTTCAAAACAGATCAATAACCCAGCACAATATTATGGTGCTGAAGTGTCCGCTCTTCATATCACGTTATTGGGCCGAAACAAATTGACAGGGACATAAAATGAGAAGAGGACAGAGAGAGAGAGAGAGAGAGAGAGAGAGAGAGAGAGAGAGAGAGAGAGAGAGAGAGAGAGAGAGACGCTTCAGACACAATTTTATTGACAATGGCCTTCATATAGCCTTTATGTCAAAGGGGTGTACATCAATATTTGCAGCGCCGAAAAAAATATAGTGCATAGAAACAAAAATTGTAACTAAGTACGTAAATATTAATGCTAGGACTCGAAACGATGTAGTAGAAAAAGAAAATGATGTACTTTTTCATCATTCAAAATGACATTCGAAATGATTACGCAATTTTTATCAACATAACCCTTCACACAAGTGCCGCACACAGGCATTCAACGGTGAGAGAGAGAGAGAGAGAGAGAGAGAGAGAGAGAGAGAGAGAGAGAGAGAGAGAGAGTAAACATCGAACAGAGAAAGAGGAACAAACGCCCGAAGTAAGAACATTTTAGACCTTCTTGATTTGAAGAATCTCATTATTTTGTGTTAAATCACAACAGAGGAGAAGACAGGATCGTTTGATTGACATGCTTGCACACACTTCTGCTCGGATGTTGTGTGTGTGTGTGTGTGTGTGTGTGTGTGTGTGTGTGTGTGTGTGTGTGTGTCTGTAGCTCTACATTGGATTAGGGGAGTGGGAAGGAGGGAAAGTGAAGGAAGGTAAAAGTTAGAGTCAAACGTTTATGGCCTTTTTTCTAGTCAACATACCCACATCTTTTTTTTAAAATATTTTTTTACGAGTGAGAAGAGAAATATGAACCCGGAAAAGACAGTGACTCAATGTGACAAAAATGACATTATATACATCCTCATTCTGTCTGTTTGTCGGTCTGTACATCTGTCTGTCGGCCTGCCTGTCTGTATGCCTGTTTCTGTCTCTCTCTCTCTGTGTCTCTGTCTCTGTTGCTCTCTCATCGCTGGATGTGAAAAAAAAAAGTATTTATGCTTAATCCATTACCCTCTTATAAGAAAATGAGTTCGTTTGTTCTCTCTGTCTCTCTGTCTGTTTGTCTGTCTGTCTGTCTGACTGTCTGTCTGTCTGTCTGTCTGTCTCTCTTTCTTTCTCTCTCTCTCCTGAACAATTTCCAAAACCGAAGAAGAAGTCGCTTTGCCACTTATTGCAGCTCTCTTTTAAAGAATTTTGTTCAAACAATCTTCCCTCTAACCGTTCTAAGTACTATGCTGAATTCAAAGCTCCGGTCATGGCACTCACGATGGTCCTACCTGTCCAAACACAAACACTGCCTCATTCTCCCCTAGACTGGAAGTCATGACAGTGAACAACCCTAAATTTCTTATCTGTATAGCACTTTTTTTCCCCCCGAAATCTAATGGCTACAGCATTTTATTAGCATGTGTTCCCAGCCATGTTGACATTCAGTTCAATGAGGTGGTTTGTCATCATGCGACGAATATCGTGGGGAAAAGAGGGAGAGAGAGAGAGAGAGAGAGAGAGAGAGAGAGAGAGAGAGAGAGAGAGAGAGAGAGAGAGAGAGAGATCCACGCATTCAACGGAGATGTTGCGGTGACGAAACAAATGGGGCCTGGAGGGGATTAAAAGATGAGAGGGATGCTGGATGATGGAATAAGTGATCAGAGTTGCGGTCGGCAGTTTGAAAGGATGCATTGTGCCAGACTCTGATGAGAGCAGGCACGCGGGGGGCTAGTGGTTTAGGCCTGGCCGCTGCGTCAGTGATTTGGTTACGCTACCAGAGAAGTCCCTGGGTGTTGCCTTGTCTGTTCGTGTGTTTGTTTAGTGTGTTTACTCTTTGCCTCTGAAAAATAAAAACAACAACAAAAAGAACTACATGTTCTTGGTCTTGCTGTTGTTGTTGTTGTTGCTGTTATTGTTCTGGTTGATGCTGTTGTTGTTATTGTCATCATCATCATCATTATCATCATCATCACCATCATCATCCTTCAGATTATGAAAAACAATCATGTTATCATTATCAGA
>CM065734.1:25659998-25667498 GCA_033310375.1 Conus canariensis | reverse complement strand
ACATGAAAGATTGTTGGCTTGTTTACCTGTGTCTTTGGTGGCATTTTGCTTTTTTCCTTCTTGTGTGCATTAATCATGAGGGTTAGTGACACAACAATTATCTGTCTGTTTGTCTCAATTTCCATCTATCTGTCTGTCAGTCTCTGTCTCTATCTAACCGTCTGTCTGTCTGTCTGTCTGTGTGTTTGCCTGTCTGTCTGTCTGTCTGTCTGTCTGTCATCTGTCTGTCGGTCGATCGGTCGGTCGATTTGTCGGTCTGTCTCTTTCAAACACGACCTGTATCTGTCTGTCTGTCTGTCTCTGTCTCTATCTGTCTGTCTCTTTGTAATAAACGTATTCTGTTCATATGTGATTATCTATAATGATTCTGTGATATAAGTGTGCTTGTTTTTTTTGTTGTTTGTTTGTTTGTTTTTAACAAATCCTTTCAAGATGTGGACAGCAAAATACACAAAGTGACTCATTTTCTTCTTCCTGTTTGCACATTTGACAGACTAAATCATCTTCGTGATGTTGTCTGCACTAAAATAATGAGTTTTTTTTTAAGCACTACGTCTAAAGTTATCAATTAGTCTAATAAAAAAAAAAAATCACCAGATCAATTTCTTAATTAGACAGACTGTCGGTAATACTAGTATGATTTCTTTAACTGTTTTGAATGTGGTCATTCTGCATTTGCCATTTACAATCTGAATGTGGTCATTGTACATTTGCCATTTACAATCTGAATGTGGTCATTGTACATTTGCCATTTACAATCTGAATGTGGTCATTGTACATTTGCCATTTACAATCTGAATGTGGTCATTGTACATTTGCCATTTACAATCCACTAGCCTTCGAGTGAACACGCTAATGAATTGATTCTGATGTCTAACACCCTGATTTTACCAAACAACCCGAAGTGAAAAAAGTTCCTTCATAACCTCTTTTTCCCCTTCCCTTGGGTCTTAAATCTCTCTCTCTCTCTCTCTCTCTCTCTCTCTCTTCCCCTGTTGTGTGTGTGTGTGTGTGTGTGTGTGTGTGTGTGAGAGAGAGAGAGAGAGAGAGAGAGAGAGAGAGAGAGAGAGAAGAAGAAGAAGAAGAAGAAGAAGAAGAAGAAATCCGTTGGATTACGATGTCCTCGCCTCGGTGTTAAGGATATGTCAAAATCATGTGTAGTGTTCTAATTTAGATGTCGTGGGTGGGCTGGCACAACTATAGCAAGCTGTGTTTTCTGAAGAGTTCCCACCTAAAGACGACGGTCGACTTTACCTAGGCCTGAACAAAGGGTTCTGCTCCCACTGAAGAATTCAACGGTTCCCATTGCTGTTTGTGAAAAAAAAACCCATAAACTGTTTGTCTTATTTTCCCTCGCTTGTCTGACTTCTTTTCTCGTTATTCTGACCTCAGTTCTGAATTTCTTGCTAATCCGTGTTCGTGCATACACTTATTTTTGTCCCTCATCAGTCATTTTTATTCATTTGTTTTAGTTCTACGTTAATGAAAAGGTCAAAACCTGTTATTTTGATTTTTGTTACGTTCATTTTGGCGCCTGACTATTTCAGGACTTGTTTTCGAGTTCCATTCAGGGGATAGAAGCAAGAAAGGTCAAAAAGACAGCAATACGGTCAAACGATAGCAGTCAGGTCAAATCACAGCAGCAAGTTCACTGTACAGCAATAAGGTGAACGCACAGGAACGAGCACAACTCACAAATAAGCTAGTCTTCTGTCTGTCGTCAGAATCCATTTTTATTCAGCTCGTTATTCTTGCCTCAATGGAAAAAAAAACATGAATCACGAACGAAAACACGAACTTGTTAGATATTTCAGTCTCGCGTATGTAGATAACATAAAGAGACTTTGCCCCAGCAGACTACTGTCATTCAGTACTGCGCGGAGCAGGAGGAGGGAATTAGTACGTCTGCATCACACCCTATGGCCAAAAAACCCGAAAGGGTCATTGCTCTGCCAGAAGCCCTATTGCTCTCGCCCAATGCAGAAGTGGATCGATCAACATACATGGTGGGCTCCAGCAATGGATAACTGTTCCGATCAGTGTGTGGACAGCGCATCAGGCTTGCTGCCACTGTCTTCTATAGACTGTGGGAAAGGAAAGTAGGTGTGGTATTGGATAGCAAGACGTCTGGAGACGAGGTCGACGAATAGGAGGGGGGGGGGGGGGGGGGGGGGGGGGGGGGGGGGGGGGGACGGATGGGATATTTTACAAGAAACTAGAGATATGTAAAGGTGCTCGTATGAGTGACTGTGGGCTATTTCGATGTCCTTAAATAAAGGATCAAGGGAAGAAAGAATAGAAAAAAACAAACAAACAAACGAACAGAAAAGAAACCCAAGGAGACGTGATCAGAGAAAGGAACGGGAACAAACAGAAGACAGAAAAAGCCTGGAGGGAGTGAAAGAACGGAGGAAAGACGCACGGAAGGAAAACAAGAGACAGACAGACAAACAGACAGACAGAGTGACATACAGACAGACAAAAAGAAAGAAACAAAGAAAAAAAAAAGAAATAGCAAGGAAGAGACAAAATAACAAATGAAGAAGGAAGGAAATCTACTGCGGGGAAGGGACGTTTAGACAAAGAAAAAATACGCCCCCCCCCCCCCCCCCCATACCGCGACTGTCCTTCTCTTTCCCCCTTTGGTCTTCACTCTTTCCCCCTCCTTCGTTCGCACCTCTCACTTCTTCCCTACGCCCAACCCTCCATCTCAGTCCTCACGAATGTGAACAAAGACCCACACCCTCCTACCCACCCCTCTTCCTCTGAGTAAGAGAGAACCACGTCTGGAGATGACTGAACTCCATCTACTGGACACCCACCCGACCGACAATCTCCATCGTAACAAATGCCACGCTCAGCCAATCAAAACACACTCACGCCGGAAACGTGACCTCTCGAGAACCGCAGGGCTTCTGCCCGGAAGAGGGAGGACACTTCTGCGCATGCACATTCGGATCGATTTGTCAAGACGGGTCCGTTTTGTTTTTCAACACGGTGGGAACGGGGAGTGAGGTTGTGAGTGAAAGATGGGGGAATAGAGGAGAGTGGAGGGATGGAAGAGGGGGAGAAAGGAGGGGGGTGGGGTGGGGTGTTGATGGTGGATGGACAGGATAGTAGCAATCGTCTGCGATCTTCAGAAAGCTACCAGCGTTTATATAATGACATTGGTGAGGCTGCATTACAAATGAAAAAGAATTCTGCAAATGGTGTCAGTGTTTGCACTTTGATGAACAGGAGAGCGAGCTGTTTGCACATCACTCTGATGAAAATGGCTTTCCCCGCAATTTCAACGTTATATCTATTTTCAGTACATTGTTTTATTTCATATCGCCAACGTTGCAGAGTTGAATCGATGATGCTGGGAATGTAAGGCGGAAAGGGGGAGGAGGAAGAAGCCATGAAGCAAGACCGATTTACAGTAGGAAAAACAGAAAAGTGAGATAGAAGAATTGATCGGAAATGTTGTACTCACATATGTGAACGTGCTATGTACTCTGCATGTTTGTTTGCACATGCTGTAACAAATGAAGAGACCAGCGTTACTGGAAACAAAACCTCATCAAATAAGTACATAAAACACGGGTCCAAACAGCACTCACTTCAAACATAACACAAAGCAGGTATGTAAGCTGTCTTCTTCGGCTATCATAACCTCGACATATGAAAACGCTCCAGTCAATACCCCACGAGTACCTTTCAAAACGGAGTGACTGAGGGCGGAAAATGAAGTAAAATTTAGAAAGAGAGGGGGTTAGTTACCGCCACAGACATAGACAGACAAGTACTTTGTCTATGTCCCTGGCGGTAACTAACCCCCTCTCTTTCTAAATTTTGCCACGAGTACCTGTCAACACCAAAATGGCCCCATGATGGCCGAATGCGTGCGTATTTGTGCTAGAGGATGGCGATGTTGATGATGATGATGATGATGATGACAATGGTAATGATGATTGTCTTCAGCATTCTCAATTATGATACTTACGTTGCTGACGATAATGATGATAATAATGACGATATCTGTAATTGCGTTAATGGCAAGTGAATCGACATTCCATTATCAAACCCTGCACATTTGTTTTCGAGAGAATTCACAGGATTGAAGTTCTTTTCCAGTCATCACTAGGGTACTAGTGAACCCAAATACAGACCTAGCTTAGAGAGGAGACCTTTCAAACCCTGTCAAGCAGAGACCCATGGTGTCCCTTTTTCCAAAACCGTCGGGAACAGGTTTCATTCTTTTCGGTTGCATGTTCAGACAAAGTCAAGGAGATTCTAAAATGATTGAGTGTATTGTATTAAACAAGATGCAAAGCATATAAACGTACTCCCAGTACAGTAGTACAACAAAAAAGAAAAACAAAATCAGTCTCTATAGCACTTTCTCCCCTTTTGGTGGTAAAAATTTTGTATGTAAGAGAAAAGAAAACAAAATGTTGCTCTCCCCGGCGGGGAATAGGACTCTGGTCTCCGGCGTGACAGGCGGAGATACTAACCACTATACTACTGAGGAGCTTACAAAGTTTGGTTACATATAAGTTTATAAACCATTATTGCAAGAAGGGAGACAAGGGAGAAGGGAGACATTTTCCAGTTAGTGGAAGAAAAAAATCGACAAGGCGGTGGTTATTTCCCTTATCGGACTTGATTTGTTTTTTTAAATTGTCATTTATAGCCGTTAGTAACGGCTATTCTGGTAAAATAAAATATCGGGCATCATCCGTGACCCATAATGAACATACAAATTTTCAGAAAGATCGGCCCAGAAGTTTTGTTTGGAGCGAGTGGAACACATTTTGACCACGGACAGACTCGCAGAGAGACAGACAGACAGCACACACACAGACACACACAGACACAGACACAGACACACACACAACACACACACACACACAACACACACACACACACCACACACACACACACACACACACCACTAACACACTAACACACTAACACACACAGACAACATTTCTTCGTTGCCAACGTAAAGTACTCCCTGTTCTTTAAGAACTGGGAGTACAAAAAAGAAAGACTTCTCATGGACTGCAAGAAACTTGAGACGTGAGTCAGGTGTATTTCCACCACTTCTGTCTTTTATTCTCTTGTTTTTTTGTACTCCCAGTTCTTATAGAACAGGGAGTACTTTAGAATGGGAACGAAGAAATGCTGTCTGTATTGTGTGTGTGTGTGTGTGTGTGTTGTGTGTGTGTGTGTGTGTGTGTGTGTGTGTGTGTGTTCCGTCCGTCCATCCGTCCGTGGTCAAAATGTGTTCCCACTCGCTCCAGACAAAACTACTGGACCGATCTTTCTGAAAATTTGTAGGTATGTTCATTATGGGTCACGAATCATGCCCGATGTGTTATTTTACCCTTATGGCTAACGGCCATAACGGCCAATAACGGTTTTAGTTCTTTATGGAATATCTTAGAAAGTACTTGGCCGATCTCTCTGAAAATTTCTGGGCATGTTCATTACGGGTCATGGATGATGCCCGATGTGTTATTTTACCATTATAACCGTTACTAACGGCCATAACGGCCCACAATGGTTTTTCTGCTTTATAGAATATCTCAGAAAGTACTCGGCCAATCTTTCCGAAAATTTGTAGGTGTGTTCATTATGGGCCAGGGATGATGCCCAATGTGTCATTTTACCGTTATAATCGTTGCTAACGGCCATAACGGCTCATAACGGTTTTTCTTCTTTATAGAATATCTCAGAAAGCACTTGGCCAATCTTTCTGAAAATTTGTAGGTATGTTCATTATGGGCCACGGATGATGCCCGATGTGTTATTTTAACTGTTTAGCCGTTACTAACGGCCATAACGGCCCATAACGGTTTTTCTACTTTTCTACGGCATCTTAGAAAGTACTAAGCCGATCTTTCTGAAAATTTGAAGGTATGTTCATTATGGGTCATGGATGATGCCCGATGTTTTATTTTACTGTTATATCCGTTACTAACGGCTATAACGGCCCATAACGGTTTTTCTTTTTTATGGAATATCTCAGAACGTACTTGGCTGATCTTTCTAAAAATTTGTAGGTATGTTCATTATGGGTCACGGATCATGGCCGATGTTTTATTTTACTGTTATATCCGTTACAAACGGCTATAACGGCCCATAACAGTTTTCTTCTTTATGGAAAATCTCAGAAAGTATTTGGCCGATGTTTCTGAAAAGTTGAAGGTATGTTCATTATGGGTCACAGATGATGGCCCATGTTTACCAGAATAGCTGTTACTAACGGCTATAACGGCCCAAAAGGGTTTTTCCTCTTTATGGAATATCTCACGCGTATTCAAGATAAAGTGGTACGTTTATATGCTTTGCATCTTGTCTTCTTTGTTTTCGTTTCTTTACATTTTTTCTATTTCGTTTTCCTTTTCTTTTCTTTTTTTCTTTTCTTCCTTTTGTTTTTCGATATTTCCTGGTATTATCTCCGTTTTGGGGTATGGAAAGGTAAGAGGAAATAGGGTGAGCGAAGAAAAGGATATAGAGAGGAAGAAACGCGATTCTCCCCCTCCCTCTCTCTCTCTCTTTCTGTATGTGTGTGTGTGTGTGTGTTGTGTGTGTGTGTGTGTGTGTGTGTGTGTGTGTGTGTGTGGTATGTGTGTAGATATGTAGGTTTGCATATATTTACGTTTGTATGTATGTATATCCGTCCATCTGTCTATTCGTCTGTCCATCCGTCCGTCCGTCCTGTCGGTCTGTCTGTCTCTGTCTTATCTAACTCTGTTCGTCTGTCTGTCTGTCTGTCTGTCTGTCTGTCTGTCTGTCGTCTGTCTCTCTTTGTTTTCTACCTCCCCTTCCCTTAACCCACCCTCTCTCTCTGCTTGACTGTCTACCCCCCTTCTCTGTCTGCCTGCCTATCTCTCTGTGTTTGTCACTTTGCCTGTCTCTGTCTGTCTCTATCTGTCTCTGTCTCAACATCTCTCTCTCACTCACTCACTCTCTCTGTCTCTGTCTGTCTGTCTGTCTGTCTGTCTGTCTGTCTGTCTCTCTCTCTCTCTGCGGTGTGTGTGTGTGTGTGTGTGTGTGTGTGTGTGTGTGTGTGTGTGTGTGTGTGTGTGTGTGTGGCGCGCGCGCGCGCGCGCGCGTGCAAGACAAAAAGCGTCCTTAGCATGGTTAGACACTGAATCCACTGCAGACGCAACACATGCGGCAAAAGAAGCAAGAGCATGATCGTCTCTGCCGCTGTCCGGCTGAGAGGAAGATACCCACGGCATTTCTGTCAGCAAAGCCTGCGTCGACCTGTCCACCGATGGCAGCGAATCTCTCTTGTCTTAAAAAAAAAAACAAACCCATCTAGGTTGGCACATACTTTACACAGAGAAGAGAGGGGTACCTCCTCCTCCCACAGCTCTCTCCGTCCCTCCCTCCCCCCATCCCCGAATGCATTTGTTAAATGGTCAATTAACTGATTAACTGGTTGAGTAATTGACTGACATATTGATCGATTAATTAATTACCTGAGTGAGTGAGTGAGTGAGT
>CM065734.1:25642498-25654998 GCA_033310375.1 Conus canariensis | reverse complement strand
ATGAATAAAGAAAATAGTTTAAAAAGTAATAAGGAGATAGATTGATAGATTTAAAGACAGACAAACAGACAGACAGATAGATAGATACAGAGATACAAAGATACAGAGATAAATGCAGATAGAGATAGAAAGACAGACAGATATATAGATGGATGGCTAGGTAGATAGATAGATGGATAGAATAGATAGATAGATAGATAGATAGATAGATAGATGTGTAGATAGATAGACAGACAGCAGATACATAGATAGTTATACCTGTGCTTCTGCTTAGATTGATATTTCATTAAATGGCTGAAGCTAATATGTTCAGAATGTAGCTAAACTCCTGTTACAATGATAGCATAATTATAATGCCATTTAAAAAGCCTTTTGCAGGTCAGAAAGCAACGATTACAAGTAATAACTGTTACCCAATAAAAAGTCAGCCTTGTAATATTATAAAAGTATTGCTGACATGATCTTCGCAGATTTAAAATCTGTGCGATTTCATGACATTTTAATGCAAGGAATGGTTGGAAATATGATATCACATAATATAATGAAATAAAATGTAATAATTATGATTAAACAAAATAATTGTATGCCTTTGAATGAACCTAAATCCCAATAATCGCGCAAAATCTTTGTAAGTCATTGAAATCACGTCATATGTATGTACAATGACAGACAAAAAGAGCGAGGACGAAGAACAGATGAAGGAGACTCGCTCCGTAGGGCAAGATCAAAGAAGGAGGAGGAGGAGAAGGAGGAGGAAGAAGAAGAAGAGGAGGAGGAAAAATGAAAAAAAAAATACTGTCAGTTTTGCTGAAGCTTAGAACGTGAAATCGTCATGGAACGGAACCTTGAGTCGGGCGACTGTTTCTACATTCCTAAGACTCTCTGGTAGTTATTAAATCGATTGTGAATTGTGTGTGTGTGTGTGTGTGTGTGTGTGTGTGTGTGTGTGTGTGTGTGTGTGTGTGTGTGTGTGATTTTAACTATTTGAGGTCGTTTTCTTTTCTTGTGTTTTAATTATATGGTTTTCAACTCTTTTCTGTCTCTGTCTGTCTGTCTGTCTGCCTATCACTCTCTCCTCTCTCTCTCTCTCTCTCTCTCTCTCTCTCTCTCTCTCTCTCTCTCTCTCGTCCATTATTTCTTTTTTCTGGCTGTATGTCTGTCCATCTGTTGTCTGTCCATCTGTTGTATGTCTGTCTGTCTTTGTTTCATTCATTCATTCATTCATTCATTCATTCATTCATTATGCTTTTTACCCTTTGAGTATTTTCCCTGTTTTATCTTATTGCTCCGTCTTAAAAAAATAAATTTCTTTCATATAATCTTGTTTTCGCCCTGTTTCTTTCGTCTTCACAGATTTCAGATGTTCTTCTGTTTTCATTCCGTTTGTATTTCCCCCTTTCTCTTTCTTTCTCATGTGCTTTCCATCCCCTCCCCCCCCCCCTCTCTCTCTCTCTCCATCCATCCTGCACACGCATGCATGCACAAACACACACGCACACACACGCGCGCGCGCACACACGCACACACACATACATCACACGCACGCACGCATGCACGCACACATATACGCACACACACACACACACACACACACACACACACACAACACACACACACACACACACACACATACACACACACACACACACACACACACACACACACACACACACACACACACACACATCCATCAACATTAGATTTCGGCATTGAAATATGTTTTCAGAAATCCCATTTCAAAGTTTGAGAGACAGAGAGAGACTTACAGACAAGGGCTGTCAAATCGTGATTAAAGCACCGAATAGAAATCGACTATTGACGCTGAATTCATTGGTCATTACATTGTGCCCATTGTCTACTCTCCAGAGAGTTTCTTTCTTCATCAGTGTCTGGGACAGACGAGAATGGGATGCCATTATTAAGCTGAAGCTGAAAGATGAATTCCTTTACAGACATAAAACCTTAACAGTGGCGGGAAAGGGGAAAGAAAGAGAGGAAGATTATAAAGAAGAAAAATGTAATTTGGAAATATCGGTTGGGTATGAGTAAAAAGAGACATGTTTATAATGGAAAAGAAGTCTCGCAGGGATTGGGGGATGGTAGCATAATCATGATTTAATTAGATTGTCAGAGAGAGAGAGAGAGAGAGAGAGAGAGAGAGAGAGAGACAGACAGACAGACAGACAGACAGACAGACAGACAGAGAACAGAGAGAGAGAGAGAGAGAGAGAGAGAGAGAGTACTAAGAACAAAACTCATATTCTTTGTTAGTGTGGTGGACGAACAACACTGATGACATAAATGTAGTGTCTGCTCTAGCTCTCTAAAATCAGATCTAGACAGAGGAAAGACCTACTATGGTACCGAGATTTAAATCTTTACCTCTACCAGAAGATTCGAAAATCCGTCTTCATACGATCGTTACAATGGTCCCCAAACGGACTGGTGTGCTTCAACTCTTACAGTAATTAGAGATTGTTATCGTTCAGACAGACATAATCCTGAATATTTATAGTTTACAGTCTCTAAATCAAAAGCTCGAAAAACATCGTGTGTCACAATAAATCAGAGAAGAAAGTCATATATACCTACACATGTATGTATGTATGTATGTATATATATATATATATATATATATACATATATAATATATACATATATATATATATATATTCAATTATAAACAAAGCTTGCTCTTATGTCTTAGATTGAAGAAACAGAGGGGGGGGGGGGGGGGGGGGGCGGGGTAAGCATTCATATCTGCAGTGCTAAATAATTCTGCCTAACTAACGGTATTTTGTCTCTTCCTTGCTTCTCACAAGAAAATGTAGCTTGTTTTGCTGTTTCATGATTTTCTTTTGCTTCTTAGGTGGCACCTTTGCTTGTTTTGTTGTTGTTGAAAACTCAACAAACATACTACGGTATTGCACACCAGCCTTTTTCTGGGATAGCATTCTTCTTAAAACCGAAAAGGCAGAGGAGTCAAGTTACCACTTTCCGTGGTCACTGAGGGGAAAACAATCAGGTTTCGAAATACCGGTATCTGACCAGGAGTTATATGTTAATGAGTTTCCTCCCCATTGGAGATTGTCTCCCCCTTGGAGACTATAAGCTTACTGACGGCTCATTTTGAGAAGCATTTTATTATTCCCCATTCACCCACTCAAGCACATACTGTTAGTTAGGCAGAATTATCTACCACTGCATATATGAATGCTTATCACCCCCTATTTCTTCAATCTAAGACATAAAGCAAGCTTTGTTTATAATTGAATATTTCTTGCAGTCATTGCAACACCAAGCTGCTCTGTAAGTTGCTGGAATGGTGCTCGGTACTTATCCATTGGATTTTTATTAGTTTATTGTAATTTAGTCCCTTGCAGATTCATTCCAAGAACTGTCCCTCAGCACTGGTGTCTTAAGAGGTTATCTGTTTATATTTCTACTTTTCACAAGAAAATGTAGCTTGTTTTGCTGTTTCATGATTTTCTTTTGCTTCTTAGGTATCACCTTTGCTTGTTTTTTTGAAAATTCAACGAACATACTACGGTATTGTACACCAGCCTTTTTCTGGGATAGCATTCTTCTTAAAACCGAAAAGGCAGAGGATTCAAGTTACCACTTTCCGCGGTCACTGAGGAGAAAACAATCAGGTTTCGAAATACCGGTATCTGACCAGGAGTTATATGTTAATGAGTTTCCTCCCCATTGGAAATTGTCTCCCCCTTGGAGACTATAAGCTTACTGACGGCTCATTTTGAGAAGCATTTTATTATTCCCCATTCACCCACTCAAGCACATACTGTTAGTTAGGCAGAATTATCTACCACTGCATATATGAATGCTTATCACCCCCTATTTCTTCAATCTAAGACATAAGAGCAAGCTTTGTTTATAATTGAATATTTCTTGCAGTCATTGCAACACCAAGCTGCTCTGTAAGTTGCTGGAATGGTGCTCGGTACTTATCCATTGGAATTTTATTAGTTTATTACACACACACACACACACACACACACTCACACATATATATAACTATATGTGTGTATATATATATATATATATATATATATATATATATAATGTGTGTACACAACCTCAGGATCCTAAGAATTCAAGTGCGACACTCTACCACCTGAGCTATCGCCCCCCCCTCCCCTCCCCTTTGTTTTTATCAGGTACATGTGTTCAGAAAGACCTCAGTTTGAAGTCTTACTAGGGCTTGGAAGGGGTCAAAGACTGTGCTTACTTGACACTGAAGACAAAATATCGTTTAACATCACTGTCTTTGGCGTAGATGGAACCCAGGACCTTTAGGGTCATGAATACGATGCTTTATCTGTTATGCCAACCAGGACATAAATCAGGGTTCAGACCTTGGATGATCCCAATAAATTTCACAAACACCCACCCATCAGTTGAATTTCAGACCCCTGTCTTCTTTTTATGTAAATGGACTGACTCTATATCAGACATGCTGCGATACCGCACCATGTTTCTAATTGACAAGGGCATAGGCATACTTTTTTTTAAAAGACATGTTAACCCTTTTCTCATCGATCATTTCCATTTCTTCCCAATGAGCATCATTATATTATATTAATGTCAGCACATTATTTCACTCATGACAGTGATCACCATCCAACAGTACTGTTTTCTTTTCCAATAATACTCTGTGCATGAGTTTCCCTTCCCTCCTCCCTGTGCATACGTAGGTAGGTGTAGGTGGAGAGATACTAGCTTTCCCAATTCATTGAAAGAAAACTGCCTACACTTCGGTTGAGCTCACTGGTGTGCCTACGGCTGGGTGGCAAGGTCTCGTTTTAAGGGTCTTCGAAATGACGGCTCAAGTGACAGATGAGTACAGACTTCCTTCCGCGCCGCATGAGTGACGCTTGGCTCTTGCCAGGAAGACCTAATGACCCGGGGTGGTGTGGTTACGATACGGTGTCGCACAATGGTAAAGTGTTCACAAGTGTTCGAGGGGTGTTGAGAATGTTATTCAGACGCATTTGTTTTGGATGTTTAGGATTTACTTGGATGATTGTGGATGCTAATTAGCTCAGCACCCGACCAGCGACTTAGACTTCTGTGCTCTGTTATTGTTACTGACACAGTTACGTTTAGATAAGCCGACATACTGACATATGCATTGATACGACAGCCAAGAATAGGTAAAGATTATTATGCAAAAGAGAGAGAGAGAGAGAGAGAGAGAGAGAGAGAATAGCATCCACTTGAACAGAGTCACTAGACTGAAGGTGAACTAGCGTGAAGTAGTTAGAACAGTGTGAGATATCAGAGACAGGCCTTTGTGCACGTCCACAAACACGAGACAGAGGACATGACCTGGTAGAATATACAACACAACATTCTTTCAGTAAACAGGCATTTAGAATGTACACACATGTTTGACAATAAATTTAAAAGACGTACTGAAGACTGGTAATTCTGAATGGCATTGCCATTTACTGGATGTGAAGTGACAGGATGGCAGGTGCTGGACATTATCAATGACCAATTCATTACTGAACAAATGTTGGCTAACCAGCGCTAGGTTCTCAGGGATGTGGGACGTGGGGGTGGGGTGGGGAGGAGGGATAAAGTCTTTGCTATTGGGTTTGTCACACACTCCATTCTGAGACAGTGATCGAGGTTTGCAGTCCTCAAACCCTTGTGACAGTTAGCGTCACCTCTTGAACGGAAGTGACTACCCTAAAATTGAGCATTCTAGTCGCCCGCGTCTTACTACGGGTGTGGCATGCATGCGTGCGTGCGTGCATGCGCGCGCGCGCGAGCGTGTGTGTGTGCGTGTGTGTGCGTGTGTGTGTGTGCGTGCGTGTGTGTGTGTGTGTGTGTGTGTGTGTTGTGAGGTAGAGAGAGAGAGAGAGATCATAACCCCTCTTAATATCTCTCTGTGACAGTAGTTTGCCTCTTACGCTTCAATTCAGGCCCATGTGGGGTTGGAGAATGGGGTGGAGTGTCAAGATGGGGTAGGGCATTGGGGGGGGGGGGAGGGATTGAGGGATGTCAGATTTCGAGGTGAAGTACCAGACACTGGTGACTACTGTGAGATGAAAGATGGTGTGGCTCAGCAGTTTTTTTTGCATATTGTTCTTGGTCTTCCTGATCGAGTCCGGAAGCTTGGAGCAAGGACGAGTTGGCCACTATGTGAGTATCAAGATGGCTGACCAGTAGCCCTGAAGTTTTGGGGTTTTTTTTTTGACAAAGGATATGACTATCCCCCGAAAGAGAGACTCCTGCAAAGAAATATTTGTGTTCAATATGTGTGCATTGTTCTGAAAGTGAGAACTGACATAGCTCTCTCTGTCTCTGTCTCTGCCTCTCTCTCTCCCTCCTTTCTTTCTCTCTCTCTCTCTCTCTCTCTCTCTCTCTCTCTCTCTCTCTCTCTCTCTCTCTCTGTCCATCAGACAGACAATCCATCCATCTGTCCATCCATCTGTCTGTCTGTCTGCCTGTCTGTCTGTCTCTCTTTTTCTTCACACACACACACACACACACACACACACACACACACACACACACACACACACACACACACGAACAAAACACACACACACACACACACACACCACACACACACACACCGCCCCCCACGCGCGCGCACACACACACACGCACTCGCACACACACACACACACCACACACACACACACACACACACACACACACACACACACACACACACACACACAAACGCGCGCGCACGCACGCACATACTACTGTAATTAGACATTATCCCTAATAACAAAATCTTGTTACCTTAATGCTGGATTCATTCACATACACAGACAAACATAACGAAAACGAAACTTGGAACTCTTGCCGAGAAACAAAGAAGAAGAGGAAGAAGAAGAAGAAGGAGGAGGAGGAGGAGGGATGAGGAAGAGGAGGATGAGGATGAGGATGAGGAGGAGAAGAAGAAGAAGAAGAAGAAGAAGACAAGAACAAGAACAAGAACAAGAACAAGAAGAAGGAGGAGGAGGACGAGAAAGAAGAGGAGGAAGAGGAGGAGGAGGAGGAGAAGAAGGAAGAGGAGGAAGAGGGAGGAGGAGAGTGGAAGAAGAAGAAGAAGAAGAAGAAGAAAGAAGAAGAAGAAGAAGACAACGACAACGACAACGACAACGACGACGACGATGACGACGACGATGATCTTGATTATGACCGTGATGAACCAGGAGGAGGAGGAGAGGAGAGGAGGAGGAGGAGGAGAAGAAGAAGAAGAAGAAGAAGAAGAAGAAGAAGAAGAAGAAGAAGAAGAAGAAAGGAGATCATGATGATGAAGATGATGCTGATGCTGATGCTGTTGATGATAATGATGATATGATGATGATGATGATGATGGTAACAAAGATAATGATATTGATGGTAAATAAACCTGTAGCCCTTTAATTGATGAGCGAATGAAAGGGACTTGAAGACTGGGCTTCAACATTTAACCATCCCCAATATAAGAGAATCCCGTCTTTTATACAAACACCCACAGACAAAAACTCACCCCCAAAGCTGGAACTGGCTGTTCAGCTGACTGATGAATAGACCATCATTCATCTTCTTGGCAAGAGTTTCACGGGGTCCTCGAAAACTTTGAACCATGTTTTTACCCCCGTCCCAGACAGCCAAGACGGATGGGCATTGTCAAACCCAGTGACGTTTGGGGGTACGACCCATTTGACACCGAGAGCACTGGGGCGTTCCTCTGAACCTGAGTAGACTAGTGGGTCACTGGAGTAGAGGGAAGATGGATGGCGGTGTAATGACTGCGGAGAGGATGGCGGTCAGTTCTGTGCCCTGGCTGATGACGGTCGTGGTAAGAGGGATGGTTCTTTGCGATGCTGTTCGTCTACATAGCTGTCATTCGATGTCGTATGATTTATGTTTCTTTCTTTCTTTTCTTCTTGTCTTTATTGTCTCCTTCTATCCTTTCCCTTCTGTCTGTCTATTTCTTTCTCATTTTTCTCTGCCTTTTTTTGTCTTCAATTCTTTCTCTCTTGATTTTGTTCTTCACTTTTTTTTCATTCCCCCCCCCCCCCCCCCCCCCCCTTTTTATATTTGTTCCCTTCATCATTCTTTTCTTTCTGTTCCTATTTTTTTGTTTTTGATTTTCCTTTGTTTCTAATTTTCAACTTTCTTTCTTTCGTTCCGTCTTTCGTTCATCCATCCTTTGTCTCTCACTTTCTTCCTTTCTTTCTTTCTGTCTGTTTGTCTGTCATCTTCCTTTTCTTTCTTTCTTTCTTTTTTTGTTTGTTTGTGTCTTCCTTTCTCATTGTCTGTATTTTTTAAAGTCTTTCTTTCTCCTTTTCTTCTTTCCTTCCTTTATCTTTCCTTACTCTTTGATGCCTTTTTTGTTTGTTTGATCTCTTTGTTTCCCAACGTGCGCATCTCGTTCATGTCTGACTCAGTTCTGCTGGCTTGTTATATACAGAATATCCTGTGTTGTTGTTGCTGTTGCTGCAGTCCTGGATGGAAAGCAGGTTGCCGTTCTCTCTGTCTGTTTATCTGTCTGTCTGTCTGTTTGTTTGTCTGTCTGTCTGTTCTGTCTATCTCACTCTCTCTTGCGCTTATCTGCAATGTCTATTTGTCAGTTCCGTACTTTGTTCATACTTATTTATTTATTTATTTATTTATTCATTTATTCATTATTCATTCATTCATTCATTCATTCGTTCATTCATTCATTCATTTTTGTATTTATTTATGTATTCATTTATTTGATTGTTTGCTTACTAATCGAATGATTAATCTAAATTTATTCATGCAAGACAGACCCTTATCAATGTTGATTACATGGAGGAAACCACTTCAGACGCCATCTATATCTTCTGCCTCAAATACTCTTTTCATCTATTTTGTTAAAGCACACTCTGCATTTGTTGTAAGGCTGCCAACTGAATGAATGGCGAAATTAATTAAATTTGGGATCAGAAGCGTCACATTTTTAACCCTGTCACATTGCAAGTCTTAGCCAATTTCGCAAAGGAACGTGAATCTATCTATCTATCTATCTATCTATTTTATCTACTATCATATCTATCTATCTATCTGTATGTCTCTGATTGTCTATCTATCTATCCACCTCTCTATCTATCTATCTGTCTGGCTGGCTGGCCGGTTGGCTGTCCATCTGTCTCTGTCTGGCTGTCTGTCAGTGAATCTATCTATCTATCCATCTATCGATCGATCGATCCCCCTCTCTCTGTGTCTCTGTCTGTCTATGTCTCTCTGTCTCTGTCTCTCTCTGCTGTGTCTGTCTGTCTGTCTCTGTCTGTCTGTCTGTCTCTCTCTCTCTCTCTCTCTCTCTCTCTCTCTCTCTCTCTCTCTTTCTCTCTCCATGTGGTTGCGCGCGTCCATTGTGTGTGTGTGTGTGTGTGTGTGTGGTGTGTGTGTGTTGTGTGGTGTGTGTGTGTGCGTGCGTGCGTTCACGCAGCGCGCGTGCGTGGTGTGTGTGTATGTTTGTGTGTGTGTGTGTGTGTGTGTGTGGTGTGTGTGCGTGCTGTGTGTGTGTGTGTGTGTGTGTGTGTGTGTGTGTGTGTGTGTGTGTGTGTGTGTGTGTGTGTATGCTCTGGCACCAGAAATCCACTGGGAGCAGTCAATGTCAGGTTGTCAAGAGGCAAACCAGTGGAGGAGACGCTACACTTACGGCAAGGCAATGTTGCTTATAGCCCAGCCGACTGCAAAGGGCCATATTAGGGCTGTCACCATGTTGAGGTCAACTCACAAGTAGACACTGCACTGCCGCCGACTCACTTTGCTTCTGTTCAGTGGTGCCTGTTCTGATTCAACGTGCGCAAGACACCATCTGCTAAGCTTCTTTCTGACGAAAATCATTGCTTAGTCGCAGAGCCTGCGTATGTGAGCTCTCCATACGAGGGGCGCCACCGTGTACGTCCAACGACAGCCCTGATGAATTAGCCGATACCAGTGACCCTGACAGAACCAAACCAAGGCCATAGACGTGGTGAGGATATCGAAACTGATGTCATTATGAGAGCAGGATATGAACGGCCACAAAATCTGAGACTGTTTGTTTTTGATGCTGATAGATGAATTATGAGGATGATGTAGTTGATACTACAGGCTTCTATTCCGGTTTCAGACTGCATGACAGGGCTGTACTCTCTACGCTTACTTTCATAATATATCCTGGAATCAACCAGGCCCGAGAGATACAGACACCTACAGTGTTGGTCAGGCAACGCTCTCGGAGACGCATCCATTTTGGGGGTGAAGTTCGACTGTATGGTCCCACTCTTCCCAACTGAGCCCACAGCACACTCAGCTCTGTCTGTGACCTTATGAGAGTGTTAACCTATGTCGCAAATTCCATTTCGTCAACCATCTGGACATTGTAGAGAATCAAATTTAGTTTTCTGGGTTCCTTGTCTTTTTCCTCATTGAATAACGTTTCGCTCGTTTTGTAATATTTCACTTCATATGTCATATCTCTTCAAGTATATTAAGAATTAATTGATTCTGGGTTTGTAGTGTCATGACAAATTACATCAAAGTGTCCGCCTTGGATGTTTGTGTTGCCTGTCAATCTACGGCGTCTGTGCTTTTCCCATCTTGATATCTGGTCCTCAAACAAGACGTAGTCACATGTCAGCCTGCAATGCCGACTCATGATGAAAAAAAAAATGCAAGACAAGGTTTCCGTCAGTGTGGAGGACGTCGTGAAAGGACTATACGCGCCAAAGAGCTTTGAAACTTGTTTCACACAGAAGTATGTCAAAAGGAAAAGAACGTTTCACAACTTAAAGAGTTCGCATTTTCAAGACGGTCGTGGTATGAATACTAGCTGGTGAAAGTTTAACATTTCTTGTCTAACGCCCTCTTTTTTTCCTCCTATTCTCTCCCCTCCCTTCCCCCTTCTTTTTTTCCCCCACCTCAAGGTTATTGTTTTAACCACGAAGAAATTAGTCAGCCTGTACTTGTCTTACTCCACTATCTATTTGAGCAGTAAGGTAAAGTAACCACAGGGAAAGATGCCATGCGTTCCAACTGCTTCCCCTGCACCACCGACTGCCTGGCTGGTGCACAGCATCGATTATCATTGAGATCTGCCTGCTTCGTTTGCGGCTGCCCTGAGGGCTACGTTGCGTGGGAATTGCAAAACATTTCCTGCTAACATAAACGTGTAACACATTGTTTCCTGTTTTTTTTCAGTCGGACGTTCTTTTCAGTTTTCAAAGTTTTGTTTGTTTGTTTGTTTGTTTGTTTGTTTGTTGTTGTTGGTTTTCTTTGGCGCCTGGAATGCTGTTGATAAGCCGTTTCCTGGACCCGATTTTGTTGTATGAGACAATGAGGATGTCAGTTAATACCAGCTGTCATGTTTTAAGAGTTCTGCAGAGACAATGAGGATGTCAGTTAATACCAGCTGTCATGTTTTAAGAGTTCTGCAGAGACAATGAGGATGTCAGTTAATACCAGCTGTCATGTTTTAAGAGTTCTGCAGAGACAATGAGGATGTCAGTTAATACCAGCTGTCATGTTTTAAGAGTTCTGCAGAGACAATGAGGATGTCAGTTAATACCAGCTGTCATGTTTTAAGAGTTCTGCAGAGACAATGAGGATGTCAGTTAATACAGCTGTCATGTTTTAAGAGTTCTGCAGGAATTGTAATGTCAGCTTAATACAGCATGACAAAAACGTTCTGAGGAAATAGGGAGTCAGTTAATAGCTGTCATGTTTTAAGAGTTAGAGAATAGTAGTCAGTAATACAGTGTTGTTTTGTTTGGGATGTTGTATATGCTGCGTTGATAGAGCAAAGTTGTAGTAGTAGTAGTGTAGTTGTTGTGTTGTGTTATAGTGCTGGTAGTATAGTAGTAGTAGTAGTAGTTGTAGTTGTTGTGTATAGTGTGTAGTAGTAGTAGTGTTGTTGTTGTTATAGTATGTTGTTGTGTTGTTGTTGTTGTTATAGTGCTGGTAGTAGTAGTAGTAGTAGTAGTAGTAGTAGTAGTAGTAGTAGTAGTAGTTGTTGTTGTTGTTGTGTTAGTAGTAGTAGTAGTAGTAGTAGTAGTATGTGTGTTGTAGTGCTGAGTAGTAGTAGTAGTAGTAGTAGTAGTAGTAGTAGTAGTAGTAGTAGTAGTATAGGTAGTAGTTAGTAGTAGTAGTAGCAGTCAGTAGCAGTAGTAGTAGTAGTAGTAGTAAGTAGTAGTAGTAGAAGTAGAAGCATAGGTGGAGTATGAGAGAGGAGAGAGAGAGAGAGAGAGAGAGAGAGAGGAGAGAGAGAGAGAGAGAGAGAGATTGTGTCAAGAGCAATACGAACCACACAGGCAAAACAATAGACATATATTTAAAGCGAGTAGTAAACCTTTTCATATGTTGTAAATAAGAGGCACTGCACAAGTTTTGCATGAATACATATCTTGTAATGATAATCATTACATCACTTTAAATAAAGCTCATTATCTTAAAAAAAAATCAAATCAAAATTGAAAAGAAAATAACACCGAAACACTATGATTTTTTTAAACGCT
>CM065734.1:25617498-25634998 GCA_033310375.1 Conus canariensis | reverse complement strand
CTCTCTCTCTTCGTTTATGAGCTTGAGGGGGAAAAATGCAGATGAAACCACCCGCTGACAGATGCACCTGTCAAGCGGACAAACTTCATAAAAGATCAATATCCCAGCACAATATTATGGTGCTGAAGTGTCCGCTCTTTTCCTCACTGTATTTGAGGGAATGAGTTGACAGGGACACAAATTGAGAAGAGAAAAAAAGAAGGGGGGGGGGAGAGAGAGAGAGAGAGAGAGAGAGAGAGAGAGGAGGGAGGGAGGGAGAGAGAGAGAATGAAGAGAGAGGAGAGAGGGAGAGAGAGAATGAGAGAGAGAGAGAGAGAGAGAAGAGAGAGAGAGAGAGAGAGAGAGAGAGAGAGAGAGAGAGAGAGAGAGAGAGAAGAGAGAGGAGATCAGAATTCAGAATTCTGATGCACGTCGGCCTTTGGCCACAATACATGGAGGTAACAAATGGAAATGGGAGTGGTGTGGCTGGGGAAGGGAGTCAAGGAGCTGGGGCGAGTAAGGAATGAACGGGGGAGGAGGGGAGGGGGGAGGGGGGAGGGGGGAAGGGGGGAGGGGGGAGTGAGGGAAGGAGGTGAAAAAGATGATTAATACATCCCACAATTTCACATTTCACAATTTTGACAATCTCTTCTAAACTTGAATGTGTCGCAGAAATTGAAAAAAAAACAAAAAAACCGTATCTTAGCAAACAAAGTACGCTGCATGAGTGAATGATAAAGATCTATTTAACATGAAGTACAAGATTAAGTATCAGAGTTATCAAGCCTTAATCATCAGCCAGACATTTTCATCTAAAAGATAACCTTATTTCTTTTCTTAATCGCGTGGAACACATATCTTGAAACATTATGCCTGTGACAGATAAACAGACAGACAGAAAATAAATGTCGAACAAGAGAGAGAGAGAGAGAGAGAGAGGAGAGAGAGAGAGAGAGAGAGACAGACAGACAGACAGACAGACAGACAGACACAGAAAGACAGAAAGACAGACAGACAGACAGAGAGACCGACCGACCGACCGACCGACCGACAGACAGACAGACAGACAGACAGACAGACAGACAGGCAGGCAGGCAGTTTGTTAGAGAAACAGACAGACAGAAAATAAAAGTCGAACAGAAACAGGAGAAAAGAACTATCCAAGCTGGAATGTTTCAGACATCCTTAATTTGCAGAATCGTAAATGTATTACATTTAATCACACCAGATGGGATTGTTTCATTGACATTATTGAACGCACGCCTGCTCGAATGTGTGTGTCAGTGTTATTGTTAGTGATAGTGTTAGTGTAAGTGTAGGTGTTAGTGCTAGTGTGATGCCATAATCGAGTTGTGCCTGGAAAAGCATGGATTATAATGGTATCAATTCAATTTCTATTGTTCTCGATTTTGCGAAGCATAGCAACAAAATGTAATGTCAATCTCATCTTGTACAAATTAATCATACTCACGTCAATTTGTTCTAGAACCTGTTTTTTTGTATTTGAAACAAAAAGAAGCAATGTATAAAACACCAAATCTAAGATGTGTGTGTGTGTGTGTGTGTGTGTGTGTGTGTGTGTGTGTGTGTGGCGCGCGCGCGCGCGCGCGTGTACGTGTGCGGGTGCGTGCGTGCGTGCTTGTGTGTGTGTGTGTGTGTGTGTGTGCGTGTGTGTGTGCGTGCGTGCGTATGTGTGTGTGTGTGTGTGTGTGAGAGAGAGAGAGAGAGAGAGAGAGCGAGAGAGAGAGAGAGGAGAGAGAGTTAATTAGCTTTTCCTTCTAGGATACTGCTGTTCAATGTCATTGTACTGATGTGACTCAGGTGTTGTTTCTGTTTGTCTTTGTTGTCTGACGGCTTTCCTCAATGGTACAGGAAGCTCATCTATATTTATCTCCCTCCCCCCCCCCCCCCCCCTCGTCTGTCTGTCAGTCTCTCTGTCTGGATCGACATAGTTAGAGGGCAGGAGACGGGGTGGGGTGGGGTGGGGTAGGGGAGGAGCAACAATTGTGAAAAGAGCACGCCCTGGAACTTCCACCCCCATGCCCCAAACTCACTCCTCTCTCTCAGTTCCCACCCCTTACCTCCATTCCCCGCTGCCTCAACGCCCCCCCCCCCCCCCCCCCCCGCTTCCGTTTCTATCATCAATCCTCCCGAGTGCAGCGCATCCAACGTCCACCCAAACCAGCCCGGCGTGAAATCGGTGGCGGGAAAACCAACACAACACGCGGATTAAACGAGCTCCAACAAGTGAAGCACGCAGACAAAGGAGATGGGCTACGCTTTTAGTTCCCAACGCCCCCTTCTTTTCTTCTCTGCCAGAACGTGCCACATTCGGTTTGTTGTTTGCTGAATTCATCTGCCACAACCTTCACTCCCTTCCCATTCCTCGTGTCTTGTTTATCCCCTCAACCTCTTGCCCGTCCCTGTTATGCAGTGGAGCGTCTTTTACCTTGGAGTTGTCATGCTGCTTATATAACCTAACCGATCACGGAGGCAGCACATGTCTTTTCTTATTATTACACTCTTCAAACTGAAATGCCAAGACGTTTTGAATGACTTAGGTTGAGAGGGGGCAAGGGGAGAAGAAGAAGAAGAAGAAGAAGAAGAAAAGAAAAAAGAAGAAGAAGAAGAGAAGAACAACAACAACAACAACAACATACAACAACATCAACAACAACAAGAAGAATAACAACAAATCAGCAACAACAAAACAATGAGAAAAAAAGCACAAGGAGGAAGGGAAGGAAGAATGGTAAGAAAAAGAAGAAGAAGAAGAAAGAAATAAAAGAAAAGAAGAAAAAAAAGATAGAAAGAAAAAAAGAGGAAAAGAAGAAGAAGAAGAGGAAGAAGAAGAAGAAGAAGAGGAAGAAGAAGAGAAGAAGAAGAAGAAGAAGAAGAAGAAGAAGAAGAAGAAAAAGAGAAGAAGAAAAGAAGAGAGAAGAAGAAGAAGAGGAAGAAGAAAAGAAGAAGAGAAGAAAGAAGAGAAGAGAGAAGAAAGAAGAAGAAGAGGAAGAAGAAGAAGAAAGAGAGAAGAAGAAAGAAGGAAAGAAGAAGAAGAAGAAGAGAGAAGAAGAAGAAAAGAAAGGAGGAGGAGGAGGAGGGAGGAGTCCCTTTTATCAGATGTTTCTTGTTTACCTCTTCGTTCCTCGCAAAGCCATCCCATTGAAGTCATCCAAGTAGTGATCGAAGACTTGCTCGCTTGCATTTTTACCTCCAAATAATGTTTGTTCTTCTTCTTCCTTAGAGCGACCACAATCATGTTTCCATTGTCTGTTTGTTCTTGTTCCGCTTGAAGAAGACCAATAGGTCTTGGCTATTTTTTCCTGTGCTTTAAGCTGGTTCAGAGGGCTCAGTACTTCAACATGTATTTATAAATTATGTTAAGCCTTTAGAAGATGTTTGAAGCCTGGGGGTGTTTTGGTTTGTTACCAGATTAGCACTTGCACCGGTTGCAATGTTAGTCGACGTCTATTTATTGCAAATCGGTCGCGCTGGGAACTCATCTGACCGCGAACCATTGCTTGCGCGAAATTTTACGAGCAGTTGTCTGTGAAATGGTATGGGTTGCCATGAAACATGCGTCTTCGTGATTTCGCCATTGTCTTGTATACACCGAGCCCATTGAGCAAGAGTGTCAGGTGAAGAAACATAGAATCATGTCTATGTATTCTACTCACACACACACACACACACACACACACACACACACACACACACACACACACACATACACACACATACGCTCTCTTCTCTCTCTCTCTCGCTCTCTCTCTCTCTCTCACACACACACACACACACACACACACACACACACACACACACACACACACACAAAAGAGGGTAGGGAGAGAGTGACGATGTTGTTTTTTTCCCGAATTCCTGGTCTATCACCAGATGTTAACATTTTATATAAAGTCATTTTGTCCAGGCCAACAGCCTTTACTCTCACTTCCAGGTCTTTTGAAAAATGAGTCTGGCTGAGGTGACCAGGAGTTGGTAACCATGTCCGCTTTTGAAACAGAAGGCCCAGCTCTCTTTCTCATCATCCCAAGGATGAGCAAAACATAGTGGAGTATTTGGAAATAAAAGGGGGTTAAAATTATAATCATCTAATACCTCCATTGAGCAATGAACTGTTAGAATTTCACCGTGTTGAGGACACTGCATTGTGGAAGACTGAGACCAATTCCTTCCTTCCACCAACAGAGTATACCCGGAACGGAATCGGGTATCTGTTGACCACTGGACGGGCAAAGAGGCTTTTCAATCCACAAAAATTCAGAGCAGTGTCCGTTTAGGACTCATAATCGTCAGCTCCACAGCCAAGAGCTGAATGTAGACTAGGTCACTATATGAAATGGACTGACACTGCATGATGCAGACGTTTGGTCACCATAGGGGTCCTGCGTCTCCTTCAACATTTGTTGTTTGTTGTTTGTTTTTTTGCAGTGGACACACAGACAAGATGCCTGCCATTACTTGGTTGTAGAAGCATAAGAGCAAAAGACAAAACAACGTACAACCAAAGGACACACAGCATAAGGTAAGTGGCAGTTCATTCTTTTTTTTCCCCCGATGTTTTCATTGCTATTTCTTCCGAAGAAGACCAATAGGTCGAAACGCGTGATGTGTATCTCATGACTTCTTTGTAACATTCATTCGGCGAACCAGCAATTGGTCTTACGTTTCAATTTCCAGCTGTAATTACCGCTTTATAACAAACTTTAATCAAAGAAAGTCTGGTGTACTCTCGTGATGAAGATTACTCTTCACATGTTGAATGCTTTCCTAAAACATTGGCGAGCTTATTTTTTGTTGTTATTTTTTGTTAGTCAATTCAAAACAGCAGTAACACAGTTGCGATTCAAAATGTCCTAAACTCAAACAGACTGTCAACAAATTTGTCTGTATGTCTGTCCGTCTATGTATTAATCGACAGATCAATCTTTCACACAATCAATCAAACACTCGGTCAATCAATCAGTCAGCCTGTCTATCCATCCGTCCATTGATCTATCTATCCATCAATCTGTCTATCTATCTACCTATTTATCTATCTGCCTCTGTCTGCTTTGTCTGTCTGTCTCTGTCTCTGTCTCGTCTCTGTCTCTGTCTCAGTCTCGTCTCTGTCTGTCTGTCTGTGTCTGTTCTGTCTCTGTCTCTCTGTCTCTCTCCACAAAGATGCAAACAAAGATATGACTGCGCGCGCGCGCGCGCGCGCGCGCGCGTGTGTGTGTGTGTGTGTGTGTGTGTGTGTGTGTGTGTGTGTGTGTGTGTGTGTGTGTGTGCTTGCATGTGTGTCTGTGTCTGTGTGTCTGTGTGCCGTGTTTGCCTGTGTGTCTTTGTGTGATATGAACTCTCTGTCTCTGTCTGTCTGTCTGTCTGTCTCTGTTTTCCTTCCTTTCTCTTCCACTCTCTGTCCGTTCTCTTTCCCTGTCTCTTTCTGTCTTTTTCTGTCTCTCTGTTGGTGTCTTTTTCTGACTGTCTGTCTGTGTGTCTGTGTGTCTGTGTGTCTGTCTGTCTGTCTTCTGTCTCTCTGTCTCTCTCTCTCTCCCTCTCCCTCTCTCTCTCTCTCTCTCTCTCTCTCTCTCTCTCTTCTCTTTCCCTCTGGTACATTGACGTGGGGTTCGTGTGTAGAAAAACATAAGCGCATTGAAAACGCAAGAATTTTTGGCTTTTTTTTTTCTTCCCTCCCTATTAGGTGTCAAGGCAATGACATGTTTTTGGTTGTCGCACTGGATCTGTCCCTGAGTTGTGAATGATGTATGTTGCGTCACGCACGCTGTTTCTCAAGCAACACTTTATCATGAAACCTAAGGAGCTGTTTTACTCCTTGTGAAATATTTATGATATGAGAGCGTTCAATGTTCTCATCATTTGTGGAGAAGAGAGAGAGAGAGAGAGAGAGAGAGAGAGAGGAGAGAGAGAGAGAGAGAGAGAAGAGAGAGAAGTGGCAAAATGTGGAAGGATTGAGTGGGTGAAGAGCCAGAAGAGAGGGGAAAGGAGGTAACTGATGGAAGTTCTGGGGAGGTGCAGAAAGTGGGATGCGGAGAATTCAATTCACAATGATTTTCAATAATAGTAATAATAACGATAAAGTTAATAATGATGACAATGATAATAATAGTGATAATAGTTTAAAAAAAAAATAATGATAATGATACTCCTACTTATGATGATGATGATGGTGATGATGAGGTTGATGATAATAATAAGAACAACAATACTGATAATAATGATAGTATAAAAAACGACTGCTGGACTTCAATAAACACAATATGAAAAATGAGTACTTTGAAATCCTTAAAAAAAAAATAAACACTCAAGCTTTCGGGTCTTAGACCCTTCATCAGGAAACACTAAACAGTAAACTCAAGGGAAAAACGTCAAAGTGACGAAAAAGAACATAAAAGAACAAATGACATCAAAACAAATTGATGTCACAACAGTATCGTGTAACACTGTTCCCCTGGTAGTAGCGCAGCATAATGCAAACGTTTGCTACACGTGTTAGGCTGTGAGGTTTCTGCAAACAGCCTCCCCATGAATTCCTTTTCCACCAGCCCCCTCCCGCCTCACCCTATATACTTCCCCCTCCTCCTCCTCCCCCAGCTCCCCCCCCACCCGCCACCCTCACCCCACAACACACATACCCCACACACTTCGCCCACTCTCCCCCCTGCCCCGCTCCCATCCCCTACCCCACAATACCCACATACACCCACACACCACCCCCACCGATGTTTCTGCTTCTTGTGTTTCACTGTGAACTTCACATTGCTGTTTATTTTAGGATAGTATGAAGAAGAGAACTGGGAATGCAGTGGGCGGAACGGGGAGGGAGGGGGGGGGGTATATTTAGTGGGGAAGTGTGTGTGTGTGTGTGTGTGGGGGGGGGGGGGGTGCTTGTCGGGGGTGTTTGTGTGTGGGTGTGGGTGTGTGTGGTGGGGTAATGATAATAATAATGATGATGATGATAAAATTATGATAATAATTAAATATGATGATAATGTGCTGCTGCTGCTTGATGATGACGACGACAACAAGAACAACTGCAGCAGCAGCAGAAGCAACAACAACAATAACAACAACAACAACAGCAGCAGCAGCAGCAATAAACAAACAACAATATAATGATAATGATAATAATGATAATGATAAATATAATAATAATAATGATAATGATACTACTACTACTGATAATAATAATAATAATGATAACATGACAATATAATAATAATAATTATGATAATAATTACAATAATAATAATAATAATAATAATAATAAAGATAACAATAATGATGATGATAATAATAAATCATCCTCATCATCCTCGTCTTCGTTGTTATGATATGATGGTAACAACGATAAAAAAAACCATTGACGTCTGATCAAGTTTGTAAGCAACTATGCACACACACGCGCGCACACGCACACACACACACACACACACACACACACACACACACACACACACACACACACACACACACACACACACACACACACACGTATGCTTGCACAAACCTACGCGCGGGCACTAGCGTTTGTCTTAACGAGCACATATATTTGCGTATGTGCATGTGTGTGCGCACGCTAGCGCTTGCGCGCTTGCTTGCTTGTGTGTGTGTGTGTGTGTGTGTGTGTGTGTGTGTGTGTGTGTGTGTGTGTGGTGTGTGTGTGTGTGTGTGTGCACGCTCGCGAGTATGCGTGCGTGCGGACATGCGTGAGAGAGAGAGAGAGAGAGAGAGAGAGAGAAGAGAGAGAGAGAGTGTGTGTGTGTGTGTGCGCGGTGTGTGTGTGTGGTCCCCCCATCCCCCCCCTCCTTCAGACCTCCCTTTGTTTCTGTTTCTGTTTCTGACTCTCTGACTCACTCTCTCTCTCTCTCTCTCTCTCTCTTCTCTCTCTTATTGCATTTTTGTCCGTAATTTAGGACTGCTGCCTGCATGTCTGTGTGTTGTGTCTGTCTGTCTGTCAGTCTGTCTGTCTTTCAGTTTGTCTGTCTGTCTGTCTTCTTGTTCTTCTTCTTTTGTTCTTCTTCATCTTCTTCTTGTTTTGTTGTTTTTCTTCTTCTTCTTCTTCTTCTTCTTCTTCTTCTTCTTCTTCTTCTTCTTCTTCTCCTAGGTGGAGATTGTCTGGCATTATTCAGGTCTTTGGTTTTTCTTTACACAGTCGACCACCAGCTAGCCAACAGTCGCCGTGAATAAGACCTTGTTCCACAGGGATGAAGACACAGGCTTTGGGGATGGCTATACCATTTCATGGACAACCGCCCGTGAAATTTCACTGCAAGCGACGGTTTACTCTTTGATAAGTTTCCTGTGCTACCGATTTACTGCAAATGGACGTTGACCGACTTGCAATTCAGTGCCACCGTTATTATGACTGCATCCCACAGTAACCCCGGGAACAAACAAGAAATCCCACAATGCCACGCTACAGCGGTTGAGTGAAGATTCGTTGGCTGCTGTTGCAAACCATTTTGGACAGTGCTCAAGTCGTAGTGTAGTCGAGATTTGCTCTGGCGCAGAATGAGCTGCTTGTTTTTACAATGTATTGTCTGAATTTGGAATTGTTGGTTCTTCAGGGTGTAATGAGAAATTGACGTACAAAAAAAACAAACCCAAAACGCTCTGTCTGTCTGTCTGTCTGTCTGTCTGTCTCCTCTCTCTCTCTCTCTCTCTCTCTCTCTCTCTGCCAGCCGGCCGGCCTCCATCTGTCTGCCTGCCTATCTGGCAACATGATGAAGACACACGTTTTATGGCTAACAATATCATTTCACGTACAACCGTCTGTTAAATTTCGCGCAGGCAATGGTTCGCCCTCCAGTGAATTTCCTGCGCGACCGATTTACTGTAAATAGACGTCGCGTCACCTTACAACCGGCGCAAATGCTAATCTGGGCACAAACCAAAACATCCACAGGTCTAAAGAAAATACCTTTTAAAGGCTAACATGAAAATAAATTTTGAAATACTGAGCATTCAGATGAACCAGCTAAACCCCAAAGAAAATGGCGATGACCTATTGGTATTCTCCAAGCAAAACAGAAACAAACAATGGAAATGATTATACATTAGATATAAAAATGCAGGTGAACAAGTCTTCAATCACTAAATGATTTCATGCAGATGGTTTTGTGAGGAATGAAGAGGGGAATAGGAAAGATTAGCTAAACAGAATAACTATTAAATCCTTCATTGACAGCAACAGGAACCAAGCGGTTCCATGTTTTTAACAGAAGTATGCATATATGCTCGGCCAGAGTTGACATTATTCACGAGGGCAGAAACTCTTCAGTGGTCACAGTCTTCAGTTGTTGTGACAGTCTACTCATGGTATCTACTATAGAACACCACCTAGAATTACTGTTCCTGACACTAAAGGGGGTTGGAGGTGGGGGTGGGGGACCTTCCGTGATATATTTCATAGAATACTACTTACAATTTTGTGGTGTTTTTAACACCATGGTATCTAACATTGAACATCACCTATGAGTCTGTGGTGTTTCCAACTGTACAGGGGAAACATCACAATCCGGCAGACTCTCAAAGGAATACGTGAAGGATAGAAAATAGAAATGGAAGAATGTGATGTATAGAAACAAGTATCCATTTGTACATGACAACAAAAATCAAACTATAGGAGCACGTTTAAGCTTTTGCTTAGGATCCAGAGCGAATGTATGGGGAATTACTATGGATACAGAGGAAACCCACCAAAAACCAGCAGTCAGTTTAATAAAAGTAAACTGCAAAGTCTTTCTACTGAAAAGGGTTGAAGATGATTGCTCACAAATGCTGCTCAGGACGTGAGAGTAAATTTGCATCTTAATATTACAGTCAGTGAGGATCTTTGCACTGGCTCCAAATCATGGGTGCTCAGATTTACAGAGTGCTGCCTGGCATTTAAACAGTTAATCATTTTCTTATGTGTGTAAGAAGGTCATAAGCAGAACAGACCTTTCCGTCCATTTCTGTGCCTCTATCTTGGTACTGTCTCTCTTTGTCTCTATCTCTGTCTCTCTCACTCTTTCTTTCTTCCCATCCTTTCCTTTATCGTCACTTTGTCCTTATCTTGCAGTGAATACACTGCACTTTGCTCATCACTTTGTCCTTATCTTGCAGTGTATACACTCCACTTTGCTCATCACTTGGTCCTTATCTTGCAGTGTCATGATTGTCATCACTGGCATCTTATGTATCATCACTTGTCGTCCTTATCTTGCAGTGTATACACTGCACTTTGCTCATCACTTGGTCCTTATCTTGCAGTGTATACACTGCACTTTGCTCATCACTTGGTCCTTATCTTGCAGTGTATGCACTCCACTTTGCTCATCACTTGGTCCTTATCTTGCAGTGTATACACTGCACTTTGCTCATCACTTGGTCCTTATCTTGCAGTGTATACACTGCACTTTGCTCATCACTTGGTCCTTATCTTGCAGTGTATACACTCCACTTTGTCATCACTTGTCCTTATCTTGCAGTGTATACACTCACTTTGCTCATCACTTGGTCCTTATCTTGCAGTGTATACACTCCACTTTGCTCATCACTTGGTCCTTATCTTGCAGTGTATACACTCCACTTTGCTCATCACTTGGTCCTTATCTTGCAGTGTATGCACTCACTTTGCTCATCACTTGGTCCTTATCTTGCAGTGTATCACTCCACTTTGCTCATCACTTGGTCCTTATCTTGCAGTGTATACACTGCACTTTGCTCATCACTTGGTCCTTATCTTGCAGTGTATACACTGCACTTTGCTCATCACTTGGTCCTTATCTTGCAGTGTATACACTCCACTTTGCTCATCACTTGGTCCTTATCTTGCAGTTTGTATCATGCGTAACTTGTCATCATGGTCTTTCTGTAGTGTATACACTCACTTTGCTCATCACTTGGTCCTTATCTTGCAGTGTAACTCCACGCACACTGTCCACTTCAGTGCCTCATGATCACTTGGTCCTTATCTTGCAGTGTATACACCACTTTGCTCATCACTTGGTCCTTATCTTGCAGTGTATACACTCCACTTTGCTCATCACTTGGTCCTTATCTTGCAGTGTATACACTCCACTTTTTCTCAGGGGGGACTGATTGGAGGGGTAAGCTGCACGAAAAATCTTGGTCCTGGGTTAAGTGATCTTTTTTCAAGTTTTTGATTCTGAGCTCTCGCTCTGTGTGTGTGTGTGTGGGGGTGGGGGTGGGGGGTGCGTGCGTGCGTGTGTGAGTGTGTGGTGTGTGGTGTGTGTGTGTGTGTGTGTGCGTGCGTGCGTGCGTGCGTGCATGTATGTATGTGTGTGTGTGTGTGTGTGTTTAGAGAGAGAGAGAGAGAGAGAGAGAGAGAGAGGAGAGGAGAGAGAGAGAGAGAGACGTTTGGAGATGTGGATTCTGATGCCTACACTCAAATGAATGAATGAATGCATAACCAAATGAATCAGTCAATAAAAGATATGATTAAAGTAATTTTCTAAAAATAAGCAAATGAAAAAGAAAGATTGAGACGATTTCAGTGAAAATGGGGCAATCATGTTGGTTTGTTCATATGTCGGAAAATCACGCAAAACCGCCTCTGCCTATTAGAACCTTCTTCTGTGAAAGATAACATGGTCCAAGGACCGTTTTGCCAATCTATGGTACTGATTAGGATGGAACGGAGAACCCAGTCTTTATAGCGTAAGATCAATTTTAATTTCTTACTGAACAAGGAGTAATTGACATTAATTGGTTGAAATTGATTCATTTGTATGTGTTAATAGAGTATCTATAGTTTCTTGTGTTGATATTGACGTTTCATATTCTATCAAAAAAAAAGAAAAAAGAAAGTAACGGGTCGGGTGTGTGGTGGGGGGGGGGGGGGGGGGACTCTTTCTGTCCGCACAAACTAGTTACTTCCCCTGACAGTCAATTCAGTTCGCTTTCACTCAGAAACTCACTCACAAGGTTGGTCGAACTGGTGCAGGAGTCTGCACTTTCTTAAGTCTTCTTCTTTTCCATAGGTCAGACACGAACTGAGTTGATGATAAACTTCGTGACGAGTAATGTAGTTTCAAGATTTGATATTTTTTCGTCTTTCTTCTCTTCTTTCTTCTTCTCTTCTTCTTCTTCTTTCTTCTTCTTTTTTTTTTTTTTTTTTTTTTTGCTGTCCCAACCTCTGCGCCACCTCAGAGGCAGTGTACCCACTCCGCTCATTCGGCCACACTCCGCTCATTCCGTCCACAGCCACAGCCCGGTTGGCCCCGCCGCAGCCCCGGCACCGGCAATCCACAGGGAGCAGTCAATGACAAGTCGTTAAGAGGCAACCCACCGGAGGAGACACTGCACTACTGCCGAGTCACTTCGGTGGTGTCCAGTGGCGCCTGTTCTGATCTAACATACGCAGGACACCACCTACTAAGCCCCCTACTGACGACAATAATTGCTTAGTCGCGGAGCCGGCGTGAGTGAGCTCTCCCTCCGGAGGGCGCCACCACGTCCGTCCAACGACAGCCCCCATGGACTCGCCGATACCGGTGACCCCGACGGAACCAAACCAAGGCCACAGACGTGGCGAGGACATCGAAGTTGAGGTCACCATGAGAGCAGGGCATGAAGGGCCACAGAATTTGAGACTTTTTTTTTTAAATGCTGATCAATGAGAATGAGGATGATTAAGATGATGCTACGGATTTCCATTTCGGTCTGAGACTACATGACAGGGCTGTACTCTACGCTTCCTTTCATAATATATCCCGGCGTCAACCAGGCCCGAGAGATACAGGCACCTGCAATGTTGGTCAGGAAATTTGAGCAACACTCTCAGAAACGCATCCATTAAGTGGATGAAACTCGACTGTGTGGTCCCAGTCTTCCCAACTGAGTCCGCAGCAAACTCAACTCTGGGTAGGAGCCGGTCGGGGCAGAAAAACCCACATGACTTCTGATGGGACTCGAACCCACGACCTCCCAGCCGGGAGTCCGCGACGCTAACCACTTCGCCACGGCGGCTTCTTCTTCTTCTTCTTTTTCTTCTTCTTCTTCTTCTCTCCTCCTCCTCCTCCTCCTTCTCCTCTCCTCCTCTCCTCCTCCTCTCTTCTCTTCTCTCTTCTTCTTCTTCTTCTTCTTCTTCTTCTTCTTCTTCTTCTTCTTCTTCTTCTTCTTCTTCTCTCTTCGTCGTCGTCTCGTCGTCGTCGTCGTCGTCTTCGTCTCCTCTCCTCCTCCCTCCTCCTCCTCCTCCTCCTCCTCCTCCTTTTCTTCTTCTTCTTCTTCTTCTTCTTCTTTCTTCTTCTTCTTCTTCTTCTTCTTCTTCTTCTTCTTCTTCTCCTCCTCCTTCTCCTCCTCTTCCTCCTCCTCTTTCTCTTCCCTCACCTCCCCTTCTCCGTCATCATCGTCATCGTCGTAGTGCTACTCCTCGTCCTCTCTTCTTCTTCTTCTTCTTCTTCTTCTTCTTCTTCTTCTTCTTCTTTCTTCTTCTTCTTCCTCCTCCTCCTCCTCCTCCTCCTTCCTCTTCTTCTTCTTCTTCTCCTTCTCCTCCTCCTCCTCCTCCTCCTCCTCCTTCTCTCCTCTCTTCCTTCTTCTCTTCTTCTTCTTCTTCTTCTTCTTCTTCTTCTTCTTCTTCTCCTTCGTCTTCGTCTTCGTTGTCTTCTTCTTCGTCGTCGTCTTCGTCGTCTTCGTTGTCTTCTTCTTCTTCTTCTTTCTTCTTCTTCTTCTTCTTCTCCTTCTCTCCTCCTCCTCCTCCTCTCCTCCTCCTCCCCTCCTCTCCTCCTCCCCTCTCCGTCATCATCGTCATCGTCGTAGTGCTACTCCTCGTCCTCCTTCTCATTGTCGTCGCCCTCCTCCTGCTCCCCCCCACCCCCCACCCCCACCCCACCCCGGCTTCTTCTTTTTCTTCTTTCTTCTTCTCCTATTTTCTTGTTCTTGTTCTTGTTCTTCTTGTTCTTCTTGTTCTTGTTCTTGTTCTTCTTCTTCTTCTTCTTCTTCTTCTTCTTCTTTTCTTCTTCTTCTTCTTCTTCTTCTTCTTCTCAGCCTCCTCCTCTTCCTTCTCCTCCTCTTCCTTGTCCTCCTCCTTCTTCGTTAAAGAAAAGTCCTGGCATTTTGACGTGAACTGTATTTTGATTTTCACTGGCCTGAAATAGCACCATGGTCGGGTGGGATGTAAGCAACATGACAACTCCAAGATAAAAGAACCTTTCTTATAAACCTGGTTCAGCTGGAGTTGAAGGAAGGGAGAGAAGGAGGAGTAAGGAGGAAAGGGATTGGAAGTGGATCTTCTGGCCGATTTATTGAGCAACAAAACCGAGTGAGGCACGTTCTGGCAGAGGAGAAAAGAGGGGCGATGGGAACTAAAAGCCTAGCCCATCTCCTTTGTCTGCGTGCTTCACTTGTTGGAGCTCGTTTAATCCGCGTGTTGTGTTGGTTTTCCCCGCCACCCGATTTCACGCCGGGCTGATTTGGGTGGACGTTGGATGAGCTGCAGGCAGGTTTGATGAGGGAAGTGGATCGGTGGGGAAGGGGAGGGGAGAGGAGTGGAAACTTCAGCGATGGGGCTGGATCTGGGGCGTGATGGTGAACGTTCCATGGCATGAGAGGAGAGAGAGGAGGAGGAGAGAGAGAGAGAGGAAGAGAGGAGGAGAGAGAGAGAGAAGAGAGAAGAGAGAGAGAGAGAGTACTCTCAAAGGCCGTCTTAGTTCCTCAGAAGTGTGGTATACGTGGACAAGATCGAGAGTCCCATGAATACAAATCTATTTTTGTTTACCTTGTTGAAATATAACACGGTCGGCTTAACAGCATTCACATCTCTTGACGACAATAACATACTAAGTTTTGAATAACTAAATTTCTTCCAAACATCTATGTGAAGTAAACTGCTCTCAGTGTTTACTGGGTTCTGGAGATACAAAGCAGTGTTCATTTTCTTTTTCAGAGAGAGAGGAGAGGAGAGAGAGAGAGAGAGAGAGAGAGAGAGAGAGAAGAAGAGAGAGAGAAGAGAGAGAGAGAAAATCGAAAACTCTGAAATTTTTAATTGTAAGGCCACCGACCTGTACACAATGGCACACGTTTGCTGAGAATGAAATAAAAATATAAGAATGGGTCATCAACAAAAGCAGTAACTTGTTTTCAGAAACACACAAGCAAATAATTGCAAGGGAAATAATTCAAGGAAACAACCGAAGATAAACAACAATATTTTCACTTACGTTTGAAACCAATCATAACACTTATTCAAATATCTAGTTTCAATTCCTAAGTTCGTGTCTAGTTTTCAGTGCATAAAAGATATACATTGCCAAATTTCTAAGGATAAACATGCTTTCGATTACATCGAATAGGCTAAACAATCGCCATTTCGATAGGAATAGAATCTTGATGAAAATGTTTTATCACAAACATGAGCATTTTGGACACTCAACAAGAAATGAAATTTGTTCTCAATTTTATGACAAAATGCACAGTTTTTTTGGTTGTTCGTCATATATGTTGTTAATTCTTAAATCGCGTAACACTAAACGAACTATCGAAAGAGCATATCGGACTTTACTAACTGTGATACCTGACAAATATTTTTCTGTGTTGAATGTAGATTTGAATATCAGTACGTTGAAAAACGATCGCTCTGAGAAATTTTTGCATACTAATATTACATATAGCAATCAAACATTCGTTGTTTTATTTCCTTCAAGAACATAACTTCATTTCCAACTCCTCCATTTATCCACATCTCTGAAAAAAACAACAATATCTAAACATTTTTTTAATATGATATGACCAATTATGATGATTGAAATGACCACGGGTGAAGTCGGGAATCTTATTTAGAATAATCAAATAGGCTTGCTTTAGAAATCTGTCAATTGCCATATCTTTTTAGTTTAAACCAGTATCTAATGGATTTCTAAGTACGTCAATATACAAAGGATATTGACTGGTTTCACTATATATCATGGTATTTGGAATTTTGGGACTCACACCCAGCAAACGTTTACAAGTTAACAAATGAACTGCTTCTATAGATCTGTATTTCGTTAAGCCCCAGAGCTCGGCAGCATACAATAACATGGGCGTTACCTGACAATCAAACAATTTAAAAACTATTGACATATTCATGTTTCCTAAAGCTCACATCATTTCGAAAATGTCAGTAACTTTTTGTTTCGCTCGCCTAACACATTCATCTAATGCGGTGTCAAAAGCCACCCTAGTACAGAGTGTGAAACCAAGATATTTATAGCTGTTAACGACTTCCACTTCTCTCCCTTTGTAATACCACTATTCAGCTTTTGATAAATAACCCCCCTTTCTAAAATAAAATAATTTTAGTTTCATCAAAGTTTACTATTAAATTCAAAGTGTCGGACGTTGTGTGTGTGTGGGGAGAGAGAGAGAGAGAGAGAGAGAGAGAGAGAGAGAGAGAGAGAGAGAGGAGAGAGAGAGAGAGAGAGAGAGTTTTGGAGCTGGCCATGGGGTGGGCGAAGAGGCAGCCAAAAAAGGGGATGTAATCAGGAAATCAAAGTACAGGCCACAAACACGACGCGGCTCACGTCCTTCTCTGACACGCTTGATCGACGTTCCGGTCGACTTAATCATCGGAGACAAACCAAGGGAGGGGGGGGGGGGGGCGATGCCGGGAGTTCTTTCTCATTTGGGGAAGTGCGCTCTGTTTATCGATATCCGTTACCCTTGGTCATTGATCTTCCTGCAGGACATCACTTAGGACTGGGTTCTATCACCTCTTGCTGCAGCTGCTGGTGCTGCTGCTGGTGCTGTTCCTTGCTGCTGTTGCCGCTACAGGCTCTGGAGATCAAAATTGAGTATGGATTAGAGCGTGTGCGTAACGTCGGTGAAGGGAACGTTCATTGGATGTTAAATTTCTGTCTATGATCTTCACTGGACGTCTGATCTCTCTCTCTCTCTCTCTCTCTCCTCTCTCTCTCTCTCTCTGTGTCTCTCTCTCTGTCTCTCTGTCTCTCTTGTCTCTCTCTCTCTCGCTCTATCTATCTATCTATCTATCTATCATATCTATCTATCTATCTATTTCTCTATCTGCCTGTCTGTCTGTTTGTCTGTATCTCTCTTTGCTCTGTTTCTGTTTGTCTGGATGCCTCTTTGTCTCTGTCTGTTTGTCTGTCTGTCTGTCTGTCTTTCTCTTTCTCTCCCTGTCTGTCTGGGTCTGTCTGTGTGTCTGTCTGTGTGTCTGTCTGTGTCTCTGTCTCTGTCTCTCTCTGTCTCTGTCTCTCTCGTTCTCTCCCTCCCTCCCTCTCTCTCTCTCTCTCTCTCTCTCTTCTGAAATAAAAACTCAACATTTATGATACAAAACCACAAGGAGAACATGTTTTGGTTGGACCCTGTACGTGTGCAGGGAGAATACCATGCAATCGTTCATGTGTTCTGTTGTCCGGTTCGAAAGGTATTCACCAGAATCCGGTTCCACCTTGACATTATAAACAACTTTGCATGGTTACATTGTGGTGCCCTACTTAGTTCCAAACGTCATGCAAATGTCAAGAATGTTGGTCTTTAAGAGAACAGAAGCACT
>CM065734.1:25582498-25587498 GCA_033310375.1 Conus canariensis | reverse complement strand
TTTCTTGGGATTTTTTTTACCCTTATTGGCTCCCATCGAGAGTTGAGTTTGCCATGGGCTCAGGTGGTAAGACTGGAACGACATAGTCGAGTTTCATATACTTACTTGATTCATCTCTGATAGTGTTGCTAAGATCACATGACCCACACTGCAGGTGTCTGCTTATATCGGGGCTGGTTGATACCAGAATGTGTGATAACAATAAGCATAGATTACATCTCTGTTTTACAGCCCATGACCGGAAAGAAACTTCATAGAATTATCCTCACCCTCATTGATAAAAATTTTCAATTCAATTTTTAAAAATTTCAGCGAGAAGAGGTTAGGATTTTGTATTACAAGAGTAAGTGTATAAAACAGCCATGTCACATTTTGAAACCAGAGTCGACCTATATAGCATCATTTTTTTTAATCCTCATCCTCGCAGATCAGGAACAAAAAAAGTCTCAAATTCGGTAGCCCATCATGTCCTGCTTTCATGGTGACCACAGTTCCGTTTTTCATTCCCATGTCTGTGTCCTCAGTGGGTTCAAACCTAGGTCGCTGGTACTGTATTGAAACAGGCAACATCGAATGCCACCAGAATGACTCGGCAGCAGTGCAGTGTCTCCTCAGCTAGGTTATCTCATTAAGACTTGACATTGACTGCTCCCTGAGGATTGCCAGTGTCAGGACTGCGAAGGTACAAAACAGGGTGTGGCTGTGGACGGGAAGCCGGAATGAACAGCTCAGGGATATCGCCAGTGGAGTGGCATTATGGAAAACCATTTACTCGTTGTATCTGGGCATCTCCGGTCGTTTCACTTCCAGCAACAGTTACATTAAGGTGTCATTACCCGCTGGATGTTATGCTACACACTATATGCTACACTATGGGACCACAGATTTCAAGTGTTTAATGAATTTATGATCGAATTGGAAAGAGCGGCTCTTTGAATTTCGATCACCGTTGATCGACGGTTTTCTTCCCGGAATTATGGTATTTAAAACAACATTTTTGTTATCTGAAGCAACATATCGCCTAAAAACCCCGAAATAGACACATTAATCACAAAAGTAAATTTTAGAAATAATGCGCAGAATGTTACGAAAAACAAAGAACATCCATCATGCAAAATGCAAAAATCTCAAAAACTGTTGAGAGTTAAAAGACACTTTGCCGATGCATTACCCCAAAAGCGATTGTTAGGCTTCGAATGCCCAGGCAACATGGTTTGTCAGGCACACTATTTTCGTGTCTGTCGCAAAGAAGTCAAGAAGACTGGATAAACTACGCAGCCAAACAAATATACTAATATCCATAAATGAAAAGGATGGAGAGTCAAAGCAAAGAGAAGTTTAAGCAATCTGGTTTCGATTTCAGGTTATTTCTGTTCAAAGCCAGTGAGGTTTTGATACAAACAATGTTGTTTTAAACATCAATCGTTTTTTTTCCCCTTTTAAATTGTTCAGCTGTTCGTCTTCTCCCTATGTAATCGAAACTAGTAAGATTATCTGGTCAAAGGAACTGCTCATGTAACAACTTGAACACCACTCAGATCACGTAGATGTATTGCCTGAAGTTATTTTGTTACAACAAATCTTTTAAATTTGAAAAAAAAAAAAAAAATCGCGGAGTTTTCGTGGATACACCAAGCGAGAAGAGTGGACCTGCAAGAAAACCCAGTAATGCGAATCATTGTTGCCCATTTAGAAAAAAAAATAAGAAGAAAAAAAAGCAAAGAAAGAAAGGTGGCTAGCGATTGTGAAAGGCTCTTTGTCCAACAGCTGAAACACTTCCAGGAATGAAAGGCATAGAAGTAAGGCTGATCACCCACATTGCTAGCGCTTCACTCGCGCTTGTCCGTAGACAAACGTGACAAAACTGCCCCCAGCAGAATCCGCTTTGTTCACTCTGTGCAGGGTCAGTTCTCATGGCTGTGGAACTGGCAAGTCTCCGATTATCTGAAAGCAAAGAAATTTTTTTTTTTTTAAAGAAGAAACACTGCGCTTTTCGTGTGACGATCATGACTAAACTGCCTGCAGTGGTATCCACTTTCTCGACTATGCACAGGATGATTTCAAGAACTCTTCTTCTTCATCTCCTTCATCCACCTCTGGGTTCACATTCAGTTTGTCTCTCTTCACCCACCTCTGGGCTTCAAACTTAGTTTTCTTCTCTTCCAGCTTGTCTTTAACCCTAAGACTTTGCTGTCTCTTTTGATCTCCCGGACCACGTTTCTCTCGACCCTAATATGTCCTGCCCACCTTCTCTCCTCTCTCTCCTCTGTTCTTCTCTCTCTCTCTCTCTCTCTCTCTCTCTCCTCTCTCTCTGTGGTGGTCTTCTCCTCCCGTTCACGTTGTTCTACCTCAGTTTATATAGGGAGTGGACACAAAGGATTTCCCTTCGGGCCATGCCTTTGTCCATGCTGCTTCTCAACTCCCTGTTCACAAGTACCCTGAATTCTCGCTACATTCTTCCACACATCAGCATTTACACACATCCCTACCTAATTGATTAGCAAACAACCACTTGGCACCAGATGGACATCGAAAATTTCCCGCCGACTTCGGGGGTCACTTAACACAGTAATTATCTTAAAGAGGGATACGACAACAACGTCCACGCGCATTCAACCAGCCTGACAATAGAACCAACACAGTGCCCCACGGCAATACCATCTGAACGAGCCGAAGACTCCTGCTCTTCACAGACTGTTCACAAAGCGACCTCAGCTGACTGAGTATGTAGCGCCCACTTGATGCACCGAGGTCCTAGTGGTTACGTCCCTCCCCCCTTTCACTGTCGGGAAGGTTCGAACTCCCTACTACCTTAGTTGCCATCTGTCACCTGACCACTTCGTACTCCTTGACACAGTTCGACCGTGTGCGGTGGGTAAGGCACACTGGTTAATGGGTATATTACCTATTTCGGTACTACGTACAACCTTCCTCGTCTCTAAGCGCTTAAGGTCTTTTGCGAGAGGTTTCACGCCCTTGACATCCATAAATGCAAAGGACAGGGAGTCAAAGCAAAGAGTAAGTTAAAGCAGTCTGAACAATGATCACGGGTTGTTCGTGTTCAAAAGCTGGTGAGTTTTCAATACAAACAAATGCTGCTTTAAATTCGAATCGTTGTTTTTAATTTTGTTCAGCCATTCTTCATGTCCCAATGTAATGAAAACTAGTAAGATTATCTGGTCAAAGGAATTGCTCACGTTACCCCTTGGACACCACTGAAGTCACGTGGTGTTTTGTCTGAAGTTACACCAAATCTTTTGAATAAAAAAGTGCCAAGCGAGAAGAGCGGAATCCCCCCCCAAAAAAAAACAAAACAAAAAAAACAAAAAAAAAAAAAACAAAAACCTAGTAATGCGAAACATTGTTGCCCATTTATATTAGAAATAAAAAGAAAGAAAAGAAAGAAAAGTGGCTAGCAATTGTGAAATGCTCTTTGTCCAACAGCTGAAACGCTTCCAGGAATGAATGGCATAGAAGTAAGGCTGATCACCCACATTGCTAGCGCTTCACTCGCGCTTGTCCTGGGACAAACGTGACAAAACTGCCCCCAGCGGAATCCGCTTTCTTCTCTCTGTGCCGGATCCGTTCTCATAGCCGTGGAACTGGCAAGTCTCCGATTATCAGAATGCAAAAAAGAAACATGAAATAAAATTTAAAAAAAACAAACATAAGAAAATAGAAATAAAAAGCACCGCGCTTTTCCTGTCACAAACATGACTTAACTCCCTTTAGTGTTATCCACTTTAAAAAAAAACAATTCTGCACAGGATGAGATTTCAAAGCCGTGGAACTGGCAACTCTCCCATTACTTAAAACAAGCAAACACATGCGCACCTCTCTCTCTGTCTCTCTTTGTCTCTCTCTGTCTGTCTCTGTCTCTGTCTCTGTCTCTCTCTCTCTCTCTCTCTCTCTTCTCTCTCTCTCAAACGCACGCACGCACGCACGCACGCAAGCCCGCACGCCCGCCAGCCCGTACGCACGCACGACGCACGCACGCACGCACTCACACACACACACACACACACACACACACACACACACACACACACACACACACACACACACACACACACAAGATGATGGATGGGTGGAGGTAGCAAAACATCTGAAATGCTCGTATGATTTCTGTCTCCACAGATAGCAACAGCTAAGTCCCGTGTGTCATTTTATCTAAGTGGTTCTATCTGTAAATGATCGAGCAGGACGCTGTAATTAACTAACATTTGATAATACGTTACTTTTACATGATTAATATGTCTATGTCTATGCGCGCGCGCGTGTGTGTATGTGCGTGCGTGCGTGCGTGCGTGCGTGCGTGTGTGTGTATGTGTGTGTGTGTATGTGTGTGTGTGTGTGTGTGTGTGTGTGTGTGTGTGTGTGTGTGTGTGTGTGTGGAAAGTAAGGTTGACGGGAAGAGAGGGTGTGGGGGTGAAGAGAACGCGTGATTTGGGGGTAATGTAAACGTGTGCTTGCACGTGCGCGTGTGCACATGTAAATCTCTCTCTCTCTCTCTCTCAGAGAGAGAGAGAGGAGAGAGAGATTTACATGTGCACACGCGCACGTGCAAGCACACGTTTACATCACCCCCAAATCACGCGAGAGAGAGAGAGAGAGAGAGAGAGAGAGAGAGAGAGGGGAGAGAGAGACAGACAGACAGACAGACAGACAGACAGACAGACAGACAGACAGACAGACAGAGACAGAGAAAGCAGGGGGTAGAGGTTGTAAGAAGATTGATCATGACAGGCAACTTAAGAAAAGGAGGTAGTTCCAGGAAATCGGCAGTGTGATAAGATCGACCATGACAGGCAACAAAGAGAAAAGAGGCAGTGTAGGAAATGAGCAGTGTCCATTCCGACATGATATCGCACCACGGGTGGGTGACCACCTAGCGCCACTCCTCTCCGTTCTCTGTCCTTCCAGCAGAGGAACCCAAAATACCCATTGCCCTCCAAGACCGTAACAGTTCCGGCAACAAGCAGCTGACGCCAATCTGGCGA
>CM065734.1:25572498-25574998 GCA_033310375.1 Conus canariensis | reverse complement strand
AGAGAGAGACCAAGAGAGAGAGAGAGAGAGAGAGGGAGGGAGGGAGAGGAGGGGGGGGAGGCTAGACAAGATCAGACAAGACCATACAAATTCCTCTACATACAGGGAAGATTAGCACTGGTTTATTTTTTATATTTCTCGCTATCCTCACCCTCAGCATAGTCAACAAAGAAAATAAGACAGCACGCACAGAACCACCCGATGTGAAGGTTTAAAACACATACGGAGAGAGAGAGAGAGAGAGAGAGAGAGAGAGAGAGAGAGACAGACAGACAGACAGACAGACAGATAAATAGACAGACAGACAAACATTGAGAGAGAGAGACCAAGAGAGAGAGAGAGAGAGAGGGAGGGAGGAGAGGAGGGGGGGGAGGCTAGACAAGATCAGACAAGACCATACAATTCCTCTACATACAGGGAAGATTAGCATGGTTTATTTTTATATTTCTCGTATCCTCACCTCTCAGCATAGTCAACAAAGAAAATAAGACAGCACGCACAGAACCACCCGTGTGAAGGTTTAAAACACATACGGAGAGAGAGAGAGAGAGAGAGAGAGAGAGAGAGAGAGAGAGAGAGAGAGAGAAGTAAGAGAGAGAGAGAGAGAGAGAGTGTTTTTTTATCACCTTCAGTAGCTGAGAACGTGGTGTGCACGCAATAAAAGCAAAGAAGCTACGCATTTGATTTCACAGATTTCATCACGAAATGAAGAATGGTTCAGAGTCCTTTTGGTTCCAGAGAAGTGCATGCACGCTGGCTATTTGCCGGAATGGGTCCTCAGCAGGGAATGGAGGCCTGTGTTTGAGCCACCAGTCAGCTGCACAGGTTCCAGGGGAAACAGCTGAGAGAGAGAGAGAGAGAGAGAGAGAAGAGAGAGAGAGAGAGAGAGAGAGAGAGCTCTGAACTCTGTAATTTGTAATTGTAAGTCCACAGACCTGTATACAATGGGTACGCGTTTGCTGAGAATAAAATGAAAATGGGTACGGGTCATCAGCAAAAGGAAGAAATTTCTGTCCAGAAACACTTAAGCAAACAATTACAAGGGGAACTAATTCAAGGAAACAATCCAAGATAAACAAGACTATTTTCACTTGCGTTTGAAACCAGTCACAACACATTCATATATGTAGTTTTTGTTCATAAGTTCATGTCTACATTTCAGCGCATAAAATATATACATTGCCAAATTTCTAAGGATCATCATGTTTTCAGATTGCATCAAATAAGCTAAACAATCTCCATTTGGATCGGAATAGAATCTTGATAAATATTTTGTTCTCTCGTAAACATGAGTACTTTAGACATTCAAAGAAGAAATGACATTCGTTTTCAATTCTATTACAAAATGAACAGTTTTTTGGTTATTCGTCATATTTGTTATTAATGTTTAAATCGCATAATCCCAAACGATTGAGAGGAGAGAGAGAGAGAGAGAGAGGAGAGAGAGAGAGAGAGAGAGAGACAGACAGACAGACAGACAGACAGACAAAGGACACAGGGACAGAGTAACAGACAGACATAGACACAGGCAAGCAGACATATAGACAGACCGACAGACTGAGGATACAGGGACAGAGTAACAGACAGACATAGGCAGAGAGGCAGGCAGACAGGGAGTAATGGCGGCATTCCCGCCACGTGCTCCAGTTGTAAGAATATGATTGGCCCAGGATGGTAGCCAATAGGATTTTCATGGACAGGAAGACGTTCCCAGACTGGTAAGTTGAACTCTGTGTCAAAGCATGGCGCCGGACAGCAATCAAATTTACGAGTTTAAGAAAGAGAGAGAGAGAGAGAGAGAGAGAGAGAGAGAGAGAGAGAGAGGAGAGAGAGAGAGAGAGAGAGAGAGAGAGAGCGAGAGAGAGAGAGAGCGAGAGAGAGAGAGAGAGAGAGAGGGAGGGAGAGAGAGAGAGAGAGAGAGAGAGAGAGAGAGAGAGAGAGAGAGAGAGAGTTGGAACCTTAGGAAAAAAAATCTCGGAAATAAGATCAAAGAAATAAAAGAGAGGACATGAAAAAGGCTTGGAAAAAAGAAAGTATTAAAAAGAAAAAAAAGTGAAAAACAGAAAACATACAGGCTTATACAGATTAGTATTTTACGGTATTATACGCATCCAAAATAATCACATAAAAATACATGGCTTGATGTGTGTGTGTGTGTGTGTGTGTGTGTGTGTGTGTGTGTGTGTGTGTGTGTGTGTGTGTGTGTGTGGTGTGTGTGTTTGTCGTCATCATCATCATCTCATCATCATCTATTTCTTCTTCTTCCAGTGCATCATCAGTAACATTTTCATTGTCTTATACATTTTTCTTGTTCTTGTCTTCTTCTCCTTCTTCTTCTTCGTCTTCTTCTTCTTCTTCTTCTTCTTCTTCTTCTTCTTCTTCTCGTCCTCCTCCTCCTCCTCCTCCTCCCTCTTCTTCTTCTTCTTCTTTTTCTTGTTTCAAATGGCGCATTTCCAAAGTCTTATCGCTCTGAGTATCAAAACAGCCGCGATGAGGACTA
>CM065734.1:25557498-25559998 GCA_033310375.1 Conus canariensis | reverse complement strand
TCTGTGCGTGTGTGTGCGTGCGTGCGGCGCGCGCGCGTTGGTGTGTGTGTGTGTGTGTGTGTGTGTGTGTGTGTGTGTGTGTGTGTGTGTGTGAGAGAGAGAGTGAGTGAGTGTGTGTGTGTGTGCGTGTGTGTGCGTGCGTGTGTGCGTGTGTGTGTTTGCACGCATGCGTGAATGCTTGTGTGTGTGTGTGTGTGAGAGAGAGAGAGAGAGAGGAGAGAGAGAGAGAGCAAGAGAAGAGAGAGAGAGAGAGAGAGAGAGAGAGAGAGAGAGAGAGAGAGAGAGAGAGAGAGAGAGAGATATGAAATCCTCTGTCAGATCAGATCATTAGTGTCAGAGCTGTGGCTACAGAACAGCTACTGTCTATTTACACATATCAAACTCAGTCCACAAATTGTCTTTAAAAAAAGAAAAGAAAGAATTTATATATCAAATGCGTAAATATTCTAAGAGAGATGATACATTAATACATTGCTGTCTCTCGGCCTGCTGGACACAGGCCCAGTTAACTCGTAAAGGATCAACCAGCCGCCGTGGCGAAGTGGTTAGCGTCGCGGACTCCTGGCTGGGAGGTCGTGGGTTCGAATCCCATCAGAGTCATGTGGGTTTTTCTGCCCGACCGGCTCTTACCCAGAGTTGAGTTGCTGCGGACTCAGTTGGGAAGACTGGGACCACGCAGTCGAGTTTCATCCATTTAATGGATGCATTTCTGAGAGTGTTGCTCAAATTTGCTGACCAACACTGCAGGTGCCTGTATCTCTCGGGCCTGGTTGACGCCAGGATATATTATGAAAGGAAGCGTAGAGTACAGCCCTGTCATGTAGTCTCAGAGCGAAATGGAAATCCGTAGCATCATCTTAATCATCCTCATTCTCATCGATCAGCATTAAAAAAAATGTCTCAAATTCTCTGGCCCTTCATGCCCTGCTCTCATGGTGACCTCAATTTCGATGTCCTCTCCACGTCTGTGGCCTTGGTTTGGTTCCGTCGGGGTCACCGGTATCGGCGAGTCCATGGGGGCTGTCGTTGGACGGACGTGGTGGCGCCCTCCGGAGGGAGAGCTCACTCACGCCGGCTCCGCGACTAAGCAATTACTGTCGTCAGTAGGGGGCTTAGTCGGTGGTGTCCTGCGTATGTTAGATCAGAACAGGCGCCACTGAACACCACCGAAGTGACTCGGCAGCAGTGCAGTGTTTCCTCCGGTGGGTTGCCTCTTGACGACTTGACATTGACTGCTCCCTGTGGGTTGCTGGTGCCGGGGCTGCGGTGGGGCCGACCGGGCTGTGACGGGGACGGGGTGTCGGAATGAGCGGCGTGGGTGCACTGCCTCTGAGGTGGCGCAGAGGTTGGGACAGCCAAAAAAAAAAAAAAAAAAAAAAAAAAAAAAAAAAACTCTTAAAGGATCGGCATATTAACAGCACTGTATTATGGAACACAGACCCCATCCTTCTCCTTCCTTTGCTTCAACCTTCCCTGAACTGAAGGAAGTACCCAGTTACTTCCAATTCGACAATGAGGGCTTTTATGCCGTAAAATCTATGCACATGATTAAATAAAACTCACGAATGTCAACTTCAAATCTGAATATGTAACTATCTGACTGCGGAGCTATCCCCAGAAAGTGCTTAAATGCCATTTCCCTTATATCTACACATTTACGAGCAGTTTTTTTTTTATTTGCGCGGAGGTTTTTTTTTTTGCTTACTGGTTTGATGTCAACGCTGTTAAACAACTTGCTCGTTTGATGATCAACACTGTTAAAAAACAAATAAACACAGGTAACCTTCTTCTTCTTCAGCGTTCCAGTATCTGGTAGCGTGTGAACTTGTTTTACCTTGTTGGGATCCTCACACTATACTCGAGAGTATAGTCAGTTCACTCCGACTTCGTTGTGTGCAGAAATTTGTGGGAAGAGGTTGTGGAAAAAGATAGATAAAAGATATGGTAGACAGAAAGGACAGTAGACGACAGTACAGCAAAGGAGGAGACAGAGTTACTGAGAGCGAAAGGAAAAGGGGACGTTACTAGCACAGAATGTCCAGAAGGAGGGGGAATTATTTGTACAAAAGACCCCCCCCCCGGTATCCCCATGGGGGGACGCAGGTAACCGATATTTATCCCTTGACTGCTTAGGTTGTACTTTAGCTGAACAGCGCAATGTGAAAGTGAATTTGTTTGTGGCTGTTCAACAGTGCATGTCTGTGGCGAGCAGATGTGGCAGCTGAATTATGAGACATCACTCTGTTTAGCTGTGGGTTTCGAGGCTGCATTCAAATGGCCAGCTAGTCCCGGTGGAAAGGTGGCGATGTGGATGAGAGGTGAAATTGTTACAGTTTTTAGTGTGGATGTACGAAGTGGATCCAGACCAAAGAGCAGAAAGAAAAGTCGACTGAGCATGAATACTCTGAAGTTACTGTTGACAAGCTGATAACAGCATGAATACTCTGAAGTTACTGTTGACAAGCTGATAACAGTTAATGAAGCAGTTGAGTTTCTTGGA
>CM065734.1:25549998-25554998 GCA_033310375.1 Conus canariensis | reverse complement strand
GAAGAAGAAAAAGAAGAAGAAGAAGAAAAGAAGAAGAAGAAGAAGAAGAAGAAGAAGAAGAAGAGAGAGAGAGAGAGAGAGAGAGAGAGAGACAGACAGACAGACAGACAGACAGACAGACAGACAGACAGACAGAGAGAGAGAGAGAGGGAGGGAGAAAGAAGGACCTGACAGTATGTACATCACATCTTCATGTGCTGTGTATATAACTGGCCTAGTGTGGTATATGATAGTAAATGATTGGCGAAAATTGAACCTACTCAGATTTGATGAACAGAAATACATAGCCAAATGACAAATTGAACTATGCGTCAAATGATGGACACCGGACAGTAATCTAATTCATGATAGAAAACAGAATTGAAAGCTGGCGCGGGTAGGGGAGGGGAGGGGGGCGAGCAGCAATAAAAACATAGCTGGAGAACGGGAAGTTCAGGAAATGAATGGGGTCAGACACTACAGGCGCTTTTGAAGGAACTAAGCTAACAGGAAGAAAGGACGTAAAAAACAACGAAAAGAACATATAGAAAAATACATATGAGCATACTGGCCTAACATATCATTCCAAATAATAATTCTATATCAGAAACAGAATTTGTGATTGGAACTCGGCTGTGTTTTGTGCTTGTTTACTTCATGAGATGACCTCAGAGACCAGCTGGGACATAAATATTATGCCTTACTTCATCACTATCACCATCATTATAATCAACATCATCATCATCATCATCATCATCATCATCATCATCATCATCATCATCATCATCTTCTTCTTCTTCCTCTCTTCTTCTTCTTCTTCTTCTTCTTCTTCTTCTTCTTCTTCTTCTTCTTCTTCTTCTTCTTCTTCTTCTCCTTCTTCTTCTCACCTCATGACTCTTTCACACCTAGACTGCCATCGTTCTGACTGTCAAAGCAAATGCCTTCTTGGTTATGCATGTCGTATCCGCAAAACCCATGACCTCCGCCCCGCCCTCAACATACACAAATACACAAATGACATCTCCCTAACCCCTTCTCTGTCTGTCTCTCTGTCTGCCTGTCTATTTGTCTGCCTGTCTGTCTGTCTGCCTGCCTGTCTCTCTCTGTCTGTCTGTCTGTCTGTCTGTCTGTCTGTCTCTCTCTCTCTCTCTCTCTCTCTCTCTCTCTCTTTAGCACATTTTTTAAAATGCAAGTTATGTTTGGACTATAACTAAACTCTGTGCTACCAGCAGCAACACTCCAACTCTATCCACAACGCCCCAAACCCTCCGTCCTATTCCAGCCACCTGGGGTGATGAGCCGATCGTTCGCGGTTTCCCTTCTGACGGAGCCAGAGCCCGTGAAATGACTGTAATGCCATCCCATTTCTCGCCTTCATCCAGTGCATGCATAATGGCAACGTTCCATGTCTAGTATTGGCTGGGAGTACTGGAAAACAACAACAGAAATGTTGAAAAACAGGGCTAACAACAAGAGAGTAGATTGTAGAGAAAGCCTACACTGCTACAAATCCTCCAATCAAGACAGGAGAAGCATTATCAATAACAAAGACCAACACAGCCGCAACATTAAAAGCAACATCAAAAACAGTTACCACCACCATCACCTTACGATGACTTTGATGATAACGACATCAGCAACAGCCACAGCAACAACAACAACAACAGGAACAGCAGCAGTAGTAGTAGTAGAAGCAGCTGTGGCAGCAAGAAGAAGAAAAAGAAGAAGAAGAAGAAGATGATGATGATGATGATGATGATGATGATGATGAGATGATGATGATGAGATGATGGTGATGAATGAGATGAAGAAGAAGAAGAAGAAGAAGAGATATGATGATGAAAAGAAGAAGAAGAAGAAGAAGAAAAAAAAAGAAGAAGAAGAAGAAGAAGAAGAAGACAACAACAACAACAACAACAACAAAAAGACAACAAGAACAGCAATAAAACAAAGACGACAAAAACGGCAGATTGAGAGTGACTATGGCTATGTAAATAGGAAGTATGCAAAAAGAAGAGGAACATGCAGGAATATGTGTGGAGAGAGAGAAGAGAGAGAGAGAGAGAGAGAGAGAGAGAGAAGAGAGAGTAGAGAGAAGAGCGAAGCTGGAGGGTGAGAAGAGGCAGTGAGAGAGCAAGAAGAGCATAAAGTATATGCTAAAGTAAAACGAATGAGAAAAATAAAGAAAATAAAAGAAGAAAGAAAGAAATCTCTTTTTTCCCCTTAACTCCTGAGCCACTAGTTAGCAAACATGCATATTCATAAAACCCAAATCAGACAGGTGTCAGTTTCCCCGCTCGACAGTCATCGAGTCCAGTTCTTGATCCGACGAGGCGGCACCTCCAGGGGTCAAGCGTCATGTTATCATTCTGTCTGGCAGCGGAGAACAAATTATTCAGCTGCCTTTCCCCTTCTGTCTGCCTTCAAAGCCCGTGATATTGGCATGGCTGTCGACACCCATCCGATTAGAAGACTGTGACCCTCCTTCTCAAAACAAGTCTCGTGTCACTGTCTGGCCAAGTCTTTTGGTCCTCTTTCGCAGTTTCCACAAAGCATTGCCATTCAATGAACTGCAGCTAACAGGGTTGGAGACATTGATTTTTTTAATGGAAAATCTGTCCAGAACGTTCAAACACTTAAATGTAACTTCCCGGAAAATAATAGTTTGTGGACAGAGGTTTATCTCATTCAATAAACTGTAGCTCTGGTGCTGTTTGCTCTGTCGTGGAGAGGGCATCTTTTTTTAACCCGCTCGGTGCCTTGCTTGACGAGATAACTCGACGGCAAGAACGTTACCCTTCGCTGCCATAGCCGTCGAGTTAACTCGTCATGGGGAAGTCCGGAATATTCCTTGTTTTATGTTTATACCCCTTACAAAACAGACGATATTTTCAGAGAGGTGGTCTCTAGATTCTATTGATAGTTGGTAATCTCATTTTCGTCAGTGAGAAAGTCAGTAGAATTTTTTGAAAATAAATACCCGTTTTTTTTTTGGGGGGGAAAACCCCTGGAAAATAGGATTTAACTTTAAGCTTAATTCCCAGGCAGCGAAAGGGATTGTAGTTCTTGCTCTAATGATCTGATCTGAGCGTGGGTTGCAGTGCTGAAAACATGAACAAGGACCTACATGAAAGGCCACACCTTTGCCTGTTGTGTGGACCTACATGAAAGGCCAAAGCTTTGCCTGTTGTGTGGACCTACATGAAAGGCCACAGCTTTGCCTGTTGTGTGGACCTACATGAAAGGCCACACCTTTGCCTGTTGTGTGGACCTACATGAAAGGCCACACCTTTGCCTGTTGTGTGGACCTACATGAAAGGCCACACCTTTGCCTGTTGTGGGGACCTACATGAAAGACCACACCTTTGCCTGTTGTGTGGACCTACATGAAAGGCCAAACCTTTGCCTGTTATGTGGACCTACATGAAAGGCCAAACCTTTGCCTGTTGTGTGGACCTACATGAAAGGCCACACCTTTGCCTGTTGTGTGGACCTACATGAAAGGCCACAGCTTTGCCTGTTGTGTGGACCTACATGAAAGGCCACAGCTTTGCCTGTTGTGTGGACCTACATGAAAGGCCAAAGCTTTGCCTGTTTTGGGGACCTACATGAAAGGCCAAAGCTTTGCCTGTTTTGGGGACCTACATGAAAGGCCACAGCTTTGCCTGTTGTGTGGACCTACATGAAAGGCCACAGCTTTGCCTGTTGTGTGGACCTACATGAAAGGCCAAACCTTTGCCTGTTGTGTGGACCTACATGAAAGGCCACAGCTTTGCCTGTTGTGTGGACCTACATGAAAGGCCACACCTTTGCCTGTTGTGTGGACCTACATGAAAGGCCACAGCTTTGCCTGTTGTGGGGACCTACATGAAAGGCCACACCTTTGCCTGTTGTGTGGACCTACATGAAAGGCCAAAGCTTTGCCTGTTGTGTGGACCTACATGAAAGGCCAAAGCTATGCCTGTTGTGTGGACCTACATGAAAGGCCACAGCTTTGCCTGTTGTGTGGACCTACATGAAAGGCCACACCTTTGCCTGTTGTGTGGACCAACATGAAAGGCCAAACCTTTGCCTGTTGTGTGGACCTACATGAAAGGCCAAAGCTTTGCCTGTTGTGTGGACCTACATGAAAGGCCACACCTTTGCCTGTTGTGTGGACCTACATGAAAGGCCACACCTTTGCCTGTTGTGTGGACCAACATGAAAGGCCAAACCTTTGCCTGTTGTGTGGACCTACATGAAAGGCCACACCTTTGCCTGTTGTGTGGACCTACATGAAAGGCCACACCTTTGCCTGTTGTGTGGACCTACATGAAAGGCCACACCTTTGCCTGTTGTGGGGACCTACATGAAAGGCCAAACCTTTGCCTGTTGTGGGGACCTACATGAAAGGCCACACCTTTGCCTGTTGTGTGGACCAACACGAAAGGCCAAACCTTTGCCTGTTGTGTGGACCTACATGAAAGGCCACAGCTTTGCCTGTTGTGTGGACCTACATGAAAGGCCACACCTTTGCCTGTTGTGTGGACCTACATGAAAGGCCAAAGCTTTGCCTGTTGTGTGGACCTACATGAAAGGCCAAAGCTTTGCCTGTTGTGTGGACCTACATGAAAGGCCACACCTTTGCCTGTTGTGTGGACCTACATGAAAGGCCACACCTTTGCCTGTTGTGTGGACCTACATGAAAGGCCAAACCTTTGCCTGTTGTGTGGACCTACATGAAAGGCCACACCTTTGCCTGTTGTGTGGACCTACATGAAAGGCCAAAGCTTTGCCTGTTGTGTGGACCTACATGAAAGGCCAAAGCTTTGCCTGTTGTGTGGACCTACATGAAAGGCCACAGCTTTGCCTGTTGTGTGGACCTACATGAAAGGCCAAACCTTTGCCTGTTGTGTGGACCTACATGAAAGGCCACAGCTTTGCCTGTTGTGTGGACCTACATGAAAGGCCAAAGCTTTGCCTGTTGTGTGGACCTACATGAAAGGCCAAACCTTTGCCTGTTGTGTGGACCTACATGAAAG
>CM065734.1:25532498-25534998 GCA_033310375.1 Conus canariensis | reverse complement strand
TGTTCAACTGAAAGAAATACAATGCCAGACATTGTGACAGAGAGGTAGAAGCAGGCGGAAATGGAAACAGCATGTGTGCAAGAATCATGATCGACTCAGGGCCTGGCAGTTGGACAGAGCAGTTCAGAAAGAACCTCCTCTTGTTCTCAGGAGTGAACGAAATGTTCGTTGTACATTCCTTTTCATCTGGGCAGAAGCGACAGATGTGTGATCCTAAGGCGTTATTGGCATTCCTCTGTCCCTCTCCAGGCCCCTTCTGTCACGTCACTGAAGTGTGTGCACAGTGACTTAAGTGTGTCTGTCAATTTGTGTATTGGGTTGTGGAGATTCATGAAATGCGACATGTGTGTGCGTGTGTGTGCGTGTGTGTGTGTGCGTGTGTGTGTGTGTGTGTGTGTGTGTGTGTGTGTGTGTGTGTGTGTGTGTGTGTGTGTGTGTGTGAGAATTAAAAACAATTCAAAATCAAGTGTTATCAGTGCATACAGAAGCCGTCACACTCTCCCTGGATCACTTTAACACCCTTACCTTTTATTTCCGCTATCCCAGCAGTCCTCTTGAGGTGACAAAACACTCATTTCTGGAGAGAGGTTGCCTTTGTTTTTGCTCTTCACCCCTACCGTCGCCTTGTCCTTTGCCAATCGTGTCTTCCATTATGCTCAACAGCTCAGAATGCCTTGAATGATTTAGGTCATGAGGAGTAGTCTTGGTAAATTCAAACATCGTCTGTCACATCCAGGTGTTTGTGCGTCTCCCACCACATCTGCCATGAATGTGTGAATACCTTGACTTCTTAAACGTTTGTGCATGTATCTTAGGGTCTGCTTTTGACATGTTACATGCTAGTATAACATAAATGTCTGTCGGTCTACCTTTGACAATTCACATGCAAGTGCACCTTTCTGTGAGTCTAACTTTGATATCTCACGTTTATGTGTCAGTGTATGTGGGTCTGTCTTTGGCATCTAACATGGATGTACCAACAACATGTGCAGCGCCTTAGCTGCTCACGCTCATGAGGAAACGTATTTGCCTGCCTTCACTTCTGACATGAATATGCAAATGTGTGGGGGCCTCATTTGACTCTTCTTCCAGATGTGCAAATATATGTGGGTTTCCTTCCAATTCTCACATATGCAATGTAAACGTCTGTGGGTCTGCCTAGAATTCTGAAACATATGTGTCATTCGACTCAACCCTTCAAACACACGAACACACATACCTTCAAACACTAATGCACACAAATACGTTCATGGATATACACATTTACAACTGGACGCAGATACATCTCTCTCTCTCCCTCTCTCTCTCTCCCTCTCTCTCTCTCTCTCTCTCTCTGACACACAGATATATGCACACACAGACACACACACACACACACACACACACACACAACACACACACACACACACACACACCACACACACACACACACACCACACACACACACTATGAGAAACAAGGGGGGGGGGAGTGAGTGAGTGAGACAGACAGACAGACAAACAGAACAAAAAAAAGAGAGAAAGAGCTTGAGTGTGTGACAGTGATACACACAGCCAGTCATGGTGACGGAGCGAGAGAGCCAAGAGAAAAGGGGGACTAGTATAGGTAGTGTGTGCAGGACGCTCAGGGCAGACCAGATGGACAGGACAGTTCAGAAAGAACAAACCGTTGCCCTGAAGAGTGAGCGAGAAGTTCCCTGTGCGGTCCTTTTCAGCCATGGATAGCCGACAGACGTGTGATCCTAGGGCGCTGCTGGCATTCCTCTGTCCCTCTCCAGGGTACTTCTTTTACTGGAGAGTGCACAGGGCTGCTCCCTGGTGTTTAATTTAAGTGTCAGTCTGCTGGTGTGTGGGGGTCGTGGAGGCTCATACGATTCGTGGTGGTGGTGGTGGTGGTGGTGGTACTAGTGTGTGTGTGTGTGTATGTGTGTGTGTGTGTGTGTGTGTGTGTGTGTGTGTGCGTGCGTGCGCGCGCGCGCGCGCCATGTGTGTTTTGTGTGTGTGTGTGTGTAGTACTTCACTTTTACGTCTGTTCACATATGTGATATGAGACGAAGAGAGAGAGAGAGAGAGAGAGAGAGAGAGAGAGAGAGAGAGAGAAGAGAGAGAGAGATGCATCGATGTCTGTGACTATGTAAGTGTATGAATAATGTGGTTATCTAAGTGCATATAAACGCCCGTCTAAACATCCCGACAACATAGCTGCAAATTATCTTAAAGTAAATGCTTAACTGGACTACAACTTAAAGAAAAAAGTACATTCAAGGCAAATTATTAATCTGAAAAGACATCACACAAAGACATGCCTGATAATGGTGGTAAATGAGCTTGAAGAGGTAAACAGTCAAACAGCAGATGCTTGCTGGTTATTCTTCGTTCTCCACAAATACATTTTGCTTCGTTTGTATATTTAGTTTTTAGGGCATCAAGTTTTAATTCATAAAATATTGAAATGAAATTTCCGTATTGGTACATATTTTTCGCTTGTAAATGTGGAATGC
>CM065734.1:25522498-25527498 GCA_033310375.1 Conus canariensis | reverse complement strand
ATGGCCTATCCACACCTTTGTCCAAGAGCTTTGTCACCCTTAGAAGAAGGGTCTGAGACAATCAGCCCACACCTGTGGTGCTGACAAACACATTGGACTGTATGTGTGTATCTCTCTGTCGCTGTCTCTGTCTCTCAGTCTGTGTGTGTTTATGTCTTTCCATCTGTCTTTCCGTCCGTCTGTCTGTCTGTCTGTCTGTCTGTCTGTCTGTCTGTCTGATCATCTTCTATCTATCTATCTATCTATCTATCTATCTATCTATCTATCTATCTTACGGTCTCCGTCTCTGGCTGTTTGTCTGTCTGTCTGTCTGTCTGTCTGTCTGTCTGTCTGTCTCACACACACACACACACACACACACACACACACCACACACACACACGAGCACGCACACGTATGCACAGAGAGAGAGCGAGAGAGAGCGAGAGAGAGAGAGCGAGAGAGAGAGAGGGAGAGAGAGAGAGAGCGAGAGAGAGCAGAGAGAGAGAGGAGCGAGAGAGAGCGAGAGAGAGAGAGAGAGAGAGAAGAGAGAGAGAGAGGAGAGAGAGAGAGAGGGATTGTTTTTACGTAGGTGCGTATGCATGCATGTGGCAGCGCGCGTGCATATGTTTGTTTGTTTGTGTGTGTATGTGTGTGCGTGTGTGTGTGTGTGTGTGTGTGTGTGTGTGTGTGTGTGTGTGTGTGTGTGTGTAGAGATGGAGAGAGAGAGAGAGAGAGAGAGAGAGAGAGAGAGAGCTTTTGTACGTTTGAATGCGCACTGCCGTGTGTGTGTGTGTGTGTGTGTGTGTGTGTGTGTGTGTGTGTGTGTGTGTGTGTGTGTGTGTGCGTGCGTCCGTGCGTGCATGTGTGTTTCCTGTCTTCTGTGCCTCATTAGCGGAACTACTCTCAAGTAACACACATTCCATCCCCCAGTTCATAGCCACTCTGTGGTTGATCCTGACGCAGCCCCGGCATTTGCAATGGACAGGGAACTGTCAATGTCAAGTCGTTCATGAGGAGGCCGACCATCAGAGGACACGCTGTACGGCTTCTGAGTCAATGTTGGTGGTGTTCAATGGTGCCTCTTCTGATCCAGTATTCGCAGAGCACCCACCTACAAACCCGTCAACTGACACCGCCACCTCATGTATGCAACGGCAGCTCCCTTGAACGTGTTGATACCGAAGATCTCCACACTAACTCGAATATGAATACGATTTTGTTAGTCACTATCGTGTTTATCAATGTTTGGGATTTGAGGTGCAAACAACTGTGATTACTTGGTTATGAGTTATGTTGTACTTAATCGAATATGGACCTGTATTTGTGTTCGTTGTGTCTGGTTTGTACTTTCTGAATTTTGAAATAAACACTTAAAAAAAGAATCTCCACACTAACTCTGAAAGTGTATACATGTGGACAGGAAATCGAAACTGAAGTCCCCATGATGTCAAAGCATAACAGGCCATGTAATTCAATGCTATATTCATACTGATTGGTGACCATTTTGATAATGACGAAAATGACGGTAAAGAGATTCATTAACAGGGTGAGTTTTGACTATCTAACGTGAAGAAAGATTTTGTTAAAGTGAAGAAGGATTTAGAAGACAGATTTTGTTAAAGTGTAATCGCTGTGAATGGATTGATTAGTTCCAATGGTCCTCTAGGACTCAGCCTTTAAAGAAAAAAAAATACTGGAGCTTTGCTATACAAAACCGAATTTTTGCCAACACATGACTTATTGTTCACAACCCAAAATACATGTAACATTTGCTTGATTGATCAGTTCTCCAAAGGTTGATATGCCGACATGTTTTTTTTTTTTTTCATATTTGGGCATGATTTTGAATGTTGAACATAACTGACCAAAAGGCCAAGAAACAAACAAGCAAACAATTAAGGAAACAAACAAAAACACTGAAACGCATACGGGCGATGAATAAAAGTCGTCACTTGCATGGGTCATTTGGCTCCTTCCTATGACCGGCACATTTTTGCCTAATAGTTCCAAGTTTTGTTTCAAACCTAAAATGACATATCTAGGTCTGTCCTTTTTTCGGATTGATTCAGTTTTCTTTTCTTTGCCTTTGAAACAGATTTATTCTGCCAAAGTTATTGCTGAGTCGACCAGTCTCAAGTCGGTTTTGAATCGAATTATCTGACTCAGCGAATGTTGTGTGAGAGGAGTTGGTAACATGTAACTTGTAGAATAAATTTCTCTTCTTTCTTCTTCTTCTTCTTCTTCTTCTTCTTCTTCTTCTTCTTCTTCTCTTCTTCTCCTCCTCCTCCTCCTCCCCCTCCTCCATCTTCTTCTTCCCCTCATCTTCCTTCTTCTCCTCCTCCGCTTTCTCTGCTCCTCTCCTTCTTCTCCTCCTCCCTCCTCCTCCTCCTCCCCCTTTCTTCCTCCTCCTCCTCTTCCTCCTCCTCCTCCTCCTCTCTTCTTCTTCTCTCTCTCTCTCCCATCTCCCTCTCCATTCCACCCCCCTCTCTATCGAAGTTAACCTCCTTCTCCCGTCCAAATATCCAATGTGATAGGGGAAGGGGCAGTATAGGGCCTGAGGGTGGAGTGGGTGGGATGTTTGGACTGAAGCGGAGGTGGAAGGAGATCAAGTCAATATGGCGTTCAACTATGAGACATAGAATATCTCATTTCTCTGGGGAGGGCTTTGCAGACAAGAGTTTCACCATCGTGCCAACTCTTCATACAATTCCAATAATACCACTAGGTCTCATTTCTATGAGCTGCCATTTCCATGGGTCATTTTCGTTATTATTTTTTTCCCTCCTCGTTGCAGTATAAACCCTTCTTTTTTTGTTCACTTCACTTTTTCTTCCCGTCAAATAAAAGACATCTCCTGGCACTCCCAAAACGCAACATGAAGATCATGGGGAGAACGCAGTTTGAATGTTCGCCTGCGTCACGCATGTCTGGAACTCGCTGCCATTCATTTTAAGCTCTCATTCTCGTCCTCATTCTTGCCCGAGTTTTAACATAGCCTGAGACATCTCTGAGGTTATGCCTTGTGGGTATTATGCATTGGGTGGGATTCTGGGGTGAGGGCGCTGCCGGGTGTTTACATGGGATGGGAGGGGGAAGGGGGAAGAAGGTGACTGGATCTCTGTCTGACTTCGAATGAGTGGTGAGTGGACAGTGCAGCGAACTGCTCTGATAATAACTATTTTGATTTTCATGAACAGCATTCATCAACGTCGTTTATTGCAGCACTCTTCGCATCTTCATTTTGTCACGTTACCCACTCCTACTTAGTTTAAATACGTACAGAAAATATAGCTGAATTATCTAACTAGCTGCCGTAGTGCATTAGGTAAACTCGCGGGTTGACTAGGTAATGGCAGACGAAGAAGAAGAAGGAGAGGAGGAGGAGGAGGAGGAAGAGGAGAAGAAGAAGAACAAGAACAAGAACAAGAAGAACAAGAACAAGAGGAAGGAGAGAAAGAAGAGAAGAAGAAGAAGAAGAAGAAGAAGAAGAAGAAGAAGAAGAAGAAGAAGAAGATGATGATGATGATGATGATGATGATGATGATGATGATGATGATGATGATGAAGGATAAAAACAAGAACGAGGACAAGAATAAATACAAGAACAAGAACAAAAAGAAAAAGAAAACAAAAAGAAAAAGAAAACTAAAAAAAACAGCGATATGCCAGACTGGATCGTGAAATGAGTTAACAGAGGAAACAGTCTTGAAACCTTGTTTTTCCTTCCCCATCGAAAAGTATGTCAGACGGAGATATACAGAAATGAGGTCATTCGGCTCGACATTTAGTTTCCTCTCCTCCCCCCCCCCCAATCCCCCGCCGTAAAACAGACCTAGATCGCTCACTTCACCAGACATCCTGCCAAACCACGAGAGACCAAAGCGAAAGTAGGCATTCGCCGTGGTTAAATCCTGGAATCTCCTGTCGAATCCAGATGTCCGTCTCCGCTAGTTTTAAATCAGTCAAGAAGGTGTCAATGTGTACGGACCAGTCCATATACGCTACACGCTACACCACATCTGCTAATCATCAAAACCTGAGGTGTGTACATGGTGGGGAAAAAGTCAATAAATCCAGTTATACTTTTGAGGCATCAGTATGTGCGAACCATACAACAAATGCTACTCCCAACCAACCCAACATCTGCTAGAAGTGTGATGTCATTGTATGAGGAGCCCTTACACTAACCAAACCGAAGGAAATGAAAATATCCTTTGACCTTGCCCATGACATTCACTCAGCTGACTTTTAATTCTTGGTTTACTGCTGGTTGTGACTTTTTTTAGAGTCAAACAAAAAGTATGTATCATTGATGCAATCAGTAGCTAAGAAGTTAAAGGGAAAAAAAGGTGAGGAAGGCATCATTGCGTTGTAGACATAGACATCTAGATATACCATATAATTATGCCCATCCATCTGACTGTGACGTGGAGTTACAACCAAATGATCAAATGATAAAGAAATGTATGCACAAATAGATCAAGAAATAAGACAATTTTGATGAGAGAGAGAGAGAGAAAAGAAGAAAAGAAGAAGAAGAAGAAGAAGAAGAAGAAGAAGAAGAAGAAAAGAAAGACAAGAAGAAGAAAGGCAAAAAAAAAAAAAAAAGGAAAAGCATAAAGAAAGGGAGGCAAAAAAAAAAAAAAAAAAAAAAAAACGAAGAAAAAAAGACAGACAGACAACAAGAATGCAAGCGCCGGGAAGAAGGCTGCATGGATGGAAGAAATCAGCTGATCCCTAATCTGCCTAATCCACTCAACGTCCCAGTCAGATCCGCGGAGAGGTCCTAAATAAACAAATCAATGTACGTGACAAAAACGACTTCAAAAGTAAATAAGCATGGACCAAAGTTATCAGACGTATGACCTTCGCACCTCCTCTTCCTCCCCCTCCCCCCCCCCCCTCCCACCGCTCTCCTCTCTGACCTTGAACTGCTTTCCTCAAAATAACAAAAACAATTAGCTGACCTTCTGTATATCCTGTCCGCCCCCAATGGACCGCACTTTGTATCATGCAGG
>CM065734.1:25504998-25512498 GCA_033310375.1 Conus canariensis | reverse complement strand
AAAAAGACCCCCCAGACATACCCTTCAATCTGGATCTGAACATATTGAAATGATCCTTCGTTTGACTACTTTCCATTTTTTTTAACGTTTTATTAAAACAATTTTAATAGGTATTGTTCAATATTGCAGATGGACAGGAAAACAATCCAACCAAAAGGCGCGAGAAAGAATGAAAACAAAAAAATGTACAACTGATAAGAATGAATCTCGTGGCACCTTCTGTATAGAAACACTTGCACATGCCTGCTCCGCCACTAAACAAGTATCGTCATAAGTACAGATCTTACCAGGTGGTGTCCTGCGTATGTTACACCAGAACAAGTACCCCACAGTGACAAGGTAGCAGTAGGGTGTCTCTACTGGTGAGGTATCTAATTTCGACCTGATACTCGGTAGTGTTAGTTACTGAACAGAGACGGGGCCAACCAAGTTATGATTATGTTAGAAATTATAACAATAATTAGGAAAAAGACAAACGTAAAATTTCCAATAAACTTTCAAGGAAAATTAGTACGCCACCAAACGAAAGAAATAAACAAATGACACGACAAACAAGCCGCAGTTCGACCTCTTTGGTCTTCTTCTTTAAGACAAAGAAAACGAAGCGCGAACAGGCACTTATCTCTTCAAACTGTGCACAAAATGAATATAGATATTTTGCACATTTTTATATGCATTTTGGCCCAGTTTGCGGAGATATATGACGTCTATTCGTGCTTCGTTTTCATTGTCATGAATGTTGTTTGTCTTGCCTAAGGACGACCAAAGAGGTCTAGGACGCGTCGTGGTTGTATTGTAATTTTGCTTGTCTTTCGTGTGGTGGCATAGTTATTTTCAAGTTTGATTCAATTTCTGCCTGCAGTCTTCCCACTTTGAAACCAAATGTTCCATAACTATCGCCTTAAAGGCAATGAACTTTCAGAAATTCATTATATGAGGGCACTGTGTGTTAAAAAAATGAATGAAGGAAAACAGATTGAAAAAGAAAGGGACAAAAAGCAAAATTCCCACCTGCTTCCTTTCCGAAGCAGAGATGCTTTTACAGCTAGGGGAACAAAGAGGGTGTTCAAGCCCCCCGACCCCACCGCCCACCCATCCCCACCCCCATATCTGACCTCAGAACCAACAAACACTCTATGTGATTATATGCCCTACTGTGATTGCGTTTAGAAGATTAAGCCAGTAGAAGCAGCATGGCAGTGATACCAAGTAGAGATTTCAGACGATCATAAAGCGTTTTCTCTTCTTTTTTTTTGGTTTGTTTGTTGTTGTTTTTTTACTGAGAACTTTCCAGCTCCACCACGTCTAGCAAATGGATTTTGACAAAAACATTATCCCCCACATTTTCACAATAGTTCATCTTGTGAACATTTTTATCAGATACACTAACCTAGCGTTTGACCCTTCCCTCTTTCCACACCCATCCCTCTCTCTCCGACTCCTCGACCTACCCCTCACCCCCCACCCCCACAACGCTTTCCTACTTCCCTCCCTCCTTCCCAGGCATTAGACCAGTGCTATGAGCAAGTGAGAGAGAGAGAGTGCAAGAGTGTGTGCGTGGGTCGTGTTTTGTATCATGTGACAAGACGTCAACATCCATATCAGGATCGCTTTTTTTTCTCTCTCTCTCGTGTATTTCTTTTTACTTTTTAGTGCGCATGCTCGTGCTGGCAGACATGTTGACTGGCATGCTCGCAAACACAGTGACAGATCCATGCGCTCACAGACGCGCATGCAAGCAAGCACACTCACTTACACAAGTCATGTAGAGGCGCAGGCAAGAGTGCGCGATTGCGTGCACACACACACACACACACACACACACACACACACACACACACACACACACACACACACACACACAAGCCCGCGCGCTCGCAAGTTTGGCGTCAGAGACAGAAAGAGAGAGAGAGAGAGAGAGAGAGAGAGAGAGAGAGAGAGAGATTGGGGAGAGAGGGGGGGGGGGGGGGGGGGGAACAGAGGGCAAAAAAGCAGAAGTATTTATATGGACAGAGACAGAGAGAGAAACGAATCTAGAGAAGCAGAGACAGAGAGTGGGAAACAGATCTGCAGCAGGTAGAATAACAGAGAGACAACGAGATAGACAGACAACCATACAGACTGTCACATTGTGATGTTCTGTGCACATCAGTCTTTGACAGTGTCAGTTCGGTTGTTCGTTGTTTTTGTCTCGTCCTCCGCAACCTCCCGAGACCCCTTCATCAAGGGGCATAATCCTATACCCCCTTTTAAGTTTCCTTTTTTTTTTTTCAAAACTTTCATTTACAACCAAAAATTATTATTATCATTATCATTATATTATTATTATTATTATTATTATTTTATTTTTTTACACTTTTCACATAGACAGGCGGACAGACGAACAGACAGATGAACAGGCAGACAAACATAAACTCTACTGTTATTTCTCCATTGCCAATTTCATCTCTTCCTATCATACACCTTTTTGGAACTCAAACACCACTTTAATTTGCATTTAGATGGCAACGTAACGTCTGAAATTTGAATAAAATCGCGAACTGTACACTTGTTGTGTTTGTTTGTGTTTGTTTATTTGCTTGTTTGTTTGTTTGGGTTTTTTTTTTTAGCTTATCTTCTTAAAACATGAAAAAAAAAAATCTTCTGACTCTATTATCAAGCTGGAAATCAAATCGTTCTTGAAAGGGTTCATTGTCTGTGGTGTCACGTTCAAGATAATACCCAAACCAGACACCGGAGTGGGAGAGGGTGGAGAGAAGGGGTGGGGGGAGGGGCGGTTTAAGATAGAGTGGGGTGAGGTTCTGGCTCACGTCTAGAATCACATCACTCCCCACCTCTTTAAAATCAGGTGCTATTAATGCTTTGATATAATTATGCGTTGTGTCGTTTGGGAGACGGAGAAGTTTGAAGGAGGGGAGAGAATAGGGATCATAATGAGAGGTTAGTTTGATTAACTCCCCTTCGGGTGAGTTTGGGCACGCGCTCTTTCTATCCCGCTGAGGAGTGATAACAGTGCGTTATCCTGTTATCAGACATGTGAACGCCTGGTGATGGTGTGTCCTGGAAGAGCTACAAAAGTACACACGTGTGTTTGCAGCGTCGGATATCATTTTAGGGCACGCTTATGTATATCAATATGAAGACACTGTTGTCATACGGCTTACGACTAACTACTCCCAACTTAACTTTAAAAAGATGGCTAATAACTAGAATTTGTTGTTTATTCGAATATTCTCGGTAAAGACTGACACCCTGAACATCTCTTCTTCTTCTTCTTTTTCTTCTTGTTCTTGTTCTTCTTTTTGTTGTTGTTGTTGTTGTTGTTCTTCTTCTTCTTCTTCTCTTTGTGAAATACATTTTCAGATAGGTATGACATGCGTCTCTTACAGGTTGTGTGTGCTATTGGCTTGAAACAACAAAAACTCAAACCTAACATAAATCTACCCTCGCATGTATACTAAAATCACCCAACATTTTTTTTCATCTTGATAAAGAAATGTCATATCAGTGAATGAGATGGCGATGCTTACATCGCATTGCTTTAAACGGAATTAAATTGAACTTGTAGCCGAACAAATATTCGTCTCCTAGTTATGTTACTATTGTAGCAAACATAACGGTAGCTCTAACAGTTGCTTACCCCAGGTGAAGCGCGTTGCTGCTAAATTTGCACAAATCAGCAAAAAGCCCTGTGGCAAAATACAGAGCTGCCTTCATTGTAGTATATGTTCAAAATCATTGGGTAGAATATGTTACAGTAGTGTTCCAACGGCGCATTTTTATCATACCTGTTGTCTGGTAAATTTATTATGAGGGTTTATGTTATTTTGCTAAAATGCGTGGATCAATGATGAGAATGTTATGCAGAAGGCTACATTGCTCCGTACAAAGAAATGTAGTTTGGTACATTTCAAAAGACCGCTGTCCAATTTGGACTTTGAAAACACACACACACACACACACACACACACACACACACACACACACACACACACACACACACACACGCACACACACACACACACACACACACACACACACACAGAAAAAAAAAAACTCTACCTAAGAAGTACTCATTAATGAACACGTTTTCCCCATTAAAATGTGTCTGGAACACATTGATATAAACATCATCGATCAATGGCAGACACAAGTTTTTGGTTTCTAATTGAAGTCATTAGAATAGTTTAGGCGTTCGAAATGACAGTGACAGACAGAATAGTTAGCTGTGCGGAATGACGTGACAGAGAATAGTTAAGCTGGTGCGGAATGAAGTGACAGACAGAATGTAAGCGTGTCGGAAATGACATGACAGACAATAGTTTAAGGCGTGGTGCGGGAAATGACATGACGCAGAATGTTAAAGCGTGGCGGAAGACAGGAAGACGATAGTTAGGCGTGGTCGAATGACAGGACAGACAGATAGTTTAGGCGTGGTGCGGGAAATGACAGTGACAGACAGAATAGTTTAAGGCGTGGTGCGGGAAATGACAGTGACAGACAGAATAGTTTAAGGCGTGGTGCGGGAAATGACAGTGACAGACAGAATAGTTTAAGGCGTGGTGCGGGAATACATGACAGCGATAGTTAAGGCTGGGCGGGAATGACAGTGACAGACAAATAGTTTAAGGCGTGGTGCGGGAAATGACAGTGACAGACAGAATATAAGCGTGGCGGGAATGACAGTGACAGACGAATAGTTAAGGCGTGTGCGGAAATGACAGTGACAGAAGAATAGTTAAGCGTGGTGCGGGAATGACAGTGACAGACGAATAGTTAAGGCGTGTCGAAGACAGTGACAGACAAAAGACTGACAACAGAGAGAGAGAGGAGAGAGAGAGAGGGAGAGAGAGAGGAGAGAGAGAGAGAGAGAGAGAGGAGAGGGAGGGGGGAGAGAGAAAAGAGAGGAGGAGGGTAAATTGCGGCAACCCTAGACATTTCAGCGACAAGAAAAAAATACGTTGTTTAAAATTTGTTTTCCTCCCCTTTTTAACCTCTGTCTTCCCGTCATAAAACTTCGGCCAAGTTTCTGCCCCGAGGGCTTCATCCGCTTACACTCCCACCCATCACCCTCCCTCCATAGCCCGCTTTGCAAGAGACACAGCCACATTGTCTGAACACACACACACACACACACACACACACACACACACACACACACACACACATGCACGCGCACGCACACACACACACACACACACACACACACACACACACACACACACACACACACACACACACACAACACGCATCACACGTGTACACACTCTGACAACAAATTGGTTTCAGTCAGTCAGTCAGTGTATATGTGTGTGTGCGTGCGTGCGTGGTGCGTGCGTGCGTGCGCGTGTGTGTGTGTGAGAGGGAGAGGAGAGAGAGAGAGAGAGAGAGAGAGAGAGAGAGTTGGTTTGCCGTTTGAATGGATCTAATCGCAAAAGTCATTGTGATGATGACAACTAAACGCTGGCTGTGGCGGAAAAAAGGGAACTTTTAAAGATAAATGCTTTAATGAACGTATTTCTCCCCTAAAGCACTTTGTGTCCTTTCTGAATAACTGTAGTGTTTTCCAAACTATAAAGCATTCAGACTTTCCACTGTTTTTGTGCTTATGTTCCGTCATGATCGTGTTCTTTAAAATATATTGAGTTCTTTTCAGACAGAAGACCGTAAACTGAGAAAGATATGCAAAGAAAGAAATAGAAAGACAGATGGGGGAAATGTAGACCTCAAACAGTCCTTTGTTCGCTGGATCCAAGTGATAATCAGGATTCATACCCAGATTTGGATTTGTACATATGAATGCAGTTAGTGAACATTCTGAGCTTTCTTTGGAGCCATGTTTGCATTCTAGGGAAAATTATGAAGATTCCATTTCTGGCAATTATATTTTCCCCTAAAATCTACATTTTCGCTACCCCAACTTGACGTGTCGTTTCTAGCGGTACCAGTGTAGTGTGTTAGATGGGTGTAATTTTCACAATGCACTTGAGTTGTAATCGCTGCGTCCCAAACAATTTGAGGTGAATGCGAATATCAGAACTAAATGTAACATGACTGGCCCCTAAATAGCTGGATACATTTCTCACACCTATTTACAGGACTGCAAGTTCAAATCCCTGGTACTCATCACAATAGTCGCCGCCCTTCTCAGCGTGTTCTTTACTTAGTGGTATGGGTGTAGTGTTGGACACATCCCCTATCCTCTAACTCCTTTCCCTAGATATCTCCATCTGCCTTATCCCCTGAATAGGGACGCGGTAGTCAAATCTGGTAGTAACCCAAACCTCAAGCATGGAGCCTGGATGTGAGTTTAACACACGTCTATGTAAAATTCACTTCTATACAACATCCGCATTAGAAACAATGGCATCAATACTTAAGGAAAGATAAGGCACAGGAGATTAAGACTGGCTTTACATTAACAGAGCCAATGGCACAGCGCCCCTTGGGGGGGGGGGGGGGGGGGGGTGGAGGAAGGGAAATCCTTTCCTGTGGAAACGAATAACAACTCGTCTACATGATACGGAAGGGTACACGAGTACTTCATCACAATAGCTTGTCTGATGAAATCATTGAGGCACAAAAGTTGGGCTGTGTCGGGTGCCCAGCTCCTTTGTTTTATTAATGGTTTCGTTGTGGAGAGCTTAAACAAATTGTCGTCCTTGTTTACTGTGTATTTGTATTTCTCATTGATCTACTCTTAATATCCTTTCTTCATCTTCTCCCTCTCCTCCTCCTCCTCCTCCTCCTCCTCCTCCTCCTCTCCCTCCTCCTTCTTCTTCTTCTTCTTCTTCTTCTGTCTCAATGTATGTGTGTGTGTGTGTGTGTGTGTGTGTGTGTGTGTGTGTGTGTGTGTGTGTGTGTGTGTGTGTGTGTGTGTGTAGATAGATAGATAGATAGATAGATGGACAGACAGATAGATACACAGACAGATAGAGAGGATCGGCTTCAGGGTCAAAGATTATGCCAGAAGTGGTGCACGTTGTCTGCAGGTGCGCTCGTGGCTGACAAGGCCAAAGAGCGATGCAGGCCTTGCCACAGTGGCTGCAGATCAAACCCTGACCAGGCCTCGATGTTGCAGCATCATGGCTCTTCCTCCTGCGCCTTAATAATAATAATAATAATAATAAGGATAATAATGATAATAATAATAGTAATAATGATAATGATAATAATGATAATGATGGTAACAATAACAATAATATATTAATAATAATAATCATCATCATCATTACCATAAAAAGATAGTAATAATAGCAACGTTAATGATAATAGTAATATAATGATAATGATACCAATAATGATATATTAATAATAATGATAATAACAATAATGATAATAACAACAACTACAATAATATTAATAATAATAGTAGTAATGGTGATGATGAAATAATAGTAATAATAATAATGATAATAATAGTAATAATAACAAGATGATAATAATGGTGATAATAATGATAATAATAATAATGATAATAATAACATCATGATTATTATA
>CM065734.1:25487498-25494998 GCA_033310375.1 Conus canariensis | reverse complement strand
GAGAGAGAGAGAGAGAGAGAGAGGAGAGAGAGGTCACCATCCCCAAACTCTTCTTTTCATCAAGATGCAGTGTCAAACAAACCCCGTTTCGCAGAACTCCAAGTTCAATGGCCTGGCACCATGTCAGTCCACGAAGAGTCAGGTCTTGAAATCGGACCTTCTGCTTACCACTTCTAGAGCGCTGGGTACTCTTACCAAACAGTCTGAGGAGCCATCACTTCTGAGACGTTCTGACTGTCGCTTATAAATATTCATGCCATGTGAGTGTGTGTGTGTGTGTGTGTGTGTGTGTGTGTGTGTGTGTGTGTGTGTGTGTGTGTGTGTGTGTGCGTGCGTGCGTGCGCGCGCGCGCGCCTGCGTGTGTGTGTGCGTATGTACGTGCGTGCGTGCGTGGGTGTGTATGTGTATATGTATACACACACACACACACACACACACACACACACACACACACACACACACACATATATATATATATAATAAATATATATATATATATGCGTGTGTGTGTGTGTATGCGTGTGTGTGTGTGTGTGTGTGTGTGTGTGTGTGTGTGTGTGAGAGGGAGTGAGAGGAGAGAGAGAGAGGAGAGAGAGAGAGAGAGAGAGAGAGAGAGAGACGGTGAATTAGTTCCAAATTTAGTTGAGGAGTCAGGGTGCAGTTTGCTTAATGAACCCGTACGTTGGTCAGCTTATGACGTGGGTAAGTTAATGAGCAACCAACCAACCAACTAACCAACCAGCAAGACAACCAGCCAGCCAGCCAGCCAACTACAAACCAGCCAGCCAATCAGCGAGCCAGCAGTCTGATATCGAGCTTGCGCTATCCCCATTTGTAAATGAATATTCATACGGATTGTCTGTCCGTACTCGGGATTATCTCAAAGACGCAGAACGGATACGCCACTTGCTTGTTCGTCTCGTGAAGGGGTGTCATATACATTAGTCCAGCGTCTGACCCCACCCCCTTCCTCATCCTCCCTCTCTCTCCCACTTCTTGATTCTCCCAACCCTCATTCTACTTCCCCTCTTCTTCTTTACTAATATAGGAGCAATCATGAGAGTACGTGCGAAAGGGTTTTTCATGCATTGTGTTTTGAATCATGTGAATCATCTGTACAGTGAAAAGACGTCAAAATATGATTCAGACTCTTTTTTCCTCTCGTGTATTTGTATTTATTTTTCTGTATACTTCTTGATACTGGTACACGTGTACGTGAATGCACAGAAACATAGCGACAGATTGATGCACGCACGTGCATACATTCATATTTACATATATACATACATACATACATACATACATACATACATACATACATACATAGAGGCGCAAGTATGCGCATGTGCAGACATAGACACATGCGCACACGTGCACTCACTCACTCTCACACACACACACACACACACACACACACACACACACACACACATACAAGCGAGCATACACGCACTCGGGCGTCCCCACACACGCACACACATACACATGCACGCATGCACGGACGCATTCATCTCAGGTCTCAGAGACAGACAGACAGACAGACAGAGACAGACAGACAGGCAGACATAGGGATGCAAACAATCAGAACGATTTATAAGCACACAGAGACAGATAAACACCACGTCTGTCGTTATTTTTTCCGATACTTAGTTCTCCTCTTCCTGTCATACAAGTTTTAGACTCTCAAACAGCCTCTCTAATTTGCATTTAAATAGCTGTGTAACATTTGAAATGTATTTCAAATCATAAGCTTTTCCCCATGTATGAGTTTTCATATTCCGAAGCCAATCTCCTTAAAAGGAAAGAAAAAGAAAGTTCCTTGAATGTCCGCATAAGGTGAAAATCAAATTGTTGTTGGAAGAACTTGTTGCCTGTGGCTTCACTCTCAGGACAATAACCCCAAATCAGAGATCTGAGGTGAGCAGGGAGGTATTGGGGTGGATCTGGAACAGGGTAGGAAGTAGTATTGGCTCAGGTCAAGAATACCAGTCGCTCCTCACCCCCTAAAACCAGGTGCGATGTGCTTTGATTGATGCGTTTTGTGGTTAGGAGGTGGGCCAGTTTGAAGGAGGGGAGAGATTTGGGAACTCATAGAGAGATCGATTTCGATTACCGCCCCAGTGGGGTAAGTTTGTCCACGTGACCCTTCTATCCAACTGGGGAGTGATTACGGTTGCGTTACGCTGTTTTACCAGGCATATGTTCGTATAGTGACGGAGTGACTTAGAAGAGCTATAGCAGCTTGACCATAATAATAGTATTTGGTACGGGTGGAAGGTCTTTATTAACTGTCATTTCTCTTGTTTAAAAGCCGTAAGATCGAGGTTTTTATTTTACAAGCACAATGAACAGCACTTTATTTCATTAACACATAAAGAGTCAAAAGTGGAAACATCTTCAATGGAAGAGTCATTTCAGTATTTCACAGTGGGAGGTTTTCTCCGAGTCTCCTTAGTCATTCGTATATAAAGAGAAGAGGAGACAGCACTGTACCTTGAGGTGCATCAGTTGGGGTAGAGCGTTGAGTGCAAATAGCAGCGTGGGAATGGAGACTAAATAGGAATGTGATGAGCCACATAATATACTTTGGATCAACATCAAAATCAAGCAGTTTCTTCAACGGAAGATCAGGTTATAGTGTGGTGGAAGCAGGTGTGAAATCAATGCAAAAGAATCAAAATACAAAGAAAAGAGCATTGGTTGTTCAAGTGGTGCCTTTTAAAGAAGGGTCAAAATGGCGTCCAGACGGGGTCTGTAAGCAAATTGAAGGACTATGATGCGTTAAAGTTAAGAAGTGATGTTGGCCGTCGATACATGGGTCAGTTGGTAATTCACTTGGAGGTTCAGTCAATACCATCAAGAATCCAGCTCAGTGTATCATCCAAATTGCCGACTCAGTGTATCCTCTTCTCCTCACAAATCCCTTTTGCTCACTGCTCCCTCCTTCAAAACAACCAACCAACTACCCAGACAATGAGCTAGCCAGTCAGCCAATTAACCAGACTGCCGTCTGGTCTCCACCCCGTGCGACCCCTGTACGTACCTACATATCCATGCAGAGAGTCTGTCTGTACCGAAGATGACCTCAAAGACGCCGAACGGATGCACCACTTGCTTGTTTAACTCGTGAAGGAGTGCAATGCACATTAATACATTATCTGACCGCAACCTTTTTCATCCCACCCCTCTTCTGTCTCTGCTCTTGCTTTGTTTCTGTCTCTGTTCTTTCTCTCTCTCTGTGTCTGTCTGTCTGTCTGTCTCTCTCTCTCTTCTCTCTCTCTCTCCTCTCTCTGTCTCTCTCCTCTCTCTGACTCTGTCAGTGTTCTCTGTCTCTGTCTGTCTGTCTGTCTTCTCTTCTCTCTTCTCACTTTCTCCACTGTTCGTCGTTGCGAATACCGACCTATCATAAGAGTATGAAAGCATCTCGTAAGGAACATGAACAGGGATTTGCGTGAGTCATGTTTGTTTGTGTGATATCTGTAAATGAAAAAAACTAAACGTAAATATGCACCAGTTTCTTTCTTCTTTCTTTCTTTTTCCTTTTTTTTTTCGCTTGTTGCTTCTATGTCATTTGTGTTTGCTTCTCTCTCTGTCTCTCTCTCTCCTCGCAGAAGAGAGGAGTAGAGGAGAAGAGAGAAGAGGAGTGAGTCAGATGAGATAGACAGACAAACTTAAGTAAAAAGAAAACACACCAAAACTTTTCCAATGGACGAAGGACAAACAAATTACAAAACAAACCAGGCGTTTGTCTTCTTCCGGAAAGATAAAGACATTTAGACAAACAAAACACGACGCGTTTGTCTTCTTCCGGAAATGATAAAGAACTTTAGACTAACAAACACGACGCGTTTGTCTTCTTCCGGAAAGATAAAGAACATTAGGACAACAAACACGACGCGTTTGTGTTTCTTCCGGAAAGATAAAGAACATTTAGGACAAACAAAACACGACGCTTTGTCTTCTTCCGGAAAGATAAAACATTAGGACAAACAAAACACGACGCGTTTGTCTTCTTCCGAAAGTAAAGAACATTTAGGACAAACAAACACGACGCGTTTGTCTTCTTCCGGAAAGATAAAGAACATTTAGGACAAACAAAACACGACGCGTTTGTCTTCTTCCGGAAAGATAAAGAACATTTAGGACAAACAAAACACGACGCGTTTGTCTTCTTCCGGAAAGATAAAGAACATTTAGGACAAACAAAACACGACGCGTTTGTCTTCTTCCGGAAAGATAAAGAACATTTAGGACAAACAAAACACGACGCGTTTGTCTTCTTCCGGAAAGATAAAGAACATTTAGGACAAACAAAACACGACGCGTTTGTCTTCTTCCGGAAAGATAAAGAACATTTAGGACAAACAAAACACGACGCGTTTGTGTCTTCTTCCGGAAAGATAAAGAACATTTAGGACAAACAAAACACGACGCGTTTGTCTTCTTCCGGAAAGATAAAGAACATTTAGGACAAACAAAACACGACGCGTTTGTCTTCTTCCGGAAAGATAAAGAACATTTAGGACAAACAAAACACGACGCGTTTGTCTTCTTCCGGAAAGATAAAGAACATTTAGGACAAACAAAACACGACGCGTTTGTGTCTTCTTCCGGAAAGATAAAGAACATTTAGGACAAACAAAACACGACGCGTTTGTGTCTTCTTCCGGAAAGATAAAGAACATTTAGGACAAACAAAACACGACGCGTTGTGTCTTCTTCCGGAAAGATAAAGAACATTTAGGACAAACAAAACACGACGCGTTTGTGTCTTCTTCCGGAAAGATAAAGAACATTTAGGACAAACAAAACACGACGCGTTTGTCTTCTTCCGGAAAGATAAAGAACATTTAGGACAAACAAAACACGACGCGTTTGTCTTCTTCCGGAAAGATAAAGAACATTTAGGACAAACAAAACACGACGCGTTTGTCTTCTTCCGGAAAGATAAAGAACATTTAGGACAAACAAAACACGACGCGTTTGTCTTCTTCCGGAAAGATAAAGAACATTTAGGACAAACAAAACACGACGCGTTTGTCTTCTTCCGGAAAGATAAAGAACATTTAGGACAAACAAAACACGACGCGTTTGTGTCTTCTTCCGGAAAGATAAAGAACATTTAGGACAAACAAAACACGACGCGTTTGTCTTCTTCCGGAAAGATAAAGAACATTTAGGACAAACAAAACACGACGCGTTTGTCTTCTTCCGGAAAGATAAAGAACATTTAGGACAAACAAAACACGACGCGTTTGTCTTCTTCCGGAAAGATAAAGAACATTTAGGACAAACAAAACACGACGCGTTTGTCTTCTTCCGGAAAGATAAAGAACATTTAGGACAAACAAAACACGACGCGTTTTGTCTTCTTCCGGAAAGATAAAGAACATTTAGGACAAACAAAACACGACGCGTTTGTCTTCTTCCGGAAAGATAAAGAACATTTAGGACAAACAAAACACGACGTCGTTTGTCTTCTTCCGGAAAGATAAAGAACATTTAGGACAAACAAAACACGACGCGTTTGTCTTCTTCCGGAAAGATAAAGAACATTTAGGACAAACAAAACACGACGCGTTTGTGTCTTCTTCCGGAAAGATAAAGAACATTTAGGACAAACAAAACACGACGCGTTTGTCTTCTTCCGGAAAGATAAAGAACATTTAGGACAAACAAAACACGACGCGTTTGTCTTCTTCCGGAAAGATAAAGAACATTTAGGACAAACAAAACACGACGCGTTTGTCTTCTTCCGGAAAGATAAAGAACATTTAGGACAAACAAAACACGACGCGTTTGTGTCTTCTTCCGGAAAGATAAAGAACATTTAGGACAAACAAAACACGACGCGTTTGTGTCTTCTTCCGGAAAGATAAAGAACATTTAGGACAAACAAAACACGACGCGTTTGTGTCTTCTTCCGGAAAGATAAAGAACATTTAGGACAAACAAAACACGACGCGTTTGTCTTCTTCCGGAAAGATAAAGAACATTTAGGACAAACAAAACACGACGCGTTTGTCTTCTTCCGGAAAGATAAAGAACATTTAGGACAAACAAAACACGACGCGTTTGTCTTCTTCCGGAAAGATAAAGAACATTTAGGACAAACAAAACACGACGCGTTTGTCTTCTTCCGGAAAGATAAAGAACATTTAGGACAAACAAAACACGACGCGTTTGTGTCTTCTTCCGGAAAGATAAAGAACATTTAGGACAATGAAAACGAAGAACGAGCGATCTCTTATCTCGTCAAATTAGGCACAAAATGGACATCAATCTTATCTGACTTTATGGTGGACACAATTTTGCAAAAACGTTTTTCGTCTTCTCAGTTTACATCACATTAAATACGTTTAAGAAATTCAGAACCATTCAGTTTCTTGCTTGCTCCACAAATTACCCCAAGACGTCAGTATAATTTTGACAGGGTTTGATTGCTTCACAAAGCTTCACTTGCAAATGAAAATCAAACAAAAGAAAACAAAACCAAATCCCAAAGTGTCGTTTTTAACCGAGAAAGAATGATTACCATGATATAAGCATATACCATATTAGCAATGATCATTTTTAGCATCTAAATGCTTTCATATATAAACGACAATTACATGATGGGACTGGCATTTGTTTTGTTCTTCCTTAAAGTTTTGAAATAATTGTCCTCTCCAAAAAGGGTTTTCTATTTTCATAGCTGAGCTGGCAACAACCCCGAGACCCTACATTTTCTTACCAACAACGTACTTGTTATTTACAGGATTATTTTTTTTTTGGTATCGATTGCATGACAAGGACTAGAACCAGATGCTGTAAATAATCGGGCTGAGCTTATAACAGATGTAAAACATCTTGTCCTTCTCATTTTATCAAGAGACATACCAGTTAATGTCTGATGGATTTTGTCACACGAAGGGAGGGGGGGGGGGGGTCTCCAGGATCTCCAATAATGAGCGGGATGACAGATGGGGATCGAGGAATAGATTGGAATTTATATTGATCCGTGCGGGGGGGGGGGGGGGGGGGGGGGGCGGAATAGCTCAGTTGGTAGAGCGCCGGACTCGTGATCCTGGAGTTGCGGGTTCGAATTTCGGTACAGGGGGATTTTTCCTCGGAGTTAACATTGGTTCTGACTCCATTCCCCATACAGTCCTTCGAATGAGACTATAAACCGAGGTTCCGTGTGTGAACGCACGCACAACATCTTGCACACACGTAAAATCCCATCACCAACTTTCGGAAGAGAAGGCCAGTTTGGCCGTTGGTATGGATGACACGTTATACATAGCATGCACCTTCCCCGAATATGGAGTATGGCTGCCTTAATGGCGGGATAAAAACAGTCATACACACAAAACTCCACTGCCTGTCTATACAGGCAGTGTCCGCAGGAGTATCAGCCTGCGTACGCAGAAAGAAAGAAAGAAAAAATATTGATCCGTGCTTTTAGAAAAGAGATCAACTTTTGAAGTTAACGTTTGAAGTTACGTTCTTTTGAAAACG
>CM065734.1:25479998-25482498 GCA_033310375.1 Conus canariensis | reverse complement strand
CAGCAAGAAAATGACGTTATTGTGAAATTTGTTTTTCTCCCCTTTTCAGCCTCTGTCTTCCTGTCATAAGACTTCGTCCAAGTTTGTTCCCTCGAGGGCTTCATCTCCCAACATTCTCACTCATCACCCTCTCTCTCTACATTTCCCTTCTTCAAGACAATTAGCATTATCGTCTGAAAACACATACACACGATAAAGAAAGAAAAAACAACACAGACACACACTCAGACACACAGATACAGAAACACACACACAGACACACACACACAGACACACACACACACACACACACACACACACACACACACACACACACACCACACACAACATATATATATATATATATATATGCACACACGCATTCATGTATGCACACACACACACACACACACACACCACACACACACACACACACACACACACACACACACACACACACACTCACCCACAGGTTGACGCAGCAGTTTAAATCGATCTGTTCCCATCTGGTTTCCTGCATTTAACCAAGGGAATGCATCAGGAATCGTTTCGCTGTTGACACACAAAACAGTTAGCAAAATAGTTTAAGGTCGAAAATGTCTGGAAATATTTAAAAGTATTGTTTCAACATGCATATGTTGTTCCGCAATGTTTTTATTTCTTTACCGAACAACCATGTAACATTCAGATTTTATATCATGTAGAGGCTTTCTTTTATTTATCTGGACTGACGACAATAAACTGACAAAGTATGGAAAGAAGGAAAATAGGAGGGTTAAAAGGAAAATAGGAAGGTTAAAAGGAAAAGTGGAGGGTTAAAAGGAAAATAGGAGGGTTAAAAGGAAAATAGGAAGGTTAAAAGGAAAAGTGGAGGGTTAAAAGGAAAATAGGAAGGTTAAAAGGAAAAGTGGAGGGTTAAAAGGAAAATAGGAGGGTTTAAAAGGAAAATAGGAAGTTAAGGAAAAGTGGAGGTTAAAAGAAAAGTGGAGGGTTAAAAAAGAAAATAGGAAGGTTAAAAGGAAAAGTGGAGGTTAAAAGGAAAATAGGAGGGTTAAAAAAAGGAAAAATAGGAAGGTTAAAAGGAAAAGTGGAGGGTAAAAGGAAAATAGAGGTTAAAAGGAAAATAGGAAGGTTAAAAGGAAAATAGGAAGGTTAAAAGGAAAAAAGAGGTTAAAAGAAAATAGGAGGTTAAAAGAAAATGGTAGGTTAAAAGGGAAAAAGAGGGTTAAAAGGAAAATAGGAGGGTTAAAAGGAAAATAGAAGGTTTAAAGGAAAGTGGAGGTTAAAAGGAAAATAGGAAGGTTAAAAGGAAAATATGAGGGTTTAAAAGGAAAAAAGAGGTTAAAAAGGAAAATATGAGGGTTAAAAGGAAAATATGAGGGTTAAAAGGAAAATGGAGGTTAAAAGGAAAAGTGGAGGTTAAAAGGAAAAGTGGAGGGTTAAAAGGAAAATAGGAAGGTTAAAAGGAAAAGTGGAGGGTTAAAAGGAAAATAGGAGGGTTAAAAGGAAAATAGGAAGGTTAAAGGAAAAGTGGAGGGTTAAAAGGAAAATAGGAGGGTTAAAAGGAAAATAGGAGGGTTAAAAGGAAAATAGGAGGTTAAAAGGAAAAAGAAGGGTTAAAAGGAAAAATGAGGGTTAAAAGGAAAATAGGAAGGTTAAAAGGAAAATAGGAGGGTTAAAAGGAAAATAGGAAGGTTAAAAGGAAAATAGGAGGGTTAAAAGGAAAATAGGAGGGTTAAAAGGAAAAAGAGGTTAAAAGGAAAATAGGAGGGTTAAAGGAAAAAAGGAGGGTTAAAAGGAAAATAGGAGGGTTAAAAGGAAATTAGGGGACTTAAAAGGAAAATAGGAGGCTTAAAAGGAGGACACAGACCTCAAACAGTCCTTTGCTTTCTGGATGGCAGTTATTAGTAAATGGTTCAATATCTAGTCAGAGGCTCATACATACCCATGTATTTAGCAAGCCTGGTCTTCTGTTATTGAGATCCATAATTCACTTACGAAAATGCCTATTTAGCAACGCGATTTGGAGCACCCCACACACACACACACACACACACACACACACACACACACACACACACACACACACACACACAGAGCGAAAGAGAGAGAGAGAGAGACAGAGAGAGACACACACAGAGACAGAGAGACAGAGAGGCAGAGAGAGACAGAGACACAGAGACAGAGACACACACACAGACAAGAGACAGAGAGGCAGAGAGAGACAGAGACACAGAGACAGAGAGACACAGAGACAGAGAAGTGTCGGCACGCATGCACGTTCTCAGATGCGTGGTTGGCCCAGTGGTAGAGCAGATTTGAGGTCCAGCATGAAAACTTATCATGTGCGCTGCCTGTCTTAGCATGTGACTCTGATGGAGTCGGTGTTGTGTGAAGTCTTCTCCTCCTGTTCCCCTGAGATTGCTTCATGTGAGGTGGATGTGGACTTCAGAAATAAATATAACATCCACTCAGGAAGGGCACAAAACAAGGAGATTCAGCAATCATCCCCTATTCCTAA
>CM065734.1:25469998-25472498 GCA_033310375.1 Conus canariensis | reverse complement strand
ATCATCAGAGGCCATAGCAGCTTTGGTATCAGCATGAACTGCAGACACCAGACCTTGTATTTGCCAGGGAGCCCACACTGGTCAATGGTCTCCAAGCCTTCCTCCGCCATCTGCTTGGTTTCTTTTGCTCTTTGTGTGTCTTTCAGCGTATCATCATACCATCTTCCAAGGCTCTTGACTGGTTCTTCTGTGACTGTTGGAATGGCCTGGTTGGCAACACTGAAGACCACAGATCCGGCCACTTTTCCTTTCCTCAATGAGAGACTCCGTGATTTCTTTGGCTTGAACTTCATTCTGGATGAGGCAACTATGTCGTCCAGCCTCTCCAGCACATGACGTGTCTCGTCTTCTCTGGATGAAATCACTGTAGTGTCATCCATGAAGGCCTTGAGAGGAGGCATCTTGTACCCATCGCCAAGGTCTGTTTGTCTCGCGTTGTTTGTTGCTGCTTTCAAGATGAGTTCCATTGCCAGCACGAACAGTATTGGGGAAATTGCACAGCCCATTGCAATACCCACTTCCAAGTTGATCCAGTCTGTTGTGTACTCCTTGGTAGAGAACCGCATTGAGAAGCCATTGAAGTACTTCTTGAGCATGTCGCGGATGTTCTTTGGCACATGGTACATCTCAAGAGCCAACTGTATCATCTCATGGGGCACAGATCCATATGCGTTTGTCAGATCAAGCCACACTACGTCCAGGTCTCTCTTTTCTGTTTTTGCTTTTTGGATTGCGTCCCAGATCATTGTGGCGTGTTCTACACAGCCCGCCACGCCTGGGATGCCACCTTTCTGGACTGACACATCCAAGTACTTGTTTTCCATCAGGTACTTGGTCAGCCTTGCTGCCATGACAGAGAAGAAGATTTTCCCTTCGACGTTCAGTAGTGATATTGGCCTGAACTGGCTAATGTCACTTGAGTTTTGCTCTTTGGGGATGTACGCACCATCTGCCGTCATCCACTGGCCGCTGATCTTCTGGTTTCTCCAAGCCGATCGCAGCAGCCTGTGGAGCCACTCCAGCACCTTGGGACATTTCTTGTAAAGCTGGTAAGGTATTCCGTTTGGCCCTGGTGATGATTTGGCTCTGGCTTTGTCGACCACCTTCTTGATTTCCGCCAACGTTGGAGGCTTGCCATTGAACTGTTCCTCAGGGTTGGTTGGCCACACCAGACCTTGAATGTCGAGTGGTGCTTTGCTCTGTGGGTCAGAGTATGTTTTCCTCAGATGCTGCTCAAGAACTCCTTTGTCCACACTTAGGGTCCCAGATTTTGGCTGCTCAAACAGTGTTCTGGCAAACTGGAAGGGGTCTCTGAAGAAGCGCTCTTGTGTCTTCTTCTTTTTGCTCTTCCTCTTCCTCGCAGATTCCGCTTTGCTGAGGGCACTGTGTTTTTCTTTCAGGTCTTTCCACAGTTTTTCCAAGCCTTGTTTTTCAGCTGGCAGTGCGGTCTTCATTTGCATCTTGAGGTTTTTCTTTTGGACCCTGATCTTGTCCATCTTTTCTTGGCGTCTGGATTTCTTTGGAGGTGTTTTCTCTTTGGGTAGTTTTGCTCCATAGGCGTCTCTACATGTGGCATACACAATGTCCCCATATGTGGCTAGTTTGTGTTCCAGGGTGCTTTTCCCTATCAGTGCATCGAGTCTTTGGACGATTTTTGCATCCAGTTTCTCCCAATCTTCAGTTTCGTTTGCTCGTGGCAGGTTGAGTTTCAGGCGCCTGGCATCGAGGGCCTGTGCAAATTCCTCATCCGAACCAACAGCGTGGATGTCCTTGGCACTGTGGTTTAAATCCTGGCCTTGGTCTTCCGACGTCTTATCTGCTGATGCAGTGCGCTGCTGCTCATTCAGATGAGTCTTCACACATCCCATCTTTGTTCTGTGGATCTTCATGCCACGGGTGGTAGCGAAACGCTTTCCACAGACACATGGACATCTCTTCTGAAACTTCCAATCTCAAGGGACATCACTGTCATAAGTGTGTGTGTGTGTGTGTGTGTGTGTGTGTGTGTGTGTGTGTGTGTGTGTGTGTGTGTGTGTGTGTCATGTGTGTGTGTGTGTGTGTGTGTGTGTGTGTGAGAGAGAGAGAGAGAGAGAGAGAGAGAGAGAGAGAGAGAGAGAGAGAGAGAGAGATCCAACATACGCATGACACCACCTACTAAGCCCCTACTGACGACAACAATTGCTTAGTCACGGAGCTGGCGTAAGTGAGCTGTCCCTCCAGAGAGCGCCACTATAGCCGTCCAACGATAACTCCATGAACTCGCCAACACCGGTGACCCCGACAGAATCAAACCAAGACCATAGACGTGGAGAGGTTACATCGAATTGTAGGTTACCATGACAGCAGGGCGTGAAGGAACACAGAATTTGAGACATTTATGCTGACCGATGAGAATGGAGATGATGGAGATGGTGCTTCAAATGTTCATTCTGGTGTTAGCCTGCATGACAGGGCTGTACTCCGCGCTTACTTTCATGATATATATCCTGGCGTCACCAAG
>CM065734.1:25432498-25437498 GCA_033310375.1 Conus canariensis | reverse complement strand
TGTGTGTGTGTGTGTGTGTGTGTGTGTGACAGTATGAATATGCCCTCACACCTCTGTGTGTGTGTGTGTGTGTGTGTGTGTGTGTGTGTGTGTGTGTGTGTGTCTGTGTGTGCGTGTGCGTGTGTGTGGATTTCCAAAATACACTAACACCTTCATATCCATCTTAGCCTTCATCTATCAGAATTATGTGCATCGTCCTCAGTATAGACAGAATAACCACATGCACACTTAGTTCAACATGAACAGTCGCCAGGACGATCAGAATTGAGTACAGCGGAAATCAGATCCGTCGCTCTAAAGTGGTGACGAGCTGTGAAAGGGGTTTTGAACAATGGAATAGAAAAGTGTCGCCTCTGCGCATTTCCTAGAAGAAAAAAAAAAAACACATGAGACAGGCGGTGGGTGTTGGATGACGGGAGAAATGGGAGAGGAGCTGAAAATGAGAGAGAGAGAGACAGAGAGAGAGAGAGAGAGAGAGAGAGAGAGAGAGAGAGAGAGAGAGTAGAGGAGGAGAAACAAGAAGGACAGACTGGCAGGCAAACAGAGAGATGGATGGAGAAATACACGTGTGTGTGTGTGTGTGTGTGTGTGTGTGTGTGTGTGTGTGTGTGTGTGTGTGTGTGTGTGTGTGTGTTTGCATGAGCCCGTGATTGTTTAATAAGCCAGTTAGTGAATAGGTAGATGAATTGACACAGACACATAGCTACATAAAATGATTGGTAACTATAAAGATATCTAGACAGGCAGGCACACAAACAGCTTGAGCAGCAAACAGATAGTCCATACAGACAGGAAAATGAGCAGCAAACAGATAGTCCATACAGACAGGAAAATGAGCAGCAAACAGATAGTCCATACAGACAGGAAAATGAGCAGCAAACAGATAGTCCATACACACAGGAAAATGAGCAGCAAACAGATAGTCCATACAGACAGGAAAATGAGCAGCAAACAGACAGTCCATACAGACAGGAAAATGAGCAGCAAACAGACAGTCCATACAGACAGGAAAATGAGCAGCAAACAGATAGTCCATACAGACAGGAAAATGAGCAGCAAACAGATAGTCCATACAGACAGGAAAATGAGCAGCAAACAGATAGTCCATACAGACAGGAAAATGAAGATTGCCGGGAAGTAATCAAACAAGAGAGGGAATAAGACGAACTGCTAAAATCGGGTTCGATCTTGTCCACACCCTTGGGGCATGCCATCATACAAGAGGAAGCGGAAATCCCCACTCCATTTATCCTCCACCATAAGATGACTGAAGTACGGCTCTCTACGTACCAGTGATGGACCTTCTGTGCTAGCAGTAAAGGAGAAGATAGTTGATAATAAAATGACCGAAAAGAAAAGCGAGAGAGAGAGAGAGAGAGAGAGAGAGAGAGAGAGAGAGAGAGAGAGAGACCGACCCATATTCATGTATATATTATGTATATTTATGTAATGACGGAAGAAGTGTTAGCCTACACTTGTTTTTCCCCCACTACTAAATTGTTCAGCATAATATTGTTTGGTCAATCAATGGGAGATTGCACCTCATAGGAGATCCAAGTAAAGGTTGTTCTGCACAACTCTTAGCTGCTGACAATGCTTGGGTTATTTAGCAGCAGAGGTGACCACTCGAACTGTTAGACATCAATTTTACCTCCCTTGCATCCTTGGCTGGATCCTCAAGCAAAGGCTCTAAGATTTTTTCCCTACATATTGTACTGTATATATAGTGATTTTAGTTTTTCAGCAACTTATTTCCTTACAACTCTTTCTTTCAGTTTCACTTGTACCCTTTGCTGGCTGCTTTGGGGTGCTGTTGGATTCTATTTTTTTAACCCTTGATGGTGAGAGCACCACTGTGGTGTGTCTCCATTTGACGCCAAGGCAACACATACGCGATCAGTCTTGTTTCTTTGATGAGTTCTACCCAGCGGAGCAAGCAACCGGGGAACAGACAATAAGAATAGATCCGTTTTCAAGAGGGATTTCCATGGGTGGTTCTCTTGATGACGGTGAAATGTGCAACTTTTATAATTTGTTTGTTTAATTTTAAAGTCTCAATTTCTTTGTCTCTCTCCCGTTCTCCTTCAACCCACCACGCCTCCCCTGTTTTTTAAAAATAAATTTTGCGAAATCATTCAAATGATGACAGAAGAATTGTAAGTCTACACTTGTTTTTCTCGGTTAGTAGATTATTCAGTATATAATAACAGAAAAAGATGCAGTGTGACAGATCAGATAAAAAGTAAAAGAGAGATGAGGTAAAAGAAGCAGAGAAACTGTAGCAGACCGATGGATTGACAGGGACCGACACAAGAACAATCATGTTGTTGCTCATTTGTAGTGTGTACCACACCATTTCAGTGGGTAGTGTAGCCATGTTGGCTGTGCCCATCTCCTCTACAAGTAATTGGTTGTTTGTACTACCCTCTGCATTCTGATAATATGGATAACAGGAACTTTTCTATTTGTCTGTCAGTCTGTGTATCTTGAGGGAGAGTATTGAACTCTCTGAGCACTGAAGGCATTAATATTATTTTGCTGCCATTACCAATATCTCCTTTTGGCGAGAGAGTATATAATTCAAGCGGCGCCTAATATTGTGCAATGCAGCGAAAAGTGAAGTGAAAGGGGAAATAATACACTGGAAACAGGACCAGTAATGAAAGGAAACTTACTCTGTACTTTGTCCATCACTCCTTTATCCATCCTTATCTCCCCTCCACATTCCTACTGTCTCCTCCGCCATCTCCCCTCTCAAACCAACCACACACCTACAGCACATTTTCGGACACCCACTCGCGCACAATAATTCACGATACACTCGGACAAGTAGCAATTTACTCACCTCACTCCTCTCTCTCTCTCTCTCTCTCTCTCTTCTCTCTCCCGTCCACTACACGTCCACAACTCTGTCCTACTGCACCCTCAAATCCCCGACTCCTCCCTCCCCTCTGTCGCATATAAACTAACGAAGCACAAGTTGCAAGGCAACAGCATAATAAAGAAAATGATTTTGTCCTTTCGGCAAACATTCGACACACTGTAAGTTAACAGCTACCGTTTCTTTGTCTTCTAATGCTACGTTTACACGGGATGCAACTAACTTGCAACCAAATTCAAATTTTGGTGATGCGACTGGACGGTCTCCGCAGGATGCAACCGGCGGCGACTTACGTGCAACTAACTAGGCTCCTCCCCTTTCTTTGGCAGTGGGGCCAAGCCAGACAGAAAAATCCGTGACACGCGTGCCGCTTGCGTCATCAATTTCCTGTTGGAAACCGGCTGAGACGAGCGGCAAGCTGTGGCAACCGGCGGCGACCGTTTTTTCGCAGTTTAGTTGCAAGGCCCTCCAAAAATTATCGGTCTGGGAGTGAAAATAAAATGAGCCTTGCGACCAAACATGCAACCAAAAATCGAGAAAATCCGTTGGTTTCTGAGACCGGCAGCGACGGGCCACAACCGGGGGCAACCAGTCTCCACCAGTCGCCGCCGGTTTCCAAAAGTTAGTCGCAAGTTGGCTGCAAGTTAGTTGCATCCCGTGTAAACGTAGCATAAGGATCGCTTCCCTATGCAATATATCTTGGTAATGTTTAACACGAATCCTCTTTTTTTCTGTCGATAATAACAGAGTAACCTCTCTTTTAACAGCACTGCCTCTATGAATACTTCATTATTATCTTTGATGGATAGCTGCCTATACTGGGCTGTGAAAAACAAAATGAGTTTCGCTTTTAACACTGTTTGTCCCAGCTTACATAATTTATCACATAAGCTATTGTCGGAAGATTCAGTCCACTTTTTGTTTCACACTCATGCCTGAAGTTCTTGATCTCTGCGAGATTACATCTATACCACTCAGTTGAGGCAATTATCATTTTCAGTTTCCAAATGATTACGTCATGAAAGACACGAACCAATCATATCTGTGGTTTCCTCTGTTAGGCAAAGCAACGATAAGAACTGGATTACAGTTAGGTCAGTATGATGTGTTAAGAAAAACAAAACAAAAAGAATCACCTCAACAAGGAAGTCCAAAGCCACTATACCATGGACATCTTTCAAAGCTGAACTTCAAAAGAGGAAGCGGCTGCTCTCCCAGACTTAAAGGAAAATCAAAGAAACATCACCAACCGAACAAATATTGGAATAATCTGAAGCCCAATACTGCAAAGACCCTTGGAGATTGGGGCAGACTCATACTGGGCCTTTCCAGTAACAGACACAATTCATCAAACACACATCAAATGAGACCAGATTTTCAATCTCTCAGGGTCCCCAGTGTATACTGTAGACGTGTGTGCGCTGGAGTGTGTGTACATCGATGGGGCGATGAAGATGTGTAAAGTGGAGAGTCCATAGATGTGAGTGAGTGTGCGTTGGTGTGATTGTGTGCGTGGGGGAGAGAGAGAGAGAGAGGGGGGGGGGTTGTTGTTGTTCTTGTTGTTTTTATAATTGTTCTTGTTACTATGACCCATTCTGAACATTCGTTTTCCACAAATAATCAAAGGTGTGTGTGTGTGTGTGTGTGTGTGTGTGTGTGTGTGTGTGTGTGTGTGTGTGTGCGCGCGCGTGCGCGCATTCTTCCGTTTTCTTTGTCCTTGCCGTCACCGTCGTCATTGTCTTTGTTAGTAATGATTTTGATACAATCTATCCATGCCATCATCATTGTCGTCATCAGCGTCTCATCATCACCGGCCATTTATATCATTTATTTGATTGTTTGTTTACTTATCTATATATTTATTCATTCATTTATCTATTTATATATTTATCTATTTACCTATTTATTTGTTTTTTTATTTGCTTGCTAGTCAGTTGGTCGGTTTATTCATTCATTCATTTATCCATTCCTTCCTTCATTCATTCATTCATTCATAACCAGATACACATTTGCATGGGTAGAGTGGTCATTTTGTTTGAAATTAGTATCATTTCTTTTAGTTGATTTGGGGTTCGCCTGCTTTGTTGTTGATAACACAAAACGCATCCAAAGAGTGGAA
>CM065734.1:25387498-25399998 GCA_033310375.1 Conus canariensis | reverse complement strand
CTCACGCTACATCCGCAACTAAGTAATATATTGCCGTCAGAAGGGGGCTGGGGGCCGGAATAGCCTAGTGATAGAGCGCCGGACTCGTAATCCTGGGGTTGCGGGTTCGAATCTCCGCCGGGCCGTTTCGGTACAGGGGGATTTTTCCCTCGGAGTTAACATTGGTTCTGACTCCATTTCCCATACAGTCCTTCGAATGAGACTATAAACCGAGGTTCCGTGTGTGAACGCACGCATAATTTCTTGCACACACGTAAAATCACATCACCAATTTTCGGAAGAGAAGGCCAGTCTGGCTGTTGGTATGGATGACACGTTACACATAGCATGTACCTTCCCCGAAGCTGGAGCATGGCTGCCTTAATGGCGGGATTAAAATCGGTCATACACACAAAACTCCACTCCCTTATTTTGGGGTAGATGGGATTAATCCTTACCTGTCTATTCAGAGAGTGTCCACAGGAGTATCAGCCTGCGTACGCGAAAAAAAAAAAGTAGGGGGCTTAGTGGGTGGTGTCTTGCGTATCAGAACAGACACCACTGAACACCACCGAAGTGACTCGGCAACAGAGCAGTGCCTTCTCAGGTGGGTTGCCTCACGACGACTTGGCATTGACTGCTGCCTGCAGATTGCCGGTGCAGGGACTGTGGTTGGACGGTTCAGGCTGTGTCTATGAATGGGGAGCCGGAATGAGGGGCGTGGTGACATGCGACTGGAGCAGCGCTGAAAATGAGTCAGGAAGAAAAAAAAGCAGCAGCAACAGGAGAACAAACAAACAAACAAAAAATAAAACAACAACAACCAAACACACACACACACACACACACACACACACACACACACACACACACACACACATACACACACACACACACACACAAGCAAGCATCTGCTGTTTGACTGTTTACCACTTCAAGCTCATTTACCACCATTATCAGGAATGTCTTTGTGTGATGTCTTTTCAGATCTACAGTTCGCCTTCAATGTTTTTTTTTTTCTTTAATTTGTAGTCCCGTTAAAGATTATTTGCAGGTATGTCGTAGGGATGCTTAAAGGGACATTTTTTATGCACTTAGATAACCACATTATGCATACACTTACATAGTCCTAGACATTTATGCATCTCCCTCTCTCTCTCGCTCTAAACATGCCGTTTCCCACCACTTTCACCCGTCCTCTCTCTCTCTCTCTCTCTCTCTCTCTCTCTCTCTCTCTCTCTTTTCGTCTAATATCACATATGTGAACAGGCGTAAAACTGAAGTACTACTACTACTACTACTACTACTGCTACTACCACACACACACACACACATACACCAAAATGTAAACAAACGCGTAACGAAACCTAACACCAACTGCAAAAGCAAACGAAGAATCACTATGCCCATGCCAGCTGCTCATTCGATGGAAGTTAGCCCTTGTGAAAGAAATCGGGTGAGCTGACTGATGCCGGAGCGAGCTGGGTTGTTGGCCGGTGGTCTGTTTGTTGGTTAGTTCGTTGACGACTCAGTTACCTGCGTATGAGAAGATAAAAAAGACGCGAAACGCTGACGTCATGAGACCGGGAATAAAAGGATCGTCGGTGTAATCAATGTTCTGCGGACTGTGACGACTGGGTGCTAGTGTAAAGTGATGCCTTGCCTCGGAAAGGTCAGCACAGTATTGTTGGCAAACAGCGACACTGAATCTGAGTCACGAATATGACCATAACCTTTTACTGCCTTCCGCTAGCGAAAAACTGCAAGGATGAAGACACGCAAACTGAACTTGATGTGTGGTGTTGCTGTACTCAGTTCGGAGAATCAGTCTCTCTCTCTCTCTCTCTCTCTCTCTCTCTCTCTCTCTCTCTCTCTCTCTCTCTCTCTCTCTCTCAGTTTGACTGTAGGGAATGTGAAGCTTTACATTTGACATCAATCGTTTTCCATGAGTATAATATGGAAAGACATAACTTAGTTCGAATAATTTCATCAGCAGATGGAGATGCTATCAATTCGCTTGCGAAGTTTATCGCTGAAGCATAATGAAGGAAGGAAGAAAATTATTTCCTCTTGAAGCAGTTTCTATATTACGAATAAGAACCTGTGAACAGTTTTAAGTGTTACAAATTGTTATTACTTCAATATATCTGACGATTTCGTGATTACCGTCTCGATGGTCCTAGATTATCTTTTACTTTGATCTGGTACTGACGTATGTCTCGTCTGTAATGCATTAAGTTAGATTATTGTGACTGCAGACAGAATGCTGTACATAGTGCAGTTTCCTTTTTGACTCCTTTCTTTCGTATGTATTGTATGTATGTGTGTGTTATATTTTTGTGTGCCGTTTGCAAGAACACTGTTAATTGCCTCCCTTGGTATGAAGGCCAGTTAGGCTATTGTCAATAAAGTTGTCAACTCTCTCTCTCTCTCTCTCTCTCTCTCTCTCCTCTCTCTCTCTCTCTTGAGGGATCTGTTTGCGGGTAATGGTGATAAATTTAAAGGAAAAAGGGATCGATTTGTGGATAAATAATGATAATTTTCCAGAGAAAGTGAAGGATAACGTACATGGACAAATAAAATAATTAAGACTTCCAGCACAGGAGAAAGGATTCCCCTTTCTTCTATAGAAATGATTTTGTGTTTTGAGGATGAAGAATGCAAAGTTTGCTTTTAAGTTATTACTAACTCGTGAAGGAAGGAAGGATACTGTTCATTCAAAACAACATGGAAAGAAGGAAGGAAATGAACTTTTTTTTTCTTTAAATAAAATTACATTTAATGACAAATTTCAAGAAACAAAGATAGATTTTGTGTTTATATAAATACTGATGAATATTAGTTTCTAAAGAGAAGAATTTAAACTTTAATAAACGATAATGTGCTTCAGCAAAAGAAAGGGAACTCATCCAATAAACAACAATGCGCTTATGGAATAAAGGGGAAACTAAGACTCATGGCGAATTATGGTGAGAAAAAAAAAAAAAGAAAAAAAAAGAAATAAACATTTGTACATAAATCGTTATGAATATTCAAAGCAGAGGAAATGAAGAAAAGATGTTTTACACACAATATTGGATTTTAGGAGGGGACGAACGAAAATTTTGATAAATTAATTCTAATAATGAAATTTATGCAGCAAAACGAAAGACATTGAAAAAAAAAAGAAAGGATGAATTAACGAGGAAGAAAAATGACAAACTTAAGTTGAAAGGAAAGGAAATCGACTTATGTATGAATATAGATACTTCGGAAGCTGGAAAAGACACGGTTGTTGCAGTACTCACGAATATAGATACTTCGGAAGCTGGAAAAGACACGGTTGTTGCAGTACTCACAGCACAGTGAGTACAATCGGCGCAGCTACTGATTTAGAGAGAGAGAGAGAGAGGAGAGAGAGAGAGAGAGAGAGACGCTTGACGCTTGACGCTTGACGCTTGACGCGCGCTTTCACGCCGCGACATTTATTGTGGGGCCCTCGGCCCGTCCACAGGAGTACGCAACATACAATATGACAACAACAAAAACATTGATTGAAACGTTGATTGTAAAATATTTGTTTTCTGTTTAGAATTTCTATTTTTCCTATATCGTCAGTTTTACTATTACATGTGGGTTTCTCTGGTTTTTAAGGCATAGAAGATGTACATTGCAATATCTCTTATGATATCCGTATTATCGTTTTGTAGCAGACTTTCCAGTGTGATTGCGTTTTTATTACTAAAATGTTTGAAAATGTATTTTGTTCGCAATTGCCTGTAATTGGGACACCACATTAAGAAGTGCATTTCTGTTTCTACTGTTGGGCAGAAGGGGCATGTTGTTATAGCTTGATTATCTATATATTTTTTATTGCCATGCAGTTCGTTTATTCCTAATCGTAATCTTGTCAATGCTTTTCTAAACTTCGCGATTGTGATTGCGCGAAAGTATTCTTCAGTTTGGTGTATAGTTTTAAACGTATGATATGTTGCAAATCGTTCACTATTCGCTATATAGAGATAGGTACACACACACTCTCTCTCTCTCAGAGAGAGACAGAGAGAAATTGAGAGAGAGGGAGTTTCAGTTTCATCAAGGAGGCGTCACTGCGTGCGGACTAGTCCATATACGCTACACCACATCCGCTAAGTTTTGAGACCACACAGCGCATGATTTGAAGCTGATGGATAAATGAAGTAACAACAAAGATGAGAGAATTGAAGAAGAGGGTCTCGTGGCCACGACTTAGCAGATGTCTGACCTACGCATTAGCCCAATGCGCTGGTCAGACCTTGAGTGCCTACTTAACATTGAGAGAGAGAGAGAGAGAGGGGGGGGGGGGACGGGTGAAAGTGGTGGGAAACGGCATGTTTAGAGTCGAACATGAGGAACGGAGGGAAAGGCAGGAGTTGTTGAATGCAGTTGGTGTGCGCTTAGGACATTGTGCCGTTTGTGCAGTAAGAGAGAGAGAGAGAGAGAGAGAGAGAGAGAGAGAGAGAGAGAGAGAGAGTGTGTGTGTACCTATCTCTATATCTATCTATCTCTATCTATCTATCTGTCACTCCATCTCTCCCTCCCTCCCTCCTCTCTCTCTCTCTCTCTCTCTCTCTCTCTTCTCTCTCTCTCTCTCTCTCTCTTCTACACACACACACACACACAGATATATATATATATATATATATATATATATACAATAATACATACATATATGCGTGTGTATGAGAGAGAGGAGAGAGAGAGAGAGAGAGAGAGAGAGAGAGACACACACACACACACACACACACACACACACACACACACACACACACAGAGTCACAACACTGGGTTGTGACGTTGAGGAAGGTGCACCGCTTACCAGAACTAGAGGTTGAGATCGAAGGCCAACACGCAGTCCCAGATCACTCAGCAGACCACACACGTTTTCAACAAACAAATAATGGAAGTTTATCATGTTGATGTGGATGATTGATTCTTTGGGCTAATGAGGCTTGCATTAACTTATCTTTATTTAACGTCCTTGTAGTCTTCTTGTAGATTTTTTTTTATATCTTGAATACGTCGCTGGAATCTCGTCGAACCCGTACACAAGACTCCAAAACAGGAACAGAATCCAGGAAACAAGAAACAGGAAACCGGAACCCGGAAAACAGGAACCACTTGCAAGGAAGTGCCTAACTATACACACTGCCTCAATATTTTTTTTTACTAATGCCCAAGGACAGGTAGGTGCTCGTGTGTAGTGTACACTCAAAACAGACAAATCAACACAGATGTGTACAAGTCTAGTGTGGTGCAACTGTTTTGCATGTGTCTAAAGTGAGCACGATGAAGACACACAGATGGCTTATGAGATGCAACGGAAAGTGAAGATGACACCCAGTGATGATTCGGGCAACTCTTCACCCGTTTTCCAAAATAAATTCTTAACATCTATTCATAACAACGTTATATATGATGCGACGATGATCGCAAACAATAATAATAGATATGACGCGACGATGGTCGCATACAACGTACTCACCAACATACTGATGCACACCAAGATGAATACCGACTCATACAATCACGAAATTTATCATTAAAAAGTTTATTATTAAAACAGAGAAATTACATGAATTGAGGAACTGACCTCGGACCAAGGCGGTTCCGACGAGGCCTCGTACAGCGGGGCTAGGAGAGGTCCAAACCCTGTCCTGGTCCGGCCGCCCGCGGTTGCTCCTACTGGCTGTAGCTGGTGAAGAAATCGCCTGGTCAACGGCAGGAAGGGATGCTGATGAAGGATGAATACGGATTCTTGATGTTGATGTTGTTGATGAACGAAGTTATTTTCAGATATGTGAGGAGTCCAGTACAACCTTGCAGATTCTTGAACAGACTCGATGGTCCTCGACGAATCCAAGCGTTGTAAAAATATCGGACAGAATCACAACAGACACAGATTCCTCCTGGTGAAGATGGCCAGACGATCTCGACTCGCAAAATAATTTGTATCAAAAATACACAGACTCCGATGAAATAAAAGGCGCACACTTCTCGATGATGTCGTAGAACTCTAAAAGAACAATTTAACACGTGAACAATTCGAACAAACTCCCAATGATGTTTCAAACTTTGAAGAAAATCGCATTCCAGATCTGATCGTCGATTGCCGTTCTCTTGGTTAAACCGTTTCTGGGGTCACGTGATCTCCCGGTCCTCGTAACTGGGCTATGGCGTAGCAATATTAATATGATTGTGATAAATAGTTCATCTTATGAATTGAAATAGCAACGAACAAGTTAGTTAGAAAAGAAAATGACACATAAGAGTTTAATTGAAGTATGCTTTGCAAGACCTAAAAGTGAAATGAATGATACTGACGGCAAGGAATGAAACGTAAAGACGTGGCTGGAATGATTTAGTCATCTATTATATAAAGCTCAGTTTGTCTGTCTGTCTGTTCGCTTATACACGGCCACAGTTTTAGGCCGATCGCCACCAAATTTGGTATCAAGTATCCTTGCTGTCCTACAAACAGCAACGTCGGGTCGGCGATTACGTGACGCATTGCGTCGTGACGCAATTTGCGTCCACAGACGCAAAACTGCACATCGGAACACTACACGGCAGACAAACTCACCGGGGCGAGACGGGGTCGAAGCGCGTAAGCGCTAGTAATTTATAAAGTATAACAATGACGCAATAACTTGTTGAAGGCCAAAATCATATGCTGAGGTATCTTTTATATCAAATAGAAAGAAGATCTAGTTGTTGCTGCATAAGAAAATTAATGAAATATGATTTATACATTTACAGAGAGAGAGAGAGAGAGAGAGAGAGAGAGAGAGAGAATTCACACACACACACACCACACACCACACACACACACACACACACACACACACACACACACACACACACCACAAAATCGAAATTCCACACAACAATTTTTTAACACTTCGTGAAGAATTACAGTAAAGGAGAAAATATTGGCTGTTGACTTTCTAAATGGAGGGTGAGGGAGGGGAGGGGGAGGGGAGGGGGCAAGAAAAGGGAGATTAACAGATAGAGAAGCAAAAAAAGAGTTTCAGGGTGAACACAGGAACACAGTTGTGTTTTAAGAGGATTTTCATTTCCTGGGCCGTTATCAGACAAGAACCTCAGACGCATTAATCATCAGGTGATCCTTACTTGTCTTGTTATTCACCCTACTTCTTCATTTCTTTTTTTTTTGTGTGTGTGTGTGTGTTTTGTGTGTGTGTGTGTGTGTGTGTGGTTTTCCCTCTGTCTCACTGTCTGTCTCTGTGTGTCTGTTTGTCTGTCTCTCTGTCTCTCTGGTTCTCTCTGTCTCTCTCTCTGTCTCCCCCCCCCCCTCTCTCTCTCTCTCTCTCTCTCTCTCTCTCTCTCTCTCTCTCTCTCTCTCTCTCCAGAATTTGCCATAAATGAATTAGCATCCGAAATCGGCAACACATTTTCAGTAATTTCATGAGGTTAAAAAGAGTGCCTCGTTTGGGCAAAAAAAAAAATGTCGAATGTGTTCCAATGTCAATTTGTCATTACGTGTGCATTATATTCCCGGCAATATTTCATTTCAAAGAAAAGGAACACTCGAGTGAAAGCAAAGATAGTAATGGTCCTTTCGCTAATTCCATTTAGCCATGTGCCATTCGCGAAAAAAAAATCACCAGGGCATAGAGTGTTGTGTCTAGAGAATATGTGTTTCTTTAGTCATAGGTTTGATGCTGTACAGTATTTTGTTTTCTCTTTAGTGCCCCAGCCTCCAATTTGTCCCCCACATTCATTTTCTTTCATGTTTTAAAAGATTTTCTTTCTTTCTTTCTTTCTTTTTCTTTCTATTCTTGAATAAGTGGGAACTCCATCCTCCTATTTTTCCCCCTTTTCTCGCTGTCCTTCTTTCTTCCAACACACTCTCATATACCACGAACAGTCTGTGTTCATTTACCAATGGACATCTCTCTCGCTGATCTTCATGTTTTTGCGTTTGATACACAAAAGGCGTCACCATGCACATTCTGCGTGTTCATTTACCAATGGACATTCTCTCGCTGATCTTCATATTTCTTGCGTTTGATATACAAAAAGGCGTCTGGGTATGTTGGTGTTCTAATGTTTGGTGTGCTTCACTTTCATACTGTTACATTTAACAATCATGCCGAAAGGATACCACACAGCGAAAGAATGACGACCACAGTATTGAAGAATTACACAAAGTATTTATATTATATTTCTGCGTGATTGTGTGTGCATGTGTGCTAGTGCAAGCTTGGACGTACATGAGTGAGTTAGTGTATCAGTGCGTGTGTGTGTGTGTGTGTGTGTGTGTGTGTGTGTGTGTGTGTGTGTGTGTGTGTGTGTGTGTGCGTGCGTGTGTGCGTGCGTGTGGGGGAGGGGGGTGGAGGGAGGGAGGCAGGGAGAGACGGACAGACAAACAGGAAACGACAGAAAGAGAAAAGGACCGGCCGACCAGCTACACCACCACTACACACGCCACAACACACACACCACAACACACACACCACAAACACACACACACAATACACACACACACACACACAACATACACACCAACACACACACACACACACACACACACACACACACACCACACACACAGAGAGAGAGAGAGAGAGAGAGAGAGAGAGAGAGAGACCGAGAGAGAGACCGAGAGAGAGACCGAGACCGAGAGAGAGAGGGGGGAGGGGGGCATACCCTTTATATCGATGTTGGTGACGTTTCTCTACAAAATCAACATTTTGTTGTTGTTGTTGTTGTTGGTTTTTTTTTTTTTTTTTTTTTTTGGGGGGGGGGGGATGCGGGTGCGGGTGGGGGTAGTGGGGTGTGTTAAGTTAGAGGTCTAATGTTAAGCCCCTTTTCAAAAATATGTCTCAAAGACAAAACAAAATCCGTTTTCTCGAAAACACTTATATATACATCTTAGCAAAGAGAATAACAAAGTCGACAATTTTTTTTCTTTTGTGACTCGAGTTTGACTAGACTTGTTTACTTCAAACAAAATATCGGATACTGACCGCCTTAGCCTTCAGTCTGTTTCTAGATAAACAAATTTCTGAATAAAATACCCAGTGAAGAACTCTTAATCTTGTTTCCTTAGTAACATCTTTTGCTCCACACCACGTGGTTGCATCTACTCTGATGCCAGATTTTTCACGCCAAAATGAGACGCACATTGTATTAATGATTTTTATTTCTACCAAAGTTTAGAAAGAGAATGGGTTAGTTACCGCCAAGGACACAGACAAACAAGAGTGCAGGACAGAACACAATGTATTTCGACCTTTGCGTCTTCTTCAGGCAAAAACAAATAACATTTAGGACAGTGAAAACGAAGAACGAGAAGCCAGTGATCTTCTCATATTCGGCGCAAAGTCCATGAGAGATAAGTGGTTTCTCGTTCTGCGTTGTCACTGTCCTAAATGTTATTTGCTTTTGCCTGAAGAAGACCCAAGAGGTCGAAATGCATTCTGCTTTGTCCTGCACTCTGTCTGTGTCCTTGGCGGTAACTAAACCTTTGTCTTCCTTGTCCGCCCTCGGTCATTTCGTTTTGAAACCTATTCTTTTTACCGTCAAGCAATAATTACTTAATATCCCGTATTTTGATGTCGTATTGACCTGCCTCGCACATCTGTTTTTTTTTTCTTTTCCTTTTTCTTGCTAACCTGTCCGTGTGCAGTTGACCCACGCCTTTGGAAAATAGTTGATTGAAATGTATTCCAGTACCGTATTTGCTCTGGGGTTTTTTTCCGATCAGGTCTCGCAATCCAGCAAGAGTAAATAATCTTTTTTTTTTATGAGGATGGACGACCTGCTCCATCGTTTCAATGCCTTTCATATGCCATGTTTAAACGAACAACGTTTTGTATCTGTAACTGAGTAATACATTTACTGAAGAGTACCTGGTCACGGAAATTGCTACAAGTAATGTTTTCCAGCGCAATTACTGTTTTGATCTGTTAATAGGTAACTAAAAACTCTTTCAAATTTTTAAAAAAATCTATTCTGCCCAATCATTTATTTTTTTTATATTTTCCAGCTAGTATGGGAAATTCTCTCATGTTTTGCAAGCTTTTCAAAATACTGCACAGTAACTGTGACGTTTCCTTCATAAGAGAAAGAAAACAAAATGGTGGTCTTTCCAGATACCAAGGCAGCAATAAGAAGACATGTATTAGACTTGAACAAAAGCTTCATATTATTGTTTTCTACATCATTTTGTGATCAGAAAAAAAAAAATCATCTGGGTCGAAAAAAAAATTGTTTTTTTTTCTGCAAATAGTATATTAAAACAAACAAGCAAACAAACCAAACGCGCATGAATGAGCGAGCTAAATAAATCTTCCATTTAAAAAAAACTATCTGCCCACATTTATTTTTTATATCCAGCATAGGAAATCTCCAGTTGCAAGCTTTCACGCACGACTGGACGTTCCTTCAACAGAAAGAAACAAACTTCCAGACAACAGCAAAAAACATCGAAGATTGAAAAAAGCTCTTATATTGTTTTTTGATTGTGATCAGAGGAAAAAAAATCATCTGGGTCTGTGTACAACAGAAGTCTTTGTGAATGAGAAGTGTTGGAATTTTTACAATGTTCATGCGGGTATAACATATGAGCATGTTTCTTGTCGCGCGCTGTTGTGTTGAAAAATTAAGTAAACCCTCATGTAGATATCATTAGCGAAGTGTATGTTTGTGTTACAAATGTGAGTGCATTCTTTTTTACATGTGCGTGCGTGCGTGCGTGCGTCGTGCGTGGTGGTGGTGTGTGTGTGTGTGTGTGTGTGTGTGTGTGTGTGTGTGTGTCTGGGTGTGTACGTGCGTGTGTGTGTGTGTGCGTCATGGGTGCGTTCGTGGTGTGTGTGTGTGTGTGTGTGTGTGTGTGTGTGTGTGTGTGTGTGTGTGTGTGTGTGTGTGTGTGTGTGAGTTTGTGTCTGTGTGTGTGTGAGTGCGTGAATAATTGTATCTGTGGGTATGTGTTTATGTGTGCCAGTACAAATACGGATGAGAATCTGTCATCCAGGTTAAGGCCAAAGCCCTGTACTGAAACGAGAGAGAGAGAGAGAGAGAGAGAGAGAGAGAGGAGGAGACAGACAGACAGACAGAGCAGACAGACAGACAGCAGACCGGTCGGACAAACGGAAGGACGGGTAGACAGGTATGTATGTGGGGAGATAGACAGCCAGATTGGAGAGAGAGAGAGAGAGGAGAGAGAGAGAGAGAGAGAGATAGAGAGAGAGAGAGAGATAGAAGAGAGAGAGAGAGAGGAGAGAGAGAGAAGACAGAGACGAGACGAGAAGACGACGGTGGAAGGAAGGACGGTAGAGGTAGAGTGGGGAGATGAAGCAGATTGGAGAGAGAGAGGAGAGAGAGAGAGGGGGTAGGAGAGGGGATGTGCAAGTAAGGAGGTGGGGAGGGGATGGGGGGGGGGGGGAGGGAAAGAGGTAGAGCTGGCAGACAATGAATACCCAGTCATTATGACCATGAAGCAGCAAGGGGAGGAAAATCGCGGAGTGGGGGGGGGGGGGGGGGGGGGCGGAGGAGGAAGGGATAGAGGAAGCTAATTTGGAAGAGGAAATGGGAGGGGCTGAAGGGGAAGAACGAGGCTGACGAAGACGTTTGTGGGTGTGTGTGTGTGTGTGTGTGTGTGTGTGTGTGTGTGTGTGTGTGTGTGTGTGTGTGCGAAAGGTTCCACTCTCCATAGTCAGCTTATGGAAGCCATCAGATTTTGACAGGAAATCTTAAAATAGGGGAGAAGGGAACAGTAAACAGGAAATAAGAAACAAGGAAGGTAACTCTCGCCTTCCATGATTAGACAATTACACGCCCATGACTCGAAACAAATGCTACTTGTAGCCACAATTTGCCTGGCATACATACAGACAGACAGACATACACAGAACACACAGAACAAACAAGGAAACGTGGAAATTTTGCGTCTTCTGGACAGACTCCTCTATTCATATATGTCTGTCCAGAATCGGCTCTTTGTCTCAAGGATGAGACTAACCAGTCTTGAAGAGGGGGAAGGGGGTGGAGGCGGGGGTGGGTACGCGTAACGGCGTTTAACTGATAATAGTCACGCAAGCACACAAACTTGCACTCCCGCTAAATCAAGAGCAAGAACAAGAGCCATAACACCATCTCATCATCATCATCATCATCATCACCTCCACCACCACCACAAAAAAAAAAGAAAAAAAGAAAAAAAAAGAAAAAAACAAACAAGCAAACAAACAAAAAGAAAAAGAAAATAAAGAAGCCGAAGTCACTAGCACAGATATATACGTAACGTTTAACTGATAGCCGCAGATGCATACAAACTGGCACTTCAAAACACTCGCTAAGACAGCAACAAGAACAAGAAACATAATATTATCACCACCACCACCACCACCACCCCCGCCTCCGCCGCCGCCAAACAAAACAAAACAAAACAACAGCAACAACAACAAAAGGACACAGAAAAATAAAGAAAAGAAAGCCGAAGTCATCAGCACAAAGAGATATACGCCGTAGATGAA
>CM065734.1:25374998-25377498 GCA_033310375.1 Conus canariensis | reverse complement strand
TGTGTGTGTGTGTGTGTGTGTGTGCTTGTCCACTTCTTTGCATTTTTCATTTTGCTGCTTTGCTCTTTGTGACACTTTTTTTTTTTTTACCCAGTTTCCCTATTCTACCCTATGCTTGCTGTCTTGAGTTGCGGTTTTATTCCTAGAATGATGAAAGCAGCAAGAGTTTAGGAAGTATGTGAGCTGCCATAGGTGGCATTCCTACCTCCGGGTTATATCGACTGACGAGTTTTGCCCAGGAGACGAAAATGGACTCTGGACAGGCAAAACAAACGCGTGTGTTCACAAGACAAACTCAATACTTCCAATGTGTTGTCAATGAATAGTTTAGTGTTTAAACTTTACAGCCCTTTTATCCATACACAATCCTCCTTATCCCTCTCCCTGCATACACACATCCAGTGCACACCTATATCTCCTCCCCTCATTCCCTCATCCGCCCTCTGCCTCTGCCCCTTTACTAAACAAATCCTCTCTGAGTCACTGTCATCAGAGGGAGGAAGGGGGTTGTTTGCATGCACTTGTTCCGTCCTTCACCTTCCCCACACCTCACGTACTTGTAAACAACCCCCCCCCCCCCCAAAAAAAAAAAAAAAAAAAAAAAAAAACCCATTGGAAAAGCAACAACAACACAACAACAACAAAAAGCAAAATTTCTCTCTCTCTCTCTCTCTCTCTCTCTCTCCTCTCTCTCTCTCTCTCTCTCTCTCTCTCTCTCTCTCTGTCTGCCTCTCTCTCTGTCCTGTCTCTCTGTCTCTCTCCTCTCGTCTCTCTGTCTCTCTCTCTCTGTCTCTCTGTCTGTGTCTGTCTGTCTGTCTGTCTGTCTGTCTGTCTGTCTCTCCTCTCTCTCTCTCTCTCTCTCTTCTCTCTCTCTCTCTCTCTCCTCTCTGGGTTTCACGAACCCCAACGTGTTAAGACTGGTGTTTTTGCTGCCTGAAGCAACCGTTCCGTATACACCACCACCACCACCGCCACCGCCACCGCCACCATCACCGCAATCACACTTCATGAACGTTTCTGTTCAAATACCTCCTAGGTTTACGTTTCAATTTTCAGGAGCTGGAAGGCATCATGAGTGCTTTTTCTGTCTACCGTAACTCGTTTGTCTCCTAACGTAGCCCCAAAACAATATTGTTTGAGTGAAGAAGTTACCGGGAAGCAGACGGAGGTGATTAAGTTAGAGAGACAGAGAGAGAGAGAGAGAGAGAGAGAGAGAGAGGGGGGGTAGGGAGGGAGGGAGGGATGGAAGGAGAGATAGAAAGAGGGAGGCAGGCAGACAGTCAGATGCCTATACAGAGAGAGAGAGAGAGAGAGAGAGAGAGAGAGAGAGAGAGAGAGAGAGAGTGAGAGAGAGAGAGAGAGAGAGAGGGCTTGTGTGTGTGCGTATGTGTGTGTGCATGTGGTTGTGGTGTGTGTGTGTGTGTGTGTGTGTGTGTGTGTGTGTGTGTGTGTGTGTTGCGCGCGCGCGCGCTTTGTGTGTACCCGAGAGCGCATGCTAGCATACATTCTTTCTTGCATGCTTATGTACATGTGTGTGTGTGTGTGTGTGTGTGTGTGTGTGTGTGTGTGTGTGTATGTGTGTGTGTGTGTGTCTGTCTGTCTGTCTGTCTGTCTGTTTGTATCTGTGTCTGTGTGAGTTTGTGAAAACTAGAGAGCCACTTTGCTGCTTTGACGCCTGTCCTCGGCTGAGCAAGCTATTATAACAAAGGGGGTAAACACATGACTTGGCACATTGCATCATTAAAGTTCAAGTAAAATAAATACTAATGAAATTAACAAAATCAACAGAACGCACTGGACTGGAACGTTAGGGGAGAGAGAGAAAGAGGGAGAAAAAGAGAGAGAGGAGAGAGAGGGAAAGGCAGACAGACAGACAGAGAGACAGAGATGGATACAGAGACACTGACAAGTGCGGGAGAGAGAGAGAGGGAGGAGAGAGAGAGAGAGAGAGAGAGAGAACATGCTGTGGGAGAGGTGAGGAAACAGAGGGAGGGGAGAAGGAACACCTTAGCGTTCACCCACTCCACTGATTGGATGTCCGCTGCCTTTTGTCTGCTGTCCTGTCGACATCAGCAAAGCTGAATTCAGCAGACCGAGATGACAGGATGACAGGAAGATGGTCTTAGATTTCCCTGGAATCTATTGTTTGCCTTTTTTGCATTTACTTGAAGAAGAAGAAGAAGAAGAGAAGAAGAAGAAGAAGAAGAAGAAGAAAAGAGAAGAAGAAGAAAGAAGAAGAAGAAGAAGAAGAGAAGAAGAAAGAAGAAAGAAGAAGAGTAGAAGAAGAAGAGAGAAGTAGAGTAGAAGAAGAGAGTAGAAGAAGAAGAAGTAGAGAAGAAGAAGAATTATTCATATAATTATGTATTTAAGCATTAAGGTACATATTTATGCTTCTGTGTACTTATTTGTTTACTTACCTATTGATTTATATGTTTGTTTCTTTATCATGTACTTATTCCTTTATTTGTGTATATTTTGTAAATATCTGTTGCCTGCGCGA
>CM065734.1:25367498-25369998 GCA_033310375.1 Conus canariensis | reverse complement strand
TTTTATCAGAGTATTCCAATGTTAAATGCCACGTGCCACCGATCTCAGGCTAAGTCTGCTGACGACTCTCATGCAGGAGACGAAAATCGTCAACCCGTACAACAAAATGCTTCCATTCACAAGACAGAACCCAGCAGCTGCCATATACTGCCAGGCTGTTCAGTATGTGCTGTTGACAATGTAATCACAGCACATAAGTTGAGTCCAGGACACCCGATTTGCCCCCACCCCCACCCCACCCCCGCCCCGGCCCTTTTAAGCAATATTTTTCTCGGAAAACCTGAATCTGAGAGTGACTTTATTTCTACTTCGTGACACGGATTCATCTGTGTTTCTTTGCTTATGTGTTTTTGTCTTTTTCTTCATGATGTATGTTTCAAAAGTCAAAATGATCATGCTGCTTTTGTTTGATGCAATTGAAATGATCAGAATTAAAAATCTATCATTTTATATTGTTCACCCTTGGCCTCTAAAAACGCAAATTCGTTGCTGTTGTTGTTGCTGCTGCTGTTGTTAATTGTTGCTGTTCTGTCTGTCTGTCTGTCTGTCTGTCTGTCTCTCTCTCTCTCTCTCTCTCTCTCTCTCTCTCTCTCTCTCTCTCTCTCTCCTAAAATAAACCAATAAAACCAATGGGCAGTGGTTTGCTATACATGGTATATAATGTAGGTTGGATCCAGTGAGATATTCAAACACTGTTGATTTGAGAATCCTGTGGAAAATTCGTTTACGGTTATCCTTTACACGTGTATTTATTTATGCATATACGTATCTGTTGGTTTTTTTTTAATCTATTTATTCAAATTGTTTGTTGTTGCCGTTCTCGGAAAGTATCTTGTCTGACTGATCGCTTGCTGCGAGTTATTAGCATAGCGCGCCACGGCATGGTGAGTCATCCAGCACGTGGCGTATCGCAAATAGTTCCTCTTTACACTTAGCAGCCCTGTTCTTTGCTCTGTACTGGACAAATCTTTGCCGACTCGTTTGTCACCGTGGCAGAGGAACTGTTTGCCTACACCGTTTTCTTTCTTCCCCTCCCTTCCCCGTCCCCCCCCCCCCTCCTCTCACTACATGTTTTTTTTTTTCACATAAGAATTTGACTACCGCTGGAGGACTGCATCTCTTAGGAGTTCAGTTAAACGCTACTTTTTGAAACTGAGTTGTTTCAGTTAATCAACTGATTTTAGTTATTTATCTATTCATTTATTCCTTCATTTATATATTTATTTATCTATTTGTTTATGTGTTTATCCGTTTATTCATTTATTTATCTGTTAGTTTATCTATTTCATCTTTACACAATTTTTCATTATTATCCGCGCTTGTGTAACAAGCAATGCTTGAGTTTGTCAGACAGGGGAGCTGACCACTTAAGATTGTCACATACATTTTGATCTCCCTTGACTGCTGTCAGAAAACTGTAAATTGCTTCAATGGCTGTCTTTTGTTGTTGTTGTTGTTCTCTTTTTTGTCTGTTTTGTGTTTCTATTGACTACTTAACTCTTTGTGACACTTTCTTCCAGATCCCCTATTCTACCCTTTCCAAGCCATCTCAGATTGTGGTTTTATCTCTAGATTGGTTAAAACACACACACACACACACACACACACACACACACACACACACACACACACACACACACACACACACACACACACACAATTTCAGGAGGAAGAGGAGGAGGAGGGCGCGGGGTTATGTTCCCTGTTACCCACCATGGGTGGACTTCCCAACTCCGGGTCGGATCGGCTGACGAGTTTTATGCAGGTGACGAAAGTCGACACAAGGCGGGCAAAAGAAATGGTTCTGCTCACGAGACGAATTTTATGTTTCCTATGCGCTGTCGGTGACCAGTTTTAGTGTTTACACTTTGAAGCCTTTTTCTCTTTCACGCTCCCCCAAAGCACCATATCCCCCCATCCCCACCTCATCCCCCCCCCCACACACACACACGGCTCCTCCTTCCCTCCCTCCTCCGCCCTCTTTCCGTGCACCTGCTAAACAAATCTTTACCAAGTCATTGTCATGAGAGGGGGGAAGAGGTGGGGTGGTTGTTTGCTCGCACTTGTTCCCTCCCCCAACTACCTTCCCCATCCACCACACCTTACTTACTTTGTCAATACGACAGAGTGGAGTTAGAACGTACAGGATAGCGAATGTCGCTTCCTGTTTCTCTTTCTGTCTCTGTCTCCGTCTGTCTGTCTGTCTGTCTGTCTGTCTATCTGTCTGTCTGTCTGTCTGTCTGTCTGTCTGTCTCTCTCTCTCTCTCTCTCTCTCTCTCTCTCTCTCTCTCTTCTTTGTTTCCAGAGGCATAGTCAAAATCCGTAATAATCCCTCTTCACAGAAAAGGAGATAGTAACAATGCAGATAATTACCGAGGTGTTGCACTGACAAGTATTTTAAGCAAAATCTATATTCATATTCTTAATAAAAGATTAACTGCATGGGAAGAAAGAGAAGAGAAAATAATAGAAGAACAAGCTGGATTTCGATCTGGATACT
>CM065734.1:25344998-25347498 GCA_033310375.1 Conus canariensis | reverse complement strand
ACACACACACACACACACACACACACACAACACCACACACTACACACATACACATTTTTCATCATGATCCCTAAGTATACACAGGACGTATCGACCACGAAACAAGGTAAAACAGATAAATTTATGAAAACATATGGTACTCCTAATGTTCTCTCCCCAGTAACAATTCTTCTCTTTTCTTCAAGGCATAGAAGATATACATCGCAACAGAGCGAATTACGTCCCTTTTCTGTTTTGCAGCAAAAACTTCAACAATGGTCCGTGTACATTTGTTACATATTTCATGATATACTTATTTCTTAAATCTTGATATGGTGGACATTCAGCAAAAAGTGTATTTCATCTTCAGTTTTGACACAAAAAGGGCAGCTTTTTGAGTTATTTTTGTATCTGTCGTGGACTTTTATATCACAGATTCCTAGTCGAAACCTTACAAGAACTTTTCGAAACTTTGGGATTATGATATCTGCAAGATACTTTTCAGGCTGTAGTAATGATTTAAACAAACGATAAGTAGAATACTGTCACTATTTGACGGTTTGGTGTTCCACTCTTGCTGATAGCAATCAATCATTCGTTGTTTTAGTTCCTGTAGAAACAGCTTTTCGTGACCAACTCCACCGTTAAGCCAGACAAAAGAAAAACCATGTGAATCAAGACAATTTTTTTATAGACTTTGCCCAGTTTGAATGTATATTAGAATGTCTTGTGGATTGCAACAATTTTGAGTTTTCCATTTCGTATGCTTGTTTTGTATTCTTTCAATTGGTAACTTTTGCAGTTTAAACCAATAACGCATTGCTTTCATGGCACTATTAATATATAAAGGGTACCTGCCTAATTCACCGTACACCATAATGTTCGGGGTTTTAGGACTTACGTTCAAAAAGCGCTTGCATGCAAACAAATTGGTAACTCTACAGTATGAAAGCGAGAAAGCCCCAGATTTCAGCAGCATACAAAAGCATTGGTTTAACTTGTGCATCAAATAATCTGAAAAAGACTTGTCTATCCAAACTTCCCAGGCTCCACATTGTCTTCAAAATCTCAACAATCTTGTTTTTTGCTCTACCAACAAATTCCTCAAGTGCAACATCAAACGACAGTTTAGTGGTCAGAGTGAATCCTAGATATTTATAACTATTTACGATGTCAATATCTTTTCCCTGGTAAAACCACTTTTCCGACTTCACTAAATGTCCCCCTTTCCTAAAAATCATAACTTTAGTTTTACTTAAGTTCACTTTTAGCCCTAGAGAGGTCGAAACTTTTTCTAAATGATTAATCTGGTTTTGAAGTCCAGCAGGAGTTGACGAGATCAAGCAAATGTCATCAGCAAACAACAACAAAAATATTTCTGGTAAACCCGGCAAAAACTGAAATCCATGTTTCCCATGTTGTATAACTTGTTCAGCAACTTCAGTGATCAGCAGGGAAAAAATCAGGGGAGACAACATACAGCCCTGTTTCACCCCGGCGGGGCATTCAAAGAAATCTGATGTTTCGTTTCCCCAACGCACGCACGATTGTACTGATTTATAAATGCCTTGGAGCATGCGAAGCATTTTAGTTGATGTCTTTATCTTTTTAAGAACAAACCAAAGACGATCTCTATCCACGAGTCGAAAGCTTTCATGTAATCAATAAAAGCAACATAAAGTTTTGATTTTCTGTCACTTGAAAGACGTTTTTTTTATCATAGATATTAGCCTGAAGATATGATCAATTGTTCATAGTTTTTACGGAACCCAGCTTGCTCCTCACAAATTTTGTGTTGTTTTTCTGCCCAAGTGCAGAGACGTTTATTTAGAATTGATGTAAAAACTTTACTTATGATACTCAGCAATGATATACCACGGTAATTTTCAGGGTTATTAACATCGCCTTTTTTCAGTAAAGGAAAAATAACCGAGCTTGACCATTCATCTGGAAAAAGCCTTGATCGAAAAGTTTGTTGAATAATTGTGTAAGAAATGGGGTAACTATGGGTTCAGCTGTTTTCACAAATTCCCCTGGTATTTCGTCAAGACCAGCAGCCTTACCCATTTTTAATTTAGAGATTGCGGATTTAACTTCATCCTCTGTTATATTTTTGTCTAGTTCCGTAACATGAATTGGAGTGTTTTCTTCCTCTACCCCTACATAAGCATTTCCTTCTGAAACTTCCGTAGTCGGATGTCCTAAAACCTTAGCAAAATGATTTTTCTTGCTTTGAATATCGATAGAAACAGGTTTGTGGTCTTTGGTCTTGCTCTTTTTACAGTTAACCAGAATTTTAAACTATCATTTTTGTTCTGTAGTAGAGAATCCCTAATTGTGTGGAAGTACGATTTTCTTTTATCATTCAGTTTAGACTGATAGCTGGAACGCTGCTGGTGGAAAACTCGCTCATCTTCTTCTTTATGCGTGCGTGTGTAGCGGTTCAAAGAACGGCCCACTTTTCGTTTCATTGTCCGACATTCCATGTCATCCAACGATTCGTGCGCTGCGTGCTATCTCC
>CM065734.1:25322498-25327498 GCA_033310375.1 Conus canariensis | reverse complement strand
ACCATGAGAGCAGGGCATGAAGGGCCACAGAATTTGAGACATTTTTTTAATGCTGATCAATGAGAATGAGGATGATTAAGATGATGCTACGGATTTCCATTTCGGTCTGAGACTACATGACAGGGCTGTACTCTACGCTTCCTTTCATAATATATCCCAGCGTCAACCAGGCCCGAGAGATACAGGCACCTGCAGTGTTGGTCAGGAAATTTGAGCAACACTCTCAGAAACGCATCCATTAAGTGGATGAAACTCGACTGTGTGGTCCCAGTCTTCCCAACTGAGTCCGCAGCAAACTCAACTCTGGGTAGGAGCCGGTCGGGGCAGAAAAACCCACATGACTCTGATGGGATTCGAACCCAAGACCTCCCAGCCGGGAGTCCCCGACGCTAACCACTTCGCCACGGCGGCTGGTCTATGTTTTTATTTTATTTATTTTTTTTGTCTTACTTTTTTCTTCTTTTATTAAACAGGATGAAGTCCACCACTCTTGTGAATGAGGTAAGTAGTGCATGGTGGAAAGGGCAGAGCCCCGACTGTGGAATTTAATGTGGATGTGGTGCTTCAGTTGGGAGTTGGGTCTGAATTTCACTCATGTTCCATTGATGCTGTTTATATTGTCTGACTTTCTTCCTCATCTGCTTCTTCATCTTCCTCCATTGACTTCTGTTTCTTTTGTTCCTCCTCTTCTTCTTTTCTGTCATCCACTTCTTCCTTCATCTCCACTCTCTCCGGCTCCTATTTTCCCAAACCTAAATCCTCCTCTTTCGCTTTCTTCTGTCCCTCCATCTTTTGTCTTCTTCCTCTTTTTTTCTCCCCTGCCTCATCCTCTACTCCTTCTTCCACCCCATCTTTCTCTTCTTCCCAACCCCTTCTTTTTCGTCTTTTTCTTCCTCATGTTCTTTGTCCAGGGCATTCCCTCTTTCCTCCTTCCCTTCTTCGTCCCCTCCTCATTCCCCTTTCTCGTTCTCGTCTCACCCACCACCCATACCACCAACACCCATCCCCCCCCCCCTCTTTCTGATCAATTCCTTTTTTTCATACCATTATTGTTATATTCGTCCAACGTATGTTTCTCGTACAATTCATTTCCACCTTCCCGCCACCAATTCAGCCAAATTCAATTTCCTTGGTTCCTGCCGCATGCTCCCCTTTGATTTGACATCACGTGGTTTGTCTCAGCTTCTGTCTGCTCTCACAGAGGACTCAGTTCACTTCGTTGCTGTCTGCTGCTAGGTCGCCCTAGGGTCGTTTCACAATGGAGCCAGTCTGCAGTACCCAGTGCTCTTCGGGTCAAACCTTGACAATTTCTCCCAGGAGATGTAATTTAAAACGCACTTGAGTTCTGCGGAGTGTCACAGACTGATTCTGTGACTGCCCTACGCTAAATATGTCTGCAGGGTAGGGTTCTGATCAAATAGTAGTTATTGTTCATCGCTTTCCTGCTATTCCTTTTAGTTCTTTTCGTCACTCTACTCCTCCTCGTCTTTTTCTCCCCTCCCCTCCTATTCTTTTCTTCCCCACTCCTACTTTCCTCCTTATCGTCATCATCGTTTGATGCCGTTCTTTCCCCCCTCACTTTACTCCTCCTCTTTCCTCACCTTCCATCCATTTTTCTGTCCACCCCCCCCCCCCCCCACTTCTTTAGAGACACCTCTGTTCTTACTCAGTATCTACCCCCCCTATTTCCTCCTCCCTTAATCCCTTTCATCATCCTCTTCTTATGCCGCTTCTTTCTCTCTCTTCCTCTGCTGCTCGTTGATATGTCTTGTCTTCTTTTTTTTTTTCTTCTCCTTAGTCTACAGGCGTGTTCCATGTTTGTTCCTCGTCCTATCTGTTTCAAGCAGGAAGAGGGTCAGGGACATTTCTTGAACTGTTTCCATGCTAAATCTACATGAAAATGATTTTCAAGAAACCTCAGTCTATGATCTTCCTCCATTTGCCTTTGTATTCTTCCTCTCATTCATCCTACTTTTCCATCTTCGTTATCTTCATTTCTTTTTAACCCTTTCCCTCTTCCTTCCCTTCTGTCCGCTCCTCTTCTTCCTCTTCATCCCCATACTCCTCTTCTTCCTCCTCCTCTATCTCCTTCCTCTCTCTCCTCCTGTTCCTATTTTCTTCCTCCCCCTCCCTTCATCCTATTCTTCTCATACAAGTTTTTCTCCTTTTTTTTTCCTCCTCCTAACTTTTTTTTTTTTATTCCTTTTTGTTTTCAGTTCTCACAGAGTCTCCGACATGCCTCTTCCTCGTGCAGTCTATTCTCATCTTCCTGACAACTGAATCAGGTTCGATTTCGTGTCTGCCCGCCTCTCTCGTTTTATCAGGCCTCACCTGGTTTTTCTCCTCATCAGTTTAGCGCGCGCCTGCCTCTTGCCACATTCCGCATGCTCTTCTTACAAAGGAGCTGGGATGCGGTGGTTGAGTGCTCCTCGTGTCAGACCTGGACAATTTCTCCCAGGAGGTGTGTTTGAAAGTGCTCCAAGGCTGGGAAGAGTGTTAGCAACATGTGTGTGTGTGTGTGTGTGTGTGTGTGTGTGTGTGTGTGTGTGTGTGTGTGTGTGTGTGTGTGTGTGGCATAGTGTAATGAGTGTCTCATGCTAAATTTGAGAGGAGACATTTTGTGTTCTTTCTATTTGTGTCTCTCTTTCTTTTGGCTTCTTTCGTTCGCATTTTTTTTTCTGTTTTTCTTTTCTTAATAAAAGCTGATGACATCCATTCCTTCCCTCTGCTGCCTTTTAATCCTTTTCATCGCCAAGTTCCTCCTCTTTTTTTTTCCTCCTTAGATTCATTTCATCTTCCTCTTCTTTGCCTTCTCCATCTCCTTCTTCCCTCTCATCTTCATCCTCTGTAATCCAGTCATGCATCATCTCAATTCGCTCCTCCCCTTTGACAAATTGCTCCCTTCTTGTTTTGTTCTGGTCATTTTTTGCCCTTTCTCCAGCTTGCTTTCAAATTATTGTTATTGTGCCACCATACTCCCTTCTCTTCCCGTCCTTTTCCTTCAATACTTGTCTTTTATCATCTCCTTTCTCCTTTTCTCTGTCGCCCTCCTACACCTTCTCTTCTTCAGCTTTTTCCTTTCTTATTTTCACACGGAATCCACTACATGCTTGCACCTTGTATCGTCTACCCCCTCTTACAACTCCCTTCGCCCACGCTAATTCACCGATCAATTGAACGTTGCAAACACATGCTGTCTGCTCGTTTCTTTATTTGTATTTAACAACAGACTGTTTGCCTTGGCATTTGTTTTCATTTCTTTTTTACACAGGGACCCGTTCACATCGTCCCTGACTCTTGCCGTGTCCTCTTAGCTCTTCTAACAAAAAGAGCTGAAGGTGGATGGGTAGAGTGTTCCTTGTGTCAAACCTGAACGATTTTCCCGGGGGAGGGGGCGGACTATCGGACACACTGGAGGGTGGTGGAATATTATCAATCAATTTTTTTTTTAACTGTTCTGCTCAACAATTTCTTTAAATGTTAGTCAATGATTCTTTGATGTCTGCTTCTTCTTCTTCTTCTTCGTGCTCTGGTTCCTCCTGCTCATACTACCCCTTCATCTTCTTCCTCCCACTCATCTCCTCTCTTCCCTCCTCTTCAGTGCCCCCTCGATCTTTCCAAAACATCCCTTTCTGTTCCCTCGTCTTCCCTCCTCCTCCTCCTCCTATTCTTCTTTTTCTAGTTTTCATCATCATCATCATCATCATCATCTTCTTCTTCTTCTGCTTCTTCTTCTTCTTCTTCTTCTTCTTCTTCTTCTTCTCTTCGTTATCCCCTTTCTCCTCTGAACACCATATTCTCCATGGTCCTCCCATTCCTTCCCCGTTCTTGCTCTTCTTTCCCTTCCTCTTCCTCAGTTGATGAATCAGTCTTCTTTCCCATCCTCCCATTCTCTCCATTTTCCTGATCTTCCTGCTCAAGGCTTCAGTCACACCGCGGACATAGGGGATGGTGACATGTCCTTTACGCCTGGTTTGGTCTTGTTTGGTGGTAGGATGCAGTGTGATCTTCTTGCTAGCCGGGATGTTCCACGCCCACTTCTCATAGCCGTAAAAAAAAAAAAGCCGTAATCCTCTTCTCACTGATACAAACTTTTTTTCAACGTTAGGATGTGGACACAAGTTAAATGTCTGAAGACTGCTTGTCTTCCGGGCAATGTGTGTCATCATCCCACCAGTGATTTCAACAAGCTGCTACCTGACCTTTCCTCATCCAGTCACATGTGGTTCATCTCAATATTCCTCAATTCTCAAGGGGGCTGATTCAGCTCGCTTCTGGGCTGGGCTTACTCTGTGGATGCACCTACTCTCTGCACCACCACATCTTCCTCTCTTCACTTCTACCTGCTCATTATAAAATGTCTGGGTCTTTCTCCCTATTACTCTCCTGTTCTTCTTTCTCTACACCCCTATCTGTCTGTCCCCTCTTCTTTGTTTCATCACCTTATTCCCTCTACTTTTCTCTCGCCTTTTCAAGTCCATCTCATCAGCTTCGTCGTCTGTTTTTCGTTTGTGTGTATCTGCACAGGGTCTGTTACATGCTTCTTCATTGTACTTTCTTTCCCACCGTCTTTCCCCCCTCCCACACTCACCAATGTTGTCGATCAAACCCTGTTCCATTTCTTATTTGCCTACCCCTTCCTTTTTTTTTTCTTTATACACCGTCACGTGATTTGTCTCAGTTTCACCCCATTCTCACAGAGGGGCCAGCTCACTGTGCCGTCTCTCGCCACGTCCTCTAAACGCTTCTCACAAAAAAAAGCGAGGCTGCAGAGACACAGAGTGGTCCTTGTGTCAAACCTGAACAGTTTCTCCCCGCGGATGTGGTATAAAACTCACCAGACCTTGGCGGAGTGTCTGGGACAATTTGATGCAGGGGTTATCGTCTGGGGGTGACGAGTTAGATGAAGAACGATAAAGCTGGGAAGGGGGCTGATTACAATGGGCTCCACTTGCATGAGACCTGGGCTTTCCTGTGGTGGTTTACATTGATGCAAAATA
>CM065734.1:25312498-25317498 GCA_033310375.1 Conus canariensis | reverse complement strand
TCCCAGCTTTTAGGAAGGATGAGATCTACCGGTCTAGTGGGTGAGACGTGTGATGCATGGTGTGGAAAGAGGCAGCTCACGTTGTGGAGTTTATTGTAGACACGGTGCTTCAATCTGGAATTCAGTTCAAAAATTCACTACTGTTCTGTTGGTGCTGTGTATAATGTCAGACAATATTCTCATCTTCATCTGTTATTTCCTCTTCTTTCACTGCCTTCTCTTTCTTTTGTTCCTTCTCTCACCTGTCCTCCTCTATTTCCTTTCTTTCCCCTTTCTTTCCAAACCTTCACCTCTTTCTCTCCCTCCCCCCCCCCACCCCCTACCGTTTGTCTTCTTCCTCTTCTTCGCTACCTTCCTCATACTCCACTTCTTCCTCTTACCCATATTCCTCTTCCTCTCACCCCCTACATCCTCCTCCCACATCTTCTCCTTCCTCATGTTCTTTGTCCCATCCATCCCTCTCTCCTCCTCCCTTTCTTCTTCCCCTCTTCATCTCCTTCCTCATTTTCTTCTTTTCTTGCCCACCCCACTCCCACCCCTTTCCATCCCTTCCTCTTCCTCCTGATCCCCCCCCCCCCTCCTTTTTACATTACTTTTTACAGTGGTTGTTATATGTGTGTCTTTCGTACAATTCATTTCCACCTTCTCACCATCAATTCAACCAAATTCCATTTCCTCGATTCGCGCTGCTTTCGTTTTATTCGACCTCACGTGGTTTGTCTCAGCGTCTGTCCACTCTCACAGAGGAGACGTTTCACTTCGCTGTTGTCTAAGTTACCAAAGTTCTCCTCAGTCTGTAGCGGCCAAGAACTCTTTGAGTTGAGCCTAAGGAATTTGTTCCAGAGAGCATGGGTTTAAAACGCGAGGGTAGATATGCCCAGAGGGTACGATTTTGTCAAATAGGAGTCAATGTCTGTCCTTTTCTTGTTGTTCGTGTTTGTTCTTTTTATCATCCTGTTCTTCCTCCATGTCTTTTTCTCCATTCCCCTTCGTTTCTTTTCCTCTTCTATACCTTCCTTCTTCTCTTCATCCTTCTTCCTTCCATTCCTTGCACACCTCCTCTACCTTCATGTTCTGTCCTCCTCTTCTTTGGTTTTCCACTGCTGTATATATTCTCCTCTATTCTTCCTTGTGATCCACCCTTCCTTCCTCCCCCCCCCTCCCTCCTTCTTAACCCCCACCTTATAATCCTCTTCTTCTGCCACTTCTTTCTCTTTTTTCTGATCCTCGATCACTTGTCTTTTCATCATCATCATCATCATCATCATCATCATCATCATCATCATCATCATCATCTTCTTCTTCTTCTTCTTCTTCTTCTTCTTCTTTTGTACACATGCTCCATGTTTTCCTCATCCTATCTGTTGCAAGCAGCGGAAGAGCCAGGGATCATTTCTTAAACTGTTCCATGCTTTAAATCTACATGGAGATTGTTGTCAGTGGAAGTGAATACATGACCCTCCTCCATTTTTCATTGTGCTCTCTTTCTTGTTCATTATAATAATAATAATGTATAATACTTATATAGCGCATTTCTTGTTACACAACTCAATGCGCTTACATCCACCATTTGCACTTATTCACCAACACTCGTTTACACAACGGGCTGCCTACCTGGGTAGTGCCGACTGAAGAGCTGCCAGCTGGCGCTTCATTCAGTCGTTTCCCGTGTCATCCAGTCAATATCGTTCACTCAGTTTCTTTACTTTCTTCATTCTTTTTTCCATTTCTTACGCAGGGTGCATGCTGTGTGTAACGTGTCATCCATACCAACGGCCAAACTGGCCTACTCTTCCGAAAGTTGGTGATGGGATTTTACGTGTGTGCAAGATATTATGCGTGCGTTCACACACGGAACCTCGGTTTATAGTCTCATTCGAAGGACTGTATGGGAAATGGAGTCAGAACTAATGTTAACTCCGAGGGAAAAATCCCCCTGTACCGAAACGCCCCGGCAGAGATTCGAACCCGCAACCCCGTGATCACCAAGATTACGAGTCAGGCGCTCTACCAACTGAGCTATTCCCGGCTTATCCTTTTCCTTCTTCATTATCCTCATTCTTTTTACCCTCTCTCTACTCTTCCTCTTCTGTCTGCTCCATCATCATCATCATCATCATCATCATCATCATCATCATCATCATCATCATCACCTTCTCTTCTTTTTTCTTCTTCTTCTTCTTCTTCTTCTTCTTCTTCTTTCGTACGTCATTCCCTTCTGTTACCCATTTTCTCTTCTCGTTCTTCCTCCACCCACCCCCTTCATTTTTCTTCCAGTTGCTTTTCTTCCTCTGTACCCCCATCCTCCTCTTATTTTCTCTTTCATTTCCATCCTCCTCCTCCTCCTCCTCCTCCCATTCCATTCATTGTCTTCCGTCCTCCCCCTTCATCCTGTTTTGCTCAAACGATTTTTCCCCCTCTTCTTTTCTTCCCCTTCCTCTTAATCGCTTTAGTTTTCCTTTTTGTTTTCAGGTCTCACGAAGTTTCAGACATGCCTGTTCCTCGTGCCATCTATTCTCCTCTCCCTGACAAGTGAATCAAGTTCGAGTTTGTGTGTGCCCGCCCCGCTCTCTTTATCAGGCCTCACCTGGTTTTTCTCCACATCATTCCACTCTCATAGCTCTTCGTACAAACGAGCTGGGGTGTGGTGGTAGAGTGCTCCTCGTGTCAAACCTGGACAATTTCTCCCAGGAGGTGTGTTTGAAAGTGCGATAAGCCTGGGAAGAGTGTTAGCAACATGTGTGTGTGTATGACTGTGTGTGTGTGTGTGTGTGTGTGTGTGTGTGTGTGCGTGTGCGTGTGTGTGTATGCGGGGGGGGGGAGGGGGGTAGGGGGTATCAAACACACCGGAGGGCGGTGGAGTGTCATTGATAATCCTGTGAACCGCTGCGCTCAACATTTTTTTGTGTTTGTTTTTGAACAGTAGTCAACATTTCTATCCCTTCACTTTCTTTTCCGTCCTCCACTACCTCCCACTATCACTTCCCCTCCAGGTTCTCTCCCCTCTCTCCCATCCTCTTTAACACCTCCTCACTCTTTCCACAAACTCCTCGTCTATCCCGTCCTCATACACCCCACCTCCTCCTAGATTTCTTCTCTGTTATCTTCTTCCTCCTCCTCCTCCTCCTACTCGATTTCATATTCTTTGTGCTCATCCCCATCTCTCCCCATCTTCTCTCCTTCGTTTTCTTCCTCATCCTCAGTTGATCAGTCAGTGTTCCTATTCATCATCCTCTTATTTTCTGTATCTTCCTTAACTCTTTTCCTCTTCGTCTTGTGGTTCCACTTCCTCGTCTTTTCCCTTACTCATCAACCTGTTCTCGTTACTGCTTGTCTTCCTTCAATCTTCATCGTCTTCTTCGTTCTCTGCTTCCGCTTTATCCTCCTTCTCTTCTACACCACAAACTCTCCATTTTCTTTGTCTTTATCTGTTAGCCATTGCAGAAGTTGTCACACGCATGGTCCTTGTGACATCTGTTTTCATTCCTAATCAAATTAGTGAAGTTATGTTTCCTGTCTGCCCTCCTCAGTCCTGTTATTCAGCATCAGCTGGTTTGTCTCAACATCCGTATCACGCTTTGGACTGTGGGAATCGTACAATCTGTGGCAATTGCAGCCTTATATGGGAGCGCCACCGTTTTGTGTCAGTTCAGGGAAAAGGAGGGGAGGGAATTTTTTGGTCACAATTTGCTTCACAGTAATGCAATATGAATTATTCGGTATTCAGACGAGTCATATTATCTGCTTTTTGTTTTCTTCAATGTTATTTTTTTCTTTTGTTGTTTTCCTTCAGAAGTGGAGAAAAATAGAGAAAGACCCTCTTCTCCCTCCCTCCCTCCCTCCCTCCCTCTCTCTCTCTCTCTCTCTCTCTCTCTCTCTCCTTTTTATGATCATCCTCGTTCCTTCTCGTCTTTTTGTTCTCTCCACTGGATACAGTCACTATTTTCACAAACCGCTCTTTGTGCCCTCACTCATTTCTGTTTATTGTTCTTTGCCTCAGCTTCTTTTTCCTGATCACTCTCTTTCCCTTCCGTCCCCAGGCCCCTGTCTATCATTATCCTCTTTTATTGCTTTAAATCACTCTCTCTTCTTTCGCCTTTCTTTGTTTTTTCACATTCATCCCATAATTTCCAAAGTCTTTCTTTCGTTTCTATGCATTCAGTGTCTGCTACACGCTTGCTCAGTCTCCTTTCTTTCCCACTAATCTTCCCCTTCCCACTCTTGCCAGTGTCATTGATACAACTCTTGTTTCATTATTTTTCATATCTGCTCGCCCCTTACTTTTCTTTTGATTAATTCATCATCACGTGGTTTGTCTTTGTTTCACTCCGTTCTCAGAGAGAGAGAGAGAGAGAGAGAGAGAGAGAGCAGCTCACTGTACCCTCTCTCGCCACGTCCTCTAAACTCGTCTTACAAAAAAGCGAAGCTGCAGACACAGAGTGGTCCTTGTGTCAAACCTGAACAGTTTCTCCCAGGGGACGTGGCTTAAAACGCACCGGAGCTTAGCCGAGTGTCTTGGACAATTCGTTGAAGAGGTCTTTGTGCGGGGTGATGAGTTAGATGAAGGACGATAACGTTGGGAAGGGACTGATTACAACGGTCTGCACTTTAGAAGACCCGGGATGCCCTGTGGTGATTTGCTCTGATGCAGAATGGTCTTCTTCTTCTTCTTCTTGTTCTCCTCCTCCTCCTCCTCCTCCTCCTCCTCTCTTCTTCTTCTTCTTCTTCTTCTTCATCATCATCATCATCACTCTTCTTCTTCTTCTTCTTCTTCTTCTTCTTCTTCTTCTTCTTCTTTCTGTCTTCTTCGTCCTTGTCCATAGTCGACGTCATCGACATGCCATTTCATTCCTCAACTACATTTCAGAGGTTCTACGCCATTTGTAAGCGTAGTTTGTATGTGATCACTTTCAATCATTCAAGCCGTTAAGAATATATTTACATTATGTGTAATTAGTTCTAGCGGAGTGTTGTTGTCCCCCCCCCCCCCCCCCTTGCAA
>CM065734.1:25299998-25304998 GCA_033310375.1 Conus canariensis | reverse complement strand
CAGCGCGCCTGGCACTACGAAATACATCACATGTCCTTTTGTCAGACGCTTCGATATGGAAGCAAACTCCCTTTACGTAGATTTTTTTTTTTTTGGTCACGTCTTTCTCTACGCTACTTTTCTGTGTATTTTCTAACAGTCAAATGCGCGGCATATGTCCCCAGCTACGAACCATCATGGACATATTACAACAGCGCTGTCTTAAGTTTTCGGTTTCAGTCGTGACGCAAGTTATCATACAGACTGGAACTTATGGGTTAAAAAGCAACAACGGAGTGGTGGGTGAGAGTTTCAAATGATGCCAAACCTTCAGTCACTCATTTTCCGCTCAAAAACTAAATGATGGCGAAAGAGATCGTTGCTTCTGTTGTGACGGAACCATTGTTCGTGTCCTTTCATTGCCAGACAACGGTGTCTGGTTTATGTCTTGACAGTAACGAGTGTGCAAATACAGATTTACAATAGATACTTTCTACTTTTGTTGATGTTGTTGCCCGGTTATTGTGTCGTTTATCATCTGTACAACTGTAATAAATCTCTCTCTATATATCTATCTATGTCTCTCTCTCCCACCCCCCCCCCCCTCTCTCTCTCTCTCCTCTCTCTCTCTCTCCCACCCTCTCTCATCCCCCACACACACACACACACACACACACACCACACACACACACACACACACACACACACACACACACACAGGGAGAGGGAGGGAGGGAGGGAGGAGAGAGAGAGAGAGAGAGAGAGAGAGAGGAGAGAGAGAGAGAGAGAGAGAGAGAGAGAGGCTGTAATGTGTCGTTTTGCTTAGAATAAAGAATATCTCAATATATGCTCAAATCAAAAAGGAGACGGAGCCTGTTTACCTACATCAATATCCATTGATGGAAAAATCACACTGATAGAACGGGAAATGTTTTTGGACGCAATCATTATCAAAACCAAGATACCCTCTAACAAGTCGCGTATGATCCCCCCACCCCCACCCCCACCCTGTCCTCTGACCATCCCTCCTCTTCAATTAAAAAGAAATAACAGTAACTAACTAACCAATTAACTAATTACCTAACTACCTAACTAATTAACTAACTGACTGACTAACCGACTGACTTTTTATTAACTAACCAGCTAACTACCTGAATAAACTAACTGACTGACTGACTGACTGACTGACTGACTACCTATCTAACTATACAAAGAATGAAAGTAAGAATGAAAGAAAGAAAGAAATGCAAGATCACGCCAGCAAAGACAGAACAAGATGCTGGTAATCCCGAAAAAGGGATGTGGCAAAGGACAAATGGAAATAGTCCGCAGACGTAGAGAAAAACGTGGAGTTTCTGGCCTACTATCATTCAATTTCGAGCGGTTGTTTGATGTCTACGAGACTTAGCAAAACGATGGATGGAAATAGTGGTGAATCTGAGACCCATCTCAGACATCATGCACAGTCCCCTGACGTATGCCAAAGTTGTAAGACGACGCACTAGGTTCATTTCTTGTTTGAATGCTCAGTTTTAATTCGCCACAAAGAGATTTTTTTCCCTTCAAATTCCATCAGTTTTATGTTCCAGTCGTGAAAGAATTGAGTAGCTTGTTGTCTCAGTGACGCTGAAAAGTCCAAAAAGGGGATAATGAAAATTTACGACAACAGCAACAACTACAACTACTACTACGACGACGACGACTTCTACAACAACAACAACTACGACATTACCACTTTACTACTACTGCTACTGCTGCTGCTGTTGCCACTACTACTACAGCTGCTGCTGCTGCTGCCGCTGTTGTTAACGTCGTCCTCCCTGTCGTCCCAGTTGTCATCTCCTTCATTTTCTTTATCATTGGCACAGTTGCTGAGGCAGTTGCTGTCGTTGCTGTTGCTGTTGTTCTTGTTGTTGTCTTCGTCGTTGTCTTTATCATCGTCGTCGTCGTCGTCGTTGTTGTTGTTGTTGATATTTTTGTTGTTGTTGGTACAATCACTTCTTTGTGATGAACAAGCTTTGTCATAGAGCTGAATGATCAGTACCATAGACTGGAAGAGTAACCTCTTCTTAAAAGTATCTTGTTTTTGAGTAAGAGAGCCTTTTTAGCTCCTCTCTCTCTGTCTCTCTCTGCCTCTCTGTCTGTCTGTCTGTCTGTCTGTCTGTCTGTCTCTCTGTCTGTCTGTCTGTCTCTCTCTCTCTCTCTTCTCTCTCTCTCTCTCTCTCTCTCTCTCTCTCTGTGTGTGTGTGTGTGTGTGCGTGTGCGTGTGCATGTGTGTGTGTGTGTGTGTGTGTGTGTGCCTACATCCCACAATGCGTCTCTCTGTCTGACTGTCTGTCTTCCTACTCACTGCTCCCACCCACTCCTTTTTGTGTTTCTCCAATTCTGTTAAGAGACCGCGCGCACCTTGCTCACACCAAGCATGAACGTGCCACACAATAGCTTACCATGCTAACAACTTTCTTTACCTGAAGTAGGTAAGTGATTTCTCTGGCGCGTACTTTAACAGCGTCTGGGTAGCAGACGCCACAGAAAATAGCCATCATCTCTCTGTTCACTCCTCTTCCTCCCGTCTAAAATCTTCTAGTCTCTTCAAAGCCCTGTACTTCCTAGCGCAGACGTTGCACGAATCAACTCGTCCAATTTTAATAGTGCCAACTTTTCGAGTCGAAAGGACTGAAAATGGGAATATAGGAGGAGTCATTTGCTTAAGGGAGGTGGGGCTTTTAGTTAAGTAATCTGGGCGTAACCACGACCCGTTTCACAGAAAGAAAGGAAGAGTGTTGGGGGAAGAAGGTGGTACCAGCCAGAATTGGGTGGAGTGTAATGGGGTGTGGTGTGAGTTGAGTCCTAAAGGGTTGGGGTGGGTCGGGGGGTTTATGGAAGAGCAAGCACTTGTTATGTTCTGTTAATTGTTTGAGTCAACGCTTACTTTTTTTTTAGACTTATATTTCGCTGTGTCAAACATCAAGATCACAAATCGCCAAAGGACGTTAAGGATCCCACTGACCATTAGTACAACTTGTTGCCTTCAAATAAAGCACGTTTCATGTGCTGTTACCATACACAGTTGCTTTGTGGCCTGAAATATGATTCACATCCTACATGTATTTTCGAAACGTAATTAGGCAAGAAAATATACATGGCTATGGTAGATAAGAGAGCCATTAGTCTATAATTATAGTGTGTGTGACTGTATTTCTGTTTCTAAATGTATATGGCTATGGTAGATAAGAGAGCCATTAGTCTATAATTAGAGTGTGTGTGACTTATATTTCTGTTTCTGTCTTGTTCCAGTGAAAGGAAGGTGTCAAGGAAGAGGAGGAGGTAAGCTGTTCGTTTGTGTTCAGAGAGAGAGAGAGAAGAGGGGGGATGGAGAAAGACAGAGAGGGGGGGTGGGAGAGAGAGAGATGAAGGGAGTGGTAGAAGAGGAGAGGAGAGAGATGGGGGGGGAGAGAGAGAGAGAGAGAGAGAGAGAAGAGAGAGAGGAAGAGAGGTGGGAGAGAGGGTATAGAGAGCGACACACAGAGAGAAAGAGGGTTGGGAAGAGGAGAGAGAGAGAGAGAGAGAGAGAGAGAGAGAGAGAGAGAGAGAGAGAGAGAGAGAGAGAGAGAGAAGAGAAGAAGAAGAAGAGGAAGAGGAATATAGGAATAACACTTACAAAACATGGTACACATAAACACTACCTTAACCCCAACTACACTTCCTTTTGCCCGTCCCATCCTTGTTGTAAGATGCATGAGGTTGCATTCCTCAGTAGACCAGTGTGGAGCTCTGATCAAACAAATCCCTTCAGAAAGGCCAAGATGTTGAGATTGTTTCTGTTTACCTAGAGAAGAGAGAGAAGAGAGAGAGAGAGAGAGGAGAGAGAGAGAGGTCCCCGCCGGGGTATGAATTAGGAGTGCGGAGTGACATGTTTTCATAAGCGCCTGGTTCTGCTCAGAGGCGTCAGAGTTGAGAGTGAGGTACGGGTATTGTCATCTCTCTCTCTCTCTCTCTCTCTCTCTCTCTCTCTCTCTCTCTCTCTCTCTCTCTCTCTCTCTTCTCTCTCTCTGTGCGTGTATTGCCCCCACCTCTTTTTTGTGTATGAGAATTATGTGAGCTATGTGTTTATCTTTTGTATTGTTCTGTTTTGTTCTTTCTTTCATTCTTTCTGCATTTCTCCCTTTCTTTTTCCATCTCTTCCTTTTTTTCTGTCTTCTTTTCCTCCTTTCTGCGCGTAAAATTTCTTTCACTTTCTTTTTTCTTTCACTGAAAAAAAAAGAAAAAATCTGCCCGTCTTTCTTTCTATCTTTCTTTTCTTTCTTTCTTTCTTTCTTCTTTCTTTCTTTCTTTCTTTCTTTCGCTTAACTGTTGTTAAAGACTTTCTTTCGTTTCGTTTTCCTGCTTTTTATGCTTTTATCTAAGATTCTGTTCCTATTTTTTCATTTTCCTTTTCTTGCTCTCTTGCTTTTTTTTTTATTTTTTTATATCTCCTTCTATTTGTTTATTCATGTATATATTTACTTATCTATTTTTTTATTTACTTATTCATTATTTTATTTATTTACATATTTATCCATATATTTGTGTATTTATTTACTTCTGTGTTTATTTCTTCATTTATTTAGTGAGTGAGTGAGTTACTTAGTATGTTAATAGTCAGTTAATAGTCGCTAGCTAAGGCGTAGTTAACTTTTTTTTTCTTTTATCTATTTATCTGTTTGTTTATTCATTTATCTATGTATTTATCTATCTATTTGTTTTTATTTATGCTACTTGTGATCTCTTTAGCGCATTCTTATGTTTGTTGTTGTTCACGTCCAAAAACGACGTGAACACAGTATAATCACGAGTCTATTTGGTACTCACGTGGAATAAATGTCACTTTGCATTCCATTTCATGTGTTCATTTTCATTTTGACTTTCTGTCTTTCCTTCGTTTTCTTTTCTCTTCTTAATTTTCATGTTGACCTTCTTTCTTTCATTCTGTTTCTTTTCTCTGTTTCACTTTGTCGTTTGTCTGGTCTTTCTCCCATTTA
>CM065734.1:25259998-25267498 GCA_033310375.1 Conus canariensis | reverse complement strand
TTTTCTTCTTCTTCTTCTTCTTCTTCTTCTTCTTCTTCTTCAATTTGGTTTTGTTCCTTAACAACATGTACTACTATTACTTCTCCTTTCCTTTCTTGTCTTCTATCTCTACCTGTTTTTGTAAATGAAGAATAAATGAAAAGGGATGGTTAATATCAAACAGTGATACAGATGATGTCAGAAATCTCAGAGACCCATTGTTTATTTGTTTTTAGTGAAATGAAATGAGAAACAAATCAAAGCTAGAACAGCTGTCTTACAATCTGCAATATGGGTAGCATTTTTGTAACACCGATTGCGCAACCCACCCCATTCCCTCTTCCTCAGACAAGTATCAAACATGCTTTACTCATGTATTACAGGACAATAATAGGAGAATGTTTTATGCGTATTTTTACTATAAAAAGAACAACATAAAAACGAGAAAATACATTTTTTTTAGTATCCGGGTAAAGCATGCATGTGCATGCGTGCATAATGTTTACGCGCGCGTGCGTGCGTGCGTGTGTGTGTGTGTGTGTGTGTGTGTGTGTGTGTGTGTGTGTGTGTGTGTGTGTGTCTGTGTCTGTGTCTGTGTGTGTGTGTCTGTGTGTGTGTGTGTGTGTGTGTGTGTGTGTGTCTGTGTGTGTGTGTCTGTGTTTGTGTGTGAAATAGAGAGAGAGAGAGAGAGAGAGAGAGAGAGAGAGAGAGAGAGAGAGTGCGACAGAGAGGGTTGCTGAATAAAGGGTAAAGCCAGCTTACTTAGTCTTTAGCAAAGGCGTTTCAGGAGTATGCAGGGGCAGACTATTTTGTGCAAGGAGGACAAATGTGGTGGTGTCTCAGTTTCCTTTTGACAGTATCATCTTCAGTGAGTCGGTAACAGCCAGTGGAGAGGAGGGCAGGAGAAAAGAAGTGTGTGTCTGTGTGTATGTGCGGGGGAGAGAGAGAGAGAGGGGGGGAGGGTATTTTTAAGGGGTCTGCCTTCCTCCAAAGCTGTTGATCGGGAAAGGGAAGGAATGGTGAAAGGGGTGAACAGAGGTGAGGGTGGGGAATGGTGCACTGTCGGAGCAAGGGGGTGAGGGAGACGGCAAAATGTTTCTGTTGTAGCAGCCCTGCTCTGGCCCAAAATGTTTCTGGACGGAAAAGCGGTAAATCTTCTTTCTGTTCAATGAGCAAACTCGGCCACCAAAGAATCAGTGAGTGGAGCACGTGAGAGGGCTAGGGTGAGGAGGTGGGGGAGGGGGGGGGGAAGCAGGAAGGGGAGGGGTATGGGAGAGAGGTGGGGTGAAAGGAAGCTAGTTTCAGTGCATATTATGCCCATGACCTACATTATTCACTTCCAATATGTTTTCGTCATTGTTTCTTTCCCAGAAAGTTCTCCTTAAAGCAACTTTTAGTTCATGGTTTGTATTATTTTATCTTGTTGTGCTTTAAAAAAAAATTACCTGAAATTCTGCCGGGTACCAGGGTAGGCTGGGAGTATGTGTGGGTGATGGTCCCGAACTCGCAGAATTATCCCGTACCTTTCCCCTTGTTGTGTTAGAAGGCGTGACAGGTACTGGAGGAGTAGAAAGGAAGCTGCTCTTTTTCTCTCTGTCTCTCTGCCTTTGCCTCTCTCTCTTTGTCTGCCTCACTGCCACTGTCTTCATTCTCTCTTTGTCACTTTCTGTCTCTCTTTGTTTTCTCTCTCTCTCTCTCTCTCTCTCTCTCTCTCTCTCTTCTTCTTCTTCTTCTTCTTCTTCTTCTCTTCTTCTTCTTCTTCTTCTTCTCTCTCTGTCTGTCTGTCTGCCTCTCTTACTCTCTCTTTCTGTCAGTCTCTGTCTGTCTGTCTGTCTGTCTGTCTGTCTTCTCTCTCTCTGTCTGTCTGTCTGTCTGTCTGTCTGTCTGTCTGTCTGTCTGTCTGTCTGTCTTACTCCCTGTGTCTGTCAGTCTGTCTCTCTCTCTCTGTCTCTCTCTGTCTGTCTGTCTCTGTCTCTCTCTCTCTCTCTCTCTCTCTCTCTCTCTCTCTCTCTCTTGGTGGTGTCTGATTGCAGTGTCAGTTGCTGGACTTTGAACAACTGCTGCTACTGAACAGCTACGCTCATCTATATATCCGCTTTTCAGATGTAATTTGAGGGCGTCCAAATGACCTGTGCGTGCTTCACAACTGCACTGCCTTCCAATTCGCCCTATCGTGATGCTGCACTGCCCACGAAACGGGCCGAACAAACACACTGATTTACGTTGCCTTATCGGTGCTGGCTTTGATGATAGGGCCAACCCTAATCACGCTCTGCATCGGCTTTGGCGGCCCAGAGATTACAGGAAAAAAATTTTCATCTGTCTTCATGTTTTCAATGCTCTTGTCCTTGCTTTTGCTTCAGTTCTTGTTCTTGGTTTTGTTGCCTCTTGGTTTCCTTCTACTTGCTCTTTTTTCTTTATCATCATCATTATCATCATCATCATCATCATCATCATCATCATCATCATCATCATCTTCTTCTTCTTCTTCTTCTCTTGTTCTCTCTCTGTGTTAATGTCTGTCTGTCTGTCTGCCTGTCTGCCTGTCTGTCTGTCTATCTGCCAGTTCTCTCTCTCTCTCTCTCTCTCTCTCTCTCTCTCTCTCTCTCTCTCTTAGTGTCTGATTGAAGCATCAGTTGCTGGACTTCAAACGGCCGCTGCTACTGATCAGCTATGCCCCATCAATATATCTGCTTTTCAGATGTAATTTGAGGACGTCGAAATGACCTGTGCGTACTTCACAACTGCACCACCTTCCAATTCGCCTTAACGAACTTAGTGCACTGTTTGAAACATGTGTCGCTAAAAACACTGATTTCGTGCCATTATCGGCGTGGGCTTAGATGATTATGGTCCAACCCTATCCGACCTGCATCACCTTGTGGAGCCAGGTACTACAGAAAAAAGTCTCATCTGTCTTCCATGTTTTCAATGCTTTCGCCCTTGCTTTTGCTATCATTCTTCATTCTTCTTTGTTTTTGCTCTCTTGTTCTCCTTCACTTGCTCTCTTTCTTCTTATCTTCTTCTTCCTTTCTTCTTCTTCTTCTTCTTCTTCTTCTTCTTCTTCTTCTCTCTCTTCTTCTGTCTGCTCTCTCTCTCTCTCTTCTCATCTGTCTGTCTGTCTGTCTGTTTGTCTGTATGTCCTGCCTGCCTGTCTGTTGTCTGCCATGCTGTCTGTCTGTCTGTCTGTCTCTTCTCCCTCTCTCTCGTCTGTCTCTCTCTCTCTCGTCTCTCTCTCGTCTGTCGTCTCTCCTCCTCTCTCTCTCTCTCTCTCTCTCTCTCTCCTCTGTGGTGTCTGATTGCAGTCAGTTGCTGGACTTGAAACAACGCTGCTACTGAACAGCTAGCCCATCAATATATCCGCTGTTTCATATGTAATTTGAGGGGTCCAAATGACCTGTGCGTGCTTCACAACTGCACTGCCCTTCCAATTCGTCCCTATCGTGATGCTGCACTGCCCACGAAACGGGTCCGAACAAACACACTGATTTACGTTGCCTTATCGGTGCTGGCTTTGATGATAGGGCCAACCCTAATCACGCTCTGCATCGCTTTGGCGGCCCGAGATTACAGAAAAAAAATTTCATCTGTCTTCATGTTTTCAATGCTCTTGTCCTTGCTTTTGCTTCAGTTCTTGTTCTTGTGTTTGTTGCTCTTGGTTTCCTTCTACTTGCTCTTTTTTTCTTTATCATCTCATCATTACTCTCATCATCATCATCTCTCATCTCTCTTCTCTCTCTTCTTCTTCTCTCTGTTTCTGTCTGTCTGTCTGTCTGCCTACCTGTCTGTCTGTCTGTCTCTTCTGCCTTCTTCTCTCTTCTTCCATTCTCTCTCTCCTCTCTCTCTCTCTCTCTCTCTCTCTCTCTCTCTTAGTGTCTGATTGAAGCATCAGATGCTGGACTTACAAACGCACTGCTACTGATCAGCTATGGCCATCAATATATCTGCTTTTCAGATGTAATTTGAGGACGTCGAAATGACCTGTGCGTCTTCACAACTGTACCCTTCCAATTCGCCCTATGTGAATGCTGTCCTGCACAACATGGTCGAACAAACACACTGATTTACGTTGCCTTATCGGCGTGGCTTAGATGATGGGCCAACCCTAATCACACTCTGCATCAGCTTTGGCAGCCCAGGGATTACAAAAAAAATCTCATCTGTCTTCATGTTTTCAATGCTTTCGCCCTTGCTTTTGCTTCAGTTCTTCTTCTTCTTTTTTTGTTGCTCTTGTTCTCCTTCTGCTTGCTCTTTTCTTCTTTATCTTCTTCTTCTCTCTTCTTCTCTTCTTCTTCTTCTTCTTCTTCCTTCTTCTTCTCTCTTCTTCTCTCTTCTGTCTGTCTGTCTGTCTGTTTGTCTGTACTGTCGCCTCCTGTTGTCTGCCCTATCGTCTGTCTGTCTGTCTCTTCTGCTCTCCTCTTCTTCTCTCTCCTCTCTCTCTCTCTCTCTTCTCTCTCTCACCTCTCTCTTGATTGAAGCATCAGTTGCTGGACTTTAAACAACCACTGCTACTGAACAGCTATGCCCACCAATATATCTGCTGTTCATATGTAATTTGGGGTCGTCGAAATGACCTGTGCGTGCTTCACACTCACCCTTCCAATTCGCCCTATCGTGATGCTGCACTGCCCACAAACAGGTCGAACAAACACACTGATTTACGTTGCCTTATCGGTGCTGGCTTTAGATGATAGGGCCAACCCTAATCACGCTCTGCATCAGCTTTGGCGGCCAGGAGATTACCAAAAAAAATCTCATCTGATCTTCATGTTTTCAATGCTCTTGTCCTCTGCTTTTGCTTCTTGTTCTTGTTCTCTTTGTTTTGTTTTTTGTTGTCTTGTTGTTTGTTGTTCTTTTCTTCTTCTTCTTCTTCTTCTTCTTCTTCTTCTTCTTCTTCTTTCTCTCTCTCTGTCTGTCTGTCCTGTCTCTCTACCTCGTCTGTCGTCCTCCTCTCTCTCTCTCTCCTCTCTCTCTCTCTCTGCCTCTTTTCTTCTTCTCGTATGTCTGTCTGTCTCTCCTCTCTCTCTCTCTTGGTGTCTGATTGAAGTGTCAGTGCTGACTTCAAAAAACACTGCTATTGAACAGCTAATGGCCATCAGTATATCTGCTTTTTAGATGTAATTTGAGGGCGTCGAAATGACCTGTGCGTATGCTTCACACTGCACTAGCCTTCCAATTCGCCCTATCGTGATGCTGGCTGCCAACAAAACAGGTCGCACAAACACACTGATTTACGTTGCCTTATCGGTGCTGGCTTAGATGATGGGGCCAACCCTAATCACGCTCTGCATCAGCTTTGTCGGCCCAGGGATTACAAAAAAAAATCTCATCTGTCTTCATCTTTTCAATGCTCTTGCCCTCGCTTTTGCTTCAGTTCTTCTTGTTCTTTTTTTGTTGTTGCTCTTGTTCTCCTTCTGCTTGTTCTTTTTCTGTATATTCTTCTTCTTCTTCTTCTGCTTCTTCTTCTTCTTCTTCTTCTTCTTCTTCTTCTCTCTCTGGTTTCTGTCTGTCTGTCTGCCTACCTGTCTGTCTGTCTGTCTGTCCATCTCTCTCTCTCTCTCTCTCTTGGATTCTGATTGATGCGTCAGCTGCTGGACTTTAAACAACCACTGCTACTGAACAGCTATGCCCACCAATATATCTGCTGTTCAGATGTAATTTGAGGACGTCGAAATGACCTGTGCGTGCTTCACCACCTTCCAGTTCGCCCTATCATGATGCTGCACTGCCCACGAAACAGGTCGAACAAACACACTGATTTACGTTGCCTTATCGACACTGGCTTAGGTGATAGGGCCAACCCTAATCACGCTCTGCATCGGCTTTGGCAGCCAAGGGATTACAAAAAATCTCATATATCTTCATGTTTTCAATGCTCTCACCCTTGCTTTTGCTTCAGTTCTTCTTGTTCTTTTTTTCTTTTTTGTTGCTCTTGTTCTCCTTCTGCTTGTTCTTTTTCTTCTTCTTCTTCTTCTTCTTCTTCTTCTTCTTCTTCTTCTTCTTCTCCTCCTCCTCCTCCTCCTCCTCCTCTCTCTCTCTCTCTCTCTCCCTCTCTCTCTCTCTCTCTCTCTCTCTCTCTGCCTCTGTGTTTCTGTCTGTCTGTATGTATGTCTGTCTGTCTCCCTCTCTCTCTCTTGGTGTCTGAATGAAACGTCAGTTGCTGCACTTCAAACAAGCACCGCTACTGAACAGCTAAAATCACCCACATATTCGCTTTTCCGATGTCATTAGAGGGCGTCAGAATGATCTGTGCGTGCTTCACAACGGCACTACCTTCCAATTCGCCCTGTCGTGATGCTGCAGTGCCAAACAAAACAGGTCGAACAAACACACTGATTTACGTTGCCTTATCAGCGCTGGCTTTGATGATAGGGCCAACCCTAATCACGCTCTGCATCGGCTTTGGCGGCCCAGGGATTACAAGGACAAATTTCCATCTGTCTTCATGTTTTCAATGCTCTCACCCTCGCTTTGGCTTCAGTTCTTCTTGTTCTTGTTTTTGTTGCTCCTTTTCTCCATTGGCTTGTTCTTTTTCTTGATGTCTTTGTTCTTGTTCTTCTCTCTCTCTCTCTCTCTCTCTCTCTCCTCTCTCTCTCTCTCTCTCTCTCTCTCTCTCTGGGAAAGGGAAGAAATCATGACAGGGTGTCAACAGGAGTGAGGGTGGGCAAGGTTGCAACAGCGTGAGAGGGCAAGGGAGGGTGATAAAAAGAAAAGTTTCTCTTGTTCAACGAGGCAGTACTAGAACTGCACTCACCCCCCCCCCCCCCCCCCCCAAGAAGTTTCTGAGTGGAGTAGCAGTTAAACTTACTCCCGTTCTGCAAACAAATTTGGTCACCAGACAGCCGGCGAGTGAGCATGTAAGAAGGAAGGAGTGAAGTGGGGGTTAGAATGGGGAGGGAGGATGGAGGGGAGGGGGTGACAGGAAGGGAGTTGCAGCGCATGTGACGGCTCATTGCCTATATTATTCACTTGCAAAATATTTTCGTCATTTTTGTTCTCTGGGATGCTCTCGTTAAGCCACTTTCAGATTCTTTCTACATTGTTTTTCCATCTTGCTTTATTTTTTTTTCATTTCGTTTAAATTTCCGCTGAGTGCTGGGGTTGGGGATGGGGATGGGGGACCAGAACCCGCAGAATCATTGTCTCCCTTTCCCTTCCTGTGTAAAAAGACATGGAAGTCTCTGTACCAGTGGAAGTGCACTTTTTATTCTGTCAGATACTCTCTCTCTCTCTCTCTCTCTCTCTCTCTCTCTCTCTCTCTCTCTATCTGTGTCGGTCTCTCTGTCTCTCTGTCTGTCTGTCTTTGTGTCTGTCTGTCTGTCTGTCTGTCTGTCTGTCTGTCTGTCTGCCTGTGCGTGTGTTGTGTGTGTGTGTGTGTGTGTGTGTGTGTGTGTGTGTGTGTGTGTGTGTGTGTGTGTGTGCTTACGAGCGAACGACCCCCTCCCCCTTCCGCCCGCCAATGTGTATCTCTGTCTCTGTCTCTCTGTCTCTCTGTCTCTGTCTCTGTGTCTGTCAGTCTGT
>CM065734.1:25247498-25249998 GCA_033310375.1 Conus canariensis | reverse complement strand
GCTACGTAAGTTTCATGCGTGGGCAGCATTTCTCCACTAACTTCGCTTTTTCAATATTTGTTTAAAGCTATTTTTGTTATTCTTTTGGTTTAGTTTCTAGGGTCCAGCTTATGTAAGTTAGAAGGAGTTATGTTCTTTCTCTCTTTTTTTTAAATACTTTTTTTTTTAAGGCGTTTGTTTACTCTTCGAAGACGTCCGGTAGTTCTTTTTCTCTATTGAAAAATTCGTAAGTTGTCTTGCGAAGGAAAAATTTCTCGATTTGCTTCGCCTTTTCAATCTTTTCTAAAAGATCATTTTTGCTATTCTTTTGATTTAGTTTCTGAAGTCAAGTTTATGCGAGTTGATTAGGTCATTAGGCGCCCATTGACCATGTTCTTCACTGATTTGCCAAGACAGCTCAGAAGTTATAGGATGTACATGGTTTTGCTGTGTTCGTTTCCTACCTCCCTCTCCCCCCCACATGTGTTATCAGACAAGATAGTCGAAATATGTTGCTGGTTTTGGATATCAGTTTCTCCTGCAAAATCTTACCCCCCCCCCCCCCCCCACCTCATCCCCCTCCCCCCTCCCCCCTGGTGCTTAGAGTTTACGTGTCCTTGCATTTGTGGATGCATCTTAGAACTTTATGGAACGTGCGTTGCCTGCTTGGCATGAATGTGATTGCACGGCGTTGTCAGTTGATCGTTCACAATGTTCAGGTGTTTTTTGTGGGGTTTTTTGTTTTCAACTTTTATGCATCTGTGCCACCACGCACGGCATCTTCTCTGAACGAAGGACTGATAAAGTGTCCTGTCCCCTTTGTCTTTTTTTTTTCTTTCCGGATCTGATCTTCAGATCAAAACCAAAATTAAATCACTTCGTTCTTGAGCTACAGTGCTTCTTTTTCCACAAAGTTACGCAACAGTTGGTTCGGTAGTTTTCACGTCGTTTGACTTAATCCGCACTTCCATTCGGGTCTGGACTAGTTTGTCCTTGGCCCATGTCTCATTTTTATTCACACAAAAATGTTGTTGCAGGCTGATTACGTAGTAGTTTGTGGGTTTTTTTTTTTCAATTAACTGTGCTGACAGACAAACAAACAAACAAACAAACGAACAAACTTCGGCAGATAAGAGCATACCTTTCTTGAAGCGGATAACCAAAATAAAAAAGGTTAAAAAAACAACGTTTTCAGGCGTCTGGCAAAGGTATCAGAATAAAAACGTGTCGTGTCTGAATGAGATAGGGGTGCGGTGGGGCGGGGTGGGAAGGGGGGGGGGGCGGACGGAAGCAAGGGGTTAGGGAGAGAGGGAGGGGAAGGGCGGGACAACAAGAAGATTTTTTTTTTCTTCTCCTTAAGTCGAAGGAGAGAATCTTCGATTGTCTTGGAGATGGATTGGAGCCGGAGCCGGCTAACTAACTGCACGTGCACCGCGACTCGTTCACTGTCACTCGAAGAGAGAGTTTCAGGTAGGGGAAAGTTAGGGGTATAGTTTGAAAGAGGGGTAATTTCCTCCCTTTACGATTGTGTGTGTGTGTGTGTGTGTGTGTGTGTGTGTGTGTGTGTGTGTGTGTGTGTGTGTGTGTGTGTGTGATCTGTCAAACATAACGAACGAACGAACAACCCAAAACGCAGAACTGCCACCAGTGATATTGCGTTTTTGCCCCCCCCCCCCCCCCCCCCCCCCTCTTGTTTGTTAATTTATACACAAACTTTTGAGAACGCACAAAACACGTACACACGCATGCGCGCGCGCGCCGCGCCACCACACACACACACACACACACACACACACACACACACACACACACACACACACACACGGCACGCACACACACACACACACCACACACACACACACGCACGCACACACACCACACAAACACACGCACGCACGCGCACACGCACGCACGCACGCACACGCGCACGCACACACGCACGCACCACACACACACACACACCACACACACACACACACACCACACACACACACACACACACACCACACGCATGTTAGGAACACGTGATGGAAAAAATTCAATATGGCCTAGGGACAAACCGAATAAGATTTGGTATGAATGCCTGGCGTTGATATGGATCAAACAGCGGATCCTAGGTCGCACAGTAACATTGACGGCTACTCGTGGAATAAGTCCTGCAGTCCATTCTAACGACTGCCAGAAATTACTCATCTAGACATCAGTTTTGTGTGGCATGGCTACTCTTTGGAAGGCCCTTCTACTTTAATACGCCACTCGATGAAAATGTAATGTCTTGATAGTTAACATCTCAGCAACAACAACAAAATTAGAGCAATTCTTTAGTGCGGTTGTATTGGTGATAAATCACACGAATTAATCTTTTTTTAAGTCAACAGTACATGTGAGCACCGAAGTGGAAGAGCAGGAAAAATCTTCAACAGGAGATCGAATTCACGCTTAAGGTATCTATGCGAAAAGGTACCTTGATTTCATGGATTTTGAGAACGCGTTTGATTCTACGAACCGAACCCCTGTGCGT
>CM065734.1:25222498-25242498 GCA_033310375.1 Conus canariensis | reverse complement strand
TTGCTGGGAGTAGTAAAACTTTCTAATGAATGACCTGTTACGAGAAGAAACATCAAGGGAAGATAATAACATCTGTTTTTCAACAGCAAGTAGTTACCTTTTCACACTTTATGGGTCAAACGAAGAGATCTAGAAAGTTGAATTTGATTTGATTTGAAGCGCATGCCAGGCGAACGTTCTACGTATGATCTTGATCTAGATAATTATGCATTAAAGGCGCATACTACACATAGATCACGGTCTAGACATGTGTTTATATATAGGCGCACATTTCACGCTCTCATGTTTTGGCATTTTCTGTCTGTATTTGAACTGTGTTACGCTGACTGCTGCGGCACCATTGCTTTGAACGTGCACACCAGAGGCATCTGTCCCATGAAAACGATGGTGCCACTCTGCCTGAATGCGAGCCCTCAAACAGATTACCCCCCCCCCCCTCCCCTGCTGATTATCGAACATCATCTGTCATATACTCCCCCCCCCCCCCCCTCCTCATCTACGCATACAATACAACATTTGAAAAGAGAGGGGGTTAGTTACCGCCCAAGGACATAGACAAACACAGTTCAGGACTAGGCACCTAGACTAATGTCTAGTCCTGTACTCTGTCTGTCTGTGTCCTTGGCGGTAACTAACCCTCTCTCTTTTCAAATTTTGCTTCATTTTCCGCCCTCAGTAACTCCATTTTGAAACTTCACATACAGTATTTTCACATGTTCATAGTGGACGATTACCGCTGGCTTCAACTTAAGAGCGTCAGATCAGAAACAAAGTGATATCAATGGTTTGAACCGTTCACGAAATGGTATTTGTATTTTGGAAGGCAGCGCTGTCTTCGATGTGTTACAGAGAATATCAGAGATGGTGTATAGTATGAAAAGGAGCAGAAGCGTGCACAGGAACACACACACACACACACACACACACACACACACACACACACACACACACACACACACACACACACACCACACGCACGCATGCACGCACTCACGCACGCACACACGCACACACACAACGCACACACACACGCACACACACACACACACACACACACACACACACACACACACACACACACCACACACACTTGTTGACAGTGATCTGAAGACCCTACGGGGCAACATATTAATCAGGACAGTATTTTTCTCACGGCATGTTATCTCGAAAGCGGCAACATCCATTCAACATCGGGTTCATTAAAACGAGTGTTTCACATGCGTCCCCGCGCGCGCGCGCGCGCGCGCAGCCGTGTGTGTGTGTGTGTGTGTGTCTGTCTGTGTGCTCGCACGCTGCTCGCGCGCGCGCGCGCGCGCGCGCGGGGCGTGTGTGTGTGTGTGTGTGTGTGTGTGTGCGCACACGCGCGCCTGCGTGCGTGTGCGCGCACGTTTGGTTTGTGTGTGTGTGTGTGTGTGTGTGTGTGAGAGAGAGAGAGAGAGAGAGAGAGAGAGAGAGAGAGAGGAGAGACAGAGACAGAGAGAGACAGAGACAGAGAGACAGAAAGACAGAAAGACAGAGACAGAGACAGAGACAAAGGCAGAGAGATTTAGTCATTGATTACGAGAGGCAGTCGATGTCACGAATATAAAGAGGTGGCGCTCGTTTCCATTATCATCTTGAGTTCACAGGCACAAAAGTCTTAAACCGATTTACATAAACTGAACTAGAACACCCCCACCCCAACTCCCATGTCGCCTTCCCAATTAATGTTATTACTGCCATCATCATCATCATCATCATCATCATCATCATCATCATCATCATCATCATCATCATCTTCATCATCATCATCATCATCATTATCATCATCAATACAATCAACATCTTTACCGTCATTATCATTCTTGTTCTTTTTCTTTTCTTGTTCTTCTTGTTCTGTTTTTCTTGTTCTTCTGTTTTCTTCTTCTTCTTCTTCTTCTTCTTCCTGTTATTAGTATTATCATTAATGCTATTGTCATTATTATTATTATCATTGTTGTTGTTGTTATTGTTGTTGTTGTCGTCATCATCGGCATCATCATCATCATTATCATTACTAGTTACTATTATTATTATTGTCATTGTTGTTGTTGTTGTTGTTCTTATAGTTATTATTATTATTATCATTATTATTATTATCATCGTTATCATCATCATTAATGGTGATGTGGTGGTGGTGGTAGTAGTAACAACAGTTGGTGGAGGTGGTGGTTGTTCTGTACGTAGTGGTGGTGATTGTTTCGTTGCTGTTGTTGTTGTTGTTGCTGTGGTTGTTGCCGTCGTCGTCGTCTTCGTCGTTGTCATCGTCGTCGTCTTCGTCGTTGTCGTCGTCGGAGAATTATTATTATTATTATTGTTGTTGTTGTCGTTGTTATTATTATTATTACTACTATCATCATCATCATCATCATCATCATCATCATCATCATCATCATCATCATCATCACCATCATCATCATCATCATTGTTATTATTATTATTCTTATTATTATTATCATGGTTATATTATTATCATTATCATTATTATTATCATTATTTTAATTATTCTCATTATTCCATTTCTTTAATTTGTTATCACTTTAATCTGTGTCTTCTTCTCTTCAATTTCTTTTCTCTTCTCTTCAGTTCCATTCCATAGTTTAAGGTTTCCGCCTATGCCACAGTCGGCACGCAGACTGAAAGGACAAGGGATTCCTTTTACGACCTTTGTTTCCATTGTTATAGATATCGCTTGTCCTGACTGAAGACCCGATAGGTCGAAACGCGTCGCGTCTCTTTGTATAATTTGTTTGTTTCTTAGTTTCGCGGCTCAGTAATTTATCATTTTTATTGCTTTTATGGTTCAGTTTTTTGTCTGCAGTCACCCCAGTTTGAAACAGACTGAATACGCATGCGCGCGTGCACACACACACACACACACACACACACACACACACACACACACACACACACACACACACACACACACACACAGTGTGGTGTTGTGCAGACCATGTCAGCTAGACATCCAGGGCCTGACTAAAAATAAATCAGTGTGTCGTCAGGAGCATATTTCAATCAAATGAGCATGTCTGCATTGCACAGAGAGAGAGAGAGAGAGAGAGAGAGAGAGAGAGAGAGAGAGAGAGAGAGAGAGAGAGAGTGGGCTAAAGCTCATTTTACTTAATAAGCGCCAATGAATTCAGTGCTCGCTCCTCTCTCTCTCTCTCTCTCTCTCTCTCTCTCTCTCTCTCTCTCTCTCTCTCTCTCTCTCTCTCTCTCTCTGTCTCTCTCTCTCTCTCTCTCCAGCGTGTGCATTTATGAGGAAGAGCTCAGAGAAGCAAAGAATGAAATAACACACAATTTCGAATTTCGTAATGCTGGCTGTCGTAATGAAATTAAATTTGCCTCGCTGCAGAATAGCCGTATACCCTCGGGGTAAGACAAACACAAATCAAGGGATACGCAATTTGATATTCCTGTGCGTTTCTTTATAAACGTTACCTTCTATGATGCACGTGTATTGTGTGGTGTGTGTGTGTGTGTGTGTGTGTGTGTGTGTGTGTGTGTGGAAGGCAGGGTTGGGGAGGGGGGGGGGGCTTAGCGGTGGTGAGCAGAAGGGAAAACAGAGATTTCCTATCTTTTTGAGCGCAGAACAAATAGTCACACCTGATCATCTTAAGACACAAGTGCCGAGGGCAGAGTAATCTACCACTGCAGATATGAATGCTTATCTCCCCCTCTCTCCCCCTATTTCTTCAATCTAAGACATAAGAGGAAGCTTTGTTTTATAATTGAATATTTCTTGCAGTCATTGCAACACCAAGCTGCTCTGTAAGTTGCTGGAATGGTGCTCGGTTACCTATCCTTGGAATGTATTAGTTTATTGTAATTTAGTCCCTTGCGGATTCATTCCAAGAACTGGCCCTCAGCACTTGTGTCTTAAGAGGTTATCTTTTTATGTTTTCTACTTTTCACAAGAAAATGTAGCTTGTTTTGCTCTTTCATGATTTTCTTTGCTTCTTAGGTGGCACCTTTGGTTGGTTTTTTGAAAACTCAACAAACATACTACGGTAGTGCACACCAGCCTTTTTCTGGGATAGCATTCGTCTTAAAACCGGAAAGGCAGAGAAGTTAAGTTACAAATTTTCGCGTCATTTCAAGAAAAACAGTCAGGTTTTGAAATACTGGTATCTGACAAAGAGTTACATGTTAGTGAGTTTTCTCTCTTTTGGAGATTGTTTCTCTCTTGGAGACTATAAACTTCACAAAGGCTTATTTTGAGAAACATTATTATTCCACTTTCACAAGTCAGTTAGACAGAGTAATCTGCCAGTCCGAATACTCATCTCGCCCCATTTCTTAATCTAAACATAAAAGAAAGCTTTGTTTTATAATTGAAAATGCATGCATTTAGATAGGCATTGTATTGTTCTTTCACTGTTCTGCACAGATTGCACGTTCTAATAATCTCCTTTACAATGGTTCGGGTTTGTTTCTTTTTGTTTATTACTGTATGTTTAGTAGAGTGAAAATATCACCTGCAACAGTAATCCTTCAACCATGTGCATTTCCGTCCCCCCCCCCCCCCCCCCCCCCCCCCCCCGCCGCAACTCGAAGACGCATGTACTCTTTTAACAAGGAGGGTGAAACCGTTATTTCTAAAACTCTTGCTTAACATTGGTTAACAGAATAATGCGTTCTCAGCAGTTTTATCACGTCTTTCTAGGTTCAGTGTGAAAGGCAATGGCAGAGAAGGGGGGGGGGGGGGGGGGGCTGCAGAGCAGCGGGGGAGAATGGGGAAGGGGCATAATATTCCCATACTTTTCGAAGCATGCATGAGGCGTACTCCCCTCTCAAGCGGCACTCAGAAAATGACTTTGTAATGCGTTGCGTGTTCAGACTGTGTCGTCTCCGCTTTATTTCCAGGAAGAAGAGCATGACGGAAGCGTGAGAAAGGGAGAGGACAGGGGTGGTGAAGGGCAGGAGAAAAGGAGTGGGGTGGGGGGGGGAGGTGGGAGAACGAGAGGAGGAATGGAGAGGGAGATAAACCGAGACAGATCACAGACATACATAAGACAGGCAGATATGAAAATAAAGACTGATTGTGATGGCTGCCATGCATTAAACGTTTTACTAGTATATCATACTACACCGTGAGCTATATACAAAGAGAGACAGCAGATTCAAGGCAGGTTAATTGATGATGTATAATTACAAATCAGAAGGAAAAACAAATGAAGAAAGGAATGACATCTTCAGACCTGTCATGTCCAAATAACCGCCTCTCTCTCTCTCTCTCTCTCTCTCTTTGAATTAGCTACAAGCAGATGATGGGCTGACAGTATAATTTGAATTTGTCTTATTATGTTTACTATCAATGTTCACACCCCTTCAAATGGGGCTTTGGCCTTACTGAATAAAATTCTGTTCTGGTCTGTCTCTCTCTCTCTCTCTCTCTCTCTCTGTCTCTCCCAATCCATACTCCATATCTTGCTGTCGTGTCCGCAGGTCATCTCTTAACAGGAGAAGGAATGTTGCCGGAGAGCAATTTTCTATTCCGATGACACGGTTCCAGACCACTAACGTGTAACGAATGACGTCGCTCCATTGTCATCCATCTTTATTGCCGATGGCGGTTTCCTTGCGTTGTGTGTTCCTTACTCGAAGTTTACCCCACTGCATGTGAGGGGCTAAGTCAGTTCTATGTGGGTTTCTCCAAATTATTCCCTTACCAATGAGAATTCTGGGTTCTAGGTTTTGTGTGATAATATATACATATTCTTTCGCACAACATACTATCACTTCGTTTCTTAGTGAGTGAGTAAGTGCCCTGTGTGTGTGTGTGTGTGTGTGTGTGTGTGTGTGGGCGCGCGCGGTGTGTGTGTGTGTGTGTGTGTGTGTTTATGAATTGTTGTTGTCTTGAATTTAACGTCTATCCACATAGTGATATTAGACAGGGGGAGGGGAGGGGGGAGGGAGGGGATCGGGAGGAGGAGGGGGGGAGGGGGACCGTATGTGTGTGTATGTATTTATGTCTTTTGGCTTAAGGGAACAAAGTCAGAAAAATGAGCATTAACAACAATTACAATCAACTAGTCTATAACAAATGTCCAACAGGTCTATGAAGTAAACATTTCGCAATATTAAACAAACTAGTAGCATTTTTGAAAACGCCTTCAATAAAATTTTCAGAAATCACTGGTAAGATAGGTCTTAACCTCTGACATTCAAAAATGATGTGTTTGCTAGAAATTTGTTCACCACATAAACATCTAACATTTTTGCTGTATTTTGTGATGAACGCATTAAGTTTTATCCTGTAAGATAGCGAACTAATCTGTCTGAATTTGATTACGTCAGTATGATTCAAATATAATTTGTTATCCAAACCACGAGAATCAATATACATATTCTTGGAGAGTCTATCTTTTCTCTGGGTATGGCCTTTAACTCTACTCCATACTGCTTGTTCCAGCAAATCATAACCCTCCTGAATGGATAAAGGAACATGAATTTCAGTGGATTCTGTGCCTTGCCTTGTGCCCTTTTTTGCTACTTTGTCAGCCCACTCATTTCAAGAAAATCCAGGATGTGAAGGAACCCAGCAGAAGGAAACGTTGGTCCCCTTTAAAGTTAAGATATGAATTAATTGACTGATTTCTAAGATCATTTTGTTTCTGGATGCAAAAACGTGCAGATGTGTATGCATGTTTGCATGCGTGAAAGTTCGCGCGCGCACGTGCGCGCCGTGTGTGTGTGTGTGTGTGTGTGTGTGTGTGTGTGTGTGTGTGGTGTGTGTGTGTGTGTGTGTGTCGTCGCATGTTTTTTCGTGAGAAAAGCAATGGTAGGAAAGTGGACTTGGTGCAGGAGGAGGTGGAAGCAGGTGGAATGAGGTCAGTGCCAATAAGTAGGAGGATGGGGAAGGAGCACTCGTTTTATGTATGCGAGGGACGTACCTCACTGTCCGGAGACTCTTGGAGAATGACGTTGTAATCTGTTGTCTCTATAGACTGCTTCACTCTCCATCATCCCAGGGAAGAAAATGGGATAGTAAGTGTGAAAGGGGAGGGAGAGGCGAGTGACGCTGGAGAGAGTCATAAGGAAGTTAGTGACGGGAGAGGGGGTGAGGAAGGGAACGGGGGGGGGGGGGGGGGGGGGGGGACGAAGGGGAACGGAGAAGGCGATGGACAACGACAGACCACACAAAGAAGCAAAGCAGTCAGATGCTGAAATTTGGAACTAGCACTGACATGTGTGTGGATCGATCTGGGATTGGTTGGCATGTATTACTGATATCAACAGAACTGCGTATTGTGCTTTGAATAACATGAGATCAGCGTCAGCTTCAGAAAGGGTGCTTCAGCCGCTCTGCTTGGTAATGATGAAAGTGAAAATAGCACAGAGAGAGAGAGAGAGGGGGGGGGGGGAGAAGAAAATCCTAAGGCCTGGGGGAGAGAGAGAGAGAGAGAGAGGAGAGAGAGAGAGAGAGAAAAGAAAATCCTAAGGCCTTGCTTGTTCCTCTCTCTCTCTCTCTCTCTCTCTCTCTCTGCCAACTACTTATCTGTTCCGAAACGGAAAGAATTTTGCCGCAAAGCAATTTTCTGACCCGATGATGCTTTCTATCCCACTGACGCGTGACGAATGACGTCGCTGCATTGCGATCCATCTCTGTCGCCCGAAGCGACTTCCACACCTTTGTTCATTCGTTACTGGAAGATCGCCCCATCCCATGCAATGGGCCGTTTCTCTTCGTGTCAGTTGCCTTTAAAACTATCTGCTGACCAGCAAGAGCTTTGACCGCCTTGGGACTTCGCGCTGGCTCGCGTGTCGACACACATTGTTTGGTTATCATAGCATTGTTGCATTCACGGTTCCTCTCTGGCTTTGTAAAAAAAAGATTAAGCGACTTTTGCAAGCTGTCCAATGTGTTCGTGGATAGTTTGTTTTCTGCAGGAAGAATTTTTAGTTACAAATCTGATAGATATCAAGATGAAGCCAGGATGTACTTCTTTCTTTTCTGTAGGAAGAATGTAGTTACAAATCTGATAGATATCAAAATGAAGCCGGGATGTACTTTTTGTTTATACCTCAAAAATTTTCGAAAGCGATTATCGGAATTTGCCAGATCACACGGACATGTTTCATCTGTATCTCAAAACACTACTAGCAATTAATCCAGATATAAAAGAATGATAACAAGAGCAATAACATTAACAGCAGCAGCAGCAACAGCAACAGGGAGGCAATGTACAGAATGATACGTAAACGTTATGTTCTTATATTCATCCAGGAACAGATTTTGCCATGTGCATGGAATTGTCTCAGGTCATGTTCCAGAATACAGCCCAGGGGTATGGGTAGCCGTGTCACCGTGTAACTGCCTTCATTTTTAAACTGGCCTCGTGGCTTGCCATGGGCAAAACTGGCCCCACAGATGCCATTCTTATTGGCACCATTTGTTGTTTGAGAGAGAAAGAGAGAGACAGACACACAGACAGACAGACACACAGACACACAGACTGACACATAATAGACACACAGACACACCGGCAGACAGACAGACAGACAGACAGACAGAGAGAGGAGAGAGAGAGAGAGAGAGAGAGAGAGAATTTGCATACTGAAGGTAATAGACAAATCGTTATTGCTCCTAACACGCACCCTTTAGTCTTAGAAAGGAGGTACAGCGACCGCAACAAAATGTAGCGATTTGAGAACATCAGAGAACACCAATACAAGAATTTGAATGACAATGCGATTTAATTGAACACACACACACACACACACACACACACACACACACACACACACACACACAAGAGAAGGGGGGGGGGGGGGGTCAGGAAGCAGCAACAATCTAGATGCCAACTGACGTCGCCAGAGACTGAAGTCTATTGTGTCCTCTGTCTGTGGTCGAACAAGACTTGACACGACTCGGTACCTTCCCCCTTTCCCCGCTCCCAAAACACATGAAACGGAACCTTTCCTGCCATCAAAGACCATTATGCGACGTCTGGTTCCAGCCCAAGCAATGAGCTCCAATAGCTTAAAATCAACGTGAATGATTGTCTCATCCACCAAAGAGCATCTATTCTGGAGCATCTAATTGTGCATGTTCCACATTCTGCGAACTCCAGGAGACATTGAAGGAAAGAGAACCCCTGTCCCAAAGAGCTGAATGGGAGGACAGCCGTACCAAAAAGAATGTAGATATGAACCAGCGTCGAAAGGCGTCTGAGCAGATGGTTCAAACTGTTGTGTTCTAGATAGACTACGATGGTTTCCATATATGGGATGCACTGCCAGTCAAGGACTATTACATTCATAACCCCTCCCCCCCCCCTCCACACACACACACACACACACACACACACACACACGCTTTTTCATTTCCGTTTTCTTTCTCTCCCCCCCCCCCCCCCCCCCCCTCCTCCCCTCTTCCCGTTCCAACCCCCCTCTCTCTGTCTCTCTGTCTCTGTCATGTCTCTCTCTCTCTCTCTCTCTCTCTCTCTCTCTCTCTCTCTCTCTCTCTCTCTCTCTCTCTCATATGAAGAATGACCTCTGTAAATGATTAGACGGGATCTAGAATTTTCTATAATGACAAGGGGATCTCGGTTTGTTTTCCTGAAGGAAAGAAGGGTATTTATTTATCTGCTATTAACGGGATGGGTCAACATGAGACTCTGCTGGAGGAAATAGATGTGTGATAAGGAACGATATGCATTTTTTCGTAATGAAAGAAGGGTTCTTATTTGTAACAACGAGTATCATTATCATCAAGATGGATGTGTTTGTAGTGAATAAGGGATGCATATTAGTGTGTGCGTATGTGTGTGTGTGTGTGTGTGTGTGGTGTGTTGTGTGTGTGTGTGTGTGTGTGTGTGTGTGTGTGTATCTGTGTATGTGTGTGTGTGTGTGTGTGTGTGTGTGTGTGTGTGTGTGTGTGTGTGTGTGCCAGAAAGAGACAGAGAGAGAGACAGACAGACAGACAGCAGACAGACAGATAGAGACAGAGACAGAGAGAGATGAAGTAATATTATCTATTTCAGACATAGGGAGGATTCCTATTTGTTTGCAATAAAAGGGAGAGGGATCTCCATTTGCATGTGATGAAGAGAAGATTTATTTGTTTTCGAAGAGGATGTATAATGAATATATGTTACATACAGAAGAATTATGTTTGTAATGGCAAGGAGGATCTTTATCAACGTGTGACAAGTGGAAGATCTCTGGTGCAGGATCTCCACTTGTCTTGTTCTATGGAGGATCTTCATTTGCTTTCAACGAATGGAAGATCTGTCACTGTCTGCAACGTCGGAGAAATACCTGTTTATAATGCAGGGGGATCCTTACTTGTGTGCACTATAAGTAGGAACACCAACGACAACAACAGCAATAGCAACAACAGCAGCAGCAGCAACAACAACAACAACAACAAACTACCGGGATTTAAACAGGTCACTCAGCTAGGAATAGCACTTACTTGGCGCTTTCGACAGACCTCCGTCCGTCTTCTTCAGGGTGGTGTGGTTAAATATCTTGTAATTAACAAACGATCCTTCTTTGTCTGTATCGTAAGGATCTATACAAAGAAGGGAGGATTTCCATCCGTCTGTATTATAGGAATGATCCATAATTTCGGTAACGTAGTGGTGATACTAATTTGTCGCGTATAAAATATCTTTATTTCTCTGTGTGGAAGAGAGGACCTCAGTTTGTTTGAACTATGATCATGGGGGATCTTTGTTTGCCTGTAGTTTAAAGAGGATCTTTATTTGTCCGCATGGTAAGGAGGATTTTTGTAACGCATGGAGGATTTCTTTATTTGTCCTTTTTAAAGGGAGGATTTCCATCTATATTGTAGGGGGGGATCTTTGGTATCCTGTTGCCAAAGATCTTTGTTTGTCTGTCATGAAGGAAGGTTCTGCGATGATAAGAGGACCCATGTAATGCAGAAGAATTTCAACATATTTTTGTTTGGGGGGGGGGGGGGGGGGGGGAGAGAGAGAGAGAGAGAGAGAGAGAGAGAGAGGAGGGGGGGGGAGAGAGCGATCACTACAATGGAAGAGGATGGGGGATCTATTATTTGTGGTGAAGGGATGATTCATACTTGTTCTGAAGCTGGAAACATTCTTTGGTCAAAACAAAGAGTCTTTATTTGTCCGTGATGACAGAATGGTTTTGCCTGTGATAAAAAAAAAGGGGGGGGGGGTCTCTCCTTGTAATAAAGGAGGATATCTGTTAGTCTGTATTTATGGAGGGTCACTTTTTTTTGTATGTGATTTAAGAAAAGAGCACTATTTGTCTTTGATGGAAGAAGGATATTTATTTCTATGCAGCGTAAGAGGGCCCTTTGTTTGTCTATACTGAATATAGGACCACTGTCTGTAACGAATGGAGGATATCTTATATAACTGCACTGAGAATAGAAAGCCCATCTGAAAGGGAGAGAGTCTGGCTGAAAAGCGGGGAGCAGGGAGGATCATGTCATCATTAGGAGAGGATCCATGCTCGCAGTGAAGAAGGATGGCTCTTTTAACAGACAGGAGAGTCTGTTTTTCTGTGTATTGGAGGGACGATCTGTATTTGCCTTTAATGAAGGTAGATGACTGATGATCTTGTTGTTGTTGTTGTTGTTGTGTTGTTGTTGCTGATTTGTTGTTTTGTTGTTGTCGTCGTGGTCGTCGTCGTCGTTTTTGTTGTTGTTGTTGTTGTTGCTGCTGCTGCTGTTGTTGCTATTGCTGTTGTTGTCGTTGGTATTGTCGCCGTTGTTGTCGATGGTGGTGGAGGTGATGGTGGTGGGATGGCGGTGGTGGTGGTGGTGGTATTACTGTTGTTATTGTTGTTGTTGCTGCTGCTGCTGCTGCTGCCGCCGCTGTTGTTGTTGTTTTTGTTGTTGTTGTTGTTGTTTTCCCTTAATGAAAACAAAATCTTTACGTGTCTGCAATGATGGGATGATCTGGACTTGTCGGCGCTGAAACCAACTCCTCTGTCTCCAAGGAATGGAGGATCTTTTATTTCGTCAGATAATGAAGAGCGGAAGGAGGTGAGACGGTGGATGATCAGGTGTGACTATTTGTTCTGCGCTCAAAAAGACAGGAAGTCTTGTTTCCCTTCTGCTCACCACCGCTAAGCCCACCCCCCCCACCCCCACCCTGCCTTCCACACAGACACCACCAACACACACACACACACACACACACACACACACACACACACACACACTGTTGTCAGCTTGAGCGGGATAAAGTCTTAAACGAAAACTACACGGCTACTAAACCAGAACGTCAATACCGACAACAGACTCCCACGCCCACCTCCTCAATATTTAACATTATGGGAACACATTCGCTTCAATAGCTACAATCGTTTTTCTTTCAACATAAAAACAAGTGTTTATAAAAAAAAAAAAAAAAAAAAAAAAAAAAACAACCGAGGTTATACTTGCTGTTTGCAGTGAAAATATGTTTTACCCGTGGAGGGGGAAAACGTTACCACGTGAAAGCAGCTAATTCATCTATGTGAAAAAATCAAATCATCCCGTGAAAAAGGTAGCTGTAAATAAGACAGCTGTTTATCATGTACAAACAGCTGATGTTCACGTGGAAGTAGCTGATTATTACGTAAAAATAGTTCCATGTCATGTGGCAAAGGAGCCGTTGCAAAAATAAAAAAACAATAAAACCACTAATACGCTAATTATTGTGTGAAAACAGCCAAAGCAGTTGATAGTAGGGAGAAAAAAAAAGCTATCATGTTGAGACAATCCAACCATCATGTGACAACAGGTGTCGTGTGAAACAACTACCACGTGAAAGCGGGTAATTACAAATGTAAAAACAGCTAACCATCATTAGAAGAGATACCTAATTATCAGTTGAAGGCAACTTATTGTAACATGAAAACAGCTTACGACCTTGTAATCAGCTATCATGTGAAAACAGGTGATGTTCCTGTTAAATAAACAACTATTACCATAGAAAACCAGCTAATTATAATGTGAAAAGAACTGGTCATTATGTAAAACGAAAACAGCTATTCTTGTGTAAAAAACATGTAAATTATCATGTAGATTTGCTAATCATGCGTGATAACACCTATCAAAGGAAAACGGCATATACGATGTGACAACTGCTAAATATCCTGTGTTTACAATTTTCATGTGGAAACAATTATGTCAACCGAGAATAACTACGTTTTTTTACGCGGTAGCTGGCAGTCACAACAACTATTTTCACCTTAATAGCTACTTTCATGTTAAATTTAACTAGTTTTGCGTGATAACTATCTACGGAGACAGGCTTGTGTTTCAGCAGATTTTCCTCTTCTCCCGTAATTCCAACGGTAAGTCGCTGGGACTTTCGCCCTGAAGAATGACTTACTATTTTACTTTTTAGGTCTATCTGTCGGCTCTGCGCGAAGGCATGATGGGTCGTCTCCGCAACAGTTTTCCTTGTCCATTCTACGATACTGTCATTTCATTTTTTTTTTTTTCTGTCTTGCTCTCTCATCTCATCTTTCCATTGTTCCCTGCAGGCTTTCATAGCAAGACCACTGGATTTTGCAACATGCCAATACCAATGTTGTTTTCTGAACTGATGTCAAGTGATAAACCTGTCAAAAATTTCTGCGCATAGGCGCAGTAACAGTTTATAGAGAGCACATGCTGTTCTGAGTAATATCAATTACTTGCCTATGTTAAGAATCTTTCTAGAAATCGGTCAGCACCCTGCACGAACGTTTGAACAAACTTCGACCAAATTTGGTAGGGGGGGTGGGGGTTGCAGAATATGAATTCAAAACAGGTTTAGTACGTTTTGGAAACAATCTAGCCGTGGGGGGGGGGGGGAGGGTGGGGGTGGGGGGGTGGGGGTTGTAGAATACGAATTCTAAACAGATTTAGTACGTTTTGGAAACAATCTACAATGAGGATCTTGTTTCTATAGCGAATCCTGGATTAGGTTGGCAAGATTATTACAAATCTTCTTTTGAACATAAACACTGTGGAATTATTGCTACAAGCAGATAACTGTCAATGACGTGATATGTTTCCTTGGAATATCACAATGTTCTGATGATAAAACCTTGACATTTCATGTTTCCATTCTATATGGAAAAAAAAAATTAAAAAAACTACAAGGGAAATAACTTTTTTACTCCCTACATACTATTACCTCCCTTGAAGGAAAAAACATTTTGTATGATTTGTTCGACTTTTAAAGGGGTTGGCGCCCAAAGGGAAGCCTTTCTAGCTGTTCATGTCCTTGTGTGAATTCCTTCATATAAGTGCTCTCTTATGGTATATGTGTTCCTTTTATTTTATTAACAATATCTGCGCCACCTTCTTCCGGTTATGGTCTATGACTAAAATGTAACTCTGAAACTTCTTTTACCGTAGATCATACGGAATTTGTCTTTCAAGTTTCCTCTCTGCCTCCCTCCCTCCCCCTCCCCCCCCCCTCCCCCCCCCTCTCTCTCTCTCTCTCTCTCTCTCTTCCATTTACTTCTATTCTTTCTCCATCTCTTTCTCCCATCCCCAGCCCTTCCTCACTAAGATATATCGGAAAAGCACACTCCTACTTGCGCGTACACACACGCGCACAAGCACGCGCACTCATTCACACTCACCCCCCACACACACACACTCTCTCTCTCTCTCTCTCTCTCTCTCTCTCTCTTTATCTCTCTCTCCTTTTCTCTTTGTCTCTCTCTCCACTCACACACACACATACACACACGCGCGCACACACATAGACACACACACACACACACACACACACACACACACACACACACACACACACACACACAGGGAGAGACAGACAGACAGAGACAGAGAGAGAGAGAGAGCGAAAGAGAGAGAGACAGACAGATAGGCACACACAGACACTTCTCTCTTCCTCACACACACACACACACACACACACACACACACACACACACACACACACACACACACACTATAACAGTGACAATAGGAGATGTGTCCGCAGGGCCTTCTCTGTCTGTGTAATACCACGTTGCCATCTTGAAAATGAAGGCAGCATTGCTATGGCACCAAGAATCCCTGTCTCCTCTAGGATGCATGTTGGAATACTGCCAGGAGCATTCCAGTCATATGTCGGAACTACTTCCTGAATGAGAGCCACATAAATGGCATCGGAGATCATTTTAGTTATAAAAAAAAAATGCTTCCAAAGCTTATCTGGGATTTGTAGAGTTTTTTTTTTTTTTTTTTTTTTTTTTTTGGTCAGTCATTTTGGAAGCTTCTACATCAGCAGCAGTTCACTTTTATAAATTCCTGAATTGCTTCTAGAAAGTATTCATGGAAAGCGAAGACGCTTTTCCTGGTGTATTTCTTAGACTCTCTCATCAAGGATCATTATTTAGCAGCCCGAAATATTGACGACGCAGATAATTATGACAAAGGAACCAGGAAACATCCGATACAACTTTCCTAACAGAACGGTAAGGGAAACGAAGCACGCTGACAACGTCACCAATTTAAATCTGCATCATCACGCAAACACCAGACCCCGAGGGGACGGACTCCTAGGTGGACGGCAGATAACTCAGAGAGAGAGAGAGAGAGAGCTGGCAAGACAGAAGCGGCCCTTTGCATGGAGTGAAGCAATCTTCGAGTAACGAGAGAACAGCAGCAGAAAGGAGGCCGCCGCTGGCGGAAGAGACAGATGACAAAGACGGATGTCATTCGTTAACACGTCAATGCTTCATCAGATAAGAAAATTGCTCTGTGGGAACCGCCCTCCAGCTGGGAACTACTTTGAAAAATAGAAAGATGCAAAGACTAGATTGGAGCTCGGACAAGTGAGTGTGTGGTGTGTGTGTGTGTGTTGTGTGGTGTGTGTGTGTGTGTGTGTGTGTGTGTTTGCTTGTGTGTGTGTGTGTGTGTGTGTGTGTGTGTGTGTGTGTACGCGCGCGCGCACTGTTGTGTGTGTGTGTGTGTGTGTGTGTGTGTGTGTGTGTGGGCGCGGCGCACGATGTGTGTGTGTGTGGGAGGGGGTGTGTGTGAGTGAGTGTGTGCGTGTGTGTGTGTGTGTGTGTGTGTGTGTGTGTGTGTTGTGTGTGGTGGTACGGATTCGCGAGTTTGCGGGCGTGTGTGAATGCATGCGTGTGTGTGAGCATATGGATAAAAAAAAAAGAGAGAGAGAAAGAGACTGACAGACAGACAGACCGATAAACAGACAGAGACAGACAGAGACTAAGATAAAGTGAGGGACAGACAGACATATATAGACAGACAGGTAGAGAGAGATAGGCAACAGACGGGCAGATAGGGGGAGAAAGAGAGGTGAGAGAGACAGACAGACAGACAGAGAAAGAGGGGGGGGGGGGGGGGGATCAATATCTTGTAACGAAATGCGAAAGTCAATTAGGTGAAAAAGACATGGATAAATGAGGGAAAACAGAGATACGAAAAAACAAACTAGAAGGTTTAAGAACAATGCAGTCACTCTATAAATGAGTTTCGCGTCAATGGCACCCTGGTTTGGAGAAATAAAATCGTATCTAGATGAAATCTTTCAGGGAAAATATGTTGATAGTTTCAAGGTTATTTGTGTTTCTCTTTTGAAATAACATAAAAGCAAATATGCACACACTGTTGATCGATCAAGCAGTCATCAACACAAACACGCACACCCGCGCAAACACACACACACACACACACACACACACACACACACACACAAAGTTATGTTTAAGCCTTCTTTCTTTGTTCTTTCTGCCTGTAACCCCTTGATTCATTATCTCCAACTCACCACACTTCACACCTCACTGTCAAGCCCTGCCCCCCCCCCCCCCCCCCCCCCCCCCTGCTGACCCAAATATAGTCGACCAGGAATTTTTTTTTTTAAACCTAAACCTGTGCTCTATCTTATGACCACCGTTTCTTTTTTTTCTTTTTTTTTTAAAAGATTATCAATATATCTATTTACTTTTTTATTTCATTCATCACCTATTATTTTATGCATTTATTTATGTTTCAAAACACGCAGTGACTGAGGACGGAAAATGAAGCAAACTTTGTAAAGAGAGGAGGGTTAGTTACCCGCCAAGGTCACAGATAAACACAGCACAGGACTAGACACAATGCAGGCGGCCATGTTTGATTTGGAGACGAACAGGAAAAGCGGAGAGGCTAAGTGGCTACATGTTCTTCCTGTCACTGTCCTAAATGTTATTTGTTTTCGCCTGAAGAAGACCCAAGAGGTCGACATGCATTGTGTCTAGTCCTGTGCTCTGTTTGTCTGTGTCCTTGGCGTTATTTATTTATGGGTTTGTTTTTGTTTTGTTTTGTTTTTTTGTTTTACTGCGTTCTATCTTATCATCAATTGTTTTTCTGTTCATGGCAGGGAGTTCAGAACATTTGTATTTGTTCTGGTACAAAAACAGCTCTTGTAATTGCTCTTTCAAGAACCAAATCCCCTGTTATTGTGAGTGTATGATTGAAGCAAAAAAAACGGGGACGGATCACATCCACTACAATTAGGAACAAGGTGATCGGGATAGGGTGGAGACGGGGATGATGTTTGTATTGACAAATGTGCCCAAACGTGTCGGTGATTTGAGGACGAGAGGTTTGGGGGTTTTTTTTTGTCTCATTTTCTGCCTCTGTCTGTCTGTCTGTCTGTCTGTCTCTCTCTCTCTCTCTCTCTCTCTCTCTCTCTCTCTCTCTCTCTCTCTCTCTCTTGAAATTATTGTGTATTGGATCAAGTGCTTTTGCGAAAAATAGATAAATAGATGAATAAATGAGTAAACAAAATAAATGAATAAATGAGTAAACGTACAAACAAGTAAAGGAATAAACAGATGAATGAATGAATAAATAAATAAATAAAACCAGCACGGAGAGGGGGTAAGGGCGGAGTTGGTGGGTGGGCAATGTGGGGTGTGGGGAGAGAGGCGGGTTTTTGATGGAGACCACATGCAAAATTAACTTTGGAGACATTTGGGTTTTTTAATGACAATTGAGTTCTGGTTTATTTTGGAACTCTGTTTTCCGATCGTTTCTTATTCAGTTTTGGGGAAATGTGCATTTGAACCGGCAGAAGGAATGGGCATTAAATCGTCACTGTCTTCTGTCTAAAAGCTGCTTTCTTTCTCCGAAGGAGTTGCGGGAAAGGGGGAGGTGGTGGTGGTGGTGGTGGTGGGGGGGGGGGGGGGTCGTTGTAATTGCAGACCATTCATCATTTGATCGTCGTCAGCACATTTTTTTTTTTTTTTTTTTTTTTTTTTGCTGCACGCATATTTTATGTGACGATGGTGTTTTTTTTTCCCCAAAGAAAATACTTAATATCATAATTTTCATTATGTTAGAACTTCAATACATCTTATTTGTAAACATATTCTTTAGGTGAGCTTTATTCGATTGTATAATGCAGTGTTGATATATTCTGACGCATATAGGTATATGATGCGTTATTTCCATATCCTTGTTTATTCTGGTTCATAATAGGCCGCCTACACTATTGACGGGTAAGATAAATAAAGCAAATATTGTGAATTGGTTAGAATGTGTATGTATTTTATTCAAAATTAAAGTGATATGAAAATGATATTGTCAAATCATGTTTTCACCAACCAACAACACCTATCCCTTCTGCCCTTCTAACCCCTTTTCAACTGACCCTCAACCCCACCACTGCACCTTTCCGTACCCCCACACTCCCTATCTAATAGCCAAGGTGGGAAAGAAGTTGAAAGAAAGGTAATTTGGAGTTGGAATATTTTAGACACCCCAATGTCGCAAAAGTGTCATAGGTAACATTCAAAGCCATAATGCAGTCCTAAAGCATAATGCGGCTCGAGTGTTTATAAATTGTGAGAGATGCTATCGATGTATATAAATTGTGAGAGATGCCATCGATGTAAACCCCGCAAAGTAAGTGAAATGATCGATTAAAAAGGGTTGTCCTTTAACCCCGATTTTTTTTGTCTTTTAAACCCTGGTTTCGTTTTAAGAACAGATTGTGATGCAGCAGCCTTCTGGCCGCACGTTTCGACACTGACCGGTGTCGTCATAGTCGCAAACTGTGCCTGTAGGTACAGTACGTTTTCACTTCCCAACACGTTTTGTCAAAATGACATGACGCGTCTATAGAACCAGCTCGTACAGCGCGTTTCGTCGCTGTCTTTAGAGCGGACAAAGCATGTGCCGCGACAAGGGAGATGTGCAGCGGTAAAATTCTAGGGCGCAACAGGCCATCATTCATCCGCAGTGACCACTGGGCCATTTACACTATATCTGTTAAGCGTGAAGTCATTGACAGGCTTCTTTTAATGTAGATATTAGTCCCAGTGAACAGTGTGGCCAAATATCCAGTACTTTTTCCGTTCCTTTAAATGTGAACAATGTGCAAGCCATTTTTCCAAGCTAGTGTGTAAGGCGTATAAAATGTAGAAGGTCAGAGACCTTGTGAAGTCGAGCTGCGCGCGTGCATGTGTGTGTGTGTGTGTGTGTGTGTGTGTTGTGTTGTGTGTGTGTGTGTGGAGAGAGAGAGAGAGAGAGAGAGGGGCAGAGAGACAGACAGACAGACAGACAGAGAGAGAGACAAAGGGTTCATTAATCTGCTAAAGTGCTGGACACTCCTTACGTTACACAGTGACAAAGGATACTGTGTGTCAAAAAGCGCCGTCCTATGCTTAGACGGATTGTATTATCCTCCAGCGGCTGTTAAGAATTAAGGCGTGCAGGTACACCATTTGTCATGATGTAAGGTCTTTCTGGGATAAAGGCTCTATCAGATTCTCAAAAGATTAACTCTCTCTCTCTCTCTCTCTCTCTCTCTCTCTCTCTCTCTCTCTCTCTCTCTCTCTGTGTTGTTGTGTGTGTGTGTGTGTGTGTGTGTGTGTGGTGTGTGTGTGTGGTCAGCGCGTGCTGTCATGAGTGTGTGGGCTCGTGTGTGTCTGTAGTTCAAAGAATGCATAGCACTTAATTATCAGGTATAGCAGATTCTAAGTAGAAAGCCAGAATCACCGTAAATCAATGTTAACCTTGTTCTTTCTGTAAATCAGTG
>CM065734.1:25207498-25214998 GCA_033310375.1 Conus canariensis | reverse complement strand
ATTTCTATACAAGAATGGTATCAACATTTCAGAAACTTACTGGAAAAAGCTGATGATGACAATAATAGTATGGAGGAAACTTTGATTGATGAGCAGGAAAATGAAGTTTTCATACTTGACAGACCAATATCTAAAGAGGAGATACTGCTAGCCATAAGGAAATTGAAAAATGACAAATCTGCCGGGCCAGATGGTATGATTGGAGAATTTTACAAGAATTCTGGTGAATATACTTTGAACGTTTTAGTAAAGCTGTTTAATTTTCTGTTTGACTCTGGAATGTATCCTGATAGCTGGAGAGAGTCTGTAATTTTGCCTTTATTTAAGAAGGGGGATATCAACGATGTGAACAATTATAGAGGAATTTCATTAAGTAATCTTTGCAGTAAATTATATAGTTCTGTTATCAATGGCAGATTGAGTGAGTGGGTTAACTGTAACAATATAACTGGTGAACATCAGGGTGGGTTCAAAAAAGGTTACTCAACAATTGACCGTTTATTTACTTTACTAGCTGCTGTTCAAAAACAGTTTGCAAGTAATCAAAAATTGTATGTTGCATTTGTCGATTTTGAAAAGGCTTTTGATTCTATTTCTAGGAAACTGTTATGGCCTATTATGATGAAAAACGGAATTAAGGGTAAATTATATCGATGTGTAAAGAACATGTATGTCGAAGTAAAAGCAAAAATAAGATCAGGAGCAAAATTATCTGACTTTCTTATGTGTTCTCGAGGCGTTAAGCAGGGTGATGTTTGTAGTCCCATGTTGTTTTCTTTATTCATAAATGAGCTGGCATTAGAAATAATTGAAAATGGTAGACATGGAGTAACTTTCGATTTTTCAGAATTGTTCATTCTGAATTTCGCTGACAATATTATATTACTCTCCACAACGGTAATTGGACTCCAACGACAACTAAATAGTTTAAATTCAGCGGCAAACAGACTTGAATTAAAAGTTAATATGAAGAAAACTAATATTATTGTATTTCGGAAGGGAGGGTACTTAGCGCAGTCTGAGAGATGGACCTACGGGAATGAAAGAGGTGTTGTAGTTAATGCATATAGATATCTTGGAATATACTTCACAACAAAACTTAGCTTCAATGTTGCATGCCAAGACATCGTAAACAGAGCAAAGAAAGCAACAATAGCTATCCTTCACATTTTGTCTAAATTAGATTGTAATTCGTTTAGCGTTTTCGCTAAGTTGTTTGATTCACAAGTTCAGCCAATTTTGCATTATGGAGCTGAGATCTGGGCTTTCAAAACAAGTGTAATTATAGAGAAAGTTCATGTGTATGCATTAAAGCGCTTCTTAAATGTTGACACTAGAACTCCAAATGACATGATTTATGGAGAACTAGGAAGGTATCCAATTTATCTAAACTCGTATGTTAAATGCATTAAATACTGGCTGAAACTGACTAGAATGGATGAATATAGGATACCTTTTAAAGCGTACAGAATGTTGTTGTTTCCAGATGAAAAGGATAAGAAGACATGGGCTTCCAGGGTACGACAGTGTTTACATTCTTATGGGTTTGGATTTGTTTGGGATAACCAGGGTGTTCAGAGTGTATCTGGGTTTTTGAAATGTTTTAAAGAAAGGATTATTGACTGCAGATGGCAGGATTGGCATGGTCATGTCCATCATAGTGATAGTTTTATACAGTACAGATATTTTAAGAATACACATGAGTTAGAACCATATATCAATATAAAAATGAATAGATATATAATGAGTATATTAGCTAAATTTAGATTTGGTGTTTCTGACATTGCATGCCATCGTTTAAGATATTCCAACCCTGCCGAAGTTGAATCGGTTTGCCGTTTATGTGGTACAGCAAGGGAAGATGAAGTTCATTTCTTGTTATGTTGTCCTGCACTGCATAATCTCAGAACAAAACTTATTCAGCCAAAGTATTTTATTGAACCATGTCATTTCAAGGTAATATTACTGTTGTCGACAAGAAACAAACATTTCCTTTCAAATTTGGCTGTATATATTTATGAAGCTCAGAAAAGACTGCGAGCGGCTACCTAATATCCCAATTAATGATGTGCTTTAACTATTGTCGTGAATGTCTTTACTTTTTTCTACGTGTACCTTAACTTGCTTTGTTTGATTGTATGTATGCCCCTTCAGAATGGGGCCTTGGCCTTACATCTGAATAAACGTTCGCAATCGCATTCGCATTCTCTCCTCCTCTCTCTCTCTCTCTCTCTCTTCTCTCTCTCTCTCTCTCTCTCTCTCTTCTCTCTCTCTCTCTCCCCCAAACATACCACCCTTCCCTCTTCACTCTCAAACCCTACCTCCTCTGTTGACCCAAACGTTAATGAACTGGAAAGCAGAAAAAAGGAAGACGAGAAATACAGAAATATAAACAGACAGACAAACAGACAGAGAGACAGACAGACAGGCACACACACACACACACACACACACACACACACACACACACACACACACACACACACACACACTCGCTCACACACACACTCGCGCACGCACACACACACACACACACGCACGCACGCACGCAAGCACGCACGCACGTACGCATGCACACAACACACACCACACACACACACACACACACACACACACACACACACACACACACACACACACACACAGCATGACGGTACATTCAGCAGGGACTTCTTTCCATCTCCTAACCCTTCCGCCTCCCTTCCCCCATCACACCCCATCCACAACCCCCCTCCCCCTCCCCCTTCCCCCCCCCCCGCCCCCCGCACCTTTACCTGCTTCCCCACCTTTCTTGTAGCCCTCGTGGGAAACAAGGTGGCAGGAGCAGACCTTTGACATGTTTTGTCATATGCACTTGTGTCAACGTATGAACGTGTATGCATAACCGAACACTCAAAAGTGTGCACGCGTTTTGTTGACTCTGCTTGTCTGCAATTATATAATCAGCGTTGTCCGTAAACAGACTAAACATGCTCAGTATGTATAAAACATTTCTCCCCGTTATTCATGATATTCTTGTCTGTGCTCACGCGGTGTGTGGGTTACAAAAGGACAACAAGAAGGCCAGTATTATTGTTTGGAGTGAATGTTTCTGAGCCGCTGCAGAACCACGTCGTTCAATAGTCAGGATAAGTCCGCTTCTTCTTCTTCTTCTTCTTCTGACATTTGAACAGGGTTGAAATGAAGAAAATGATGATGATGATGATGCTGATGATGATGAGGATGGTGGTGGTGGTGGTGGTGGTGGTGGTGATCGTATTGATAATGATAACCATGATGACAACGATGATGGTGATCGTGATACTGATGTTGATAACGACGCGGTCAACGATGACGACGACGACGACGACAACGACAACGACAACGACATTGATGATGATGATGATGATGACGACGATAATAATGATAGCGAGAACGACGACAACGACGACCAGCTGAACGCTGGTTATAAATAATGAAAGCAGTTACAACAACGCAGACGACAACTACAAACTAGCCCTTTCAAAAAAAAAAAAATGAAGGAAATCAGACCAAGGCCATACCACTACTATATAACGTCTTGGCTTTCTGTTTCAGACTGACCAGTCGAGTGACCTGAGGTCCACTACAGTAGAAAAAGAATTCTGACGAACACCGCCAAGAACGGTTACTCTCTTCGCTTCGAACTCCCGGCTCGCCATACACAACAGAGGAACACATCCCAATAAGTGCAAAGTGTGTCAAAAGCGCACCCGACTGAGGAGAACGGAGAGTAAATAAGAACACCTTTTCATGCTCCCCCCCCCCCCCCCCCCCCCCCCTAACCTTGATACGCCCTTGTCTGCTCACGTAACTGCATATATGCAAACTTTTCTTTTCTTTCTTTCTTTTTTGTGTGTGTGTGGATAGCTCCATACAAAAAATAATTCTCTCAAGTGTGCTGCATAGTGTGCCCGGATTGTGAACGACGTGCTACGTCACTTCTTCAACACAACGGCGAAGATCGAAAGCAGCGAATGAGTTGATCGTCAGAGGAACGTGTTTGCCACGCGCACTTCAGAGTTTTTACGTGGTGAATCCTTAAGATCCTTCTGGGGAAAAAAAACAACACACAACCAAATTGAGTGTGGTTCAGCCAATATTTCTCCTGCATCATATTAAGTCATTGTGTTCAGAGTTCTCCAACGGTTTACAAGTATACAACAGTTTACGACAAAAAAGCAGGTGTTTACAGGTACCCAGTTTACAGTTCTTCAATAGCGTACAATTCTCCAGTTCACAGTGCTCTCCATTTTACAGGTATCCAACGGGTACAGTTCCCCTGTACACGGGCATTTTACGGTGTACACACCCGAAACAGTTACCAGTTCTCCAATTCACAAGTCTCCAACGCGTACAGTTCTCCAACATAGAGGTGTCCAACAGCTCACCCCAAATCTTCGTGAATTGTGTCGCGTGTTAATATTGTGAGGGAATCCGTTCGTTCTCCCACGCCAGCTACGAAGAGCTTTTCCGTGTGCCAAGCAGAGCGAGTGTTGGAATCGAGTTTTTGTTCAGTGGAAGTGTTAGAAGTGGGATACTTGGGTTGCATTCTTCACTCAACGTACCAGCGCCGCAGGTGGTGGAGTATCCGTGACTGGTGCGTTGACAGGTTGGTTGTGGTGCGTGCGTGACCTGCTTATTTCTTCTATTCATCCAGCCCGCCACTATAGAGCTGTACGTTCATTTGGTGTGTCGGGCAAGAATTGGAATAGCTTGTAGGCTAGTTAAGAGTCCTTGCTGTGCTTATCTCTGCGCCTTTGTATGTTTTTGTGCCGTTTGTTTTATGTCGTTTTGAAAAAGAAAGCTTGAATGCTTTTTGAAGAGAGAGAGAGAGAGAGAGAGGGAGAGAGAGAGAGAGAGAGAGAGAGAGAGAGAGAGGAGGTATATCACTGCATGCGTCTATGTACGCAACAGCCCATCTACTAAGCCATGAGACGACAGTGTGCAGGGTTTTCAGCCAGAGAAATGAATAGATAAGTAAATCAATAAGAACAGATTTCACACGTGGGTGTAATTATGCAGCTGTCTGACCTATACCCTAATCCAGCGCAATAATCAGGGCAGAGAGAGAGAGAGAGAGAGAGAGAGAGAGAGAGAGAGAGAGAGAGAGAGAGAGAGAGTTTGAAGAGAAAGAGAGAGAGAGAGAGAGAGAGAGAGAGAGAGAGAGAGAGCTTTTGTGGATAACAACGCTGCCCATTCATTTGCTCATTTATAATGCAATGCACGTTACGTCTGCCTACAGATCATTGTAGTCGGCCTCATCCTTGCCACATAGTCCCCAAATTCATTTTCATTCCGACATCTCGTGCCACATTAGATGCCCAGCCAGCAACCACGGAAGCAGTTCTAGTGGGAATCGGGTGGTCCTGTCGCCAATGATTTCTCTGTCTCGTCGCTCAGCATCCTCGCGCCTCTACGACATCCTAATCACTGTCATCAACATCATTAAAATATAGTCATAATCACCATCGTCCTCGTCATCGTTATCGTCATCATCGACACCATCGTCACCATTACAGTCTTATCAATCGGTGGGTGAACGAGAAAAGAAAAGAATTGAAAGGTCTTTGAAAAGGAAGAACATCGAAACTGAGACCAGTAAGGGAGAAACACACGGCAGAAAGAGGAGAGGAGGAAGAGAAGAAGAAGAAGAGAGAGAGAGAGGGGTGGGGGGTGGGGGGGGGAGGTATCGCTGCATGCGTCTAGTCTATACAAGCAACACCTTATCTGCCAAGCCATGAGACGACAGTGCGCAGGGTTTTCAGCCAGAAAAAAATGAATAGGTAGCTAAATAAATCAGAACATACTTGATACGTGGGTGTCTTTATGTAGATAGATGCCTGAGAGAGAGAGAGAGAGAGAGAGAGAGAGAGAGAGAGAGAGAGAGAGAGAGAGAAGGAGAGAGAGACAGACAGACAGACAGACAGAGACAGAGAGAGAAAGAGGAAGTATCACTGCATGCGTCCACACACGCAACACCCCATCTGCCAAGCCATGGGACGACAGTGCGCAGGGTTTTCAGCCAGAGGAATGAATAGGTAGCTAAATAAATCAGAACAGATTTAATACGTGGGTGTCTTTGTGTAGATGCCTGACCTACACCCAAATCCAATGTAATGGTCAGACCAAAGAGAGAGAGAGAGAGAGAGAGAGAGAGAGGGAGAGAGAGAGAAAGAGAGAGAGAGAGAGAGCGAGAGAGAGAGAGAGAGAGAGAGAGAGAGAGAGAGAGAGAGAGAGAGAGAGCTTTTGTGGATGTGAAAGCTATCCATTCAGTTGCTCACGTATGCTGGAATGTAATAGAGCAATGCACCCTGCGTCTGCCAACTGATCATTGTAGTCAGCCTAATGCTCGCCACATAGTCCCCAAATTCATCTTCATTACGACATCACATGTCATATTAGAAGCGCAGGCAGCAGCCACAGAAGAAGAAGTGGGAATCGGTCATCAGTGATTTCTGTCTCGTCGGTCAGCATCCTCGCCATCACGGTAACCTCATCATCATCATCAACATCATCACCATCGTCCTCGTCATCTGTATCGTCATCATCAACGTCATCGTCATCATCATCGTCATCATCATCGTCATCATCATCGTCATCGTCATCGTCGAAATGGAAATGAGCGCCGTCCTACATTCCATGACGATTAAGTCCATTTTGTTTTGGTTGTAGGGGAGCCCGGCAAATTAGATGGCCATCTCTTGGAATAATGGATGAGGTTTCAGGACGTTAGAAACTGTTATGAATGAAAACGTTCCGCTGTGCGAACGAACGAGACACAAAACAATGCAGAAATGAATGAATGAATCATTCAGTCAGTGAATGGCTGATTGAGCCACTTAGTCAGATCAATCAATGAGCGAACGAGAAAAGAAATGAGTTGAAAGGGATTTGAGGAGGGAAACATCGACATGGAGACCAGCAAAGGAGAAACAAACGACAAAAAGAGGACGTGAGGGAAAGAAGAAAATGTGAATAAAACGTAAGAAGGGAGAAACGGAAAGAAGGGGCGAAGAGAGAGAGAGAGAGAGAGAGAGAGAGAGAGAGAGAGAGAGAGAGAGAGAGAGAGAGAGAGAGAACTCGTGTTGCGAGAGGAAAACGATGGGGAAGTAATGAAAAAGAATGGAGAAGAAAACGGACAAACAATATAGAAACAATAAAATAAAAAAAAATAGATGAATAATAAAATAAACGATAATTTTTTTTTTTAAGTATATAAAACCTAGAAGTGCACTCAGGGAGCGCAGATCCCTGTCACAGTCAAACAGATCCCCGTTCTGCTGTCTGATCCGAATCCGCTCTACGGACTTGCACCATAACTTAATGGTTCATCCATGAATCACATTCCATCCTCCCATCAAATCGTGTTTAAATAATTCCTGCAGGTTTTGTTTGTTTGTTTGTCATGGTGTTTGTTTGTTTTTTTGTTTGCTTTTGTAACCTTCTTTAATGCAAACTGGATCGGCGCTTGTTTTTTTC
>CM065734.1:25187498-25197498 GCA_033310375.1 Conus canariensis | reverse complement strand
CTCTCTCTCTCTCTCTCTCTCCTCTACACACACTCTTTCTTTCTTCTCTTCTCTCTCTCTCTCTCTCTCTCTCTCTCTCCTCTCTCTCTCTCCCTCCTCACACACACTCTTCTCTCTCTCTCTCTCTCTCTCTCTCTCTCTCTCTCTCTCTCTCCTTCACACACACTCTTTCCTTCTCTCTCTCTCTCTCTCTCTCTCTCTCTCTCTCTCTCCTTCACACACACTCTTTCCTTCTCTCTCTCTCTCTCTCTCTCTCTCTCTCTCTCTCTCTCTCTCTCTCTCTCTCTCTCTCAACTTTCTCTTCCTTTTTCCTGTGTCCATCTGCTATCTATGGCAGCTGCAAAAGGAAACTTGCTGTAATGGTACGGGTAGTGTCTGGAAGTTATGAAATGCATTTTTCTGTTTAAAAAGTTTCTGCTCCACATTTCTTCAAAACAGACCTTTATTACTCCTTTTCGAGCAACTTTCCGCACGATCGAATAAATCTGATATCTGTTGTGTTTTGGTTGTTTTTTTTTTTTTTTTTTTTTTTTTTTTTTTTTTTTTTTTGGCTTTAGATTGACAGACATACAGAAACAGAGAGAGAGAGACACAGACAGACTGAACAGAACACAACGGAACAGACAGACAGGCAGACAGATAACACGGTTGCAATAAGGGAATTGTAAGGCTAGAAAAAAAAGCTATTCGTTCAAATGAATATTGCATACTGAGGTACAGGTGTAGATATCTGTTGGATTCCATCACATTGTGGTCAAAAGCGGAATATGGACTGAAAAGCTGATTTTCGTTCAAAACGGGGAACTCGGGATGGAGAGTGTGAGGAGTAGGTGGGTGGATGGAGGGGCGGTGGAGGGGGTGGGGGGTGGGGAGCAAAGAGACGGTAGTAAATTCATCTTTTACAGCTTTCTCTTTCAGAAGCCATTTTAAAGTCTTGGAACGTTTTGTTCATAAAAGAATTTGTTGTGTGCATGAAAAGTGTTCTCTGCGTGTTCTTTCTTTTTAATTTGTTTTTCATTTCTTTTCTTTCCTTTTTTTTTTCTTTCTTTCTTTCTTTCTTTCATTTTTTTTCTTTCATTTTTTTTTTCTTTTCTTTTTTCTTTATCTTTTTCTTTTTTCTTTTTCTTTTTCTTTTTTTTTTTTTTCTTTTTTTTTTTTTTGTAAAGCAAGCTGCAGACAGATCGAACGAACATTACCGTTGCAAAGATCGATGGGAGACCGGTTGCGGGCGACGCCGGGGGCTTTGATCATTCGTCGTAGCTTCTCTCCCTGGGGACACCAAGTACCTGCGGTCCGCTACAAAGTGGCGATGTCTGTCTGTCGCCAGGAGACGTGTGGGCGCCGTGCCGGCATCAAACAGCAGGAGGGAAGGGCTAGTCGAGTGGCACCGAGCTCTGACCGTCGTTACCATGTCTTTTGATGGCTCTTTTACCGCCGTGTCTGTTGTAGGCTGACTCCGTCGTTGGGTGCGAGAGTTGCTGCAGGATTTTCTGAACACGTGTGAACATTTTGCAGGTGCGGAATTTTATGATTTTTGTTTCAATTCCAGATGGAGGGGAAGAAAAAAAAGGTAATTGTTACACGCTGTTTGTTATAACTGATGACATGATGAGGAGAAGCAGGGAGAAAGGGCAGAAAGCAGATAAACACAGGTAACAAAGTGTCAAATAACAAAGATTTTGTTTACAATACCTGAACATAAAAATTATGATGAGCAGAAACACCGAGTAAGGGCAAAATACAAAGAAACACTTAAAACAAAGTGTGAAACAACAAAGATTTTGTTATACAACTGATTGATTATATGACGAGCAGAAACACAGAGAATGGACAGATTGAAAAACAAAACAAAACAAAACAAAAAAAAACAAACAAACAAAGAAACAAACAAATGACACAAAGTGTGAAACAACAAAATTTTTATTTACAATAAATGATTACATCATGAGCAGAAGCACAGAGAAAGGGCAAAATACAAATAAGCACATCAAACAAAGTGTGAAATAACAAAGTTTTTATTTACAATAAATGATTACATCATGAGCAGAAGCACAGAGAAAGGGCAAAATGCAAATAAGCACATCAAAGTGTGAAATGACAAAGATTCCGTTTACAGTATACGATACACTACATTTTCTACAGGTATATCTTCATCAGATGGCGCAATCAGCAAACTAAGATGCACTAAAGAAAGTCGTGAGAGATCATCGTTTGGGCATTACCAACACATTATGTGCTGAATGAGTTAGTTATGTTGATTACGGTAGTTTGTATTTATTTAGATATTAAGAGAACGAAGCAAGCAAAAATGGATCAAATTAACGTAACAGTAATGTGAAAGCACGCAACCACCACCCCCCCCCCCCCCCCCCCCCCCCCCCACACACACACACACACACACACACTCTTTCATGTTTGAAAATCCATACAGTTCCACGACGAATGGTTCTATAGTTCAAATGACGTCACCCATGTAGCATCATTCTTGACGTCATATTTGTGAGACGTTCTACATTTTTTTCCCTGCTGGCAAAAACAAATGGAATGAATAAGTTTGTAAGCAAATAGTATTGCGCGCGCGCACACACACACACACACACACACACACACACACACTCTCTCTCTTTCTCTCTCTCTCTCTCTCTCTCTCTCTCTCTCTCGCTGCTAGAGAGAGAGAGAGAGAGAGAGAGAGAGAAGAGCAAGCGTTCATATATTTATGCAGTCAAATAAGCGGATGAGTGAATGGATAAATAAAAACCAACCAACCACGGCGAATAATTAATGATCAAAGAAAGAGAGGAAAACAATCTATATATTTGGCAACAAAGCTATTATAACATTTCATTAGCTGCAACTCAACTGATTGCTTTTACTATTCATTAGATCATGTTTGAATTTTGATCGATCAGAGAGAGAGAGAGAGAGAGAGAGAGAGATGTATTAGAAGGGAAAAAAAAGATAACGTCCAGCTTTCTACTGCAAATGAAGTTACCTTCTCAGTTTAGGGGGTCAAGCAACCAGATAAAGAAAGTCCAGTATTTGATCTGAACAGCATGCCAGGGTAACACTCGTGACATGGACTGTGTACATGGCAGGCGCGCCATTTAACACCCACGTTTTTGGCATTTTCTCCTCGTGAGTTAAGCTGTTAAGCCGGATGATAGGGCGACATTGCTTTTGGCTAACCTAACCCACCAGTGGCATCAGTCCCATGAAAAAAGCGGAGTCACTGTCGCTGAACGGCAAGTTCTAACACAGACTGCCTCCCTTGCAGATTTCCGAATACAGTCTGTTGCCTTCGTACTTGGCTTAGAGTGGATGATACTTAACTGCTCAGTTACTTGGAATTCATATAACCTCTTCATCGCAGCGTCTGTTTTTCACTTTGAACTCTTTTTTTTTTTTTTTCCTCATGAAAACTGACTGTTCACTTGGCCTGCGCTTCGATTTTACGTTTTGAATTTCACCGGTACAGAATTAACATTCAGATTTTGCATCGGGACAACCACCAGTCGCTCCAATGACCTTCAGGCGCAATTTTCGTCTGCCTCATGACAGAGATAAACACCCCTAAGATCATCATCATCATCATCATCATCTTCATCATCATCGTCATCATCACCATCATCATCATCATCTTCATCATCATCATCTTCATCATTATCATCATCATCTTCATCATCACTATCTACATCATCATCGTAGTGTGTGTGTGTGTGTGTGTGTGTGTGTGTGTGTGTGTGTGTGTGTGTGTGGCGCGCGCGCGCGCGCGCGCGTGTGTGGCTAAAAGATTGAAGCTTATGTTTGTGCGCCTATAGGGCTGTTGTAACATTATCCGAGAAAAGATGCATCATCAATTTTTGTTGTTTCCTGACGATGAAAATGACGGTGATAATTAAACCATATGCTATACGATCAAAGCGTTCATCAATCATGCTGGGCAAAATGTCAGTCATTTGCAGTGATTTGCAGACAGTTGCCGGAACGCCAGAATGGCACAATTCAACGCTGCCAGTCACAGGCAGGCAATCTGTGCACAATCATTACTGAGCCACTGAAAAACTCTAGCCAACATCTCTCTCTCTCTCTCTGTTTGTGTCTGTCTTTCTTTCTCTCTCTCCCTCCCCCCCCCCCCTCTCTCTCTCTCTCTCTCTCTCTCGGTCCGTCTCTCTGTCTGTTTGCTCTCTGCATACCCCTTTCTCTTTCTGTCTTTTTAACCGAATTACGTGCTGCTCAATAAACACACACACGCGCGCGCACACACACACCGCACGCACGCACGCACGCGCGCGCGCGCGCGCGCTTCCGTCTTGGCATCCCTCAGGACAACTTACCATTAAGAAAAAAAATGGTATGAACCTAAAAAAAAAATAATAATAATAATCCCTATCAAAAATGCCAACAAGAGCGAAGCCTCTAAACAACCCTCATCTCTCCCCTCTAAAGGGAAACAAATCTACACGTTTCATTGTAACTAATAATAACTCCCCCCCCCCCCCCCCCCCCCCCCCGGATGAACTGGCGCTTTTCTTCTTCCGTCTCTTCTTCTTCTTCTTCTTCTCTCTGATTTTCGTACGGAATTTTTGTTGTTGTTGTTTGTTTTTGATTTGCAGTTTTTGTTTGTTTGTTTGTTTTGGCTTTGGTTTCCCATAAATTCATCCACACAACATTCGTTATGCAGAGGAATTGCATGCATTTCAACAGCACTACAAAATGGGAGGGGAATACTGATAAAATGGGGAAGAGCTCGACGAATTCTGGATTTCTCTTTCAGCAAGGCTAAATCTCGGGGTTCCCTCCTCCCATCCTGGCAAAATATTGCGATTGCATATAAATGACATGAAATAAGGACCTTTTTCGTTGTTGTTGTTGTTGTTGTTGTCATGACTTTTTCTTTCCTAGAAGCTCTGTGCATTGGCTCACCTCCGCGCTTCATCTCTGAGACGAACCTGGAGTGTTCTTTGACACGGCCGGCCTGTATTCAAGCTTTGTTTTGTCCCCGTTGTTGTTCTTGTTCTCTGACTTGTTCTTATCATTCATGGCCGGTCTCGCCTGACCCTTTTCACACGTGATCCCCCACCCTCACTCCCTCCCGCAACTACCCCCCCCCCCCCCCTACCTCCCCCACTCTTGCCCCGTCACATTATAGATAGACCCCCGAACCAGCCAGATCTCGTCTTGTCTCTCGACCTTCCATCTCTAACTTCTTCCCTCCACCTTCTCCTTTTTCTCTCTCTCTCTTTCCTCACTCCCACACCCACCCGCCCACCAACACACACACACACACACACACACACACACACACATATATATATATATATATATATATATATATATATATATATAAACACACACGTAAAGAGAGAGAGAGAGAGAGCAACCCAGGCGGACAGCGGAACAGCCAGACATTCTGAAACAGAAAGACACAGAGATCAATGTGCTATGATATGAGAGAGCGAGAAGTTCAACACAAAGAGCCACAACAACGACAACGACGACGACAGTAGGTAGTAGTAGTAGTAGTAGTAATAGTGGTAGTTATAGTACTTGTAGTAGTAGTGGTAGTGGTGGTGGTGGTAGCAGTAGTAGTAGTAATCGTAGTAGTAGTAGAAGTCGTCTTCGTCGTCGCCGTAGTAGTAGTAGTAGTAGCAATTATGATAATAATAATAATAATATTCATATGTAAAAACATTTAAAAACAAGTGCGAAAATAACATCAATAATAATAATAATAATAATGATATATAATAATAAAAATAATAACAGCGATTGTAATAATAATGTTAATGATAATAATAATGATAATTGTAATATTAGTAATAATTCGTAGGCGGAAAATCCTAAAATATGTCATGGCTAAATGTACTTTACAATGTTTGAAATGAAATAGATAACACCAAGCGTGCACCTACTTAACACCCCTAAACAAACAAAAGCTGACATGCCCCCACTTGATGGCCGTGAGTGTTCTTACATACATGCATGCATAAACTCTCTCTCTCTCTCTCTCTCTCTCTCTCTCACGCACGCACGCACGCACGCACGCACGCACACACACACACACACACACACACACACACACACACACACACACACACACACACACAGGTATCCTAAATGCGTTCATATATATGTAGCCAACATTTAAATACAGACGTTTCTACTAGATTCGTAGACATAATAATTATGCTTTGTAGCTTATTCAGCGAATGATCCTATAGTTAAAGAGAATTATTTTCCTGAATAATTATAGTGGACATCAAACATAGAAACGACAACTCAAAGGTATTCATATCTCTCAGGCGTTGTTGTCGCCGTGCCATATGCCATGAAAAGAAACGAAGAGCTCGATGGCATCATCTTCATCATCCCTCATCCTTACTGATCAGCAGACATTGTGATGAACGGCACCATCAGTTTCCACTACAGATCCATGCATCTACAGGCTATCGGCTAAATCACGTGGACTGTCGTTGGATGGAAACAGTAAAGTCGTCAGATTCGGGGCCCAGTAGATGGTGAACTGTGTACGTTGGGTTAAAAACAAGGCACCACTACACATTATTGAATTGACTGAACAGCAGCGCAGCGTCTCCAATAGCGGTTAGCCTCGTGGCGACTTGATACTGATTGTTACCAATGGATTTTCGGCGCTGAGGCTGAGACAGGATAGTTCTGGGGTGTGGCTGAGCGCGAGGAACCAGCACGAGGAACGGTGAAATGATGCCAGTGTGTGTGTGTGTGTGTGTGGTGAGTGAGTGAGTGAGTGAGTGAGTGAGTGCGTGCGTGCGTGCGTGCGTGCGTGCGTGCGTGCGTGCGTGCGTGCGTGCGTGCGTGTGTGTGTGTGTAGGGGGGGGGGGGGGGGGAGGAGAGAGGAGACTGGCCACCGAAAATGAGAAAGCCGTGACAGAGTTAAAGCTAAACATCAGAACTGGGAATAAACCAAAATAAAGTGAACTCTGAAAGGCAAATGCAAAACAAGACATAACTGAGTAAATGAATGAACGAATGGATATATGAACAAATAAATAAAGGAAAAAAAAAAAACGTAAATGACTAAATGAATGAAGAAAAAATATATAAATGAATTAGGATGTATAAATGACTAAAGGAATAAACAAATACATGATAACTAAGTAGATTTATACATAGATAAATAAATGAATAGATAAATAAACACATAAGCAACTAAATAAATGAACATAAGTGAAATCAGCATGTAAAACTAAGACATGACACGAACACGAGATTACGGCCTGTCCCATCGAAGTTGTGTGCTCTCAGAGTAAGATGCTTCGGTTGCCCGTGAACTTGACACTGAAGGCATTCATTCTCGGCCACTAGTGGGTGCCCTCCCCCCCCCCCCCCCCCCCTCCCCCCCCTCAGTGTCGATGGTATTAACAACACTTTGAACCCACGAACGTGTGCGGCACCCCCTATAATCTTGCACCACAACCCCGTAAGACGTGGACGTACGTCACACAGTGAGGTTATCAGATAAGACACGCGTGCTGTGCAGGTGCGAACGATCTCAGCGATCAGCATTCCCTCCCAAGTTGTTTAACGCGAGGCTTTAATCCGTTCTATCACGCACGTTATGTCACACGGCCCTGTTTCCACACAAAGAGGGGCCCACTCAGGCTAGAACAATGGTAATAGTGTGTGTGTGTGTGTGTGTGTGTGTGTGTGTGTGTGTGTGTGTGTGTGTGTGTGTGTGTGCGTTCGTGCGTGCGTCGTGTGATGTGCGTGTATGTGCGTGTGTGTGTGTGTGTGTGTGTGTGTGTGTGTGTGTGTGTGCGTGCGTGCGTGTGTGTGTGTGTGTGTGTGTGTGCGCGAGAGAAAACAACTACGCACAGTGAATGCCAAACGTTGTCCTTAGCCACTGCGGTGCTCTGCCCCGCAAATTACTCGACTGATGGCGCACACACACAAAAAAAAAAAAAGAAAAAAAAAAAAAAAAATCAACGAAGTTAATGGGTCGCGTGGTATTTTATACGTCTGCTGCTTTCGTAACTGTGTCCCGCAGGTTGAGTGCCAGTAGATGGAATTGATCCTGAACACAAGCAAACAAACAACACACAAACAGTCAAAATAAGAATTCGTAGTGGGCCTTTTTAAGAAATCGCCTGCTGTCTAATCATCAAGCGAGGCATAGACACCGCCTACCCCCGGCACAGTTTACAGCCTCATGTAGGAGAAAGTGTTGAGAACCAGATTACATACAGTGTGTTGTGGAAGGGAGACCTCAGGCAAAATAGCTTCAAACCGAATTCTTGCAGAAGTATATCAGACGGGGAAACAGAGAGATGCACGCTTATTTTTGGCTAAATAATACTGAACGGGGACAGACCAAACGGCATTTTGTGCCAGAATAAGCGTGTAGCCAAGTGTTGCACGTGCTTCCCGTACATACAGGATTAGAAGCTGTTCCGCTGTTGAAGCTATTCATTCCACGACGCGCGCTCAAGTCTGGCCGACGTGCGTTTCTTTCTTTTCGCGTCAAGAACCAATGAACGACGCTTTTTGTAGACACGTGACTGTGCTTCACTCGACAATCAAACAGGTACGACAAGTGTGTGTGTGTGTGTGTGTGTATCGTGATGACACACGAGATATCGAGTTAAATGTAAAGAAAAGGCCACGGCTCGTTATTGACAATAATCACGCGAAACTTGCAGTTAAGGGGGTGCTGTTCAGTTTATCGGCAAGAGGCTGCGGGCAAAAACAATCAAATAGGACCAGAAGTGCAAAGATGAAAACGTTGATTTAAACACGAATAGTTCATTTTTATTTCATCGTCTTCCCATAAATTAGCCCCTGTTACACAGAACAGAGTAGTTTGCCCCCCCCCCCCCCCCCGCCCCCCCCCCCCCCCCCCCCCCCCACCCCCCCCCCCCCCCCCCCCACCGGCACAGTGAAAGACTTTGAGAAGACCAGGATCCAAAAAGACTAATGAACATACTACAATTTTTTAGGCTGATGTTTATTTAAAAAAAAAAAAGAAAAGAAAAAGTGTGTATCCACGTACACCAGGTCTGTGTTGATTACCTATTATCGAAAGAAATGGTTACGTAAAACAATGGTGTAGAATATTCTCTATAAATGGTGGGTCACAGTACAAAATGTTACCCCGGTAAAAATGTCGCCAATACTACATGCACGATGGTGTGCACATAACACACACACACACACACACACACACACACACACACACACACACACACACAACACACACACATGCGCGCGCGCGCGCGCGTTATTATGGTGTTAAATTATCTTCTAAATTTCCCACGATCTGTGTTTCAAATACTTTTTTTGTGTGTTGATTCAAAGTTTGTGGTTCAGGCACTGAAATCATTAAAATTGCAGAATAGATCAGAAATGGTAAGTGAAATTGGCAGTTTAATTCCTGGTGTAAGAGACGACGAACATGCCACTGTAACAAATAACAAACATCCCAGTGTGACAGATGACAAACTATCTATCTATCTGTTTATCTATCTATATCTATCTGCCTATCTATGTATCTTTCTCGCTATCTATCTACAAATATACATACATACGTACAAACATATCTAGATCTGTGTGCGTGCGTGCGTGCGTGCGTGCGTGCGTGCGTGTGTGTGTGTGTGTGTTTGAAATTCTTTATATATCCGTCTGTCTATCTATCTGTCTATCTGTCTGTCTGTCTGTCTGTCTGTCTATCTATCTATGTATATCTATCTGTCTGTCCATCCGTTCGTCCGGTCGTCCGTCCGTTCGTCAGTCGGTCGGTCGGTCGATCGGGCAGGGGTGTGTTGTGTGTGTGTGTGTGTGTGTGTGTGTGTGTGTGTGTGGAATCCCTCTAATAAATTATGGATCTAATCTTATCCATGTCGCCTTAGGGACAGTTCGTTCGATTGTAAGTTATGGTCAAGAAGCATTTTTTACTGCACCAAAGACAGATTTACATAAGTTAACTAGTATTGATTCCTTAGCACTTAAAATTGCTTTGGGGCTT
>CM065734.1:25172498-25177498 GCA_033310375.1 Conus canariensis | reverse complement strand
GACTCCTTTGAAATGTCCCGTTTGATGTTGGCTTAAGGTTCGGACTTGACAGCCGCAGCCGCAAGATTATCTTGCGGTTGTTTCCTGTTATACCACCTGCGGATTTTTATTGTTTGTGTGCTGGGGTTGAATTGAAAATGAAAGTATGTGCTGAGACGTTGTTAAGCTCTCCTGTATATATATATATATATATATATATATATATATATATATTATATATATATATATATGTACACACACGACACACACCATCACATACACATACACACACACACACACACACACACACACACACACACACACACACACACGCACGCACGCACGCACACACAGAGGATAGTTCGGGTTGTTGCAAATGAGCTTTGGGTCTTGGGCAGCAGTTAACACAACCTTGTTATCACCTGCACAGCAATGACGAAAGATGAATTGCGACGCCTTCATGTACCAATCACGAAAACGTTTACTGAAGCAGACAAGCTACACAGCTCAACAGGTTAAACTAATATCAATAAACAAAAGAAACACAGGTGAAACACAGAGATAAAGTACACTTTCTTGGTGAAATTCTTTCCGCTTTAAAGCCACAGGAAGGGGGGGGGGGGGGGGGGAGAAAGAAATAAAAGAAAAGAAGAAAGAAAAAGAGAAAAGCCAGTGTAGTTTTTGGTGAGTGCAGATCAAAAAGGAAATGTTGTTTTATTCGTTCAACAATCATGTATTTCCCTGTGCACTAAACATGATAATGTCTCTGATTTGGTTCAAATAACCGTCGGTATTTTCACTGTCATAACACAGCGACGAGACTTGGTATTGATGGCTGCTTAGCCATACAATCCCGGCTTCGTCGCTATAAGATTGGTATATCTTTATCGTCGGAATAAAAGACCATCCACTTCAGCTTTTAAACTACGACACTTTCGCATTTTATAGCGAAGACTTACTGTGTGACTTCAAAAATCAAGAGGGTGAAAGCGTTTGAAGAGAGAAGACGTAAAAACAGTAAGTGATAGGAAATGCTTTTATGCAAAACTGCTATTCCAAAGGAGTTTCAAACTTTATTTTCTTCTTGTTGTTTTTTTTTCTTCTTCTTCTTCTTCTTCTTCTTCTTCACCCGTGCTTCTCCTTTTCTTCTTCTTCCTCCTCTTCTTCTCCTTCTTCCTCTTCCTTTTCTTCTTTTTTGTCGTCATCATCGTCTTCATCTTCTTGTTGTTGCTGTTCTTGTTCTTCTTCTCCCCCTGCTCCTGCTTCTCCTCCTCTTCTTCCTCCTCCTTCTCCTCCTCCTCCTCCTCCTCTTTCTCCTTCGCTGGTCAGTGTGACTGCTAGTTTTGTCAGATCTTCAGTCCGATGACCGTGACGAATTCTAAATTCTCCTTGGGATCGTTTCTCCTATCCTAAACATGCACCTACAACAGCTCAGGCCCTCTGGCCACGTTCCACTCTGTCCAACATCACAGGTGAGAGAGAGAGAGAGGAGAGAGAGAGAGAGAGAGGAGAGAGAGAGAGGAGAGAGAGAGAGAGATCGGCTCTTGGTGAAGATTAGAAAGAAAGAAAGAAGGAGGGGATGAGAGCGAGGTTAGAATGAAGGAGATTGGGTTAGTAACAGAAAATCCTTCACCAGCAGCCTAATAGGGACCATCGTAGCCCATCTTTGAACACAGGGCCATTCACATCACCTGCTCAGAGGCCTTTCATCCGCTGATTCTGACTCAGTGAGATTCATAACTACGAAAACAACACAGCATATGAACCCATGGACTGCTGGCGACGAGTAAGAGCGAACGAGAGACTGTAAGCCTAGTTGTGATGGGATGGAGGCAGAGAAGTTAGGCCAGTAGATATCACCGGCTATCGTTTTGACTAGCGTGTGTAAACAAGTGTTTTATACACTGATACAGTTCGTGTTGTGTGTGTGTGTGTGTGTGTGTGTGTGTGTTGTGTGTGTGTGTGTGTGTGTGTGTGCGTGCTGTGCGTGCGTGCGTGCGTCTGTGTTCGTTGGTAGTGCTTGTGTGTGTGTGTGTGTGTGTGTGTGTGCTGTGTGGTGTAGTGTTAGTGTTAGTGTTATGTGTGTGCTATGTGTGTGTGTGTGTGTGTGTGTGTGTGTGTGTGTGTGTGTGTGTGTGTGTGTGTGTGTACGTGGTGAACTTTAATGCTAGCGTTTTCTAAGCAAGTGTAAGCATTAGCGTTACCTAACATAGCAGAATGATAAATATTATTAGATTGTTTTTCAACACCATTTCACCTGTGAAGATGTCATCGAAGCATAACTAACGAAAGTATGAGATTAATACTGTCAGCAATAGTTTTACGATAATAAAATGTCCCTTCAAAGTTTGGTGACTTACGATGATTGCTTTGCACACACAGAAAATACACATGAATGATATCGCATTGAATTGTAGTGAAAAAGTTAAGCTGCATTTTGTGAAGACAGGACAATTGAACGCACATCAAAAATAAACGTATCACTAAATATAGAACCAGCATAGGCTAGTTATCAATAGATCTTGCCAGGTATACTAAGTAAGACATGATGACCTTATGATTTATGGTGAATTTAGTGGGCGAATCCACGTTAAACATACGATTCAAACTGTCTTACTATTTTCAACAACCACATTCCGTTGTGACACAACAGTGTTTCGAATTTTACGTTAAGTTAATACTAAAATCGCTAATTGCCCAAAAATAACGAAGTTAGCACGGAAAGGGACGGATGAGGGGCGGAGGCGGGGGGGAGGGGGGGGGGAGAGGGGGGGGGCGGGGAGGGGGGGGGGGAAGGGATGTGTCAAAGTCAACAGACAAGACGTCATCCATCTTACACCAAATCGGTCGTCATTGTATAAACATTGTCGGTGACCCATGTTCGGCATTTAAACGTCAGTTTTCAAGGATACCAAAGGGAGAGTGTGTAGATAAACGAACCAGCGGTGGGTGAGGGAAGAACGAACGAATGAGGAAGAGGGCAGTACGTGAGTGGGGTGTGAAAGTAAGGGGGGGGGGGGGGGGGGGGGGGGGGGGGAGGGGCAGGACAAGGGCGACAACGGGGCCCTAGGGCATGGCAGTTGCGTAACAGTCTAGCTGGTGTCAAGGTTAAGGCGCCACTGCTGTCTTGATACCGGTGGTTGGTGGCCACGAAAAGAAGACACGGTCTAAGCGAGGACTGCAGTGGAGAGGAGGAAATGGGGCAAGCGGTGAGGGAGAAGACACATAACTGAGGTACCGCGTGTATGAGTGGACTTAAAGAGCAGAAGCAGCCCATCAACTTAAGTCTGCTACTCCAATACTACGCCGTCAGCTGAACTTTCATTTGCAGGTAAAAGTATTGTCGTTAGTCAGCTGTGTACCTGTACAACTGCCAGACAGGTGTAGCCTAGTAAGAGACTATAACAATGAGCTGTTGGAAAAAAAAAAACAACCTTGTTTCTGAAAGGAAATGTATCATCAGCCAGTTAGTATTAAAACAGAAGAGAAGAAGGTGGGAGCTTTTGAACAAGAGGTGGGAATATGGTGAGGTTGGGGTGGATGTGTTTCGTCATCTTAAGCATTTCAGAAACGCGTGACTTTGGGGGTATTTTCGCTTCATTCAGGCAGTGCTCAAACTAATACAATGAAGATAACAGACGGAGCTGATGATAGCAAGGTAAAATCTGCCCCACCAGGAAAACAGGATTAGATCAGGAGAAACCAGATCCGCATAGCCCTGTATGCTCCCCCCCACCCACCCCACCCACCCCCGACCCCCCCACCCCCACCCCCCCCCCCCCCCACCCCGACCCCCACTTGTCCACGCAACGCCTTGCCCTTCATGTGTATGCAGTGTCAAGTCGCACATGTGACTCATACGTTCAGTCGTCTTTCTTGTTTATAGGACAAGTTGACACAGGTGAAGAACCGACACTCTTAATTAAAAGCTATGCCCGCCGCTCTCCTTTCACTCTACGCAAACTGATCTGCTTTCAGTAAGATTCAGAAGGCAAGGGCGTAATTAAACATTCCGTATCTTGAAAGCACATTAAAAAAAAAGCCGGGGCTGTTGCAGCATGTGTCAACTATTTCTGTTTGACTGAGGGTCTGCGGAGTATACACACTGCAGGGGGTGAATGACACCATTCAGTGACATCCAAGAGCAACACGGAATGTAGGGAATACGCCACATTGGCAAATCAGTTTTAAGAATGGGTAGGCGGTGCCTGTTTTAGCGTTTAGTTTTGTGTGTGTGTGTGTGTGTGTGTGTGTGTGTGTGTGTGTGTGTGTGTGTGTGTGTGTGTTTAGTTTATGAGTCGACAGCGAGAAAAGGCAGAGAGAGAGAGAGAGAGGAGAGAGAGAGAGAGAGAGAGAGAGAGAGAGGCAGGGACAGAGACAGAGAAACAGAGAAAGACAGAGATACAGAAAGGCAGAAAGACGGACAGACAGGCAGAAAGTCAATCAGAGAGACGGAAAAGAGACGGGAATGGAGGTTTTACACACACACACACACACACACACACACACACACACACACACACACACACACACCGAGAGAGAGAGAGAGAGAGAGACAGACAGACAGACAGACAGACGGGCAACCAGACACACACACACACACACACACACACACACACACACACACACACACACACACACACACACACACACAGGCAACCAGACAGAGACATTGGTAGATGAGTTGAGAGAGAGAGAGAGAGAGAGAGAGAGAGAGAGAGAGAGAGAGAGAGAGAGAGACGGACGGACGGACGGACGGACGGACAGACAGAGAGACAGCATATAGACAAAAAGAGACATGAAGTGAAAGGGAGATGCGACAGACACACTGAGAGAGACAGAGAGAGAGAGGGGGAGGGAGACAGAGACAGAGAGAGGGAGGGGAGAGAGAGAGAGAGAGAGAGAGAGAGAGAGAGAGAGAGAGAGAGAGAGGGTGAGGCAGGGACAGAGACAGAGAAACAGAGAAAGACAGAGATACAGAAAGGCAGAAAGACAGACAGACAGGCAGAAAGTCAATCAGA
>CM065734.1:25159998-25162498 GCA_033310375.1 Conus canariensis | reverse complement strand
AGAGCAGTCGTTTCCAGCCACAATTGTATTTGTATATTTATTTATTCATTCGTTTATTCATTTAGGAATGTCTGTCCGTCTGTCTGTCTGTCTGTCTATCGATCTTTCTTTTCTTTATGTCTGTCTGTCTTTATTTCTTTGTCTCTCTTTATATGTTTGTGTTTGTTTTCCTTTTTATTCATTTTTATTATCCTGTTATCTTGTGAATCATTTAACTTCGGATAATCGAAACTGCTGAATCTGGAGGATGGAAAATGGGCTGGCAGTAGTTACATAGCCAACCCCGCCCCTCCATTGCCACCTTAGCCTCATCCCTCGCTCCCTTTCTTTCTTCCTCACATGTGCGCACACAGCTACGTGCGTGCGCGCACGCATGTACATATATGTACGCACGCATGCACGCACGCGCGCACGGACACACACACACACACACACACACACACCAACCACACACGCACGCACGCACGCACGCACGCACGCCACACACACACACACACACACACACACACCACACACCACACACACACACGCCACCACGAGGGCTCGCACGCAGCGCGCCCCGCGCGCGCGCGCGCGCACAAACACACACACACACACACTCGTCACCAGCGCGCCGCGCGCGCGCGCGCGCACACACACACACACACACACACACACACAAGGCGCGCCGCACACCACACTATACACACACACACACACACACACACACACACACACACACACACACACCGCGCGCGCACACACGACACACACACAGACACATCACAGCTACACACCACACACACACACACACACCACACACACCACACACACACACACCACACACACACCCCCCGCGCGCGCACATGCACGCACCACAACACACACCCGAGACACACACACACAACAACACACACACACACACACACACACACCACACACCGCGCCGCGCGCGCGCGCCCCCCCCCCCCCCCCCCCCACACACACAACCCCAGAGGGTCGTGACACAAAATAGACGGTTTAGAATGAATAATTTCAGCACTATAAACCCTGTGCACCTGAACCGAATCAGGCACGTAGTATGACTTCACGTCTTTTGTATCAACCATAATTCCCCCCCCCCCCCCCCCTCGTCTTCCTTGTCTTCAACCTTAAAAAGTATCGTTATTAGATAGGGAGTAAGAGCGTTTATTTGTTTATGACGTCTTAATGATAATGACGGCTTAAAGTTGTTTTAAGATACTGTTCAGCCGTGTCGCTGGACTCGTTCTTGTCTTTTTGTAACGTGATATACGTGTGCGTTCGTTCATGCTTGAGTGTGGTCGCACGTTCATGTTTTAGTGGGTGAGTTGGTGCGAGCACGTGCTTATGGAAAAGGGTGGAGTGGGGTGGAATATGCAATTTGCTGGAATGTCTGTAAGCAGTAGTGTATATGGAAAACCAACAGATCTGCTGGACCAATACGACTGTAGGCTTTGTACTGGCATATCCGGGTTGTATCGTTGCGCCACTGTTGCTATACAGAATCACTGCATTATTAATGCTACAGACATCTGTATGTTGTTGTTTTGGTGGCGTTCAATTTACTTCGTAATACTTTTCTTGTCTTCGTACTTTTTATGCCGCTTTGTTTAAGGGATGATTGGTCTTGACGCGTTTTTAATGAAAACCTTGCTCAGTATTCTCCCAGCGTTTTAATCTCATTTTGTTGACATGGGTGTGACATGATCATGAATAACACAGAGAGAGTGAGTGAGTGAGTGATGAGTGAGTAGGAGAGGAGAGAGAGAGAGAGAGAGAGAGAGAGAGAGAGAGAGAGAGAGAGAGAGAGAGAGAGAGAGAGGGGGTCATTGTCTCGCTCCAGTTACACCGTTTCCTCACAATACTGGGTTACCATTCAATACAATTTTCTCTCGTTTTCACTGCTTCCCTGCACAGCCATTTTTGCAGTAATATGCTGCGAACGCAGGTGACTTCAAAGTAAGATTTCTGAATATAAATTGCTTGATCTGTGTACTAAGTGATGCGTCCCATATTCTGTGTGTGTGGTGTGTGTGTGTGTGGTGTGCTTGTGCGTGTGGTGTGCGTTGTGGTGTGTGTGTGTGTGTGTGTGTGTGTGTGTGTGTGTGTGTGTATTTGTATGTGCGTGCTTGTATGTGCGTGTGTATGTGTGTGTGTGTGTGTGTGTGAGAGGAGAGAGAGAGAGAGAGAGAGAGAGAGAGAGAGAGAGAGAGAGAGAGAGAGAGAGAGAAGATACGTTTGTTTATTTTAGTTATCTTCACGGATAGTCCCAGCCTTCCCATGCTTTTAAGCGATCACAATCCATTAATGCAAACACCACCACACAACACACACACCCACACAACACACACAGAACACAAAGAGAGAGAGAGAGAGAAGACAGACAGACAGACAGACAGACAGACAGACAGATGGACAGGTCGAAGGGGTGCTAATGGTGGAATGAAATATATTGTAAAGTGCACTTAACCCATCTCCCTGTTTGTTTCTCTTTTTTTTT
>CM065734.1:25144998-25149998 GCA_033310375.1 Conus canariensis | reverse complement strand
CTCTCTCTCTCTCTCTCTCTCTCTCTCTCTCTCTCTCTCTCTCTCTCTCTCTCTCTGTGCCAGTCAGGCATTTATGATCTGTTGTGATCAGAATGCAAACTCGTGTTATACTAATGACTGACGTAATGTGTATCTACATTTCTGCTCTTTATCATTTTTATTATCATCATCATCATCGTCATCATCGTCATCATCATCATCATCATTGTCATCATCATCATCATCATCATTATTATCATTATGATTATGATGATTATTATTATCATTATTATCATCATTATTATTGTTGTTGTTGCTGTTTTGTTAATCTTTCTCAATGTATTATTTTGTGAACTGTTTTGAAAGAAGATGCTTTCTTTATTTAAAAGAAAAATGTTAAAACCCACTACCACCACCGCCAACAAAAACAAGTACAAACCTCTCATTTTCCCCTCTTGAGTACTTGATTGCGTTCTCATCTTTGACTATCTGCATATCTGTCTGCCTTTCTTTCTCCATCTCTCTCTCTCTCTCTCTCTCTCTCTCTCTCTCTCTCTCTCTCTGACACATAAAAAAAGAACAAAGAAAGAAAGAAAGCAAGAAGGAAAGAAAGAACAAAAGGAAAAAAAAAAAGAAAACTAGGAAGAAAGGACGAAAGAACGAAAGAAAGTTTAAAAAAAAGGAAGAAAGGGCGAAAGAAAAAAAAAAGAAAATGCAAGTTTTAGAAAATATTTGCCCAAAGGGATGAATGGAAACCAAAGCCTGAATGAACATGTTTCAACATTGTTTGCATCAATGTGTGCGACTTAGTTTGAGAACATTGCAGGGGTCAGCAAGGTTGGCAGGCAGGCAGACATTTTGGCAGTGAAATATAGAGGGAGACGGCTGAAATGGAAGAGCGAGCGAATGTGTGGGAGGCATCAAGACAGTTTTACAGCCCCAAGGAAAGAGAAGCACCCACTGTCCGAAACTTTCAGCTGTATATGCAGGTGGATCCCAGCCAGCCTGCCAGCCGACCATCACTGCCCTAGAGCAAAGAGGGTTGAGAGATAGAAAAGGCAGTTGAGCAAGTGCATGGCGGAGGTGTTGATGTCACTTTGTGCTTCGTTAAAACAAGCCAGCCAACCAACCAACCCACCAGCCAGCCAAACAAGCAAGCAGGCAAACACACAAACAAACAAATGAACAAATATGTTCCAAACTTCCATTCAGAATTCCACGCTTCATTGCCGTTTCCAATGAAAGCATGAGGACTGTGAAAATCTGAAGGGGAAGAGGTATATGGTTGGTGATAGAGGGTGGGGGTGGTGAGGATATGGGTAAAGAGAACAGGGGGAGGGGGGATGGGTGGCAGAAAGGGTGTGGAAGAGAATTGAGGATTGGTGTCCAAACCATAACTTGCTGGTAGAGGAAGTATTGACATTGTATTTGAACGTGTGCATCCCAGGATCAGGTGATACTGCAGTCTGGAGAAACCATTCCAGGACGATATCACGGGAAGCTTGTTTTACACAGCGCTGATACCATCAGTAAAAAAAAAAAAGGACGAAGACTTTCAGTAAGAAGAGGGCAGGGGAGTAGATGCAGGGCGTTAAAATCCTAACGTGCAGAACACGTTTTCCACTCGGCATGTTAGTGGCAACAGCAACCTGTAAGTTTGTTTGTTTGTTTGTTTGTCATTCTTCTCATACCTTTAGTCCTCTGGTTTCTTCATCATCATCATCATCATCATCTTCTTCTTCTTCTTCTTCTTCTCTTCTTCTCTCTCATCTCGTCGTCGTCGTCGTCGTCGTCGTCTCGTCGTCGTCGTCGTCCTCGTCGTCGTCCTCGTCGTCGTCGTCGTCTCGTCGTCGTCGTCGTCCTCGTCGTCGTCTCGTCGTCGTCGTCGTCGTCTCGTCGTCGTCCGTCGTCGTCGTCCTCGTCGTCGCTCGTCGTCCGTCCTCGTCGTCGTCCGTCGTCGTCCGTCCTCGTCGTCTCCTCGTCCTCCTCCTCCCCTCCGTCCTCGTCCTCCTCCTCCTCCCTCGTCCTCGTCCTCGTCTCTCCTCCTCCTCTCTCCTCCTCTCGTCCTCGTCGTCCTCCTCGTCGTCCTCGTCGTCCCCTCGTCCTCCTCCTCCTCCTCGTCCTCCTCCTCCTCCTCGTCCTCCTCCTCCTCCTCGTCCTCCTCCTTCTTCTTCTTCTTCTTCTTCATCTTCTTCTTCTTCGTCGTCATCTTCTTCGTCGTCATCTTCTTCGTCGTCATCTTCGTCGTCGTCATCTTCGTCGTCGTCATCATCATCATCATCTTCGTCGTCGTCGTCATCATCATCTTCGTCGTCGTCATCATCATCATCATCTTCGTCGTCGTCATCATCATCATCATCTTCGTCGTCGTCGTCATCATCATCATCTTCGTCGTCGTCGTCCATCATCATCTTCGTCGTCGTCGTTCGTTCGTCGTCCATCATCATCTTCGTCGTCGTCGTCGTCATCATCATCTTCGTCGTCGTCGTCGTCATCATCATCATCTTCGTCGTCGTCATCTTCTTCATCTTCATCATCTTCATCTTCATCATCTTCTTCATCTTCATCTTCATCATCTTCTTCATCTTCATCTTCTATCTTCTTCATCTTCATCTTCTTCATCTTCATCTTCATCTTCATCTTTCATCTTCATCTTCATCATCTTCATCTTCATTCTTCATCTTCCTATCTTCTTCATCTTCATCTTCTTCATCTTCATCTTCATCTTCTTCTCATCATCATCATCATCATTATCCTCTTCCTTCTCAGCTAACTCCCCCTCCGCCTCCTCCTCCTCCTCCTCCTCCCTCCTCCTCCTTCCTCCCCTCCTCTGTGATGTGACTGCTTGGGGCTGTAGAATGTTTGTTGCATGGATTCACACAACAGAAACTTTCAAGTCATGTTGACGCGGTGATAACTGTTGTATTGACGGTTGCCATCAAAACTGTTCATCATCAGAACGAGGCTCTAAAAGTAAAAGCATGTGAGTAACGTCACTTAGATCAAAACTCGTTCTCGACACTACATCCTCCCTCCTCCTCCTCCTCCTCCTCCTCCTCCTCCTCCTCCTTCCTCCTTCTTCCTCTTCTTCTTCTGAACTCCAAGAATGCCTCGGACTAAGAAAAGAAGTGTCTTATATTTAAGCAGAGATGAACATGTAGTTGTACTTGATGCTCTTTACTCTTCCTCTCCATGATTCACAGTAGCTTTGGAATGATGATCGCTTCGCACAGACGCAGGTGGAGCTGAAATGTCAAGAGATGTCTACCTGCCTTTTGTGATTGATCATTTTCTTATGCTGAGGATCGGCAAGAATCAAAACAGGAATAAAGAGGGGATGCAAGGAGAGAGAGAGAGAGAGAGAGGAGAAAGAGAGAGAGGGGAGAGAGAGAGAGAGAGAGAGGAGAGAGAGAGAGAAATCAGAACTCTGAAAAGGAAAACAATTTAGTTCAGTACGGAGTTAGATTTACAGTCTGCTGTTCTAAACTGCCGTTGCTACACAAAATCATGGATGGAGGACAGCACATTCCTCAACTGCATACTGTTCATGGGTATAAACCTGTTTTAGTTGAGTGTCCCAAATAACATATTGCCTTACCGTATTCTTTTATTTTCAAGTGCATGAAATTGACTTGCTTGGCAATGAGCTGATATCCAAATTCAGCAGGTTTATCCTAAAACTAAAACATGAATTTAAGCGTATGGCAACATTTTTTGACCAGCTCTCTGTGCTTTCCTTTTAATAAGTCTTTCTGAAAATGCTTGATTTGTCGACATGCCTGGCTCAGCACGTTTTGAAATCGACTCTATCACTTCTGAACAAAGCATCAGAGACCGACATGACCACCACATTGTGCATAATGTCGACGATTTCTTCGTTTCCAAGATGTGTATGCATCCTATGGAACTGGAAAGTTTGGAGACATGCCCCTGCTTTGATGCTTTAAGAAGGGGGGGGGGGTTGATAGGAATGGGAGTGCAGAGGCTAATGGTGTGTGTGTGTGTGTGGGAGGGGGGGGTATGGGGGAGAGAGCTGGAGGGAAGGGATACAGATGGTCAAGTGAACAAATAAAGACACAAACAGATGGAAAGACAGATACAGATGCACACGCACACACACACACACACACACACACACACACACACACACACACACACACACACACACACACACACACACACAGACAGACAGACAGACAGAGACAGAGAGACAGAGGGAATGACGGAGGGAGCGAGAAGGGTGGTTGGTGGTGGAGGAGAGCTTGTCATGAAGAGACAAGAGACAGGGAGACACACACCTAACCAGTAGATAGATAGACAGACAGGCAGACAGCTTGACAGGGTAGTTTAGAAAAGACAGACGACGTGGAAGACAGGAGCATCAAGACAAGATTACAGCCTCACGCTAGGATAGGCGCTGACTCTCCGCTTTGTGAATGGGTCCCCAATCACGCAGCAAGGACGCTTTTCTAGAGCTTGGCGTAGGAGAGGGGGACTGGAATGGAGCAAAGGGAGAGGTGGATGGGCGGAAGAGAGAGAGCATAAAGGATTACAGAATTATTTCCATTTAACATTTAGGTGTTAAAAAGTTTTTCTTGTTGGTATTGAAAACGAGTTGCCTTTTGAATGAATTATCTTGTTTGTAATTTCATCTGTGTGTATTTGTATATGTATGAATATCGTTATGAATGTATGTTTGTATGTATGCATGCATGTATATATGCATGTATTTATGTATGTTCTCTCTCTCTCTCTCTCTCTCTCTCTCTCTCTCTCTCTCTCTCTCTCTCTCTCTCTCTCTCTCTCATATATGAAACTGTGTAAATAGACGTAGTTCTCAAAATCCAAGGGGAAAAAAGTCAAGAATTTCAACTTTTTTTGTAAAAAATTAAAAGTATGAACTGAGACTCAAACCTGACTTGAACTCTCTACATGATTTGCATTTATGAATGCCTCAGTTTCAGAACGTTGAACGTTGGAAGAGGTCGATCAGACTGGTAGACAGACTAGTACACAGTGTG
>CM065734.1:25137498-25139998 GCA_033310375.1 Conus canariensis | reverse complement strand
CTTTTGTGCTGGACCTGCAATTTTTAAAAGGGAAATAACAGATGTGGAAATGCTGAGAGAGAGAGAGAGAGAGAGAGAGAGAGAGAGAGAGAGAGAGAGAGAGGAGAGAGAGAGTGGAGAGGGAGGGGAGGAGAGGGGAGAGAGAGATCAATACTTTTCGGGAAAAAAAGTCTATTCCAACAAAACCAGTAATCAGATTGATATGCTATCGTTCTAGTCTCCCCTTGCTGCACTGTCATGCTATCCAGACAGAACTTTCAATCTTTGCATGCCCATAATTTGAATACATCTGTTAAAACTGGGGATAAAACTTTTTGCCCGTGCGTTTCAAACTGCGTCAAGTCCATTAACTTGGTCCCTTTGCCGATATCCTTCTGCAGCAGGTTTACCCCGTACATAAACCATGAACTCAAACATGTGAGGCACTTGGTCAACCCCATATAAAGCCATGCTTGTTCGTCTCCATAGATGTGGCCCCACCCGTTTAAAGTCCTATTTATGCATCTTTTTTTGTTTTACCCAAGTCACCTCTGTGACATCCTAACGTTTGATGCCTGACCCATATAACAAGAGAGAGAGAGAGAGAGAGGAGAGAGAGAGAGAGAGGAGAGAGAGAGAGATTTATGTTCATGAGCCATTTACCCCCATCCTCCCTGACCCCTCATCCTTCTTCCAGTGTTACATAACAAGTAGATGGTAATTATTCTAAATGTGATGGTAACACAGTGTTGTCATAGGGTATCAAATCATGGCTCAATGAAGAAATTAGTTCATGAAAGTCACGCCCTTGGATAACTTCTCCATATCCAGTTTACAGCAGTTGGATCAATCCCCAGGTCTCTTTACAACGACGAGAAAGGTCAGTTCATTTCCTCCACCTCTGTTCACCCAGGCGAAACCCACACTGTATTAACCGGGCATATCTCTTTGCCTGAACGCCCGTAGTGGGAGCATATCTCTTTCGGTTGAGTACTCTACAGAATGTACAGTTTTCTGCCATTTGGACTTACCTTTCAGCCCGCTTACATTACCGTTCAGTTGATATGCATGTGCAACAGGCTAACCGGTACGACATGCATAAATTCAAGCAAACATGTACTTAGGCCATCTTTCCATATATATCACCTTGTTTGTGAGTCCTTGGGGATGTTCTGGAGGTCATTTGCAGGTCTCGGCGTGCACTTTTTGCATGAATCGTTCACGTCTAAAGCTGTAACTTCTGATTTGCGTAACATGACCCGTTCTCCACTGAGACAGGCTAGCAACGGTTTCTAAGCTTCCAAAATGTGCACGCATCTGAATGGAGTTGGAATCGAGGTAGACAGTTTTCTGATTTGAACTTCGTTTTTCCCCCCTGAACCTTACATGTTTTAGTTGGGGTCAAAGAAGGTAGGGCAGGAGTACACGGTTAATGGGTGTGGGGTATGGATGAGGATGAGACATTGAGAGGGAGAAGAAGATGTGTACAGAAAGAGATATATATTCAGAGAGAGAGAGAGAGACAGAGACAGAGAGAGACAGAGAGACAGACAGACAGACAGACAGAGAGACAGAGAGATGGTTGTGTTCGTGAGTCATCTACCTCCATCCTCCCTCTCCGTCTCTCACCTTTTTCTCTAGCATTTCATGTCTCTCATAATTAAACATACAAAAAGCCTGTCGATATCAGTATGTGGTACCTTATCAAATTTCATCCAAGTAAGGAAACCCACATTTTGAAAACTGTGCTAAAATAAAAACTTTTCATTATAAAGAATATAGCAGTGGGGCCATTTCTGACTGACTTTTGGAAACAAAATGACTCATCATGCCGTGTGTAAAAGGGAACCAAATTTCACCATCGTCATTTACCCGTGCAAAAGCAATACGGCATTCTCTCATCATCTCCTGTTTCTCGAAAACCCAACGGAACAGGCCGTTTTCTTCCATTCTGACGTGTACCAAGTCTGCTTGCTATGGCAGATTGTTGATATCCATTATGCAACAGGTCTATCCTATACCCCATGCGTTAATTCATATGTATGCAGAATTTGGTCAGCTCTGCATCTATGGAGCTATTACTGGTTTTGTGTGAGTCTCAAGGGTCATGATAAGAGTCGTTTGCAGGCTCAAACATGCATTTTGCTTAATCAATCATTCGATCTGTAAATCCTAGAACTCTGATTTGCATATCAAGACCACCATCCGGTGAACCTGAAGTTTGACAATTTCTTGGTTTCATACATATGCATGGACCTAAGAGCAGAAGGGATGCGAGGTATCTGCCTCAGAAGCTCTTCCTCAGTTTCCTGGTCGACAAGGTTTGTTTTGTTTAAGCGGAGGTAAAGGGGATGTAAAGGGCGATGGGATGAGTTGAGGGTTGAAGGTTGAGGGTTGAGAGAGAAGAGAGAGAGAGAGAGAGAGAGAGAGAGAGAGAGAGAGAGAGAGAGTCTTTCTTTCTGACTGTCTGTCTGCCTCTGTCTGTCTCTCTGTCCGTACGTCCGTCCGTCTGTCTGTCTGT
>CM065734.1:25124998-25134998 GCA_033310375.1 Conus canariensis | reverse complement strand
AGAGAGAATAAAAGAGAGAGAGAGAGAGAGAATAAAAGAGAGAAAGACAGACAGACAGAGACAGAGACAGACAGACAGACAGAGATGTAAACTCAGAACTATAGAAAAACTTGAACGAGGATTCAGATTCAGATTCTAGGCTATTTTGTTCCAAATCTAGCCTTGCTGCATTATTCAGGATTCGAAGCAGAGCTCTCGTCTTTTGCATGTCTGTAGTCCGAGTGTATCTCTTTCGATTAAATGCTTCAATTAATTAACATTTATTTCGCTTCTTTTCACACTACTTCAACTCCACCAGTTTACTCAGTATATTGATAGCATTACGCGGCAGCTTTCACTGATTCTTAAAGCATGAACTCTAGCGTATGGTGGATTTGTCGAACTCTGCTTGAAACCTTATTTGTGAGTCTCCATGGACATGCTGGAAGTCATTTAGATTCCTGAGGGCGCACCCGCACCCCTTTTTTCTGTAATCAACGCTCTGACCTCCAAACCTGTGGCGATTAGCGTGCTAAACGCGACCACAACCCACTAAGCCTGGCTGTCAATTATTTCTTGTGTTGCAATATTTGCATGCATCCAAGAGGGGTTGAAATACCAGGCAACACGTGCCCACTTTGATGAGAGAGAGAGAGAGAGAGAGAGAGAGGGGGGGGGGGTTGTGTTGGAGATGTGTGGTCATAAGCCATCTAACCCCATCCTCCCTGCTGCTTCCTCCTTCCTCCAGCGTTTCATAACAAGGAGACGGTATTCATTCTAAATCTGACGATGATGCTCTGCTGTGCTACGCTGTCAAACCTTGGCTTACTGAAGACATTCGAAGGTGAAAACCTAGCCCATGGAAAACCTCTCTTCTTTATCAGCTTACGGCAGAGGGATCAATCCGCCTGTCTCGTTTCAACGTCAGAAAAGATCCGTTCCTTTCCCCCACCTTTGGTCATCCAGGCGAAACCCCCAACTGTATTAACCGGGCATATCTCTTCGCCTGAACGCCCGTAGTTGGAGCGGTATCTCTTTTGGTTGAACACACCACAGAATGTGCTGTTTTCTGCCATTGAAAATTGCGTTCGAGTCGCTGACTTCGGCCGTCAGTTGGTATCCATATACAACAGGTTAACCAGTACCACGTGCATGAATTCAAACATACATGCATTTTGTATTTTTCACGTGTAACGTTGTTTTTAGCCTTCGGGGATACGTTTCAGTCGTGTGCATGCGTGGTATGCACCTTTTGCGCGAACCTTTTACATCTAAACCTCTGACCTTTGACTTACGTAGCAAGACCACTTCCCCATTCAGACAGACTGACAACGATTTCCAAGTATCTAAGAGAGAGAGAGAGAGAGAGAGAGAGAGAGAGGAGAGAGAGAGAGAGAGAGAGAGAGAGAGAGAGAGAGAGAGATGTACTCTTGTGTTTGTATGTCACATACCTTCATCCCCGACTCCCTCGCCCATCATCTTTCCTCTTCCTTAAATATTTCATAATTACAAGCTTTAATATACACAGAGAGTGATTTTGAGAGCACCGTGTATTGTTCCTGGGTATTGTCAAATCGTCGTTCGATTAGGAAACATAAGTTTGCAAAATGTACCACAGGAAAAGCGCCATCTTTTCATTCACAACAGTTGGCTTAGTACTAAATAAACTGACGTTAACGTTTTAGTTCCAGATAGCTTTTAGATAACTTTTTGAAGTTCTAAATAACAAAGCTGCTCTCTGTACAGCCGACAAGCCTGGTCCGTTCCTTTCGGACACCTTTGTTTAGCTAATCAAAACCCAAACTGAAATAATACCTGTGAACGTGAACGCTGATAATTGAAGCTTTTCCTTTTGGGTTGAATATCCAGCATTACGTAATATTACAACGTAATGCAACGCAACGCAACGCAACGTAAAATAGCGCAGTGCAACGCAGAGTAACGCAGCGCAGCGCAGCACAACACAGCACAGTACAGCACTACACAATGTGCTATTTCATTTAATTTCTACTAGTGTAAAAGCCCCTTCCTACGGGAGTCTGTTAATAGTCATATGTGACAGCATTAGCCAGAGCCTCATGCATTCATTCATTCAAACGGACGGAAAATGTCATCTACTCCGTAAAATGAAATTTTATTTGATAGTCCCTATGAACATGCTCAAAGTCGTTTGCAAGTGTATGTATGTGTGCCTTCAAAGCCATGTGATCTCTGATCTGAAAAATGAGGCCACCTTCCCCCTGACCTCAACCTTTGGTGGTTTCTTACTTTCCAAGATGTACTGAGTAGGGTTGTATGCTCGAAGACGCATGACGGCTTTGTACGTAGACCTTAAGCAGAGATGAGGGATTTGGGGTGGGGTATACTAGTTAGTCAAGTGGAGATGGTATGGAAGTGGGGAGGGGGGGGGGGCATGAAGAGCCAGAAATATGTGCAGGCAGACAGATTCATGATGGGAAAGAGACAGACAGACAGACAGACAGACAAACAGAGAGAGAGAGAGAGAGAGACAGACAGACAGACAGACAGACAGAGACACAGAGGGAGATACAGACAGACAGACAGACATCTGGCGATGAACCAAAGCTACGTGACCTCGCCCCAGCTGGCTATACCACCAAGTCCTTCCCCCGCCCCACCACGACCTGCGGGGGCGGAATCGCCTTCGTCATCTCGGATAAGCTGCTCCCCTATTGCTCTTTTGACTCGTCTTTTGATTTTCAGCATCGGACCTTTGAACTTGTTCACCTGAAACTGTCCCTACCTAGCGCTCCTGTCACTAACGTTTTTGGGATTTATAGACCGGTACCCAGCAGAAAGAACAAATTTACGCCCAGCATGTTTGTCAACGAACTTCCAGACTTTCTTGAATTTGTAAATGACCTTCCAGGAACATTGTTATTGATCGGCGACTTCAACTTCCATTTCAATAAGCCCACAGTTGGATACATGCCCGAGGTGTTAGAAATTTTAGATACTTTCCGACTCCAGCAGTCCGTGAATGAAATGACGAACAAACAGGGTAACATAGAAGACTGGGTAGTCTACAGAGACAGTGATCATCTTCTCAAATCCTCAACCGTTGACAATAACCTAGCATCGGATCATTATGCTGTGAAGTGTGAATTAGATATCGTTAGGCCCGCCGTTCCAAAGACTTACAAGGAAGTTAGGAAAATTTCTGCTATCGATATAGAGGCTTTCAAATCTGATCTGACCACGGCCATACCGAACGAGCCATCGGCCTGTCAGCTGACCTCTGCCCTCCGTGCCACGCTTGATAAGCATGCGCCAGTGAGCAGGCGCTTGATCACTGATCGCTCACTGTGTCAATGGCACAACACAGTGGGTCCCGAGTTGTCGGAGGCCAAGCAGGAGAGGAGGGGGGCTGAGAGGTGATGGCGCGCCACGAGACTGTGCACAGGGAAATATATCAAACTGCGAGAAACCATGTTACTGACATTGTTCATCAAGCACAAACTTTGTTCTATTCTTCAAAGATATTGGCCTGTTATACGGCCAAGCAACTATTTAATGTCACAAATAGTCTCCTAGGCAAAGTCAGCTACTCCCCCCTTCCCACCATCTTCCAAACTCAAGAGCTTCCTCAGAAATTCTTAGAGTTTTTCAATGGAAAAATTGACACTATCCGTGAAAAGCTAGATTCTACTGCACCTGTACATCCTCTGAATGACAAAGTTTACTGTGGACCTCCTTTGGCTTGTTTTAGTCCAGTTAGTCAAGACTATGTCAAAAAACTTTGTTTGCGATGCAGCCCTAAATCATGTGAACTTGATGCCATTCCCACTAACTTGCTCTTTCAGTGCATTGATGATGTCCTACCCCATCTTACTCATGTTATCAATACATCTTTGTCCTCTGGTCACGTTCCTGAAATCTTCCGGTCCGCAGTGGTACGTCCATTGATCAAGAAACCTTCATTAGATAAAAATGTTTTAAAGAATTATCGGCCTGTATCAAATTTGTCATTTCTATCAAAATTATTGGAGAAGATCGTTTTGGAACAAATTCTAGAACATCTCGAAAAGAATCACCTTTTGAATCCTCATCAGTCTGCTTACAGACAAGGCCATAGTTGTGAGACAGCACTCCTCCGTATAGTCAATGACCTCCTCTGCGGGCTTGACGATGGGAATGTTTCCTTATTAGCGATGTTAGACCTCTCCGCAGCATTTGACACGATCGATCATAATATTTTGTTCTCACGGCTTCAAACTTCCTTTGGATTCAAAGACACAGCTCTCGACTGGATTATCTCTTACTTGACTGGACGGACTCAGACAGTGTGTGTACAGGGAAGATACTCAGACAGTTCTCCTCTTAGGTACGGTGTGCCTCAGGGTTCTGTACTGGGGCCAGTCCTTTTTGTGCTGTATGCCAGTCCTGTGTCTGACGTCATCAGTGGTCACGCCATGTCGCATGAGAGCTTTGCTGACGATACTCAGCTTCATCAGTCGGCTCCCATTGCTGAAATTGACTCACTGATTTCTCGGACGCGGGGCTGCATTGCAGACCTGAAGGACTGGATGACAACCAACAAACTACAACTTAACGACGACAAGACGGAACTCATGTTCGTGAAAAAACAGCCTAACCATCCTTCTCTGCCTTCAACTGTCACTATCAATGACTGTGCTGTCTCTGTCTCCACCTCTGTCCGCAGTCTAGGGGTCGTACTTGACCAACCCCTCTCCCTTGATAAACAGGTTTCAAATATTTGCAAGATTGCCTATCTAGAACTAAGAAGAATCAGCTCTGTACGTCACCTTCTCCCTACAGATGCTACAAAAACTCTCATTTGTGCAGTTGTCTTATCTAGAATAGATTACTGCAACTCACTTTTGGCCGGCCTTCCAAAATACCTGATAGAAAGATTACAGCGAATCCAAAATCATGCAGCCCGAGTCGTCTGTAGAGCAGGAAAATATGATCACATTTCGCCTCTACTCCACTCTCTTCACTGGCTATCTGTCTCAAACCGTATCTCGTACAAAATCTCAACTCTCACTTTCTCTGCTCTCTTTGAAAATGGACCTTCTTATCTCTCAGATCTCCTTAAAATCTACACCCCCTCTCGACAACTACGCTCCTGAGCTGACGACCGCCTTCTGCGAATGACTCGCTTCAGGACTACTACTGGTGAAAGATCTTTCTCTTTTCAAGCTCCAGCGACGTCGAACAGACTGCCAGACTCTCTCAGACATTCAGATTCTATCTCTTCTTTCAAGTCTGAACTTAAAAGCCATCTATTTTCTCGTAATTAGTCAATGCTGGGGGGGGGGGGGGGGGGGGGGGGGGGGGGGCCTTTTCAAATGTAGCGTATGTGTATGTTCTCTATTATATGTACTTGTTGTATGATTGAACGTTATAGGATTAAGTTTTTGTAGTGATATTTGAAAAATAAGTGAATATCACATTCGTAGGATTAGGATTTGTTAGTTATTTTAGTAATAGTATTTGTAGTTGGGTGTATGGTGTATTATTGTATATGAGAAGGGTGAATGTAGTATGACTTTGTAAAGCGTTTAGAGAAATTCGTTTGATTAAGCGCTATATAAGAAACCATTATTATTATTACAGTAAGACAGACAGACAGAGAGAGGGAGGGAGACAGAGAGGGTTTGTGTCTGTGAGTCTTCTACCCCCATCCTCACTCCCCATTTCTCCTTCCGTCCCTATCTCTAGTCCCTCTGCAGCATTCCATGCCTGTCAGACAACAATCAAACCAAACCTGGCATTCGCGATACGTTGTACCATGCTGTTCTTACATTTTGGCTCAAAGAAAAATGAATTTCGAAAACTGCGTGTAAGGAAAAGCTTTCATTTCCTAAACAACAAAAAAATGAATGGGAGAAGGGCCATTTCTAAATGGCATAATAAACAAGCATCACCCCTATACTGTTTCAGAAAAGGATTTATTAATTTCCACCATCTTTATTTAACCAGCAAAAGCAAAAATGTATTACACAACCATATCCTTTTGCTTCAATACCCCACAGAACGTGCTATTTTCTTCCATTCCGACACGCTTCAAAGCGCTTTTTTTTCAGTCTAGAGATATTTCCCTGTAGTGGATTAAAAAGTAACCCGTGCTTTATGGAGAATTTGGTTAACTCTGCATACATAGTTCTATCGTTTTGTCTGCTTGAGGGACGTGATAAAAGTCGTTCACAGCCCTCGACATGCATTTCATTTAATCCAATATTCGATTTGCAAACCCCAGAGCTCTGATTTGCATAACAGGTCCACCACCCTAATGAAAATGACGGTTGACGATTTCTTGGTTTCATGCATAATCATATGGATCCCAATGCAGTTGGGACATGCGGGCGGTTGCCTGCTTTGAACTTCATCGGATTCACGGTGGACCAGTTATGGTTATGTTTAGAAAGAAAAAGACATTTTTGCTCAGAGAGAGAGAGAGAGAGAGAGAGAGAGAGAGAGAGAGAGAGAGAGAGAGAGAGAGAGGGAGAGAGAGAGATTGTGTCTTTGAGTCATCGACCCCAATTTTCTCTCCACGTTTCCCTCCCCTCCCATCTCTAGCCCCTCTCCATCATTTCATGCCTGACAGATAGCAATTAAAACAAACATGGTTCTAGTGATATGTTGTGCCATGCTATTCTTAAATTTTGGCTCAGTGAACAAAGTGTATTTCGATAACTGAGTAAGGCATTCCTTTCATTAAAAAAAAAAGGCAGATGGTCCACTTCTGAATGGCATATTAAAACAGCGTCGCCCTTATACCATTTCAGGAAGAATCTATTAATTTCCAGCACATCTATTTAACCAAGGTAAAGCCAGAGTGCTTTAAGCGACCATATCCTTTCCCGTGAATACCCAAACGAACGTGCTGTTTCATTTCATTCCAACATGCATCAAGTCTGCTTGCTTTGGCAGTCTGTTGACATTTTCATATTCAAGACCTAATAAGATCACCACCCCAATGAACCTGAGGGTTGACGATTTCTTGGTTTCATACATATTCATATGGATCCCAGTGCACTTGGGACATGCGGGTGGCTGCCTGCTTTGAACTTCATCAGATTCACGGTGGGCCAGTTATGTTTGAGCAGAGGCAAAGAGTATGGAAAAGGATGAGTGGGTGGGCTGAGGGCAGAGGTGAGAGGAGAGGCGATGATGGCTGGATAACGTGATGGTTATGTTTAGAAAGAAAAAGACATTTTTGCTCGGAGAGAGAGAGAGAGAGAGAGAGAGAGAGAGAAGAGAGAGAAAGATTGTGTCATTGAGTCATCGACCCCAATTTTCTCTCCACGTTTCCCTCCCCTCCCATCTCTAGCCCCTCTCCATCATTTCATGCCTGACAGATGGCAATTAAACCAAACATGGCTCTAGTGATTTGTTGTGCCATGCTATTCTTACGTTTTGGCTCAGTGAACAAAGGGAATTTCGATAACTGAGTAAGGCATTCCTTTCATTACAAAAAAAATGGCAGATGGTCCACTTCTGAATGACATATTAGAACAGTGTTAATTTCCAGCACATCTATTTAACCAAGGTAAAGCAAAAGTGCATTAAGCGACCATATCTTTTTCCTTGAATACTCAAAGGAACGTGCTATTTCATTTCATTCTAACATGCATCAAGTCTGCTTGCTTTGGCAGTCTGTTGATATTTTCATGTTCAGCAGATCAAACAGTACACCATGCAAAATTTCAAGCATATGGAGAATTGGGTCAACTTAGCATATAAAACTCAATCGTTTTGTGTCTTGAGAAACGTGATGAAAGTAGTTCACAGCCCTCGACATGCGTTTCTTTTAGTCCAATATTCGATCTGCATACCCCAGAGCTCTGATTTGCATAACAATTCCATCACCCCAGTGAACCTAAGGGTTGACGATTTCTTGGTTTCATACATATTCATGCGGATCCCAATGCAGTTGGGACATGCAGTGCCTGCCTGCTTTAAACTTGATCGGATTCACTGTGGACCAGTTTATGTTTGAGCGGAGGCAAAGGGTATGGAAAAGGATTAATGGGTGGGCTGAGGGCAGAGATGAGACGAGACGGGATGATAGACATATAACGTGATGGCTGTGTTCAGAAAAAAAGACATTTTCGTTCTCAAGAGAAGAGAAGAGGAGAGGAGAGAGAGAGAGAAGGAGAGAGGAGAAGGAGAATGAGAGAGAGGAGAGAGACAGAGAACTTGGAGACACACATACGACGTACCACACACACACACACACACACACACACACACACACACACACACACAACACACATACACACACACACACACACACACACACACACACACACACACACCACACACACACACACACACAACACACACACACGTGCACGCGCTGAACAATTTGGTATCTGATTCTATTGCAGTCTAAAAAAATATTGTTTTTCATAATATATATGCTAATGCAATCAACATATTATGAACGGCATGAAGCGGAGAGAAAGGGCTTTAAAAGAAACCACTCTCTACAGCATGGCAGCTCAACCTCTCACAAAGACACATGCACGCACGCATACATGGACCTTCCCAGCATCCTCCGCACTCACTTTCACCTTCATGCAACATTTCCATGATTAGTTGACCGCATTCGTTTTGCAATGGAAAAAATGCTGTGCCGAGCTGTTATCAAAAATAACTCAAGGACGGTTTTTTTTTCGTAAGAAAAAAAGGTGTGCCGCAAAAAATCCTATTACTTTTTTCTCCATAAACAAAACAACGTTTTTTGCGATAAAAATGATCCGTTCATTTCCACCACCTCAGTTTAACCAGGCGAAGCCAGACCTGCATTTAGTGAAGCATGTCTTTCTTGGCTGAATGCCCAAGCAGAACACACATCGCTTCCTCACATCCTGATCCAGCTAGTCCACTGGAGTTTGCGACAGGCTGATGTCCACAGACATCAGGTGCAACCAAAATACTGATGAGCTCTCTCTCTCTCTCTGTCTCTCTCTCTGTCTCTGTCTCTGTCTCTCTCTTTCTTCTCTCTCTCTCTTATCCCTAATTTTTAGAACGTTTATGTAAATTTGTTAATTTGAATAACTGTGTTTGACTTTTTTGCTCTCCTTCCTGTCATTGTTGGTTGTCTCTGTTTATTTCCCCCATAATCTTTATCTGTCCGTCCGTCTGTCTGTCTGTCTGTCTATCTATCTATCTATCTATCTATCTCTATCTACCTGTCTGTCTGTCTGTCTATCTATCTATCTATCTATCTCTATCTACCTGTCTGTCTGTCTGTCTGTCTGTCTGTCTATCTACCTGTCTGTCTATCTATCGATAAGCAAAGAAACACATTTAACAATATTAACAAACATTCAAATGGAGACCGAAAGTTACGCGTATCTAAATCACAATACAGTACAAACAAATTGATTTTCGAGTGTCTTTTTCTGACTAGAGATATGTTGTGTGTGTGTGTGTGTGTGTGTGTGTGTGTGTGTGTGTGTGTGTGTGTGTGTGTGTGTGTGTATCAGTGTGTGCGTGTGTGCATGTGTGGTGTGTGTGTGTGTGTGTGTGTGTGTGTGTTTTGTGTGTGTGTGTGTGTGGCGCGCGCGCGCGCGTGGTGTGTGTGTGTGTGTGTGTGTGTACCTATCTCTCTAAAACGAGAGCCATAAAAGACTCACATAACGTTACTCCCCAAAATGGCTTCCAACAAATAATCAAAAGGACATCCATATTGAATATGCAGCTGTCTCAGTTGTATCGTGTGGTAGGTTGGCCTGAGCAAGCAAAGCTGTGAGCCATGCTTTAAGCATTTATATATAGATATTGGCTCATTTTCTGTTACGTTAACTCTGATCCAATCTCTGAAACAGATTAACGGTTACACCGAGCATGTCTTCACGTCGATGGAAAGTCCTCCCCCTTGTCCGTATATAATCGTTTTTTTCTAGTGAGTCTTCAGATATCTGTTAGAAGGACGTTTACAGGCCTTGCCACGTACTTTTTTTTATACCAAATTTATAAACTTTTCACCAGAAAAATCTGGCCCATGTAACGAGATCAGCTGAAA
>CM065734.1:25117498-25119998 GCA_033310375.1 Conus canariensis | reverse complement strand
GGCGTGTTCTTTGTGGTACGTTTTTTTTTCTTCTTTTGTTGAATGGCTCGTTGGCCAGTTTGTTGGTTGGTTGGCTGGTTGGCTGGTTGGCTAGATCGTTGGCTTCTTGGTCGCTTGGGTTGGTGGAGGTGGCTTAGGCTGTTTTTTTGAACCGGGTGGTTATTGGTTTTGCTTAGTTTGTTGTTCATTGTCTTGGCATTTCTTGTGTGTGTGTGTGTGTGTGTGTGTGTGTGTGTGTGTGTGTGTGTGTGTGTGTGTGTGTGTGAGAGAGAGAGAGAGAGAGAGAGAGAGAGAGAGAGAGAGAGCAAATGTAACTATGTGTAACGGTCAGTATCTAAATCTGTCTTCGTCTGCCAGTCTGTCCGTCTGTCTGCCTTCTATCTTCTCTCATTTCTACCCACCCTCTCTTCCTGTCTGTCTGTCACTCTCTCTCTCTCCGTTTTTCCCAGTCCCCGCCCCCCCTCTCTCTCTCTCTTTCTCTCTCCGTGTGTGTGTGTGTGTGTGTGTGTGTGTGTGTGTGTGTGTGTGTGTCTTTCTGTCCGTCTGTCTGTCTGTCTGTCTCTGTCTCTGTCTCTGTGCGTGTCTGTATGTCTGTGTGTCTTTCTGTCCGCCTGTCTGTCTGTCTGTCTGTCTGTCTGTCTGTCTGTCTCTGTCTGTATGTCTGTCTGTCTGTCTGTCTGTCTCTCTCTCTCTCTCTCTCTCTCTCTCTCTCTCTCTCTCTCTCTCTCTCTCTCTCTCTCTGTACTTGTAAATAATCGAAGTACCTCCTCCCGCGCATTCTATCCATCCGCGTGAGCGCGCGAGTGCGCATGCGTGCGCGCGCGCGCACACACACACACACACACACACACACACACACACACGCGCGCGCGCGCTAGAGCGCTCGCACGCACTATCTCATTCCCGCTCCCGATCGCTGGCACACTCGCACACAAAGCATGTATCAACGCATGCAAACATTTCCATGCCAATATTTATAACTTTACACTCATATGCTATTAAGCACGTGCACATTACTGCACAATTCACTTCCTGAACAGAGTCCTGTTTCGAAGTTAATGGTTTGTCAGAGAGTGCGTTCCATTTCCAGTTATTGTCAGATGTAGTTCAGCTACGGGTCTGGGTGTCCCTTCCTCTTTTTTCGTCTTGTTGTTGTTGTTGTTGTTGTTGTTGTTGTTGTTCTTCTTCTTCTTCTTCTTCTTCTTCTTCTTCTTCTTCTTCTTCTTCTTCTTCTTCTTTTTCTTCTTCTTCTTCTTCTTTTTCTTCTTTTTAATCGTTGCAACTTTTTTGTAATTCAGTTTCTGGTCTTGTTTTTGTTTTATTGTTTTCTTTGTGTCTTTCCTTCGTTTTTTTATCGTCCGTTTGCGTTTTCCATCTTCTTTTTTGTCCCTTTTCTTTCTTTCTTGTCATTCTATTTCCATATTATCCCTACCTTTCCTTTTCTGCCTACATCCCTGATATGTCCCTGCCTTGCGGTCATCAGAACGATAAAGAATATCTTTTTTGTGTGAGTCTTTTTCTTTTCTTTTTGTTTGTTTGTTTGTTTGTTTTCTATTGTTATTTCGTTGTTGTTTTTTTTCTTTTCGACCCTCGAGTACTTTCCTTCCTTCTTTCTTTCTTTCTTTCTCTCTTTCTGGTATCTTTCTTTCTTTCTATCTTTCCATCCTGCTTTTTTTCTGTTTTTTTTTCTTTCTTTCTTTCATTTTTTTTGTTTCTGTCTTCTTTTGAATTTCTTTTTTCATGTTTTTTTTTTCTCTTACACTTTTGCCATTTCTTTCTGTACTTGTTTTGTCTTTTTTGTTTTGTTTTGTTTTCTTTCTTTCTGTCTTATTTCTTTGCTTATGTTTCCACTCTCTATTTTTGTTTAATTCTTCTTCTTCTTCTTCTTCTTCTTCTTCTTCTCTCTATCTATCTACCCCCCCCCCCCCCCCCCCACGGCAGTAATATTTTGATGATGCTCATAAAAGTTTGCAAGTATAGAGAGGAGTAAATGTTACATGACTGAAATAGAAGAATAATTATCAACCCTGTGAAACAAATTAATTACGTCATGGTCGATGACATGATACGTCTCTCTCTCTCTCTCTCTCTCCTCTCTCTCTCTCTCTCTCTCTCTCTCTCCTCTCTCTCTCTCTCTCTCTCATAACCTTTCCTAACTTCACCCTCAAGCTAGCGGCTTTTCGCAGTAGAAGGCAACTGGACAGAGTTTAGAAATCCAATCTGGGTCCTCCGTTTGTTCTTGCGAAACTTTTTTCGATTTTGCTTAAAAGTCATATAACGCCCACAAGTGTAATAGGACCAGCAACTTTGTCAATCACCATGGCCATGACTCTACGCTTAAAAAGAAATGCTGTGAGAAGAAGACTTTATGATGGCAATTTTGCATGTTCACACTGCCTCTGTGACCAAAGCTGTGATGGGCCCTGGGGAAATTTTCTAGTCCTTTTGGCCCTCCAATAACATTTCCTCCAGCTTTTCTGGAGATAGAGACAGGGCCTCT
>CM065734.1:25109998-25114998 GCA_033310375.1 Conus canariensis | reverse complement strand
CAGAAAGATCGGCCTAGTACTTTCTGAGATGTTCCATAAAGAAGAAAACTGTTATGCGCCGGTATAGCCGTTAGTAACGGTTATAGCGGTAAAACATTGGGCAGGATCCGTGACCCATAATGAACATACCTACAAATTTTCAGAAAGATCGGCCAAGTACTTTCCCAGATATTCCATAAAAAAGAAAAACCGTTATGGGCAGTTATAGCCATTAGTAACGGCTATAACGGTAAAATAAAACATCGGGCGTGATCCGAGACCCATACTGAACATACCTTCAATTTTTCAGAAAGATCGACCAAGTACTTTCTAAGATATTCCATAAAGAAGAAAAACCGTTATGGGCCGTTATAGCTGTTATTAACGGCTATGACGGTAAAATAAACCATCGGGCATGATCCGTTACCCATAATGAACATACCTACAAATTTTCAGAAAGATCGGCCAAGTACCTTCTGAGATATTCTATAAAGAACAAAAACCGTTATGGGCCGTTATAGCCGTTAGTAACGGCTATAACGGTAAAATGAAACATCGGGCATGATTCATGACTCCTAATGAACGTACCTACACATTTTCAGAAAGATCGGCCAGGTACTTTCTGAGATATTCCATAAAAAAGAAAAACCGTTATGGGCCGTTATAGCCCTTAGTAACGGCTATAGCGGTAAACTAAAACATCGGGCATCATCCGTGACCCATAATGAACATACCTACGAATTTTCAGAGAGATCGGCTAAGTACTTTCTAAGATATTCCATAAAGAAGGAAAACAGTTATGGGCCGTTATGGCCATTAGTAACGGCTATAACGGTAAAATAACACCTCGGGCATCATCGATGACCCATAATGAACATGCCTACACATTTTCAGAGAGATCAGCCAAGTACTTTCTAAGATATTCCATAAAGAACGAAAACCGTTATGGGCCGTTATACCCGTTAGTAACGGCCATAACGGTAAAATAACACATCGGGCATCATCTGTGACCCATAATGAACATATCTCCAAATTTTCAGAAAGATCGGCCCAGTAGTTTTGTCTGGAGCGAGTGGAACACATTTTGACCACGGACGGACGGAGGGACACACACACACACACACACACACACACACACACACACACACACACACACACACACACACACACACACACACACACACGCACGCACACAGCATTTCTTCTTTCCCATTGAAAAGTACTCCCTGTTCTATAAGAACTGGGAGTACAAAAAGAATGAAAAAGACTTCATGAAAGCATTTTTACATGTTCACACTTCGTCTGTGATGAAATGAAAGCGCTGATGGCACATGGGGAAACTTTCTGGTCTTTGGTTCAATTCCCCCGGCTTTCAGGGGGTATGGACAGAGATCCCTACGCATGTATCCTTGTCTCTGCATTCCTGCCCCCCTCCTCCTCCCCGCTCCGTGAATCATGCTTGCGTGCGTGCGTGCGTGCGTGAGTGCATGCGCGCGTGCGCTCACGCGCGCGCGCGCGCGCGTGCGCGCGTGTGTATGTGTTCCCCTCAAACCATTTCAATTTTGTTCCAAACTCATTTGGTGTCCGTATGTGTGAAAGAGATGGGACTTCTGTCAAGCACCTTGGCGATCTATAGTGAATTTGATGATAGAAGCTGCTGTACACGGATAGAACGGGGGAAACAAAAAGAAAAACAAGATGCAAAGCATATAAACGTACTCCCAGTTTTCCAAATCGCTTATAAATCGGCCAAGTACTTTCTGAGATAAATAACGACAAAATAACGGTTTTTACGGTTATTTAACCGATGTGCACTTTTGAAACTGGTATTTTAGTCCTCAATGGGCTAAAGCCTATGTACCTACCAAATTTCATACAGATCGGACAATATGTCAAGAATAACGGTTTTTAACGGTCAAATTTTGAAACACTATATGGAAGTGCCATTTATGTGTTACAACCTTTCTGTATACTAGATTTCATTAAAATCCACCAATATGTAAAAACATAACGGCAAAACAACGGTTTTAAAGGTTATATAACCGATGTACACTTTTGAAACTGGTATTTTAGTCATCACTGAGCTAAAGCCTATGTACATATCGAACTTCATCCAAATCGGACAACATGTCAAGAATAACGGTTTTTAACGGTCGAATTGTGAAACACTATATAGAAGTGCCATTTGTGTGTGATAACCTTTCAGTATACCAAATTTCATTAAAATCCACCTATATATAAGAAATAACGGCAAAATAACGGTTTTTAACTTGTTTAATCGCTTTTTAGCGTTACATCACTTACATATGGAAAGAGGCTCTGATTTGTCACAAGATCATCCAAACCGCTTATAAATCGGCCAAGTACTTTCTTAGATATTCCATAAAGAAGAAAAACCGTTTTGGGCCGTTATAACCGACAGTAACGGCTATTCTGGTCAAATAAAACATCGGGCATCATCCATGACCCATAGTGAATATACCTACAAATTTTCAGAAAGATGGGCCAAGTACTTTCTGAGATTTTCCATAAGAAGAAAAACCATTACAGGCCGTTACAGCCGTTAGTAACGGCTATAACGGGGGTAAACTAAAACATCAGGCACCATCCGAGACCCATAATGAACATACCTGCTAATTTTCACAAAGATCGGCCAAGTACTTTCTGAGATATGCCATAAAGAAGAAAAACCGTTACAGGCCGTTACAGCCGTTAGTAACGGCTATAACGTTAAACTAAAACATCGGGCATCATCCGTGGCCCATAATGAACATATCTACAAATTTTCAGAAAGATCGGCCAAGTACTTTCTGAGATATTCCATAAAGAAGAAAAACCGCTACAGGCCGTTACAGCCGTTAGTAACGGCTATAACGGGGTAAACTAAAACGTCGGGCATCATCTGTGACCCGTAATGAACATACCTGCTAATTTTCATAAAGGTCGGTCAAGTACTTTTTGAGATATTCCATAAAGAAGAAAAACCGTTACAGGCCGTTACAGCCGTTAGTAACGGTATAACGGTTCACTAAAGCATCGGGCATTATTCTTGACCCATAATGAACATATCTACAAATTTTCAGAAAGATCGGCCAAGTACTTTCTGAGATATTCCATAAAGAAGAAAAACCGCTACAGGCCGTTACAGCCGTTAGTAACGGCTATAACGGGGTAAACTAAAACGTCGGGCATCATCTGTGACCCATAATGAACATACCTGCTAATTTTCATAAAGGTCGGCCAAGTACTTTTTGAGATATTCCATAAAGAAAAAAAACCTTTACAGGCCGTTACAGCCGTTAGTAACGGCTATAACGGTAAACTAAAACATCAGGTATCATCCGTGGCCCATAATGAACATATATACAAATTTTCAGAAAGATCAGTCCAGTAGTTTTGTCTGGAGCGAGTGGAACACATTTTGACCACGGACACACACATACACACACACACACACACACACACACACACACACACACACACACACACACACACACACACACACACACACACAGCATTTCTTCGTTCCCATTCTAAAGTACTCCCTGTTCTATAAGAACTGGGAGTACAAAAAAAGAAGGAAAAAAGAGAGTGTACATGCAGGCACTTTTAATACAAGTGCTTGTTCTGGGACACTACCTTTGGAATAGTTTGGAAACAGGGAACTGTCCTGATCTTTCTTCAGTTGCCCTGTCAGGAGACAGTAAATGCATGACCGCCACAGGCACGGCGACTGGGACTACTTCTTTGCCAACATCTCGGTCGCCGCTGAGCTCGGATTCTTGGCCGTAACTTGACATTTTAAAAAAAGAAATGTCACCACCTTCTCCCATTTTTCTTCAACGGATTTACAATATCTTTCTTCCTTGTTTTATAAAAGCACTTTCCTCTGTCTGTCTGTGTGTCTGTCTGTCTGTGTGTCTGTCTGTCTGTCTGTGTGTGTGTGTGTGTGTGTGTCTGTCACTCTCTCTGTCTCTCCCTCCCTCCCTCCCTCCTTCTCTCTCTCTCTCTCTCTCTGTATGTATATGTGTGTATGTGTGTGTATGTGTGTGTGTGTGTGTGTGTGTGTGTGTGGTTGTGTGGTGTGTGTGTGTTGGGGGGGGGGTGCGCGCGTGCGCGCACGCTTGCAAAATGTGAAGATACCAACACCCAAACACATTGATGCAACTATCTTTTTTGGAAGAATGAAATGTGGAAATCAATGTTGACTACCTTTAGCTACGCAAAAGTTCCCTTTGATTTTCACATTTTTGTTTTAGCTGCACACTTTAATCAGTTTCACGCTTCATCACGAGGTTCATGGTTGGCTGGCGTTCTGCAGCAAACAAATCGGAGAAGAATCTCATTTGATGCTCGGTTTAGGCCCCGCACGTGTTCACACCAAAACCTGTTGAAATTAATTTTCGTCGAAATTCATTTGGTGCCCTCAAAAAGTTTCAGAGGCGAGCTAAATTGGCCAGTTATGTCCATGACCTAAAATTGATTTCTTGGCCGCCAATCTTCATTTTTACAAATGAGAACGCTCTTTAGGGAAGTATGAAGATTTTACTCAGAAACTAAAGAAAACAAATGTCGATGTTTTGGTTGTGAACCATCTTCGGGACTGATGACATCAAATGGAAGATAAATAATGATGTAGAAAAATGTGTACGTGAGCGCAATAATACGTATTTATTGGCGCGCGCGTGTGTGTGTGTGTGTGTGTGTGTGTGTGTGTGTGTGTGTGCGCGTGCGCGTGCGTGCGTGTGGCGCGCGCGTGCGTGCGTGCGTGCGTGCGTGCGTGCGTGCGTGTTATCTATATTTGCCTCAAGAACTGATGTCGGTGTACATGAAAGAAATAAACACGTAAAAAAGAACACTGAGAAAGAGATAAATTCAATGAAGAAAGAAAAAAAAAAAACAGAGGGACAGAACGAGAAATAGAGACAGAAAGAAAGAAAGAACAAAAGAAAGAACGAAAGAAAGAAAAGAAAGAAGAAAGAAAGAAAGAAGAAAAACACAACACAAGTCAGCATACTTGT
>CM065734.1:25084998-25104998 GCA_033310375.1 Conus canariensis | reverse complement strand
TGGTTGAGCGCAGTGCCTCCTTTTTTTGAGCATTTGAGCTTTGATGGCAGGACAGTACAGAAGCAGATGATTCGTAGAAATTTGACTCCCACAAACACAAACAATATCTTTACAAAATTTTGTTTTGAGAGCGTTTAGACGAATCTTAAACATTAAAGACGTGATTGATCTGGATTTGATTTGGCGTTACATCACATTAAAGAGTTACCTTTAAATGCATGCAAAGTATTATTTTGTGTGGATTCAAAATCAGTATTATATGCTATCAAAGGTCAAAATACCAAGACACGGGTTGAAATGACACACGAAATCAAGCACTTAATACATCACTTAGCAAGCAAAGATATCAGTGTTACTTTTTATTGGATTCCTTCTCACTGTGGAATTCTCTCTAATGAACAGGTAGATCAAGCAGCCAAGAGTGCAGCACGCAATGCTGCAGGGACAATTAAACTTAATGTTAAGCTAGATCTACATGAATATTATAAATACTTTGACAAGTTAGCAAAGGATACTTTTGTTGACAATTGAAGACCTCAGATATACAATATTGACATAATTGTGTAAAAGCTAGTGATACACTGCATTCGGATATAATAATTGAGAGTTGCGCGCGCGCGCGCGCGCGCGCGCGCGCGCGCGTGGTGTGTGTGTGTATGATTTGGTGTGGTATGTTTGTGTTGTGTGTGTGTTGTTGTTGTTAATGTTATTGTTTGCTTGATTTGTGTGTGTGTGTGTGTGTGTGTGTGTGTGTGTGTGTGTGTTGTGTGTGTGTGTGTGTGGTGTGTGTGTGTGTGTGTGTGTGTGTGTGTGTGTGTGCGTGCGTGCGTGCGTTCGTGTGTGCGTCCGTGCTTGCTTGCGCGCGCGCGCGCGCGCGTGTGGTGTGTGTGTGTGTGTGTGTGTGTGTGTGCGTCCGTGCGTGTGTGTGTCTGTGTGTACGCGCGCGCGCGCTCGTGCGCATATATTCGATGAGACACCATTCACAACCATAATGCATATGAGTGCTATCTTCGGGGACTGGAGGAATGGGAATCATTGTTGACAACACTTGGCTATGCAGACTTTTTTTTTTTTCCTTTAACTTATCTTCCAGTGCCATCACGAGACGAACGATTAACACTCTGGGACGAAAATGAAACCCAAATCTAATCTGATGCTTGAGTTCAGGCCCAATAGCTGCTCTTCCGGAGAACTGTTCAAATGTATTTGAAACTCATTTTGTGGCTGGGGTGGGGTGTGATGGGAGGGGGGGGGGGGGGGGGGGGGGGGCAACTTTTGCCAATTACCTTGGCAATCTGTTTAAGCTTCGAGGACATATGCTACTGGACGCTGAAAGATGAGAAAGAAAAATAGGAAAGGAAGGAAGAACGGAAGGAAGAAAGGAAAGGACGAAGGACGGAGGAAAGAAAAAAAAAAAGAAGGAAACAGTAAAAAAGAAAGGAAAGAAAGAGAGAAATAAAGAAAGACAGAAAAAGAAGAAAGAAAGAAGGAAGGAAGGAAAGAGAGGTAAAGAAAAGAAAATGAACAGAAGGAAAGCGAAAAGGAACCTATATGTCGGAATGTATCAATGTTGACGCGGCATCTGCATTTTAGCGCTGACACAGATTTAAAAGAATGGAAATAGAAAGAAAGACAAAGAGACAGACAGACGAACAAATTGAACCCTAAGTGGTCATCATCATCATCATTATTATTATTATTATTATTTTGCTTTTTGGAGAAACTGTGCGTCATCTCAGGCATTATAAGTGAAACCATCTTTTCATCGCAGACATGTCTGCTTTTGTTGACGCAAGGCTTTCAGATGTCAGCCCCCAGTACTGGGTCGTGAACGGAGAGAAAATCTGGACAAATAATACTGACAAGTTTCTGGATGATTGGTTCCTTTCGATCCAAAGATCCGTGTGTGTCTGCCCCATCTTGCCTCCATAGATGGTTAAAAAAAAATGCTTGAGCGAAAACATGTCTTAAAGTAAGTGATATCCCTTTTCATTAGAGCTGTAAAAATGTGTTTGCCCGTAAAATGTGTCATTATTTTTGTCATTCTCTCTCTCTCTCTCTCTCTCTCTCTCTCTCTCTCTTCTCTCCTTCTCTCTCTCTCTCTCTCTCTCTCTCTCTCCTAGTAATAAGTGGGACTGCCAAAGAAGAATGATCTTGACGAAACAATAGTATATAATACCTGGTGACACGGAAGGATTTTCATATTCGCTAAATACTGAGTTCAGTACTGTATTTCTGTCCGACGGACATTTCATTCATCTTCATTTTTCCATCATGGATCAAACACATTCCTGACAATGTGCACGGTGAGTTGGGGAGAAATCCAGTCTGGCGCTTGTGTCTAGGTCCTCTCCTATTCTTCTGGAGAGAGATACTCATTTTCGCTCAAAACTCATCTGGTGCCGGTTAGTGTCAGAAAGGTGGCACATGTGTCAATCACATCATTGATCTGTTTTGGTCTTGAGGGCGTAAGGTGCTATACGTGGACAGAAAGAAAGGAGGACAAAAAGACAAGACGGAAAAGAAAAGAGCCTGCATGCAGATATTTCGTAATATTAAAACGGAATCAGCACGGAGATACACTGTAGGGTCCTAAACATTCTTTGCCTGTTGGAAGGCAGTAGGGGGGCCATGCTTACCAGAAGCAGGGCAAAGCAGAATTGTCTCTTTTTTAGTTGACGTCTGCACCCATGCTGACCAAAGATTCTTCGATGTTAGACCTTGGTCAATGCCAATGCATGGAGTGACATTTCTGAACAAACACCTCCCGCATCTTACGGACCGGTTTCTTTTGACCCTGAGCAAAACACACATAAAAGATGAGAAGTGAAAAAGTAACAACATTTTGAAGAGAATCTTAATTACGCCATATGTCCAGATATATACACAACTCTTCTCTCTTTCACTCACCCTCTCTCTCTCTCTCTCTCTCTCTCTCTCTCTGTGCGCGCGCGTGCGTGCGGGAGGGGGGTGGTGCGGGGGGGGGGGGGGGAGGCGTGTGTGTGTGTGTGCGTGTGTGTGTGTGTGTGTGTGTGTGTGTGTGTGTGTGTGTGTGTGTGTGTACTTGGAACAATGTAAGAGTCACGATGACGCAAAGAAAGTAATAATCATTGATGTCTGTTAGGATGGAAGAGCTTACGTACTTCAGTCAACATTGACAATGTTGGAGTACAGCGAACCACTTTTTCCACCTTAACTCGCCAATCACTTCCATTTCTTTGCTACGTGCTGTAGCTTTTTTTTTTTTTTATTGCTGACATGTTTGCCCTTGTTCCCTCAACGTTTTTGGCTGCCAACCCGTGGTAATCAGTCAAGCACAGGATGACATTTCTGGACAAATTTCAATGTCTGGCTTTGGTGCAGGGGTTCATTTTACGTCAGTGCTTTGCACGTCTGTCCTCTCCTGCAGTTTAGAGGGCATGATGCAATCTGATTTGTGCTCTGCTTGTTCCTTCCCCTCATTACACAAATTTTGTTCAGTTGTTCCCATCCCCAAAACCACCTCTCTCTCTCTCTCTCTCTCTCTCTCTCTCTCTCATGGTTATTTTAATTCGCTTCCCCACCAACACTGCTTGAGCGACTGGCTGGTGCTCTAGAGGAAGCATCTGACAGAAATCCAGTTTGATGCTTAAATTTGATCCCGCTGCAAGTTGTCCTCGAAGCTGATCAATTTCATTCGAAACTCATTTGCTGCTCATAGGTGTCAGAGGGGGGGCATTTTAGGCCATCACGTTGGCGATCTATTCTGGTCGTGAAGATCTATGCTGCTGTACATACATGGGAAAAGGAAGAAAGGAAGGAAGAAAGGAACAAAGAAAGCAAGCAAGCAAGAAAGAAAGAAACAAAGAAAGAACAAATGAAAGAAATCGAAGAAAAGCAAAAACAAAAACAAAAAAAAACAAACAAACAAACAAACAAACAAACAAAAAGAACCCACATGCAGGAATTTGTTAATGTTGACGTTGTGTCGCAATCAAGCTCTGACGCAGACTTAAAAGAAAAGAAGAGAGAGAGAGAGAGAGAGAGAGAGAGAGAGGAGAGAGAAGAAAGGGAAAGAAAGAAAAAAAGAACGAAAGAAAGTCAGACAGAGAGAACCCTAGATAGTCGATATCATCACTTTTCTTTGCTTTTGGGAGAGAGAGTCCACACAGCAGCCATTTCAGATTGAAATCAGCTTTTCATTGCAGACACGTCTGCTTTTGTTGACGCAAGACTTTCAGATGTCGGTCCTCAGTATTTTGGTCATGAACTGCGGTGAAAAATCTGAACAAATAACCATGTTTCTGGTTGATTGGTTTTCTTTCAACCCAACGATCCGTCTGTGTCTGCTCCATTTTGCCTCTGTTGACTGTTAAGAAAATACTTGATAAAAAACGTGTCTTAAGGCAGATTATGTCCCTTTTCATTAGAGCTGTAAAATATATTTGCCGCAACATTTGTTATTATCTTGGTCATAATCTCTCTCTCTCTCTCTCTCTCTCTCTCTCTCTCTCTCTCTCTGATGGATTCTTTTATTATTAGCTCCCCTCAATATCACTGAATACGCGATTGGCTGATGCCTTGGAGGGAACATTTGACGTAAATCGAAATTAATAACTGGGTTTGTTCCCCTTACATGGTTTTCTTCAGGTTTGTGCATTGTTATCGCAAACTCATCAGGTGTCGGCAAGAGCTACACAGTTGGCACTTCTGTCAAGTTCCTCGGCAGTCTGGTCTGATCGTGGTAACGTATGCTGTTCTATATGAACAGCACAGAAAGAACGAAAGAAATAAAGACATAATCAGACACAGTCAGACAGACAGACCGAGAGATAAAAAGAAAAAAAAAAAGCCTTATATGCAGGCATTTATTGGTCGTGGTGTTATGGATGTGGTTTTAGCCTTGGAACAACCGGCGCAAAGGGAACTGTCCTGATCTTTTTTTTTTTCATTTCTCAATCGAGAGACAGCATTTACACTGGCGAACAAAGGCAAGCTAAATAAAATCCCCAGCCAGCATATTGTCCTTGTTGGACTGAGACTAACACTTTCAGCTCTGTGTTACTTGACGAATACCAATGTCTCTCTGTCTCTGCCTTATTTTCTGTTCATTCCTTTCCTAGAGCAACTCTCTCTCTCTCTCTCTCTCTCTCTCTCTCTCTCTCTCTCTCTCTCTCTCTCTCTCTCTCTCTCTGTAATATATGAAAATGCCAAACAAAGATTTACCTTTATGAACTGTTACACTAATGAACAACACCTAGTGTAGTCTGGGAAGGGTTTTTTTTTTTTATACGCACTCAGTGTTGACAACAGTTTTTATACATGAACTTTTCGTCAGGTGGGCATTTCATTCAAGTTACCGCTCCATATTGATGAAACCATTTCCGAGTATAGAGAACATTGAGAGGAAGACATCTAATCTGATGAACGTGGGTCACATCTACCTGTTCCTCTGGAACGATGTACAGATTTGCTCAAACCTCATTTGGTGCACGAAAGTACTGGAGGAGTGGCAACTTGGTCAATCACATTAGTATTCAGTCTTGGTGTTCAGGCCGTATGCCGCTGAACATAAACAGAAAGAAAAAAAAAAAGAAAAGAAAAGAGAGAAAATGGCAGACAGAAGAAGAAGAAAAAATCTCGCAGACATTTAGTAATAATACTACTGCATCTGCACTGACACGACCTGAAGAAAGTAGAACTAATCGTTACTTCTCTCTCTCTCTCTCTCTCTCTCTCTCTCTCTCTCTCTCTCTCTCTCTCTCTCTCTCTCTCTCTCTCTCTCTCTCTCTTCGCGTGTGTTGTGTGTGTGTGTGTGTGTGTGTGTGTGTGTGTGTTTTGTCTGTGTAAGTCTTTGTGTTTGTGTGGAATATATGAAAATGCCAAGGAAAGAAGTAGCTTTATGAACTGTTATACTAATGAACAACACCTAGTGTGGTTGGAAGGGTTTTCATACGCACGCACCAAATGTTCAGAACATTTCTATACGTGAACTTTTTGTTTTGTCAGATGGGCATTTCATTCAAGCTACCTTCCCATGTGGGTAAATCGATTTCCTTGTACAGAGAAAATGGGGGAAGAAATCCAATGTGACGCAGGTGGTCAGGCCGTGTACCTGTTCGTCTGGAACGATGTACAGACTGGCTGAAAATCCATGTGGTGCATGTAATGCTGGAGGAGTGGCAATCAAACCAGTGTCCTGTCCTGGGCTTGAGGACATGTGCTGGCTGAACCTGGACAGAAAGAAAGAATACCATAAGAAAGGAAATGGCGGAAAGAAGAAAAAAAACAACAACAAAAAAAAAACTTGCAGACATTTTGTAATATTACTACTGCATCTGCACTGACATGACCTGAAGGAAGTAGAAATATTGAGTGTGTGTGTGTGTGTGTGTGTGTGTGTGTGTGTGTGTGTGTGTGTGTGTGTGTGTGTGTTGTGTGTGTGTGTGTGTGTGTGTGTGTGTGTGTGTGTGTGTGGTGTGTGTGTGTGTGTGTTGATGTCATGAGGCATTAAGGACATGCTCACCACGTGCATGGCGAGTGTAATAGCCTCTTCTTGGCTGACGTCTCTACGCTTCTTGTAAAAAAAAAAAAACACACACACACAACAAAACAAACAAACAAACAGAAACAGAAAAAAGTAAAACAATACAAAACAAAACAAAACGAAAAACCACTTTAGACACTTAGACCTCGGAAGCTTTACATTCCTAAAACGAAATTTCCGAACAAATAACACCGTTTTTGAGTTGAATTGGTTGAGTGCGAGCCAGTGCGCTCTCCCTGTGTGTCTGTGTGTCGGTCTGTGTGTCTGTGTGTCTGTCTGCCTATCCGTCTGTCTGTCAATCAGTTAGTCTGGCTGGCTGGGTGGCTGGGTGGCTGGCTGTCTCTATTTGTCTGTTTGCTGTTTGTCTGTCTGTCTGTTTCTCCCCCCCCCCCCCCAACACACACACACACACACACACACACACACACACACACACACACACACACACGCACACACACGCATGCACGCACGCATGCACGCTCGCACGCACGCATGCACGCACGCATGCACACAGAGAGACAGACACACACACACACACACACACACACACACACACACACACACACACACACACACACACACACATACACACACACCTTAAAACTCGTTCCCTTTGGCTAATGATTTGTGTCTTGTGTATCTTTGCCACTTTGTCTTTATCTGGTTGTCTGCCTTGCTGGCTGTTTGTTTGCCTGTCTGTAAGTCTGTCTGCTTCTCTCTCTCTCTCTCTCTCTCTCTCTCTCTCTCTCTCTGTCTCTCTCTCTCTCTCTCTCTCTCTCTCTCTCTCTCTCTCTCTCTCTCTCTCTCTCGGGGGGCATGAACTGAATTCGGAGGCGACGGACGTGTTGGTCATGAGCTCTGTACAAATTTTGTAATTACGCAGTAATTTGACAGTGTCCGATCCTTGGAATTGGCAGACATCTCTATGAAGGATCATGCCGTCATCACAGCTGGACTTTCGTTCAAGATGTGGTTGTTTTCTGCCAACATTTATCACGTTTATGAGTGAAAGGGCCAGCAAATATGTCGCCATGTTTCAGAGGACATTGAAAGTGAAGTCGCTGACAGGCGGTGTCATAGTGGGCTGCCTCCTCACATACTTGTTCTGGGGGGGGTTTCTGCTTCAATGCGGCGACATTGAACAGAACCCCGGACCTCGGACCACCAACCCTGGGCATCGGAAGGACAGCTTTCGGCAAACCAGCATAACCAGCGGAACTCGAAGTCCCAGCGCTGAGAAATCGGGAACCGTTACTACCAGTTCTACTTCGCTTCCTGAACCGACCATGCAAAATTTGATGTCCATGATGCAGACTTTAAGTGAAAAATTTGATAACATAAACCAAGACATTAGAAATATGAAAGACATTATTAGCGACATCAAAGATGATATGAAAGACATTCGGGATGGTCACGCTGCACTACAAGAGGAGGTGAAGTCCCTGAAGGATGAAGTGTCCGATCTTCGACGGGAGAACGACGCGTTGAAGAAGAGGATGGAAGAAAACGAACGGAAAACTGACGATCTGGAAGGTCGCTCGAAGAGGAACAATCTTGTTTTCTATGGACTTCCTCGTGCGCAGAACGAAACACAGTCAGACTGTGAAGGACTGATCAGTGATGTGATTGTGGACAAACTTGGACTGACAGGTGACTTCCAGTTTGACCGCGTACATCGTCTAAATTCCAAGCCTAACTCACCAATCATCACCCGCTGCACTTTCTATAAAGACAAAGAAAAAATTTTTAAGGCCAAACATAAATTGAAGGGCAGTGAAGTGTTTATAAGCGAGGATTTTTCTCTCCGTGTCAGAAATGTGCGACGATTACTATACCCTTTTCTGAAGAAAGCCAGAGGGGAGGGTAAACGGGCTTCAATGATATTCGACCACCTCCTCATCGAGGGAAAAAAGTTTTATCTTGATGGGCAAAATCTTAGGGAGTGTGAATAGGGGTGTGGCCAGCCCAGCTTGACACCGGCAGTTTATGACAGGAGGGTGCGTGACAACCGTGTGGAATGGACGGCTTGTACAGAGGTCAGGCACGTACGCGCAGTGAGTAAAGAAGCGGTTCACAATGTAAATATTGGATTGGTTGAGGTACAGGGGAGGGGGGTGGCAATAGATGATGGAATGTTAAATAATACTTTTTCGAGTTCTGGTATCGTATCTATTATATGTAATGATTTTTGTACAAACACGTGCGATGTAGACTCGTCACATAATAGAATAGATAATACAATGGATTGCACGGACAAAAAGAGAACTGTTGACGGTCATTTCCAAGAACCAGAGCGTTATGTACTGTCAGATGTTATTGTTTGTGGTTTAAATGAGGGGACATCTCACAAGGAAAATGGCAAGGAAAGGCGTACAACTTATAACAATGTTCCATCGATCAAACAAGACAAAAATCAATCTTTAATATCTCAGAATGGACGACAGTGTACGAATAGTGGCATATTATGCAATGTTAGTGATGGTTCTAGAAAATGCGAGACTTCTCTTTCGTTTATACATTGGAATGTAAATGGTCTACTGTCCAAGGTGAATAACAGAGATTTCATGTCTTATTTGTTTAAATTTGATGTCGTATGTCTAGTAGAAACGTTTGTAGATGATATCCAATATGTCACATTTCCAGGTTATACTATTTTTTCCAAGCCAGCCATTAAATTCACTAAAAAAGGAAGAATGTCAGGTGGCGTACTGTGTCTTATTCGAAATGAAATTATGTTTTATATTCAAGAAGTCAAGATTAATTCGCCAAATGTTCTCTTGTTTCTGATTGATAAAAGTCTTTTTGGTTTAACAGCAGATGTCATATATGCATGTGCCTATGTTCCACCTGAGGGCTCACATTATTATACACATTTTGATATTGATAACGGTATAAGTGCACTTGAGGAATGTATTTTTGATTGTATGACTGGGTTTGATGATGTTTTTGTGATTTTATCAGGAGATTTAAACGGGAGAACTTCCAGTTTTTCTCCTGATGTGTTTGATGATGGTTTATTTGGAAATCATTTTAATAGCCATTCTGTTTCCACTGGTCATGTAAGAAAATCTGCTGACAGTGTACTTAATTCTTATGGAAAATGTTTGTTAAACATGTGTACAGCGCTTGGTTTATGTATACTTAATGGCATTTGCAATGGTGACACTGATGGCAATTACACATATATATCAGAAACAGGAAACAGCGTTAATGATTATTTTCTAGTCTCTAAAGAACTACTAACCCTTCTGTTTTCTTCTTGTAAACTGATTGTATCAGAAAGATTGGAATCAGACCATTTACCTGTTGAGTTATATATGCAATTGCCTGAGAGTTCAAACAAGGTATGTGTTTCCGCTCTGGTGGATGTACAACAGTATACTGAAAAATTTGTGTGGAACTCTGACTTTGAGAATGTTTATACTAATGCCATGCAGTCTGAGGAAACATTGTCGCTCTTCGATCGTGCGATTGATTTGGTTGATCATGATTGTAACGATGCTTTGAACATGTTCAATGAATGTATTAGAAAACAAGCTAGCTGTATGAAAAAGAATATTTGTTTGTCAAAAAGGGATGAAAATGACTGGTATGACAAGGAATGCAGATTAAGTAAGAGTAGTGCGAAAGGTTTGCTCTCGATATTCAGGAAAACAAGGGGTAAAAGTGACGGTGATGCTTACTGTATTGCGAGAAGAGAATATAAGAATATGTTGAAAAGAAAAGAAAAACAGTACAATGATATGTTGTTGGAAAAACTTGTCTCAACAGTCAACAGTCAAAGAGAGTTTTGGGAAACTGTTCATAGGATATCCTTTAAACGTAAACAAGTTCATAATAACTTAACTGTCGATGACTGGTTTAAGCATTTTAAAGACCTACTTGAAATAGATGCAACTCCAAGCGTAGATACGACAGACACTGATTTAGAATACATTTATCAGGACGAAGAGGAAATGACAGCTGTGAACCGCCCTATATCAAGAGAAGAAGTAATGGTTGCAATAAGAAAATTAAAAAATGGCAAAGCTGCAGGACCAGATGGTATAATTGGGGAAATGCTGAAATATGCAGGAGATCGGACAGTTGATTTTTTTGTGAAATTTTTCAACGTATTGTTTGACCAGGGAATTTTCCCCGACAGCTGGACAGAGTCTATAATAATTCCTTTATTTAAAAAAGGCGATGTAAATAATCCTAGCAATTATAGAGGTATATCTTTGTGTGACATTAGCAGTAAAATTTATAGTGCAGTCATAAATAATAGACTTAGAGAATGGATAGAAGAATATAACTTGACAGGCGAACATCAAGCGGGATTTAAAAGAGGATATTCTACAACTGACCATATGTTTACTTTGTTAGCATTAATACAAAAACAGTTTTGTTTCAACCGTAAACTTTACGTTGCCTTCATTGATTTTGAAAAGGCGTTTGACTCCATAGAAAGAAACTTGTTATGGCCGATCCTTTTGAAAAATGGGATTAAAGGCAAGTTGTATAAATGTATTCGTAGTATGTACATAAATGTGAAAGCTAGGGTCAGATGTGGAGTTAAATTGACTGAGTATATTAATTGTACACGTGGGGTGAAACAAGGTGATGTTTGCAGCCCTATATTGTTCTCTTTATTTATCAACGAATTAGCATTAGAAGTTATAAGAAGAGGCAAACATGGTGCAGTATTTACACATGATTACTTTGAGCTGTTTATATTATTACTGGCTGATGATGTAGCTTTGCTGGCAGAAACAGTTATTGGCCTGCAAACACAGATAAACAGTTTGTATGGCGCAGCGTCAGCACTACATTTGAAGGTGAATATGAATAAAAGTAATGTTGTTGTATTTAGGAAAGGGGGTTATTTATCTGCTAATGAGAAATGGACGTATAATGGAATAAGAATGCCTGTTGTTAACGTATACAAATACCTAGGAATATACTTCTCTACAAGGCTTAGTTTTGTAGCCGCGTGCAATAGCCTTTCCAGCCGAGCCAAGAATGCTCTGTTATGCATTTTGCAAAAACTATATAAGTTGAAAAATAATTCTCTGAACACGCTTCTAAAATTATTCGACTCACAGATTCAGCCAATGCTTCAGTATGGTGCGGAATTATGGGGACTGGATAATACAGCTGTACATTGCGAAAAAGTACATTTGTACGCTCTCAAACGTTTTCTAGGCGTCGATTTTCGAACACCAAACGATCTGGTGTATGGAGAAACGAACAGGTATCCTATTTACATAAATTCTGTTATAAAATGTATTAGGTTTTGGTTAAAATTAACAAGAATGGATGAGCATAGATTACCATATAAGGCTTATCGCATGTTGTTTGATTTGGACGAACGTGATAAAAGAAACTGGGCTTCAAATGTCCGTTGTAAATTATACATGTATGGGTTTGGTTATGTCTGGTTGAATCAAGGGGTTGATGCAATTGATGATTTTCTCCGAATCTTTAGAGATAGACTAATTGCGTGCAGATGGCAAGAGTGGAATTATCATATTAGTAATAGTGAAAGATTTAATGTTTACAGGACGTTTTGCATTGTGCCTAATGTTAAAACTTATCTTTTGCTTCATCTGGATACGCATTTAAGGTATGTAACTACTAGATTTAGACTTGGTATTTCTGAAATTGCTGTGCATTATTACCGTCATCGATTCCATAGCGATGAAGATTTAATGTGCCAGCTTTGCAGAGAGGAGACAGAAAGCGAATTGCATTTTGTGTTATGTTGTCCTGTCCTGCAAAATTTAAGAACTCAGTATATACCGTTGAAGTATTACAAAGACCCAAACCATTTCAGATTAGTACTGCTTTTGGCATGTACTCATGAACAAACAGTCCGAAATTTGTCGATTTATCTATTTAAAGCGTTTAAACTGCGATCCCTTATGCTATCTTAAGATCGTTTCTGAATTCATGTTTGTTATCTGTGTCTAGTTCTTATGGTACTTCTATGATTGTATTTTCTAGCACCCCTTCATGAGGGGCAAAGGCCTAAAATGAATAAATTATCTTGAGTCTTGAGTCTTGAGTCTCTCTCTCTCTCTCTCTCCAATTGTATTTTAATCGGCACCCCTCTCCATCGTTGGGAAAAAAAGGACTGGCTGGTGCTCTGGAGGGAACAGAAATCCAATTTGATGCTTGGGCTTGGCTGCTCTGCACCTCTTCTCGAAACCTGTTCAAGTCTGTTCGAAAGTCTTCGGGTTCCCATATGTGTCGAAGGGGTGGCAATTTTATCAACCGCCTCAGTGTTCTACGCTGAGGCCGTACTTATATGTCGTCGGTAAACTTGCTTCTACAACGAGATTAACTCCTGGGTACAAACCCTGTGGGTTCAGCGCATTCTACTTCCGTACCTATATCCTCTTGGTTTTGTCTCGGTTTCTACCTACGAAGTATCTAGAAAGTAAAGGGCGAAGGTCAGATAAAAAGAGGGATTCCCTTCTTCTGCGCATGCCTTGAATAACCGCCAACCTTCTGCGCATGCCCACAAACACGCTGACACAGACACACACAAAGACTGAAAACACAGCTTAACTAAAACAAATTTGATAAAACTATTAAAAGGCCATAAACATGATGAAGTCGCACTCACACGCACACACACTGCCACAAAGTAACAGTGACACACACAGGCACGAAGGCAGATTTAGCCTACACACACACACACACACACACACACACACCAAGAGCTAAGCCAACTATCGTAGCAGACGAACTTGGGAGCTACAGACACACTTGTAGAGCAGGGGGCCGAGTTCCGTGTCTCAGTCTGCGCAAATCAAATTCAATGTCTTCTTGGAGAGTGTCTGTCAGCTAGAAGGTGTTGTGACGACGAAATCTTAACTTTGCGTGAAATTCGTGATCATTGAACGTGTCCAGTGGCTTTGTTTTGATCTAACCCAGGGCGAACTCATGCCCTGTCCTCGTTGTACGTTACCCACCCCTCACCCACTGCAAACCACGAGGTTAAAGGTTACTCTCGACATATGGATCTGTAAGTAACGGACCTTCGAGCATACAACGAGGTAGTAGGTCACTTCCCCGTTACCGACAACATGTAAGTACGGCCCCAGGTCTTGAAGACGTATGCTGCTGTACATTAATAGAAAGACAGAGAAATAAAATAAAAGAAGGTTTGAAAAAAAAGAAAGAGGAACAAAGAAAGAAATAAACGGAGAAAAGAGACCTTACATGCTGGGAGCCTAATGACATGGCTGTAGCACTAGCTTCGGAACAACCTGTACGATGGGAATTGTTCTCGTATTAATTTTATTTTGCTGCCAGAAGTCGGCAGCATTTGACAATAACTACACGGCACCTTCAGCTGACACGTTGGCCCTTGTTGACCCCAAGACTCACGCCTGTCAGCCCTCCATAACTGGACAATGGTTATCGTCTCTCTGCCTCTTCATTATTGTCTGTCCATTGCTTTCCCTTAATGAAATAGATTCTGTCTGTCTGGTTGGCTGGCTGGCTGGCTGTCTGTCACTCTCTCTCTCTCTCTCTCTCTCTCTCTCTCTCTCTCTCTCTCTCTCTCTCTCTCTCCGTCCTTTCCCAAAAAGATAAAAAGAAAGGTAGAGGGAAAGTTGGGAAGAAAGGAAGGAAATACGGAAAGAAGGGAAAGAGGAAATGAAGAAAAAAGGGTTGTAAGAAAAGAAAAGATACGAAAAGAAAAGGAAAGCGAAAAGCAGCCTCTGTGCCGGAAGTTCTTAACTTGACGCTGTGTTTGTACTCCATCTGCGAGAAAGGCCTAAAATAGAAAGAAAGAAAAAACAGAAAGAAATAAAGAAGAAAGAAAGACAGACAGACAGATAGCAGACAGACAGACAGACAGATAGACAGGCAGACAGAACCCTAAATATTCATCCCTATTACTTTTGTTTGCCTTTTAGAGAGAACACAAACAGAGCCATCTCAAGCAGTGCAGGTGAAATAACGTTTTCATTGCAGACATGTCTGCTTTTGTTGACACAAGACATTCTCAGTCAGTCCTCTGTGTTTGGTCATGAATGGTGCGAACATTTGGACAAATACCACGAGTGCACTGTCTGTTTCTGGAAAACTGGTTCCTTTCGAGCCAGCGATCTGTTTCTGTCTGCCGATCCTGTCTTTTCTGAGAGGGAAAAGAAGGGTGTGCGTGAAAATGTGTCTTAGGCACTTTATATATATATATATTATATTTTTTTTTTTTCTTTCTTTCTTTTTCCATTTGAGCTGCAAAAAGCAGTTTGGCAGGAAAATTTTTTGGCGTTCATTGTAATTCTCATTCAGGTTTAGATGTTGACCGTTACACATACATTTGCTCCCTCCCTCCCTCCCCTCTCTCTCTCTCTCTCTCTCTCCTCTCTCTCTCTCCTCTCTCTCTCTCTCTCTCTTCTCTCTCTCCGTGTAGTACATCAAGATGCCAAACAAGAATTGCCCTTTGGGGGATGTGACAATGTTAAACAGCACTTGGTGGGATGGAAGGATTTGTATCCGCACCCAATGTGGAGTTCATTTCTGTACATGAAATGTTCGCTAGATGGACGTTCCATTAAGCTTCATTTTCCATCATTGATCGAACAACTTTCCTAGTACTCCACACACAACTTTGGGAAGAAATCTAACCTGACACTTATGTCTAGGCGCTCCACGTGTTCTTCTGGAGCGATGTTCAGTTTCGTTTAAGTCAATTGTTGCCCTCTAATGTGAAAGGGCTGGCAATTTTGTGAATCACATCCAAAGTTCTTCTGATCTTGAGGATGTATACTGCTCTTCATGGACAGGAAGAAGGGTGTAAAAGGAGATACAATTTTAAAATTCCTGCTTTCAGACCATTCGTGGTGTTACAACAGCATCAGCACAAAGCAGCCTGAACATTCTGATCTTGATTTTCTTTGGCTGTCGGGAGAGAGTACGGATATGCTAACCACAGGTATGGCAAGCAGAGTTATCTCTTCTTGGCTGACGTCTGTACCATGTTGACTGAAGACTCTTGGCTGTTATACTTCGATGAGTTCCTAGGCATAAAGTGACATTTCTTAACAAACATCCACCCCCTGCCCGTCCCCCCCCCCCCCCCCCCCCCCCCACACACACACCCCCGCCGATTTTTTTTTTTTTTTTTTTATGGACTAGTTCAGTTTGACCTCGTACAAAACTTATAGTAAGAAATTAAAAGTATCAGTATTAAGATTTTCGAAGGCATCCGAATCATACCAAACAGTGAATGTCTAAATAACTTTATAGTTATAGATACATTAAAGAAATTCTCTCTCTCTCTCTCTCTCTCTCTCTCTCTCTCTCTCTCTCTCTCTCTCTCTCTTAGTGAGCGCGCGCACGAGCGCGAGCGTGCGTGCGTGCATACGTGCGTGCGTGCGTGCATGTGTGCGTGCGTGCATACGTGCGTGCGTGCGTGCATGTGTGCGTGCGTGCATACGTGCGTGCGTGCATGCATGTGTGCGTGCGTGCGTGCGTGCGTGCGCGCGCGCGCGCGTGTGTGTGTGTGTGTGTGTGTGTGTGTGTGTGTGTGTGTGTGTGTGTGTGTGTGTGATATGCTTGAAAAGGCTGAAACAGAGTCACGAAGACGAATGAAAACATTAATCCGTGATATCTGGTAAGCTGGAAGAGTTTACATGATTCAAACAGCGCTGATAATGTTGAGGTAAAGCAAGTGTCTGGTTGAAAAAAACAACAACAAAAGAAGCTTGTCTACTTTTCCCATTTTCTCTCGCCATCATTGGCATTTCTTTGTTCCTGATGTGCTTCTTCATTGCTGCATGTTCACTTTGTTCGCCCAACGCTTTGGCTTCTATCCAGTGGTAACTGGTCATGCTTTGCGGGAAATTCTGGGGCAGATACCAGTATCTGGCTTTGGTGCTGGAGTTCAGTTTACGTCAATGCTTGTCCTCTCCTGGAGTTTAGAGGGCATGATGCAATCTGATTTGAGCTGTGCTTGACCCCCCCTCCACCCACCCCCCTTCAATAAACACATTTTGTTCTTTGTTCCTAAGTCCCATATCCATCACTCCCTACCCCCCTTCTCTCTCTCTCTCTCTCTCTCTCTCTCTCTCTCTCTCTCTCTCTCTCTCTCAGATGGCTATTGTAATCAAGCTTTCTAAGCTCCCCACTCCACCACTGAATGAACGATTGCCTGGTGCTCTTGTGGGAACGTCTGACAGAAATCTAATTTGATGCTTCAGTTTGATCCTTCGGCACATCGTGCTCGAAACGTCTACAGTTTCATTCAAAACACATTTGGCGTTCATAGGTTCAGAGGGCATGGAGAGGTGGGAGATTGCAAGTGGGGAGGGGGGGGGGGGTGTTATTTAGGCCATTATCATGGCGACCTGCTTCTATTCTTGGGGGCCTATGCCGCTGTACAAGCCTAGCGGGAAAATAGAATGAAAGAAGGAGAAGACAGAAAAGAAAGAAAGAGAGAAAGAAAGAAACAAAGAAACAAACAAACAAAGAGGCAAACACGACATTACTTGCAGGCATTTCTTGACCCCTGATACAGGCAATGAATAATCTGTAAAACGGGAACCGACCTGGTCTTCGTTTCATCTGGCAGCCAGGAAACAGCAAGTACACTGACGACCGCAGTATGGACGATTGAGTCGCCAGCCAGAGTGCTCGTCCTTGTTGACCCAAGAGTCACGATTGTCAGCTCTCTGTAACTGGTCAAACATCAGTGTCTCTGTCCTGTCCTTATTGCGTTTATTCTTTTCCGACATTTTATAGAATTTGCTCTCTCTCTCTCTCTCTCTCTCTCTCTCTCTCTCTCTCTTCTCTCTCTCTCTCTCCCCACCCCCCACCCTCTCTCTCTCTGTCTCATTGTAGTACATGAAAATGCCAAGCAAGAATCTCCCTGACAAATCGTAACAATAATTTAAAAAAAGACACCTGGTTGGATGGAAGAGTTTTTATATGCACCCTGTGGTGAACTCATTCTTGTACGTTTTTTTTTCAGTTACATGGATATTTTATCCTTTTTTTTTTTTTTTTTTTTTATCAAGCGAGGTCCTGGTAATCTGCAGGAACCATTGGGCAGAAGTCTCTCTGCCACTTGTGTCAAGGCCTCTGCCTGTTCCTTCTGTGGTCATGTTGAATTTTGCTCAGCACTCAGTGTGCGCCCATGAGTATCAGAGGGGCGAAAGCCTTGTAAGCTATATCAGTAATCTGTTCAAGACTCGAAGACTTTAGCTGCTATACATGATCAGAAAGAAGGGTAAGTAAGAACGAAAAAATTAGAAGGAAGAGAAAAAGAAGCCCGCATGCAAACGATTCATTTTTATTACCACCGTCTCTGCAAGAACACGGCCTGAAGGATCCAGGATATTCGTGACCTTCATTTGTTTTGGCTGTTGGTGGATAGTAACGACATGCTTACAAAAGGCACGGCAAAAGAAATCACCTCCTCCTGGTTGACGTCTGTGCTCCTGTTAACCAAAGATTGTCGTCTGTTAGCCCATGGTAACTGCCCGTGCATAAACTGAAATATCTGAACAAATAACACTGTTTTCAACGGTTTGGTTCAGATCGATCTTATGCTCTCTCTCTCTCTCTCTCTCTCTCTCTCTCTCTCTCTCTCTCTCATGGATTTCTTTTATAAGCTCCCCTCTACATCACTGAATAGGCGATTGGCGGGGTGCTCTGAAGGGAACATTTGACAGAAATTCAATTTGATAACTGGGTTTTTCCCCTTTGCATGGTCTTCTTGAGGCCTGTGCATTGTTATTGCAAACTCATTAGGTGTCGGTAAGTGCTACACAGTTGACAGTTTTGTCAGACTCCTCAGCGGTCTATTCTGATCATGATAACGTATGCTGCTCTTATGAATAGAATAAAAAAAATGGGAAAGAGAATGAAAGAAAGAAACAAAAAGAAAGAAAGAAACAAGAAAGAAAGAAAGAAAGAAACAAACAAGTAAGAAAGAAAGAAGAAAGAAAGAAAGAAAGAAAGAACGAAGCAAAAAAAAAGAAAAGAAAGAAGCAAAGAAAGACTGACATGCAGGCAGTAACACTAGTTTCGGAGCAGCCAGTACAGAGGAGGGAACTGTCCTGATCATTATTTCCTTTGACAATCAGGAGACAGTAATTGCAATGACGGCCAAAGGTTTGTCAGATAAAATTATCAGCCAGCGTATTGGGCCGTTTTTGCCGCAATACTCAAGGCTGTCAGCCATTGTAATTTGACAAATGCCAATATTTCTTTGTCCCTACCTTATTATCGTTTTATTTTCCTTCCCAAATTAAACAGATTTTGCTTCTCTCCTCTCTCTCTCTCTCTCTCTCTCTCTCTCTCTCTCTCTCTCTCTCTCTAATGTATGAAATTACCAAACACAGAATTAACTTTATGTGCCGTAATGATAAAAATAATAATAACACCTGGTGTGATTGGAAGGGTTTCGATACGCACTCAATGCCGACAACATTTTCTAGACATGAATGCTTTTTCGGATGGACATTTCATTCAACTAACCTCTCCATCTGGATCTAAAGATTCCTCGGTAGTCTGCAGGGAAAACGGAGGAGAAATCTAATCTGACGTTTTTGTTCAGGCTCTCCACATGATCGCCAGACAACCTGTACAATTTTGTTCCAAACTCATTTATGATGACGTAAGTGTCAGAAGGGTGGCAACTTTGCCAATCACATTAATGATCTGGTCTTGAGGACATAAGCTGCAATAAGCATGGGCAGAAAGATAGAGTGAAAGAAGGAAGACATGAAGGAAGGAAGGGATAAAGTGCCTGCAAGCAGACATTTTGCGATGTTACAACTGTATCTGTTCTGGCACGAGCTGACGGAAACAGAAATACATGTGATCCTCTTCTTCTTCTTCTTCTCCTTCTTCTCCTTCTTTTTCTTCTTCTTCTTCTTCTCCTTCTTCTTCTTCTTCTTCTTCTTCTTCTTCTTCATCATCATCATCATCATCGTCATCATCATCATCATCATCATCATCATCATCATCATCATCATCGTCTTCTTCTTCTTTTTCTTCTTCTTCTTCTTCATCATCATCATCATCATCATCATCATCATCATCATCGTCATCATCATCATCATCATCGTCTTCTTCTTCTTCTTCTTCTTCTTCTTCTTCTTCTTCCTCCCTCATGTCGGAGAGACAGTAAGGACACGCTGACCTCTTACATGGCTAGTGGAATTATCTCTTCTTGGTTGACGTCTCTACGCTTCTTGTCCCCTCAAAAGAGAGAGAGAGAGAGAGAGAGAGAGAGAGAGAGAGAGAGAGAGAGAGAGAGAGAGAGAGAGAGAGAACAAAAAGCTTTACGTTGCTAGACCTCGGAAACTGTCCGTTTATAAAGCGAAAGTTTTGAACAAATAATGCCGCCGTTCTTGATGGGTGGGTTCAATTTGAGCCAGTGCGCGCTCTCTGTCTCTCTGCCTCTCTGTCTCTGTCTCTCTCTTCTTTCTCTCTCTCTCTCTCTTCTCTCTCTCTCTCTCTCTCTCCT
>CM065734.1:25076962-25084898 GCA_033310375.1 Conus canariensis | reverse complement strand
CAATTCCTGGCAGTCTGGCTGATCGTGGTAACGTAGCTGTTCTATATGAACAGCACAGAAAGAAGAAAGAAATAAAGACATAATCAACACATCAGACAGACAGACCGAGAGAAAAAAAGGGGAAAAAAAAAAGCCTTATATGCGGCATTTATTGGTCGTGGTTTTAAATGGATGTGGTTTTAGCCTTGGAACAACCGGCGCAAAGGGAACTGTCCTGATCTTTTTTTTTTCATTTGTCAATCGAGAGACAGCATTTACACTGGCGAACAAAGCAAGCTAAATAAAATCCCCAGCCACATATTGCCCTTTTTGGACTAACTCTAACACTTTCAGATCTGTGTTACTTGACGAATACCAATGTCTCTCTGTCTCTGCCTTATTTTCTGTTCATTCCTTTCCTAGAGCAACCTCTCTCTCTCTCTCTCTCTCTCTCTCTCTCTCTCTCTCTCTCTCTCTCTCTCTCTCTCTCTGTGTAATATATGAAAAATGCCAAACAAAGATTTACCTTTATGAACCGTTACACTAATGAACAACACCTAGTGTAGTCTGGGAAGGGTTTGTTTTTTTTTATACGCACTCAGTGTTGACATTTTTATACAGAACTTTTCGTCAGGTGGGCATTCATTCAAGTTACCGCTCCATTTGATGAAACCATTTCCGGTATAGAAACATTGGGGAGAAGACATCTAATCTGACAAACGTGGGTCACATCTCCCTGTTCCTCTGGAACGATGTACAGATTTGCTCAAACCTCATTTGGTGCACGTAGTACTGGAGGAGTGGCAACTTGGTCAACCACATTAGTATTCAGTCTTGGTGTTCAGGCCGTATGCCGCGAACATAACAGAAAGAAAAAAAAAAGAAAAGAAAGAGAAGAAAATGGCAGACAGAAAAAAGAAAAAAAATCCTCGCAGACATTTAGTAATAATACTACTGCATCTGCACTGACACGACCTGAAGAAAGTAGAACTAATCGTTACTTCTCTCTCTCTCTCCTCTCTCTCTCTCTCTCTCTCTCTCTCCTCTCTCTCTCCTCTCCACGCGCTCTCTCTCTCTCTCTCTCGCTGTGTGTGGTGTTGTGTGTGTGTGTGTGTGGTGTGTGTGTGTGTGTGTGTGTGTGTGTGTGTGTTTTGTCTGTGTATGTCTTTGTGTTTGTGTGGAATATATGAAAATGCCAAGAAAGAAGTAGCTTTATGAACTGTTATACTAATGAACAACACCTAGTGTGGTTGGAAGGGTTTTCATACGCACGCACCAAATGTTCAGAACATTTCTATACGTGAACTTTTTGTTTTGTCAGATGGGCATTTCATTCAAGCTACCTTCCCATGTGGGTAAATCGATTTCTTGTACAGAGAAAATGGGGGAAAAATCCAATGTGACGCAGATGGTCAGGCCGTGTACCTGTTCGTCTGGAACGATGTACAGACTGGCTGAAAATCCATGTGGTGCATGTAATGCTGGAGGAGTGGCAATCAAACCAGTGTCCTGTCCTGGGCTTGAGGACATGTGCTGGTGAACCTGGACAGAAAGAAAGAATACCATAAGAAAGGAAATGGCAGAAAGAAGGAAAAAAAAACAAAAAAAAACTTGCAGACATTTTGTAATATTACTACTGCATCTGCACTGACATGACCTGAAGGGAATAGAAGTATTCCTTGTGTGTGTGTGTTGTTTGTTGTGTGTGTGTGTGTGTGTGTGTGTGTTGTGTGTGTGTGGGGTGTGTGTGTGTTGTTTTGGTGTGTTGTGTGTGTGTGTGTGTGTGTGTGTGTTTTGTGTGTTGTGTTGTGTTGTGTGTGTGTGTGTGTGTGTGTGTGTGTGTGTGTGTGTGTGTGTGTGTGGTGTGGTGTGTGTGTTGATGTCATGAGACATTAAGGACATGCTCACCACGTGCATGGCGAGTGTAATAGCCTCTTCTTGGCTGACGTCTCTACGTTTCTTGTAAAAAAAAAAAACACACACACACACACAACAAAACAAACAAACAGAAACAGAAAAAAGTAAAACAATACAAAACAAAACAAAACGAAAAACCACTTTAGACACTTAGACCTCGGAAGCTTTACATTCCTAAAACGAAATTTCCGAACAAAATAACACCGTTTTTGAGTTGAATTGGTTGAGTACGAGCCAGTGCGCTCTCTCTGTGTGTCTGTCTGTGTGTCTGTCTGTCTGTCTGCCTATCCGTCTGTTGTCAATCAGTTTGGCTGGCTGGCTGGCTGGCTGGCTGGGTGGTGGCTGTCTCTATTTCTGTCTGTTTGCTGTTTGTCTGTCTGTCTGTTTCTGTCCCCCCCCCCAACACACACACACACACACACACACACACACACACGCACACGCACGCATGCACGCACGCATGCACGCTCGCACGCACGCACACAGACACAGACACACACACACACACATATACACACACCTTAAAACTCGTTCCCTTTGGGCTAATGATTTGTGTCTTGTGTATCTTTGCCACTTTGTCTTTATCTGGTTGTCTGCCTTGCTGGCTGTTTGTTTGCCTGTCTGTAAGTCTGTCTGCTTCTCTCTCTCTCTCTCTCTCTCTCTCTCTCTCTCTCTCTCTGTCTCTCTGTCTCTCTGTCTCTCTCTCTCTCTCTCTCTCTCCAATTGTATTTTAATCGGCACCCCTCTCCATCGTTGGGAAAAAAAGGACTGGCTGGTGCTCTGGAGGGAACAGAAATCCAATTTGATGCTTGGGTTTGGCTGCTCTGCACCTCTTCTCGAAACCTGTTCAAGTCTGTTCGAAAGTCTTCGGGTTCCCATATGTGTCAAAGGGGTGGCAATTTTATCAACTGCCTCAGTGTTCTACGCTGGGGCCGAACTTATATGTCGTCGGTAAACTTACTTCTACAACGAGATTAACTCCTGGGTACAAACCCTGTGGGTTCAGCGCATTCTACTTCCGTACCTATATCCTCTTGGTTTTGTCTCGGTTTCTACCTACGAAGTATCTAGAAAGTAAAGGGCGAAGGTCAGATAAAAAGAGGGATTCCCTTCTTCTGCGCATGCCTTGAATAACCGCCAACCTTCTGCGCATGCCCACAAACACGCTGACACAGACACACACAAAGACTGAAAACACAGCTTAACTAAAACAAATTTGATAAAACTATTAAAAGGCCATAAACATGATGAAGTCACACTCACACGCACACACACTGCACAAAGTAACAGTGACACACACAGGCACGAAGGCAGATTTAGCCTACACACACACACACACACACACACACCAAGAGCTAAGCCAGCTATCGTAGCAGACGAACTTGGGAGCTACAGACACACTTGTAGAGCAGGGGCCGAGTTCCGTGTCTCAGTCTGCGCAATCAAATTCAATGTCTTCTCGGAGAGTGTCTGTCAGCTAGAAGGTGTTGTGACGACGAAATCTTAACTTTGCGTGAAGTTCGTGATCATTGAACGTGTCCAGTGGCTTGTTTTGATCTAACCCAGGGCGAACTCATGCCCTGTCCTCGTTGTACGTTACCCACCCCTCACCCACTGCAAACCACGAGGTTAAAGGTTACTCTCGACATATGGATCTGTAAGTAACGGACCTTCGAGCATACAACGAAGTAGTAGGTCACTTCCCCGTTACCGACAACATGTAAGTACGGCCCCAGGTCTTGAAGACGTATGCTGCTGTACATTAATAGAAAGACAGAGAAATAAAATAAAAGAAGGTTTGAAAAAAAAAGAAAGAGGAACAAAGAAAGAAATAAACGGAGAAAAGAGACCTTACATGCTGGGAGCCTAATGACATGGCTGTAGCACTAGCTTCGGAACAACCTGTACGATGGGAATTGTTCTCGTATAAATTTTATTTTGCTGCCAGAAGTCGGCAGCATTTGACAATAACTACACGGCACCTTCAGCTGACACGTTGGCCCTTGTTGACCCCAAGACTCACGCCTGTCAGCCCTCCATAACTGGACAATGGTTATCGTCTCTCTGCCTCTTCATTATTGTCTGTCCATTGCTTTCCCTTAATGAAATAGATTCTGTCTGTCTGGTTGGCTGGCTGGCTGGCTGTCTGTCTGTCTGTCTCTCTCTCTCTCTCTCTCTCTCTCTCTCTCTCTCTCTCTCTCTCTCCTCTCTCCGTCCTTTCCCAAAAAGATAAAAAGAAAGGTAGAGGGAAAGTTGGGAAGAAAGGAAGGAAATACGGAAAGAAGGGAAAGAGGAAATGAAGAAAAAAGGGTTGTAAGAAAAGAAAAGATACGAAAAGAAAAGGAAAGCGAAAAGCAGCCTCTATGCCGGAAGTTCTTAACTTGACGCTGTGTTTGTACTCTATCTGCGAGAAAGGCCTAAAATAGAAAGAAAGAAAAACAGAAAGAAATAAAGAAGAAAGAAAGACAGACAGACAGATAGCAGACAGACAGACAGACAGATAGACAGGCAGACAGAACCCTAAATATTCATCCCTATTACTTTTGTTTGCCTTTTAGAGAGAACACAAACAGAGCCATCTCAAGCAGTGCAGGTGAAATAACGTTTTCATTGCAGACATGTCTGCTTTTGTTGACACAAGACATTCTCAGTCAGTCCTCTGTGTTTGGTCATGAATGGTGCGAACATTTGGACAAATACCACGAGTGCACTGTCTGTTTCTGGAAAACTGGTTCCTTTCGAGCCAGCGATCTGTTTCTGTCTGCCGATCCTGTCTTTTCTGAGAGGGAAAAGAAGGGTGTGCGTGAAAATGTGTCTTAGGCACTTTATATATATATATATTTTTTTTTTTTTTTTTTTTTTTTTTTTTCCATTTGAGCTGCAAAAAGCAGTTTGGCAGGAAAATTTTTTGGCGTTCATTGTAATTCTCATTCAGGTTTAGATGTTGACCGTTACACATACATTTGCTCCCTCCCTCCCTCTCTCTCTCTCTCTCTCCTTCTCCTCTCTCTCTCTCTCTCTCTCTCTAGTACATCAAGATGCCAAACAAGAATTGCCCTTTGGGGGATGTGACAATGTTAAACAGCACTTGGTGGGATGGAAGGATTTGTATCCGCACCCAATGTGGAGTTCATTTCTGTACATGAAATGTTCGCTAGATGGACGTTCCATTAAGCTTCATTTTCCATCATTGATCGAACAACTTTCCTAGTACTCCACACACACCTTTGGGAAGAAATCTAACCTGACACTTATGTCTAGGCGCTCCACGTGTTCTTCTGGAGCGATGTTCAGTTTCGTTTAAGTCAATTGTTGCCCTCTAATGTGAAAGGGCTGGCAATTTTGTGAATCACATCCAAAGTTCTTCTGATCTTGAGGATGTATACTGCTCTTCATGGACAGGAAGAAGGGTGTAAAAGGAGATACAATTTTAAAATTCCTGCTTTCAGACCATTCGTGGTGTTACAACAGCATCAGCACAAAGCAGCCTGAACATTCTGATCTTGATTTTCTTTGGCTGTCGGGAGAGAGTACGGATATGCTAACCACAGGTATGGCAAGCAGTTATCTCTTCTTGGCTGACGTCTGTACCATGTTGACTGAAGACTCTTGGCTGTTATACTTCGATGAGTTCCTAGGCATAAAGTGACATTTCTTAACAAACATCCACCCCCTGCCCGTCCCCCCCCCCCCCCCCCCCCACCACACACACACACACACACCCGCCGATTTTTTTTTTTTTATGGACTAGTTCAGTTTGACCTCGTACAAAACTTATAGTAAGAAATTAAAAGTATCAGTATTAAGATTTTCGAAGGCATCCGAATCATACCAAACAGTGAATGTCTAAATAACTTTATAGTTATAGATACATTAAAGAAATTCTCTCTCTCTCTCTCTCTCTCTCTCTCTCTCTCTCTCTCTCTCTCTCTCTCTCTTAGTGAGCGCGCGCACGAGCGCGAGCGTGCGTGCGTGCATACGTGCGTGCGTGCGTGCATGTGTGCGTGCGTGCATACGTGCGTGCGTGCGTGCATGTGTGCGTGCGTGCATACGTGCGTGCGTGCATGCATGTGTGCGTGCGTGCGTGCGCGCGCGCGCGCGCGCGCGCGCGCGCGCGCGTGTGTGTGTGTGTGTGTGTGTGTGTGTGTGATATGCTTGAAAAGGCTGAAACAGAGTCACGAAGACGAATGAAAACATTAATCCGTGATATCTGGTAAGCTGGAAGAGTTTACATAATTCAAACAGCGCTGATAATGTTGAGGTAAAGCAAGTGTCTGGTTGAAAAAAACAACAACAAAAGAAGCTTGTCTACTTTTCCCATTTTCTCTCGCCATCATTGGCATTTCTTTGTTCCTGATGTGCTTCTTCATTGCTGCATGTTCACTTTGTTCGCCCAACGCTTTGGCTTCTATCCAGTGGTAACTGGTCATGCTTTGCGGGAAATTCTGGGGCAGATACCAGTATCTGGCTTTGGTGCTGGAGTTCAGTTTACGTCAATGCTTGTCCTCTCCTGGAGTTTAGAGGGCATGATGCAATCTGATTTGAGCTGTGCTTGACCCCCCCTCCACCCACCCCCCTTCAATAAACACATTTTGTTCTTTGTTCCTAAGTCCCATATCCATCACTCCCTCCCCCCCCCCTTCTCTCTCTCTCTCTCTCTCTCTCTCTCTCTCTCTCCTCAGATGGCTATTGTAATCAAGCTTTCTAAGCTCCTCACTCCACCACTGAATGAACGATTGCCTGGTGCTCTTGTGGGAACGTCTGACAGAAATCTAATTTGATGCTTCAGTTTGATCCTTCGGCACATCGTGCTCGAAACGTCTACAGTTTCATTCAAAACACATTTGGCGTTCATAGGTGTCAGAGGGCATGGAGAGGTGGGAGATTGCAAGTGGGGAGGGTGGGGGTGGGGGGGGGATTAGGCCATTATCATGGCGACCTGTTTCTATTCTTGGGGGCCTATGCCGCTGTACAAACCTAGCGGGAAAATAGAATGAAAGAAGGGAGAAGACAGAAAAGAAAGAACGAGAGAAAGAAAGAAAGAAAGAAACAAAGAAACAAAGAGGCAAACACGACATTACTTGCAGGCATTTCTTGACCCCTGATACAGGCAATGAATAATCTGTAAAACGGGAACCGACCTGGTCTTCGTTCCATCTGTCAGCCAGGAAACAGCAAGTACACTGACGACCGCAGTATGGACGATTGAGTCGCCAGCCAGAGTGCTCGTCCTTGTTGACCCAAGAGTCACGATTGTCAGCTCTCTGTAACTGGTCAAACATCAGTGTCTCTGTCCTGTCCTTACTGCGTTTATTCTTTTCCGACATTTTATAGAATTTGCTCTCTCTCTCTCTCTCTCTCTCTCTCTCTCTCTCTCTCTCTCTCTCTCTCTCTCTCTCCCCACCCCCCACCCTCTCTCTCTCTCTGTCCCATTGTAGTACATGAAAATGCCAAGCAAGAATCTCCCTGACAAATCGTAACAATAATTAAAAAAAAAGACACCTGGTTGGATGGAAGAGTTTTTATATGCACCCTGTGGTGAACTCATTCTTGTACGTTTTTTTTTAGTTACATGGATATTTTATCCTTTCTTTTTTTTTTTTTTTTATCAAGCGAGGTCCTGGTAATCTGCAGGAACCATTGGGCAGAAGTCTCTCTGCCACTTGTGTCAAGGCCTCTGCCTGTTCCTTCTGGGGTCATGTTGAATTTTGCTCAGCACTCAGTGTGCGCCCATGAGTATCAGAGGGGCGAAAGCCTTGTAAGCTATATCAGTAATCTGTTCAAGACTCGAAGACTTTAGCTGCTATACATGATCAAAAAGAAGGGTAAGTAAGAACGAAAAAATTAGAAGGAAGAGAAAAAGAAGCCTGCATGCAAACGATTCATTTTTATTACCACCGTCTCTGCAAGAACACGGCCTGAAGGATCCAGGATATTCGTGACCTTCATTTGTTTTGGCTGTTGGTGGACAGTAACGACATGCTTACAAAAGGCACAGCAAAAGAAATCACCTCCTCCTGGTTGACGTCTGTGCTCCTGT
>CM065734.1:25049462-25061962 GCA_033310375.1 Conus canariensis | reverse complement strand
CACTCTACTGCACGGTTTCCTCAACCTCTGTTTCATGTTTTTTTTCTCCAGTTTACTCCGTTTGGTCCAGATAGAACAAGCAAGAATAGATTAATGAAAGAAAAGGGAGTCATAAAAAAAACAAAAACATGAGAGACAGGAAGGCAACCGAATCGATAGAAAGACAGAAATAAAGCAAGAATAACATGGGACATTATTTTAGCAAAGGTGCCAGCGTTCGTTCTCTTCTCTCCAGGACATAGTAAATCTGCACCACCTGCATTGGCGTCGTCAGTAAACGGAGACTTTGCCTGATCTTTATCTTCTTTGGCAGCGGTAAAGACAATGGCAACACGGCTTGTGCCCGCCCAGCAGATGGTGAAGACGGCGGTAGATGAGATGATCTCTTCATCACTGAGGTGTCCACCCTTGTTCACCGTCAGCTCTAAGTTAAGAGGGATGCACCCCCTTCTCTCATCAGTACATCAGCTGCGATTGCAAGTCTGGCACTGAGGCAGCCGGGTAAACTAGATCTGACTGACTGGTAGCCTATCTTATTTGGCTGCGGGGGAAATGCTGCACGCGCCGAGAAGCAGAGTGGGGTGTATGAGGCAGAGGGAATGTTCTCTTCCTTCTTGTCTTGACGTGTCTGCTCATGTTGACCAAGATCTCTCAAGGTTGAATGTACTTGGTAATAACCTGCTGTCTAAAACCTCAGCTTTCTTAACACCCCCCCCCCCCCTCCCCCTCCCCCTGATTTTCTGCGCTTGACAGTTTTCTACAGATCGCTGCAGATCTCTCTCTCTCTCTCTCTCTCTCTCTCTCTCTCTCTCTCTCTCTCTCTCTCTCTCCCCCACCCCCCTCTCTCTCTGTCTCTCTGTCTCTCTCTCTGTCCCTCTCTCTCTTTCTCTCTCTCTCTCTCTGTCTCTCTCTCTCTCTCTCTGTCTCTCTCTCCCTCTCTCTCTCTCTCTCCGGGCAAGCGTTTGAAGCAGGTATAGAGGCTGAGGTGGGTGACAAATGTGGCACCTCCCTCACACTTACGAGCGCAAAATGAATCCCGAGCTCTACACGGGGGAGGCCAAGACCCCTCCACCACAAGCATTTGATTAGATTTCTGTCTGAATCTCCTTCCACAGTACCGGGCAGCCTCTAATTCAGCGAGGGGGGAAAGGTGCTAATAAGAAGTCAAGCAGAAAGCTGGAGAAAACGAAATTGCCGTCTGCTTAAAATGTCATGAAAATCTCTGTGTCCGTCCTTTCTGGTACGCATAATTATGGGTTGGTCTGAGCTTTGTATCCTGTGAGACATGATCATGGTTTTGATATAATTGATAATGTCAAGACACATAGCAGAGAGAGAGAGAGAGTGGGGATAGGGAGAGAGAGGGGGGGGAGAGAGAGAGAAAGAGAGGGAGAGAGAGAGAGAGAGAGAGAGAGAGAGAGAGAGAGAGAGAGAGAGAGAGAGAGGAGAGAGAGTTCTGCAAAGGTCTGAAGGAAACTATCAGAGGCTGCCTGAGGTACTTGTACAGACGGTGCACTCTAGACACGGCAAGTTACACAAAGGACTGGCAGCTGAGAGTCTCAGTCAACAGGGGCAGACAAGTCAGTGAAGAGGAGGTAATCCCACATGCCCCCGTCATCACTGTCTAAAGCCGAGCACGTGCCGGTCTGCAGTTCCTCCCCCACAGGCAAATCAGATAAAAGTAAGGCAAATTCAGTTTACTGGCTACAGGTGTCGCAAATGCAATGGATGCTACGGGAAGAAGACGAACATCAGCTCTTTTGCTGAATTATGTCCTGTTGGGGACATAATGGATGAATCGGGAGAGGCAGGGGGTAAGAAGGGGGAAAATTGATGCTTAACGTACCTGATAGATTCTTCTTCTTCGTTTTCTTACTTACGTTCCTACTCCTTATTTTTTCCTTTCTTTCTTCCATTTTTGTTCTCTGTTTCCTTCCATTTCTCTGCCTCTTTCTCATCCCCCCTTTTTCTCATTCCTCCTTTTTCTCGGTCTTTCATCATAATCAGTGTGTATTCAGAAGAGAGGGGAAACACTGTTTAATGAGCTACATTACGAATTCTAAATCATGCATCATTTGATCACTCCCCCCACCCCTGCCGCTCTCTCTCTCTCTCTCTCTCTCTCTCTCTCTCTCTCTCTCTCCCTCCCTCCCTCTCTCTCTCAGTCTCTCTCTCTCTCTCTCTCTCTCTCTCTCTCTCTCTCTCTCTCTCTCTCTCTTCTTCGTGTCTAAATTGCCTTTAATTACCATTAGCTTACTATTTGTGAGGGAATGTCCAGACGAAAAAGAATACAAGTTGGAGAATTTACACTTTAACCCTCAATAAACATATATATATTTTTTTAATTTCATAGTGCCTTTCCTTCCCCTCTTCACCCCAAACCACACATCCTGTTAATCAACCACCTGAATATACATTCTGGGGAGATACACAACATTGGCAGTCCTCTTACATGTACTACCATGAAATGAAGCTGGTACAAAAGTAAATAGGATTGAGGACATGTAGGAGCCCTCAGATGCCTTCATAGCAGGTATCAAATGAGGTTTCTGTCTGATGTTTCCCTCCAGGGTACCAGACAACTTGTTTTCGTTCAGCCATGGAAAACACGATCCAAGAAGCCCAGCTGAGAGGAGAACAGAACGGCTGTGGATTGGGAGTCGGATTGAGCTGTGTGGGTGCAGTGCCACTGAGGTGGCACAGAAAATGTGACGCTCAAGAAAAAAGGGGAACAGAACGAAATTGCGCATACCAACGTACTACGATAGCATGGACACAAGCACAACCAATCTCCCACTGACACAGTGATTTTCTATCTATATTTCGTTCTAGTAGTGTTGTTTATTTTATTTTCGGTGGTCTTGTATCTCTGATTCCTCAGTTTCATTACCCCTTTGCCATTTATTAAAACAATCCTAAGCACATTACGCCAGCTCTGGCCTGTCACAGCGCAAACGCTGGCATCGCACAGGGAGCCATAAACAAACCACTGTCATTAAACGAGTGACCAGAGGAGACACTGCACTGCAGCAGAATGACTTTGGTGGTGCTCTGTAGACTTTGTTTTTATTCTATATACACAGAACACAACTGTTAAATCCCCTAATGATGGCAATACATATTTAACAACAGATGCAGTTTGATCACCCTTGTACCGAAAGTGCCACAACGTCCATCAAATCAGAGAGAGAGAGAGAGAGAGAGAGAGAGAGAGAGAGAGAGAGAGAGGGAGGGAGAGAGAGGGAGAGTCTATAGATTTGCCTGTGTGCATCAATTTGAAACTCGCGCATTTCTTGTAAAGAAAACAATCCCCGCATAACTATGCAGAGCATTTTTTCTTTCCGCAGGCAAGATAAGGTCAAAGTCAGGCAGACTGAGTTTACTGGCCGCTACAGAGCAGTTGTCGCAGATGCAGCGTTTGCTGTCGACAGAAAATGAACGCTAGCACCTTTGCTAATTTTTTCCTTCTGCCCCCCCCCCCTCTCTCTCTCTCTTCTCTATTTGTTTTCCATCTGTCCGTATGTCCGTCTGTGTGTCTATCTGTGTGTCTGTCTGTCTGCCTGTCTCTCTCTCTCATTTAGAGCATTGCGCAAATCTCCTCCTTTCTCGAAGTCTCTCTCTCTCTCTCTCTCTCTCTCTCTCTCTCTCTCTCTCTCTCTCTCTCTCTCTCTCTGTGTGTTCTTTGTCTGTCTGTCTGTCTGTCTCATTTAGAGCATTCTACAGATCTCACCCTTTCTTTCTGTCTCTCTGTCTCTGTCTGTCTGTCTGTCTGTCTGTCTCTCTCTCTCTCTCTTTCTCTGTCTGTGTCTGTCTGTCTGTCTGTCTGTCTTCTCTCTCTCTCTCTCTTTCTCTGTCTGTGTCTGTCTGTCTGTCTCTGTCTCTGTCTCTGTCTCTCTGTCTCTGTCTCTCTCTCTCTCTCTCTTCCTCATTTAGAGCATTCCATAAATTTCTCCCTTTTATCTCTGTCTCTCCGTTTATCTGTCTGTCTGTTTCTCTGTCTGTCTGTCCGTCTGTCTGTCTGTCCGTCTGTCTGTCTCTCTCTCTCTCTCTCTCGCTCTCTCCTCTTTTCTCTCTCTCTCTCTCTCTCTCTCTCTCTCTCCTCTCTCTCTTCTCTCTCTCTCTTCGCTTTCATCATCTTAGTAATAACTATTCTTTTTATTTTCAGTTCCATAAAAAAGGTAATTTCCTCAGTGTAGACTAGAGTTCATGGTTAGTACCACTGCTCTGGACTGGGCTGTTGTTGGCCTGGATTCCCAGCAGGCACTTTACATGGCAGCCTTCTAACCGTGCTGAATGTGCTGCAGGCTCACATGGGAATCTGACTGTCGAGTTTCCTTCATTTAATGGGCAAATGCCATTTCTGAGAGTACTGTAACATAACTTGATCACATTCTCGTGATGGGTATATACAATTTCAGAGAGTACTGTCGCATTTTTTTTTTTCTTACCAACATTGCAGATTTTTAGTATCTCTCAGGAGCTGGTTTGATTTATTTGGTTTATAGCCCAGCCATGCATAGGTGACCATATTAAGGCTGTTTGCGTCTGTCGGGCATAGATCGAAAAGTATGAAAGTAAGCATCAACTGCAGTCTTGCTGTGCAGTGTCAGACCAGCCTGGACCTCCATAGCTTCAGTTTCCTCATCTTCCTCATCCTCATCTTAGTAAAGTCAGTTTCTATGGCTCATTATTCCTTGCTCTTGTATTGACCTCAGTTTCCGTTTCCCCTCTACGTCTATGCCAGAAATGAGTTAGTTGCAAACCCGTTTGTACGGACAGATTCACGGAGACTATCATTGGACTCTCGTTGTGTCATACCTCGGGATGCGAGCGCTTCAGTTGGATCCACGACTAAGTAAAGTTGTCGCCATTAGAGAACATAGTAGGTGGTGTCACGTGTATTTTGGATCAAAACAGACGCTGCGGAACACCACCAAAGTCACTCTGCAGCAGTGCAGTATCTCCTCTGATGTGTCGTCTCGTGACATCGTGTTATTTATTGTTCCTCGTGGATCGCTGTTGGTTGAGCTGCAAAAGGCCAAATGTGGTGTAACTGTGCATAGGGCTGCTCTAATGTGTGGTGAAGAATTAAAGCCACCGAGGAACCAGATATACGCAAACAACAACTATAAAACAAACAACCAGATTAACTGGTTTGTAATCCATGCTGTCATGAACGTGTATCACGTTAACGTGCACGCCTTTCTAGTTCTGTTGTCCTCTTGGCTGGATTGTCGATGTTGTTTTCCCAGGCTGAAAGAAGAAGTTGCTGGAACTCTGGATGGGGAGATGAGAGAAGTTCAATGGGATGCTTGTTGTGAAGATGCCTTGAGCCCTGAGCGTGTTCTTCTCAGAACTTTTCAGTACCAACTTTCTTTCATGGTGTTAAGTGTGAGAGGGATGCCAACTCTGTCAACCACGCCAGATTTTATTCTGATTAGTTACCAAGACAAACGCTACTGGGCAAGAGTGAGTGAGTGTGTGTGTGTGTGTGTGTGTGTGTGTGTGTGTGTGTGTGTGTGTGTGTGTGTGTGTGTGTGTGTGAGAGGAGAGAGAGAGAGGGGGGGAGGGGGAGGCAGGGTGAAAAGATGCATCATAAAGAATTTGCAAAGCAGCTCATTAAAGGTGCCAAAAAAAAAATAGAAGGATAAAGACAAAGAAAGGAAGAAAGAAAGAGAATTTAAAAAGGAAGAACCTAAATCAGAAAACAACATTATCAGGTACATCAATCATTTCCCCCATGCTTACCCCCCCCCACCCCGACCCCCCACCCCACCCCACCATACCCCTTCCGCCACCTGTTCCCATCTGTCCATCAAGTTCCCGAAAAGACATCATTGAGAAAAGGGGCTGGCATTCCTCTTTTTCCCCTAGCACCCATTGTATCTGTGACACCTGCACTGACATGGAAGATAACCGAAATGTGGCTGATTTGTTTGTTTGTTTGTTTTGTTTTGTTGTGTGTGTGTGTGTGTGTGTGTGTGTGTGTGTGTGTGTGTGTGTGTGTGTGTGTGTGTGTGTGTGTGGTTTTTTTGTGTTAGCCTGTGGAGAGAAAATGCTACACGGCACACGTCCGGACGCAGACGGTAATGGCATTGGCAGGTGGAAATGTCTCCCCTTCATGATGTGTCTGCCCTTGTTGACCAGGTCCCTTAACCGTCAGCACTCGGTAACCGGCCACGTGAGGAGTGACTGCGTGAACGAATACCACAGACTGCTTCCGATAGCTTCCTTCAGATCATTCCAGAATGTTTTGTCTGTCTGTCTGTCTGTCTGTCTGTCTGTCTGTCTCTCTGTCTCTGTCTCTCTCTCACTATCTCTCTCCCTTATTGTTCAGATAATAGTTCGTTTCTCCCGTCCACAAAACAAATAATTTCTTAACCAAGCAAGAAAGAAAGACTAAAAGAAAAAAAATAAAAGAAAAGACAGAAAGAACGGGATAAAGGAAGAGGAGTTAATTAACAAAAACATGAACAGATGTAGAAGAGAGAAAGAGAGAGAGGAGAGAGAGAGAGAGAGAGAGAGAGGAGAGAGAGAGAGGAGAGAGAGAGAGAGAGGGTTCAGTGGTTAGTAACACTGCTTTAGACTGTGTGATTAATGATTTGGTTTCCTACCGAGGCATTTTATGGGTGCATTCTTAATCGTGCTAAGTGTGCTACGCCACGCTCAGAATCATAAGTTTCACTCACTCAATGTGCATGTGCCGTTTCTGAGTATTTTTCTGATAATTTCCTGACCCAAATTGCAGGGGGTTTGTTTATCTCTTAGGGCTTGTTCCATATATTTTGTTTGCAAACCAGCCACAGGTGGCCGTATCGAGGCTGTTTGTGCCTAGTAAGCATCAACTGCAATCTTCTTATGTACTCTCAGACCAGCGTGGAGCGACATAGCTTCACCTTCTTCATTATTCCCATTCTCTTCGGTCATTTTAAAGCGTCACATTCTTTGACTCCTCATTCCTTGCTCCCATGTTGACCCCAGTTTTGATTACCTCTCTATGTCTATGCTGGAAATGAGTCGGTGCCAAATTGATTTGCACTGGTCAATTTATGGAGACTCTCATTGGATGGGTGTTGTGTTGCCTTGAGGTGAAGGTGTTTAAAAACTAGATCCGTGATTAAGTAACTGTTGTCATTAGAGCGCTTATTAGGTTGTATTGTGTGTCTTTTGTATCATAACAAATCCTATAGTACACCAACAAAAAAATGACTTTGCAACAATGCAGCGTCATATCTGGTGAGTTGTCTTGTGACAACCTATCGGTTATTGCTCCCTGTAAAATGCTGATGGTTGGGCTGCGACGGGCCAGATTTGGTGTAACATGCATAGGATTGCCATAATGTGCTGCGTAGCAGTTATGCCCCTGAGGATTTAGAGACACAACAAGAACAGTAAACCAACAAACAGACCAAGGAACCACCACTGGCACAAGCAGCAGCAGCAGCAGCAGCAGCAGCAGCAGCAGCACCACCACCACCACCACCACCACCACCACCACCACCAGAAACAGAAAAAACGAAGCTCACAGAAACAGCGATTGCGTCAATGGGAGACTAATTGCATTGTATGCATGCTGTGATGAACACGTATTATGTTGAGGAGCATGGTATTTTCGTTCTCTTCTCCTCCTAGTTCTACTGTATGAACTTTGATTTTCATGGCTGAATGGGAAAGCGTTCTGGTATTCTGGAGGGAAAAGCAAACAGACATGATGATTTGATCCTTGTTGTGAAGGCGTCTTGAGCCCTGCGCATGTCATTCTCAAAACCCATTTAGTTTTACGCAAAAAATCATTTCACTGTGTGAAGTGTTAGAGGGATGTCAAATCTGTCAATAACCTCAAATTCCATGCTGCTTAATTACCAAGACGTGCGCTAGTTGGGGCAGAAATAGAGAGGCAAGGGGAGAGAGAGAGAGAGAGAGAGAGAGAGAGAGAGAGAGAGAGAGAGAGAGAGAGAGAGAGAGTGAGAGTGAGAGAGAGAGAGAGGGGGGGGTGGAGGTGGGGGTGGATGGGTAACATCAAGAATTATACAGAATGTGCGAAGGAGCTCATTAAAGGCATTTCCTGTCTTCTCTGAATGCATACTAATTATAGTATGAGAGAGAGGAAGAAGGAAAGAAAGAGACAGAAGTAAAGAGGAGATTAAAAAAAAAGAGAGATAGAAAGGAGGATAGAGGGACATAAAATATCAGAAAAAAGAGGGAAAACTAGCAGGAAAAACGGAAGAAAGATTGAAAGAAAGAAAAAGGGAACGATATAAAGAAAAAAAAACCCTGAAGAATTCATTGTGCATATTAATCAGTACCCTACCCCACCGCCTCCCTTTCCAATCATTACACACCCTCTTTCCCGCCTGTCACCAGTCATCGGTCCTGTCACTGAGAGAACATGATTCACGGTGAAGCTGGCGTTGGCATTTTTCCCCACAGAACCCACTGATTCCAAGACACCTGCTCTGGCACTGAATCTGCCTTATGTTTTATTTTGTTTGCCTGTGGGGAGAAACTGCAGTCCAGCACGTGCTGGGCAGCAGACGGTGATGACGGTGGCAGGAGGGAGGGATTATCTCCTCTTCGCTGACATGTCTGCCCTTGTTGACCGAGACTCTCAGCTGCCAGCATGTGGTAACTGGCCATGTGAGGGCTGCCCTGTCTGACTGCTGGTGATGGTTTCTTTCAGATCAATCCAGAACTCTATGTCACTATCTCTTTTTCTCTGTGTCTGTCTCTGACTCTTTGTCTGTGTCTGTCTATTGTCTGTCTGTCTGTCTGCCTGTCTGTCTGCCTCTCTCTCTGTCTGTCTGTCTCTCTCTCTGTCTCTCTCTCTCTGTCTCTGTCTCTCTCTCCTCTCTCTCTCTCTCTCTCTCTCTTGATTATGACAGATTTACTACATTGAAAAAAGCATCACCCTGCTCTATAGTTAGGAGGGTAGCATCTCTGCTTTGGACTCCGTCTCTCTGTCTCTCTGTCTGTCTGTCTGTCTGTCTGTCTGTCTGTCTGTCTCTCTCTCTCTCTCTCTCTCTCTCTCTCTCTCTCTCTCTCTCTCTCTCTCGATTATGACAGATTTACTACATTGAAAAAAAAGCATCACTCTGTACTATAGTTAAGAGGGTGGCATCTCTGCTTTGGACTCTCTCTCTCTCTCTCTCTCTCTCTCTCTCTCTCTCTCTCTCCTCTCTCTCTCTCTTTCTTTCTCTCTCTTTCTGTCTCTTTCTCTCTCTCATTGTCTTCATTATGACAGATTTACGACATAAAAAACTCAGTCTTCTCCCTGCATTCTACTTAAGTAGTTAGCATCATTGCTTTGGACTAGGTAGTCTATTGTTTGGGTTCCTCCAGAGATTCTATTTTGTTCCTTGGCAGGTGCCTAATAATGCTAAATGTCTCATTTCTGATAATGTCGTTATAACTTCTTAACCAAAATCGCAGGCTATTGTAGTTCTCAGACCTGATTTTCTTAAGGTTGTTCATACATAACCCAATCATCCACAGGTGACCTTATCAAGGCTGGTTGTGTCTTCAGGCATGATAGATATAGTATGAAAATAAGCATGGACTTCAGTCTTGCCTTGTCGTCTCAGACCAACATGGCGATCCATGGCCACATTGTCATCACATTTATTTTCATTTAGCCTTTACCGTGCTTCCTGGGTCTTCCATGACCCAGTGACTCAATAAAAACATCATATCTTACGAACGGATAGAGTATGCTCACAAAATTTTAGAAGTTCCTCAACAATCGTAATAGCCATTGGTCACTGAAAGTTTTTATGTATGGGCACAATCAACTAGCAGCGTAATTAGTCGCGGTTACCCCTGGACCTATATATTTTAATGGGTCGCATATGACCCACGCCATCGGATGAGGAATAAGTTACTGAACCGCCCTTTATCAGGTGTGGGTCTGACAAGACCCACGCGATCTGAATAGGGATAAGCAATAGGAACAGCCTCTACAAAATGTGTGGGTCTTGGGCGACCCGCACGATCGGTAACTGTGTAGTCAAAACCGTCATCCGGTAAAGGTTAAAAAAAAGAATCACGTTCTTCAGCTTAACACACCTTGCTTCCATGTTGACCCAGGTTTCAATTTCCCGTTTACGGCTATCTCGGGAACCAGCGGTTGTCAACGTTAACGGTACAAGGCAGATCCATAGACTCTGTCACTGGATGGCTGTTGTGCCACTTCAGGGATGAGGTCGTCCGAACTGGATCCACTATTGAACGATGATCGTCGTCACTCCGACGAGGACCTAGTAGATGATACTCTGTACATGTAGGATCAGACCCAAACACACACACACACACACACACCACGCACGCACGCACGCACGCACGCACGCACGCACCACGCACGCACGCACAGCACGCACCAACACACACACACAACACACACACACACACAACAACACACACACACATCAAACTGCGCGCGCACCGGTGACTATGTTAGTGAGTAATATGTGGATGAGTATCCATGCTTTGATTGACGTGTGTTACGTTGTTGTGCACAATACTTTCGTTCCAGGTATTCCGAAGAGGAAATTAGACAGAAATCTAATTTGATGCTTCTCGTAGAGGCAGGCATCCTGGTCCCACTGCATGCCCTCCTGGAAGCCTGTCTAGTACTGTACCAAATTCATTTTGTGGTGGCATGTGTAAGAGGGGAGCCAATTCTGTCAGTCACCCCCGGTTTCATTCAAATAATCGGGACGTGTACTGTTGGGCAAAGAGAGAGAGAGAGAGAGAGAGAGAGAGAGAGAGAGAGAGAGAGAGAGAGAGAGAGAGAGAGAGAGGTGAGGGAGGAGTGAGAGATTGAGAGAGGGAGCGACAGACAGACACAGACAGACAGACAGGCAGGCAGAGAACGCAAGTGAGATGAAGTATGGTGCAGAGTTGTAAGAAATTACATCAAGAAGTTGTGGGGTGTGTGTGTGTGTGTGTGTGTGGTGTGTGTGCGTGCGTGCGTGCGTGCGTGCGTGCGTGCGTGCGGGGTGTGTGTGTGTGTGTGTGTGTGTGTGTGTGTGTTGTGTGCGCGCGCGAGCGCGCGCGCGCGTCTGTGTCTGTGTCTCTGTATGTGTCTGTGTGTTCCCCTCTCTTCTGAATGTACTTTAATTACAGTTAAAGTGGAAGAAAGGAAGGAAGGAAAAGGAAAATAAAAAGAAAGAAGGAAAGACCAGAAAGCAAAAAGAAAGCAAAGGAAGGAAGCAAGAAACGCTTGAACAATGAGAAAAAAAAAAAAAAAAAAAAAAAAAAAGAAAGGAAGAAAGAAAAAAAATAAGAAAGCACTAAGAAAAAACGTAACCTGACATTTACTGGATACGTCAGTCTCTCTCTCTCTCCTTCTCCTTCCCTCCCTCCCCCTCTCTCTCTGTCTCTGTGTCGTCTGTCTGTCTTCTCTCTCTCTCTCTCTCTCTCTCTCTCTCTCTCTCTCACATCACGCACGCACACACCACACACACACACACACCTACACACACCGCGCGCGCGCGCGCGCACTCACACGCATTCACGCATTTGGCACGCACGCACGCACACACACACACACCACACACCACACGCACGCACGCACGCATTCACGCACGCACGCACACACGCACGCACACACGCACGCACGCACTCACCACGCGCGCACGCACGCACGCACGCACGCACACACACACACACACACACACACACACACACCACACACACACACACACAACACACCACACACACACACACACACACACACACAACACACACACACACCACACACACACACACACACACACGCACTCCTCTTCTCTCCACCTATTGCCTATGTTATGTATTACGAGGACAAGCCTCTTTTAATTAAAAATAGACTAAAAGTTACTGCTTTTTTTTTCATGAAATGAAATAATGAAACGATTACAGCAAGCGTACTTCTTTTCCCCCTGCGCCCACCATTTTCTCACTCTGTATCATGGGCAAGGTCAGATAACTGAGTGTACCTGATCTCTCTTCCGTTTGACAGCGGGGAGATAATACGGTCACCACGCACCTCATTTGTGGCGGATGGGATTACCTCCTCTTTGCTGACATGTCTGCGCTTGTTGACCCAGGAATCCCAGCTGTCAGTTTCGGTAACTGACCATGCAAAGAATGGGATCGTTCTGGACAAATAACCAATATCCGATGTTTGTTAGACTGGTAAACATTGATGACAAACTCTCTCTCTCTCTCTCTCTCTCTCTCTCTCTCTCTCTCTCTCTCTCTCTCTCTCTCTCTCTCTCTCTCTGTTCATTTTTTGTATATTGGTTTCTTCCATCTTAACGATATTTGTGCATTCATTGTTGCCTTTGCTCTGTGTATATTTTTTTTAAATTTCGTGTCTTATTACTTTTTTTTCTTAGCCAATGGGCTGGATGTAAAGAAAAGCACTTCTATGCTTAGTTCATTACCCTATGAAAACAAAATTCGTTCTCTCTCTCTCTCTCTCTCTCTCTCTCTCTCTCTCTCTCTCCTCTCTCTCTCTC
>CM065734.1:25036962-25039462 GCA_033310375.1 Conus canariensis | reverse complement strand
GGCTCAAGTGATAGGGATGCAGCTTTATTGCATGCTTTCTGTCTGCCTGTCCCTTGTTCATTCACTTATTCATTCATTCATACATTTTATTCATACATTCATTTCTTCATTCATTTATTCATTCATTCATTCTTTATTCTTTTCCTCTCGCTGAATTTTTAACTTCTCTTTTTTTTTGCCGTTTGGTCCTCTGTCCGTCTGTCTGTCTTCCGTCTCTTTATGTTCCTCTGTAGCAGTGATCAGTGAGTTATAAGTAGAGAAAGATGAAAACTAGATTTGGTGTGCCTCTCTCTCTCTCTCTCTCTCTCTCCTCTCTCTCTCTCTCTCTCTCTCCATGCATTTAAAACCAGAAAAGAGGTTAAGTCACATGACAACAGTGGTACCTATCTCTCTCACTTACGACGACAAAATGAATTCTGAACACAATCGAACAGAACATGAGAAAACCAAGACTCCTTCACCACAAGCATCAGATTAGATTTCTGGCTTGCTTTCCCTCAACAGCACCGGGCGACATTCTGCTCAGCGACAGAGAGCGATCTTAAAAAGAACACCAGTTCAAAGCACGAGAAAGCGAAGTCGCCGTCTACTAATTTGTAATAACAGGTTTATGTGACCACCGTCCCCCCACACATACTGGTTCGTATCTGCTTTGTAACACAGATGTAATGTAATGAATTGTTCAGCCACATTCAGTCACAGGAGAGAGAGAGAGAGAGAGAGAGAGAGAGAGAGAGGAGAGAGAGAGGGGGGGGGGGGGCAGGCAGGCAGGCAGGCAGGTAGACAGACAGACAGTCAGACAGAGAGAGGCAGACAGACAGGGAAAATGTGAGTTGAGGGAGGGGTGTAAATTTCAAGAAGAAAAAAATATTGAAATGTATCAAAGTTAATGTGCTTCAAATACACGTTTTTTGACACGATCACTCACAAGAGAGAGAGAGAGAGAGAGAGAGAGAGAGAGAGAGAGAGAGAGAGAGAGAGAGAGAGAGAGAGAGAGAGAGAGTTTCTAACTGATCTGAGTCAATCCAACAAACTAATGTTTGTTCAGAAAACTTCGAACTTAGTTAATGCAGGCAGTTAGATGGCACTTGCGCTTAAATGCCTTGATGAACTTGTGGAAAAGAGAATTGCCTCAGGCTATTAAACAAATCTTAAATAAATGTTAGCGAACCGCCCAGAGAACGTGGACAAACGAGTCACAAGACGAAACACAACTAGTTTCGACCTCTTAGGTCTTCATCAGGTGAGACATTAACGAATAAAACAATGAAAATTCACTTAGCTTTGATCGCTTCAGATCACTTGGTAGGGTTCAGCGCAAGGAAGAAGGCGTTGAATGAGAACGAGGCTGTTGGAAGGGAAATAGTGAGCGAGTCAAAGTCGTAATGAAGATAATAATATTACTGATAGGAATGCTAATAATGGTCAAAATACTGAGAAAAAAAAAAAAAAAAAAAAAAAAAAAAGATTACTACCAATCTGTGTCAATAAGTATGGGTATGGGAGAAAGGAGAGTGGGTTAGAGGATTCTTAAACAGCAGGGTTGCCGTGGCAACAGTCCCAGAGGCGAAGGCGATGGTGATGTCAATGCCAGTGGTAGTATCAATACTAGCAATAGTATTACTGAATGATACTGCTAACAACGATAGTGAAGGTTAAGGTAATGAAAGCATGATACAGAAATATATTTAGAAAATACAATTTTTATAATAATCAAATAAATAAATAAATGAAACATTAAAAATAATAATAAATTAAAAAATCAGTAAATAATAATAATTAAAAAAAATAATTAAAAAAAAAAAAATAATAATAATGATAATAAATGCATAAATAAGATAGCTATAAGTTGTGTGAGGTGAATAGTGGGAGATAAGGTAGTATGTGTGTGTGTGGTGGGAGGATATTATGGGCTGAGATAGAAGTGGTGGGTTGGTACATGTTACTTTAAGGTGTAGATGCTATGAGGGTGGAGGGAAGAAGGGGATGGGTTTACGTACTAACTGGGGGAGGGGGAGGGGCAACATATTCACACCTATACACAATCTCTCTCTCTCTCTCTCCCCCCCCCCCCCCCTTTCACGACCAACGATAAAGGAGCCAGCATTCTATTTATTATGTTGTGTGTTATGTGTGAGTGTGAGTGGTGTGTGTGTGTGTGTGTGTGTGTGTGTGTGTGTGTGTGTGTGTGTGTGTGTGTGTGTGTGTGTGTGTTCCATTTGTAATATCAGCCTTATTCATTGGTTACCCCCACCTCCACCCCCAGCAACCGCCATATCCACCAACACCCCTACACACATCATTACTAGGGCAGGGGGAGGGGGGAGTAAGTCGATTGATGTAGCAAATGGAGAGACTCAGAGAGTGTAGGAAAAGGGAAGATGATGATAGCTGCAACCTATGTCTGAGGTAAACAGAGGGAGGTAGGGTGGTATGGGTGTGTGTAGGTGGGGGATATTTCAGGCTGGAGCTGCAGAGATGGAATGGTACATACTACTTT
>CM065734.1:25014462-25021962 GCA_033310375.1 Conus canariensis | reverse complement strand
CTTCTTCTTCTTCTTCCCTCCCCCCAAGCTTTTGAAACCAGAAACGAGGTTAAGTTGCATGACAACAGTCGCACTTACGACCGCAAAGTGAATTCAGAACACAACTGAACAGAACATCCAGACGACCAAGAGTCCTTCACAACGAGCATCAGATTAAAATGTTCGTTTGGCATACCCTGAGCAGCACTGGGTAACCTTCAGTTCAATGCCAGAGAGTCATCTTAATAACGTCTCCAGCACAAAGCGTGAGAAAACGAAGTCGCCGTCTTACTACAATGTAAACAGTAATCTCTGTGTGACTGAGTACCCGTAATCCTGCGCATATGGGTCGATGTCTGCTTTGTAACGCGAGTGATATTGGCCGATGTTAATATGATGAATTGTGTTCAGTCACGTTCATTCACAGACAAGAAGAGAGAGAGAGAGAGAGAGAGGAGAGAGAGAGAGAGAGAGAGAGAGAGAGAGAGAGAGAGAGGCAAAATGTGAGTTGGTTGAGGGGAGTAAATATAAAGAAGAAACAAAATATGGAAATACGTTAAAGGCACTGTGGATATCATCGAACTTTTTTTCACACGAACACTCACGAGAGAGAGAGAGAGAGGTAGAGAGAGACGGAGAGGAGTGAGAGAGAGAGAGAAGAGAGAGAGAGAGAGAGACAGACAGACAGACAGACAGACAGACAGACAGACAGACAGACAGACAACACACACACACACACAGAAGGAAAGAGATAGACAAACAGACACACACACACACACACACACACACACGCGCGCGCGCGCACACGCACGCACGCACGCACGCACGCACGCACGCACGCACACACACAGAAAGAGAGAGAGAGAGAGAGAGAGAGAGAGAGAGAGAGAGAGATTCTAATTTATCTGTATGAATGCACTAAAGCAATGCTTTTGTTCAGAAAACTTCGAACTTTGTAAATGCGAGCGGCTAAGATGGCTCTGGCGCTTACATGTGTCGATGAACTTGGGGAAGACAGCGCAGCTCCAGGCTATTAGGTTTTTGTCCCAATTGCCATGCAAAACTACGAAACTGCACAAGAGATTGCAGATCTCTACCAAGAGCAAACATATCCGGGAGCCATCATTTGAATTTGGACAGCAAAAATGAAACGGATTCGTTTCTAATCTTTCCACTTGGTTTCAGTTCAAATCGGCTGGGTCATTTTTGACTAATCTCGTTAAGAGGCAAATGAATAAACAAGCAGAATTGGATTAAAACGTGATCGCTTCGGCAGCGATGGGGAAGATGACATTCGGTTGACGCAATGATTGAAGTGAAAGGCATTCAGTGGAATAGAGATTTGTCTTTTCTCTTTCTTTCCTGCATTTGTTTCCACTGCATCTTCCTGTCCGCTATTTCTGTCCCTTTTTTTCATTCATGGTCTGTATCTGAATGTTTTTACCCATGTAGTCCTCTTTCAGTCTGTCTGTCTGTCTTTCATTTATCTTTCTCTCTAGCTGTGATCCATAAGGTGTCAGTAAAGGATGAAGAAAACTAGATTTGATGTCCCTCTGTCTGTCTGTCTGTCTGTCTGTCTGTCTGTCTGTCTCTCTCTCTCTCTCTCTCTCTCTCTCTCTCTCCGTCTCCTCTCTCTCTCTCTCTCTCTCTCTCTCTCTCTCTCTCTCTCTCTCTCTGTCTCTCTCAGTAATATAAAAGAATAAAGAAATACCTTTATGGCCATATTCATAACTAATAACATCTGTTGTGATTGGAAGGGCTTTTGTAAGCGGTCAATGATCACATTTCCAGACGTTTCTCACCAAGTCTTTGAAATCAGAAATGAGGATAAGTTAGGTGACAATAGTGGCACCCCTCTTGCACTTACGACCACATAAATAAATTCTGAGCAGAATAGAATGTATTAACTTTCAGACGACGAAGACCCCCTTCATAACAAGCAGCTGTTCTGTATAGATTTCTGTCTGGCTTTCTCTCCACAGCACTGGGCGGCCTTCAGTTCAGCGACAGAGAGTGATCTTCATAAGAGTCTTCTTTTGTGGCATCAGTTATCGGATCAGTGGAGCACCTAAGGCGGTGGTTTTTCTTTCTTCTTTTTATCTTTTTTTCCCTTTTTTCTTTTCTTTTCTTTTCTCTTTTTTTTCCCCTAAGACCCAAATCCACCTCTTCATTTTTGGTGCCTCACACTGTCCTCTTCATTTGCAAAAAAAAAAAAAAAAAAAAAAACCCAACAAAAAGCGGAAAAAAAAACACATTTCCACTGCTAGGTTTTCTTTTTTCTCCAACCAGTCTCTTACACAGCATGCATAGTCTGTGTGTTCTCTTACAAATGGACATATCTTTGGTGATTTTAGTGTTTTCGCGTATGATACATGATGTCTGGGTTTGTTAATGTTTTAATGTGTGGTGTACTGGCACACTCACTCTGATAATCTTAAAAAGAGTCGAATACAAAGCCTGGATAATCGAAATCGCCGTCTACTACAACGTAAAAGGAATCTCTGACCACCATTCTTCCTCCCGCACATATGGGTCGGTGTCTTGTTTCTGGTGTGAGCGACATGACCCGATGTTTATATGATTGCATGGATGCGGTCATAGCAGCCTGAGAGACAGAGAGAGAGAGAGAGAGAGAGAGAGAGAGAGAGAGAGGGAGGGAGGGAGGGAGGGAGGGAGGGAGAGAGAGAGAGAGAGAGAGGAGAGAGAGAGAGAGGGGGAGAAGAGAGCTGGACAGAAGGCGGTGGCAGAGGAGGGTTGATCGCCAGGGAAGGAACGAAAAAGGGCTAGGGGAGATAGGCTGGGGGAAGCCAGAAGAGAAAGGAGAGTGAGAGATATACAGACAGAGAGACAGACAGAAAGACAGAAAGAGAGAAAGAGAGAGAGAGAGGAGAGAGAGAGAGAGAGAGAGAGAGAGGAGGGAGACAGAAGCAGATAGATAAAGACGGGAGGATGAGAAAGGTTTAGAGGAGGATGGAAGGAGGAACATTAGGGGGGGGGGGAGGGGGGGGGTAAGATGACTAGGGAGGAGGGGGAGGTGGGGAACGGTCGCGGTGCTGCTGACGGTTTAAAAAAAAGCAACAAACATCAGACACCAAAATCATTGCAGTCTCCATCTCCATTTAACAGCGGGAAGAGTTGTCTTCCCCAAGCAGAAGAGGGAAAGAAGCCGCAGTGTCATCTGTTTTACAGGCCCTTCTTCATCAGCGCCGGCGAGACACAGTGACCTCACCCTTGCAGATGACAGCCCTCCCCAGCCCCCTACTAGACTGTGTCAATAAGAGAGAGAGTGTTGTAATTCGACGGTCAATATTCCCTGGCCTTCTACCCCTCCCTTTGAACACCCTTCAGCTGCCAGTGTCATCAAAGAGGCTTCACGGCACGATGACTGGCCCAGCTACGCTACACACACATCTACTGACGTGAGACCACAACACGGAGGTTACAGTTGAGTAAGTGAATTTGTGATTAAGTAAGTAAACAAAATCAGAGGGTGGGGCCTGTGACGGTACAAAGTGTCGCAGAAACAAAGTGTCCGCAGCGGAACTTTGTTCCCTGCGGACACTTTGTACCGTGAACTGACATTCAAAGTGTCCGCAGAAATCCTGCGGACACTTTGTTCCGCGATTTGACATATAACTTACAAAAGCGGAACGAAGTGTCCGCAGCCGGTTCAGCCTCAGTGTGAGTGGGTGAATGTGCACGTACACTCCCATGCGCGTGCATGCGGGGTTCGTGTGTGTCGTGGTGTGTGTGTGTGTGTGTGTGTGTGGTGATGCGTGGTGGTGCGTGGTGTGTGTGTGTGTGTGTGGTGTTGTGTGTGTGTGGTGTGTGGTGTGTGTATTGTTAATTAAAAAAAGTTTAAAATTTGTTGACTACTTTTTTGTGCAACAGCGCACAAAGTTTAGATTACGATCACGTGCGCCCGTGCACGCCACACCACACACCACACACACACACACAACACCACACCACACCACACAACACACTCGCACGCACGCACGCACGCACGCCACACGCACACATGCACGCCACACACACGCACGCATACACACACACACACACACAACACACACACACACACACACACACACACGCACACAAACACACACACACGCACACGCACGCATGCACGCGCATGGGAGTGTACGTGCACACTCACCCACTCACACTGAGGCTGAACGGCTGCGGACACTTTGTTCCGTTTTTGTAAGTTATATTCACCTCGCGGACAAAGTGTCCGCAGGATTTCTGCGGACACTTTGAATGTCAGTTCACGGTACAAAGTGTCCGCAGGGAACAAAGTGTCCGCATGCGGACACTTTGTTTCTGCGGACACTTTGTACCGTCACAGGACCCGTGCTAGTTAGTCCTTGAGTGATAAGCGAAGACGGCTTCGTCAGTAAGAGGCAGTACTATTATTCTGAGAGAGAGAGAGAGCAGAGAGGAGAGAGAGAGAGAGAAGAGACAGAGAGAGAGACAGAAGAGAGACAGAGCAGAAGAGAGAGAGACGAGAGAGAGAGAGAGAGAGAGAGAGAGAGAGAGAGGGGTTATATGGACAGACAGACACACAGACAGACAGAATTGTTACCATGCCAATACACAGGAACTCACCGCACCTCTTCTTCCTGTTCCGACCCTCCCGCCCATTTCTGTTCTCCCTGCTCTCTTCTCATTCCTCCCTTTTCCTTTTGCTAAACACTGCCCCCCCCCCCTCTCTGTGTGTGTCGTTGTCTCTGTTTCTTTTTTCTTGGTTTTTTTCTCTTCTTTGTGTTGAAACTGTGGTCAGAGAAAGATGGGCTTACAATGGAGATCCATTACCAGTGTTCAGTGTCTATAAGTTTGGGGATTTGTATTTCAGCTAGTTTTGAGTTTCGCTACTGCATGCAAAGACCTGTCAAATCGAACAACAGAAGGTGCCTTTAGTGATGACACGAAAATTATATACATATAACAACAGTTCACCCACGCTCTTCCTTGAAAGGGATTCTCACGTACAGTCTGTCAAGAAGTTCGGTTCAGAAACCCGAGGATTGTACAGAGCATGTGGACATACCGAAAAAGCTAGACACAAGACTGGACGCACGCTTCAATTAGTTACACATCTGTCAGATTTCAGGGCCATTGACCTGCCATGCAGACCTTACATCCTGTTCCCTCCACTCACTCCACCCGACCTCCTTCTGACCATTCCCCTTCCCCACGTCTGACCATTATCTCCACCCGGAGTCAGTCTCGATGTGTGATCTAGCAAATATTGACTCTGTTTAACCGAGCTAAGTTTAGGAGCAGTGCAAACTCTGTCTGTCTGTCTGTCTGTCTGTCTGTCTGTCTGTCTCTCTCTCTCTCTCTCTCTCTCTCTCTCTCTCTCTCTCTCTCTCCTCTCCTCTCCCTCTCTCTCTGGATTTGTATTCGTGCACACTTACGTCTTTCTCTCTCAGTCTGTTTCTATGCCTGTTTGGCTTTAAGTCTGTACGTCACACACACCACACACACACACACACACACACACACACACCCCACACACACATATCTATCTATCTATCTATCTATCTATCTATTATATATATATATATATATATATATATATATATATATATATAAACAAACTAGTTTACTGGTATGTATTGTGCCGTTATAATACGAAAGAGCTGACAAGGTGATATAGGACATTCTTTCAGGCGTCCCTCCTTCTCCACTTTGGGAGTTCATGGAACTGGTTAACATCACTTGTCACCAATACCCTTGGCAGTGTGCTTCCTACAAGCGATTCATATGGCTAATTTCAAGGTTGGGTCAGACCTATCGTCCGTGAAACATGTTAAGAGCACTGTTTTATTCTTGTTTTAATTGATTAATTAATTTTTTTAAACTATACTCATTTGATAGGCCCATAATCAAACGATTTCAGCGTTTGGCGGCTGAGACGATCGTGACTTTCAATCACTTATTCGTGGGATTGGGTTTTTACAGCTTGCACATGTTCTCTCTCCACCCAGCAGTAAGTCTGCATTTGATTCAGTTCAGGAGAAGTCAACGCAGTGGAACGAGAGGGTTGGATCCAAATTAGAAAAAAAAAGTAATCTCGTTTAGACTTTCAAAACTCACCTCAAGAAGATCCCTAACCGAGGCCTCCCTGTATTCTATGTCAAAAAGCCAGGTACACTCCCAACACTCTATGGTCACATGAAGGGGGGAGAGAGAGAGTGGGGGGGGGGGGGGCAGAGAGAAGGAGAGAGAGAGAGAAGGAGAGACAGACAGACAGACAGACAAAGAGAGAAAGAGGGAGAGAGAGAAAGAGAGAGAGAGAGAGAGAGGAGAGAGAGAGAGAGAGAGAGAGAGAGAGAGAAAAGAAAAGGAAAGAGAGACAGAGGAAACGGGGAAATTAGGGCATCTAAACAGGTGAAGAGCAGAGGGACCGAAGTTGGGAGGGATGGTAAAAAAAAAAAAAAAAAAAAAAAAAAAACGACATTAAAGTCACTGTTGTTACTGGGGCAAAATGCCGTCACCTCCGAATGTCAGCTGGGGAGGTTAGACTCACCTCTGAGACTGCAGAAGAGGCGCCACGACCATCACTCCATGAAGATGCTCATTCCAAGCGGAGCCATCGATTACAGGAAGACTGCTGGCCATTGTAGCCGGTGTGAAGTCCACAGACGTAAGGTCAAGGTAAGGTAAGGTAATGTTGCTTATAGCCCAGCCGACCGCAAAGGGCCCAAATCAGGGCTGTCACCACGCTAAAATCAACTCACAAGTCATCAAAAAAAAAAAAAAAAAAAAAAAAAAAACGCTTTCACTCATGTCTTTAGAATTCACCTTCTAAAAACACACCAGAAACTTCATTAAAATCTTTTCTTCCGTAAAAATCTTAGATCAGATGAAGAATGTCAATATCTTCCCGAAACTCAAAGATCACGTCAGGTGTGACATCTCTGAACAGGGTTTTCATGGAGTCTGCTGTAAAGTGCTTATGTCTCACATCGTGCAGTTCCCAACAATCTAAAAGAACATGTTTCACTGTGAGTGGAACATGACACGGGAGCTTCTTCACCTTTTAAAAGATAAGAATGGGTATAAAGCGAGTGGCCTGTGTGCAAGCGGCACAAGACTGTTTTGTCTTTACGGCCGCGTCTGGAACATGATTAAAAACTCTTTGGGGTTTGGACGGATTTTAAATAGTTTCTTATCCGTCTGCGAGATCCTTTCCTCTTGCCAGAGGTCTTTGACGTAAGGCTGTGTTTTGGGGTTTCAAATCAGTGTGAGGAATAGACAACCGGGTATAAGATGAACGATACTGATAGCGTTGGTGAAGAAGCAGACACGAATGGACGCACAAAATCGGGCCAGAAACTGACACGTGTTGGTAAGAAGTCAGTCATGACAGTAGTTCAGGTTAATGGGATTTAACAACAATGAAAATGTAAGAAAACTCGAACGACTTGTGCCTCATCGCTAGAACAATTACTGACATCAGTAGGATGCTTAATTAATGGGTAGTGTTCTTGAATCTCGGATCAGAAGTCT
>CM065734.1:25001962-25009462 GCA_033310375.1 Conus canariensis | reverse complement strand
GAGAGAGAGAGAGAGAGAGATTCAGATTCAGATTCAGATTCAGTCATATGATTTATTCACTTAAGGCCATAGCCCCATATGAAAAGGGTGATAACAATATTAAAGGAAAGCCAGCTGTATCACAAGTCTTTACAACTAACGACATGAGAAACAGATAGATAAGATAGATAGATAGAGAGAGAGAGAGAGAGAGAGAGAGAGAGAGAGAGAGAGAGAGAGAGAGAGAGAGAGAGAGAGAAAGAAATGACCATGCTTTATTGACAATAGTTAAACAACCCTTATGCCAAGGGAGAGCATGCGCAATTTCCACTTAGTGTTGCCAAACTCTGCCAACAATAGAAACGCGAGTCAGAAAAGAAGCGTACACACAGAAAACAATTTAACAAATACTAAAAAGTAGAAAATGAGGTAAAAGACCAGTCATCAAACAATACTCTCATCACAGTAAACGACTTATTGCATAATCATGATTTACAAAGAGAGAGAGAGAGAGAGAGAGAGAGGGAGAGAGAGAGGAGAGAGAGAGAGAGCAAAATCTTAACACTTTCCGCGTGGATTTGGTAAGGATGTTAATGTTGCTGCCTTTTGGTGTTTTACTTAGTACTGGGCATTGTTTTCAATATCTGACGCATTTATCAACTTCTCTTTTCAGTCTTTGTTTGTTTGTTTGTTTGTTTTTTTCTGTCACCTGGTTTCTTAACTAACCGTAAGAGACAAAAACGGAGATACACTGAAACATGCAGAGATATGAAGAAACAGACAAACACAGACACAGAAACTGGCAAGGAAGATGGAAACAGAGGTAGACAGAGAGACAGTCAAAAAGACAGAGGCAGGGAAATCAGGGGGAAATGAGAGTTGGAAGGGGGAGGAGAGAGAGAGAGAGAGAGGAGAGAGAGAGAGAGAGGGAGAGAGAGAGAGAGAGAGAGTGAGAGGAGAGAGAGGGAGAGAGAGAGAGACAGACAGACAGACAGACAGACAGACAGACAGTCAGGGAGAGAGTTTTGATTTGAGTCAACCCATAAAACAAATGTTTGTTCAGAAAACGTCTTTGTTATCACATTTAGTTAGATATCTCCCACACGTAAATGTTGTGATGAATGTTTGGAAAGAGGGAATTGCTTCAGGCTTTTAGTTTTTTTTTTCAACAGCCATTTAAATCGAGAAAACTAAAGAAGGAATTGCTTCAGGCTATTTTTCTTTCCCAAAAGTCATTTCAACCGTGAAAACTACTCAGGAGAATGCAGACCCCCCCCCCCCCCCCCCCCCCCCCCACAAATCAAACATATCCGGGATCCGTCATTTGATTTTCCACTGCATAATCTAATGAGTTCTTTGCTTTGCCGCACCCTGTCTTTTGAATTGGTTTCGATCAAAATCCGTGTGATAGTTTTGGACTAATCTTGTTAACAGACACACAAACTGACTCGGGTTTAAACATGTGATCGCTTTGACTGTGGTGAGGAAGATCAAATTCAGTTTATGCATGTTACAAATGATGGAAATGCAGTGGGTGGAGGTTTTTTTTTTCTTTCTTTTTTTAGTTTCTTTCATACATGATTCTTTATTCCTGTCTCTCATTCATTCATTCATTCATTCATTCATTCATTCATTCATTCATTCATTCAGTTATTTCTTCATTATTCAATGTTTGCCTGTTTGCTGAATCGTTTTTCTTTCCTTCATTAATGTTCGGTATCCACTCCCCATTTTTCTTTTCCTTTTGATCCTCTGTTCATCTGTCACTCTTTTTGTTTGTATGCTTGTTTATTTGTTTGTTTGGTTGGTTTAATTTTGGTTTGTTTATTTTACTCCGTAGCTGTTACCTGTGACTTACAAGTAGTGAAAGATAAAAACTAGATTTGGTATGTCTCTCTCTCTTGTGTCTCTGTCAGTCTGTCTGTCTGTCTGTCTGTCTTTCTCTCTCTCTCTCTCTCTCTCTCTCTCTCTCTCTCTCTCTCTCTCTTTGTGTGTGTGTGTGTGTGTGTGTGTGTGTGTGTGTGTGTGTGTGTGCATGACTGTGAAACCAGAAACGAGGGTAAGTTATGTGACAAAAGCGACACCCTCTTGTATTTATGATCGCAAAATAAATCCTGAACACAATGGAACAGGACATTCAGACAACCAAGACCCCTTCACAACAAACATCAGACTATATATTTCTGTCTGGCTTTCCCTTCGCCGCACAAGGTGACTTTCAGTTTAACAACACAGAAGTGATCTTGATGAGGAGTGCGACACAAAGCAAGAGAAAACAAAATCGCCGTCTACTTTTGCCACATAACATTATCTGTGCAAATACCATTATTCCCACACACATATGGGTCAGTATCTGTTTTGCGTTATGAGTGACGTTGTCAGCTTCTGATATGATCAGTTATGTTCAGTCAAATGAGAGAGAGAGAGAGAGAGAGAGAGAGAGAGAGAGAGAGAGAGAGAGAGAGAGAGAGAGAAGAGAGAGTGGAGTCGGAGTCGGAGTCGGAATGTTTTAATTGATCAGGCCATATGCCCATACAATGGAGTGAATATTCAAAATCAATAATCAAATCAAATCACATTCATACTCTCATGTCTTAACCTTAAAGCTTTGAATATGAAGAGGGACAACCTTTCCATAATGCGTTTGTTCGAATTCGCAAGCAACAACGAAAATTTAAACATGGAAGGCTGTCTATAAAACTTTCTAGGCAACAATTCTTGTCTAAGGTTTTCATACTGGTGGCAAACAAACAAAAAATGGAGTTCAGTTTCTGGAACATTGGGACAAAATGGACAATTCACATCATTGTTCGGGTAGGGTCTAAACATCAAAAAATGACATTTCAATGGAGACATTCCAATTCTAAATCTCGAATATACATTACGCTTCTTGATGTAACTGATCTCACATAAATGTGGACTTATTGAAAAGGACTGCTTGAAAGAAGCATACACGTTATAAAATGTATGCGACTCCAAAGACGCATGCCAGTCCTGCTTAAAACAATCTATAAGCCTTTCCTTGAAGCATGCTAGGAAGGTGTTAACGTTACCAACCCCTTGAGCTTCCCAACTTCCCCCAAACCAAACTTATACAGTACATTTCTAACTTTACATGCCCATGTTTCATAATTTTGACATTGCAAATTTAAAAGCATTTCATAGGCCTTTTTGGGATATCGATCATTGTCCATCTGTACAAGACGTAACCAAAACTTGACACATTTGACAAACGTTAATATATACAAAGGATACCTGCCTGTTTCTCCATAAACAACATGCTTCGGCGATTTTATATTCACACCCAGAAATCGTTTCAGAGCAAACAAATGGATTCTTTCTATCTGTTCTTGATTTTGCGTCAAGCCCCAGATTTCAGCTCCATATGTTAAAATGGGTTGAATCTGACAATCGAAAAGTTTAAAAAAGAAGGCAGGAGAATGCTCGCCAATTGACCACATCGTTCTTATGATTGCTGTAATTCCTTTCTTGGCCCTGTCTGCGAGATCAGACATCGTATATACAAAACTTAATCTTGTTGACAAGTGAATGCCAAGGTATTTGTACATATTCACAATTTTTAACTCGTTATCATCAAAAAACCATCTTTCCCTTAAGGCATGGTATCCCCCATTCCGAAAAATGACAATGTTCGATTTTTCCATATTTACAATGAGATCAAGACGTTTAGCTACATCAGACAAAATATTCAACTGCGTCTGAAGACCAGTAACACTATCAGATATTAGTGCAACATCATCAGCAAATAGGAGGATTAGTATCTGAATAAAATCTGGCGTCAACTGAACGCCATGGCGACCAGATTCAAGCACTTCTTTCGTCAGCTCATTTATAAAAAGCGAAAAAAGCACAGGTGAGCAAACCTCCCCCTGTTTCAAGCCTCGAGGGCACAAAAAAGCATCTGTTAATTCACCATCAACACGCACCCTTGCTTTGACAACATTATACATCGATTTTAATGCACTGAGTATCTTGCCTTGTAGGCCGTTTTTATGCAAGATAATCCACAACTTTTCTCTGCACACAGTATCAAAAGCTTTACGGAAATCTATAAATGCTACATACAATTTCCTGTGTCTCACGAGCTGCTTTTGTACCATAGCATAGAGAGTGAATATGTGATCTGCTGTACGGTAACCCTCCTGAATCCAGCTTGCTCTTCACCAACAATTCCCTTGTCGTCAATCCAGTTTGAAATGCGCTTATTCAATACAAAACTATACACCTTACTACAAATATTGAGAAGAGAAATGCCTCTATAATTATCTGGAACATTCAAATCGCCCTTTTTGTGCAGAGGCTGAATAATGGACAATGACCACTCGTCAGGAAAAAGCCCATGATCAAAGAGATAGTTAAAAAATTTAACAAGGAAAGGCAATATTTGTTCAATGCTATTTTTGTAAAATTCCCCAATGAGTCCATCCGGGCCGGGTGCCTTCCGAGATTTAAGTACTTGCACAGCAGCTCGAATTTCTTCTGCTGTTATTGATTCATTGAGCATATCACATTCGATGGTACGCGTGTTATCAAGAGGAACTGAATCGTCGTCACTGTTAAGTGTGTAATTATCGCCATCATCACAAGGAACATCAATATCACCAACTGCATTTGCAACAGTGTCTGGCACAGAATTAAACACATTATCAAAATGATGAAACCATTCATTTTTTGTTATCGTATTTTGCACACCAGTCCTAGATTTTACAGAACGAATGGTATCCCAAAATTTTCTTGCATCATTTAAATTATCCTGTAGTGAGCGCACAATCTTTTCTTTATGTAGTTTCTTTTTCGATTCTAATAACTCTTTATACTGTTTTCTTTTTTCAGAGTAAGCTAGACTTTCAGCATCAATATGGCTTTTGCCAAGTTGGCGCCGATGCCGGCGCAAGAGAGTTCTACTCTGCCTACATTCCAAGTCAAACCATATTTTCATCTTTTCACATCCAATACATTTATTTTTCTTCATGCAATTTCCTGCATAAACAAAACACTCATTAAATTTAGCAAGCGCCAAATTTATATCATTTTCAATAATAACATGGCTTCATCCAAGATAGCTCTCACCTCGACACTGCACATAAGGTCATTGTAAGCAACATGCTGATCATCATCCCATGTGTATTTTGTAATTGAAAAGGTTTCACGATCAATGTTTTGTTCGGAATATAAAACATTATGACGATTGAGAGACAATTCAATGGCAGCGTGTTTTGTTTCAACCATAGGTATAACATTAAAACATTTACACATATTTACTAAGGAGTTGGAAACCAAAAAATAGTCTATAACACTGCTTCCATTCGTTGATACATACGTGAAATCTCCCGAGAAAGTCCGGGACACAAGTCCATTTAAAATGCACAGTTCATACAGTTCACACACAGATAACAGATAGCGACCAAAAGAATTAACTACATTGTCCGTTGACAGACGCACTTTATCAGGGGGTTCTTTTAAATCATTACTGTCAATAGATTCCCGCACATCATAAAAAGAATCATGTATGTCAACAGCTTTAACACTGAGTGAACCGGTTCTTGAATTTAAATCTCCACAGATTATAACGGGAGCACTATCATACTCTCTAGCAAGATCAAGCAAACAGTCTTCTAGCATGGAGATACCATTATAAATATCTGTTTCTTCGTAATAGATTGAATGCTCGGGAGGTATATAAGCACCAATTAATAAGCAATCAGTCATTGTTCCAATAAGCTTTTGGGAAATCTTTAACACAATAATATTGTCGAGTTCACATTCAATTCTAGTCACATATTCAGTCAAAGTTTTTCTGACTAGAAACACGACCCCGCCTGAAAGACGACTGTGAGTACTGTCTGACAGTTTGACCCCAGGAGAGACATATGCAACATGAGAAGGGGTTAAAGAATCTGGAAATGTCTGGGAAAAGGTTTCAACCAGCAACGCGAAATCATATTTCATAACAAAATAAGACAGATCAAGTTGATTTGTAACGCTCCATATACCTTCTACATTCAGTGACACAATAGAAAGAGATGCTTTGGTGTTATCAACATGGACATTCGCATGAGTATGGTTAACAAGACCAGTATCAACAATATCTGTCTTCAGTTTAGCAACATTACTGACATTACTGTTTATCGCATTTAAAGCAATATTAACAGAAGCAAAACTAACATTGTTTGAGTGTTCAGAAACATCGCTGGAATAAGCCAGACTTATCGAACTATCATCAGAATCAAAACAAGGGCTGTGGCCTGACCGTTATTTCTTTGGACCCCCTTTCCCTGATTTTGCTGTGCCTTTTGTTGACGGGTTCTGACACCAGTCTTTGGGCAGTTTACCTTGCGTGGAGGTGGTAACGTCAGAGCGTAATGACTGCTGCCTAGTATGTACTGGAGTGGCTGCTGACGGTTGTCTACTCACCGAACGTCTGTCACTGCCAGCATGTGACTGTTCCTCGCCCCCTCCCTCCACCACCATCACGCTGTGACTTTGATGCACTGGATGGCTGCGTGGTAGGGGTGCTGACAGGAGAGCCCCGACCAAAGCCCAGCAAGGATGGCGACTGCCGCTGGCTGCTGCTTCCCTGCCCGTCACCTGGCTGCTCACCCTCGCGTTCTGCACTCCAGGCATTGGCCGTGTCCGTGCTGTCCTGGCGCTGACCCTCGTCTGGACCCCGCTCCACTGCCAGGTCATCCGAGACACTGACATCATCAGCATCCTCAGTTTGCCCAGGATACAGCACTGGGGGGCCTTGGCCCTGTATGGCAGCACGAGTGTCAGTGCGGGTCTGGGACAGTGTGGGAAAACAGGACAGAAAGCAGGGATCGCCATCAGGGGGACAAAGATTGGGGTGGGGCCTGCTGTCACGGTAGCTGCTGCCATTTTCGTGTCGTCTCCTGGATTCCGTCACCACCAGCTTGCCCTTGGAGTAGTAGGCGTGCTTCCCTTCCTGCTGATACTGCGCCATGGTATCCCTCTGCTGTCTGGTCAGGTCTGCTGCCACTCGTAGAGAGAGAGAGAGAGAGAAGAGAGAGAGAGAGAGAGAGAGAGAGAGAGAGAGAGAGAGAGAGAGAGAGAGAGAGAGACTTTGTGAAGAGTTTGATAAGCGATGACGTTCGGCCATAAGAGTATTAAGGCAACAAATGCCCAAAGCTGAAATACTCGAAGCAGATGGATTGGTTAGAGAGCAATTGCTACCACAGAAGCGATGTTTTGAAGTAAAGGCAGGAATTGGGGGAGAGATGAAGAAGAAAAAGAAGTGAAGAATTTTGAAGACGCGGGGAACAAGTATTCTGGATTTTGTGGAATGAGGAACTGCAATAACAAGAGTTCTGGTTATGTTCTTTGCTGATATTATTTTTATCATTTGTATCACTGATGCTTTTATTGTTTTCGTCGTCGTCGTCGTCCTCCTCCTCCTCATTATCAGCATCATCATCGTGGCTATCACCGACATTGATCCTCCTCCTCCTCCTCCCCCCCCTCCTCCTCCTCCTCCTCATTATC
>CM065734.1:24996962-24999462 GCA_033310375.1 Conus canariensis | reverse complement strand
TTAATGTCATTTTGGATTTTTTTTAAACACCTTGCTATCCTTTATTCTTCCCCTGTTGTGCTTGTCTTGCATCTGTTTGTTATATGCATATGATCATCACCCACTTTTCTGAGGGCAAGATGTAAAGGAGACTTTATGTGCTTTTTCTTACCCTCAGTAAAAAATATCTCTGTCTCTCACTCTGTCTCTGTCTCTGTCTCTCTCTCTCTCTCCCTCCTCTCTCTCTCTCTCTCTCTCTCTCTCTCTCTCTCTCTCTCTCTCTCTCTCTCTCTCTCTCTCTCTCCTCTCCGTACGTTTGATTCTTTCTTTCTCAATCCGTTTTCTACGCTTGTTTAGCTTTCTCTCTCTGTTCATGTATAGACGTGGATGCACCCATGTATTACAAGAAATGACGATGCGATAAAGCACATCTTGCTTTCAGACTTCCATCCTTCTCCTCCTCGTGGGAGCATAGAATTGTTTCGTATCACCTGCCGCCAATACCCTTGGAATGGAGTGAACTTTCTACAGGAAATTCAGATCGCAAAGTTCAAGTATACTTCAGTCCTGTCCGAGAAACATGCTTAAAGCATATTTTTTGTTTCACATGTACTCATTTGAAGGGTCCGAAGTCAAATGGCTATGGCACTCGGCGGCAGAAATGACGAGCGAGCGTGAGTTCGAATCATTCATGGAGATTCTAGGGGCTTGGAAATATCTCTCCACCCGACGGTAAATGTGTATCTGAATGAATTCATGGTAGGTTAAGTTGGTGAAAGTGAAGGCTGCAATCCGCCTTCCGTTATGTCGAATACTAGACTCGATGAACCTGTAATGGATCACCGACTTTATACAATCATAATTGTGTACGTTGGTGATAGTACAGTCGAGTGGTAACAGATTAAAGACACGGCCAATTCAGGGCCAAGGTTTGTTTTTAAAATAGTCACTGTCATTGTCCCTCTTTCACTACATGTGTGTATCTTGGTCCTTGCACTTCATAATAATGAAATGTAGCTCCTTGCGTTGTTCTGGCATGAGTCGTTCTGTCGTTTTCAGTATAAAGAGATTCACATACATAATCAGGTTTCCATTGAATTCAATATATACGGGGGTGCATGTCCTGGGTGGAACAAAGTCTTGGATCAGATAAAAAGTATACTTTCTTTTTGTGGAACAACGCTGTTTGTGGAATCTGCTGTGATATGTTCATGTCGAAAGCCAACCGAACCTTAAACCTCTATGAGCACTAATCTCGTATGCGTGACGCCTCATAACATACACAACACGGAGCAATCCTCACCATTAAAGACATGGCATTGTGTCGAGAAAAAAAAAAGAGCGAGAGATCTATATCTGGGCAATGATGGCACCAAACTATTTCTTTGTTATGGCCAGCATTGGCAAAAGGTAGGAATTCACTCAGGCGTGAACAGACCTGTGAAAAGGTGTATGATCAGTTTCTGTGTTCGTCTTCTTGCTAGGGGTCTTTGAGATATCCGTGAGCTTCAGAATGTCAATTAATGTAGCAGATAGATGTCCTGGGCATTGCTTATTGATGCCATCCTTGGCAAGGTGTTCAGTCACCTCATTGCTTCATATGCCAATGCAAGCTGACGCTCAAGTATGAACAGTGTTATAAACAACATGTTTTATAGACATGACATTTTGCAAACCACGTTCAGGAGTTGAAACTGGTGAAAGGCAAGTCCAGCAACGGACTGCAGAAATAAAGGAAGACAGAAAGAACGACAAAGAAAGGCAAGTCCAGCAACGGACTGCAGCAGAAATAAAGGGAGACAGAAAGAACGACAAAGAAAGGCAAGTCCAGCAACGGACTGCAGCAGAAATAAAGGGAGACAGAAAGAAGGACAAAGAAAGGCAAGTCCAGCAACGGACTGCAGCAGAAATAAAGGGAAACAGAAAGAACGACAAAGAAAGGCAAGTCCAGCAACGGACTGCAGCAGAAATAAAGGGAGACAGAACGAAGGACAAAGAAAGGCAAGTCCAGCAACGGACTGCAGCAGAAATAAAGGGAGACAGAAAGAACGACAAAGAAAGGCAAGTCCAGCAACGGACTGCAGCAGAAATAAGAGACAAAAGAGACAAGAAGAAGTAAAGAGAGGAGACAGAAAGAACGACAAAGAAAGGTAAGTCCAGCAACGGACTGCAGAAATAAAGGCAGACAGAAAGAATGACAAAGAAAGGCAAGTCCAGCAACGGACTGCAGAAATAAAGGGAGACAGAAAGGACAAAGAAAGGCAAGTCCAGCAACGGACTGCAGAAATAAAGGGAGACAGAAAGAACGACAAAGAAAGGCAAGTCCAGAAAGAAGGACAAAGAAAGGCAAGTCCAGCAACGGACTGCAGAAATAAAGGGAGACAGAAAGAACGACAAAGAAAGGCAAGTCCAGAAAGAAGGACAAAGAAAGGCAAGTCAAGCAACGGACTGCAGAAAGAAAGGGAGACAGAAAGAACGACAAAGAAAGGCAAGTCCAGAAAGAAGGACAAAGAAAGGCAAG
>CM065734.1:24981962-24986962 GCA_033310375.1 Conus canariensis | reverse complement strand
CAGGATTTTCAGGAGTTTTTTTTTCCTTCTGCTGTTTCTTTTCAAAAGAAGAATAATTATTTCTCAGGCAACGAAGCTGTTAACTGACTCATTATTTCATTCGTTACCAAACATATTTAATCGGAAATGAATGAGGCAGGGAACAGTAAACGATAAACAGTAAACAAGTTGGGTATTTTTTGCTCCCATAAGAAAACCTAACACAGAGTAACTTGTATTCAAGACCGGCACAGCCTTTTAAACTTGAATAAGGTCAGACAAATACATAGACGAACAATCTAATAGTGGGGGAAAAAACAAGCGCAGGCCAACAACTGAACTATCTTCATAGTAATGACTTGGCAAAGATTTGGACTTAGGGAGGAGGGGGGGAGGGGGGGGGGAGGGGCGGAATTTAAAGATGGAGAAACTGGGAACATGAAATTAAGAAAATATGTTACAGATATGAAAACTCTTCACTAGCTGCATAAGGGAACCATCGCAATCCCTTTTGAAGGCAGATATATTTGTATTGCCTGCTCCGAGGCCTTTCGTCCGCTGGGTCGGACTCATCAGGGAGACACGGCTGGTTGTGTCTGCGCTCCTGGCGTCAAATAGAGACACACCACAGTCCATAATACTGTGGTGTTCTCACCACCAAGGGTGCAAAAAGAATCCAATAGCACCCCCAAAGCAGCCAGCAAAGAGTAGTAAATGAAACTAAACGAAAGTGTGGGGAGGAAAAAAGTTGCTGAAAAACTAGAGACATTATGCAAATAGTATAAAATGTAAGGGACAATTTTTGAGCCTACGCTTGAGGATCCACCCAAAGATGCAAGGGAGATCAAAAGACAAACACACAGACGGACAGAAACAAATACAAATAACCTCAATTTAATCAAAACAAAATCGGAAATGAATGAGGCAGGGAACAGTAAACGATAAACAGTAAACAAGTTGGGTATTTTTTGCTCCCATAAGAAAACCTAACACAGAGTAACTTGTATTCAAGACCGGCACAGCCTTTTAAACTTGAATAAGGTCAGACAAATACATAGACGAACAATCTAATAGTGGGGGAAAAAACAAGCGCAGGCCAACAACTGAACTATCTTCATAGTAATGACTTGGCAAAGATTTGGACTTAGGGAGGAGGGGGGGAGGGGGGGGGAGGGGCGGAATTTAAAGATGGAGAAACTGGGAACATGAAATTAAGAAAATATGTTACAGATATGAAAACTCTTCACTAGCTGCATAAGGGAACCATCGCAATCCCTTTTGAAGGCAGATATATTTGTATTGCCTGCTCCGAGGCCTTTCGTCCGCTGGGTCGGACTCATCAGGGAGACACGGCTGGTTGTGTCTGCGCTCCTGGCGTCAAATAGAGACACACCACAGTCCATAATACTGTGGTGTTCTCACCACCAAGGGTGCAAAAAAGAATCCAATAGCACCCCCAAAGCAGCCAGCAAAGAGTAGTAAATGAAACTAAACGAAAGTGTGGGGAGGAAAAAAGTTGCTGAAAAACTAGAGACATTATGCAAATAGTATAAAATGTAAGGGACAATTTTTGAGCCTACGCTGAGGATCCACCCAAAGATGCAAGGGAGATCAAAAGACAAACACACAGACGGACAGAAACAAATACAAATAACCTCAATTTAATCAAAACAAAATCGGAAATGAATGAGGCAGGGAACAGTAAACGATAAACAGTAAACAAGTTGGGTATTTTTGTTCCCATAAGAAAACCTAACACAGAGTAACTTGTATTCAAGACCGGCACAGCCTATTGGATTCTTTTTTGCACCCTTGGTGGTGAGAACACCACAGTATTATGGACTGTGGTGTGTCTCTATTTGACGCCAGGAGCGCAGACACAACCAGCCGTGTCTCCCTGATGAGTCCGACCAGCGGACGAAAGGCCTCGGAGCAGGCAATACAAATATATCTGCCTTCAAAAGGGATTGCGATGGTTCCCTTATGCAGCTAGTGAAGAGTTTTCATATCTGTAACATATTTTCTTAATTTCATGTTCCCAGTTTCTCCATCTTTAAATTCCGCCCCTCCCCCCCCCCCCCCCTCCCCCCTCCTCCCTAAGTCCAAATCTTTGCCAAGTCATTACTATGAAGATAGTTCAGTTGTTGGCCTGGCTTGTTTTTTCCCCCACTATTAGATTGTTCGTCTATGTATTTGTCTGACCTTATTCAAGTTTAAAAGGCTGTGCCGGTCTTGAATACAAGTTACTCTGTGTTAGGTTTTCTTATGGGAGCAAAAAATACCCAACTTGTTTACTGTTTATCGTTTACTGTTCCCTGCCTCATTCATTTCCGATTTTGTTTTGATTAAATTGAGGTTATTTGTATTTGTTTCTGTCCGTCTGTGTGTTTGTCTTTTGATCTCCCTTGCATCTTTGGGTGGATCCTCAGGCGTAGGCTCAAAAATTGTCCCTTACATTTTATACTATTTGCATAATGTCTCTAGTTTTTCAGCAACTTTTTTCCTCCCCACACTTTCGTTTAGTTTCATTTACTACTCTTTGCTGGCTGCTTTGGGGGTGCTATTGGATTCTTTTTTGCACCCTTGGTGGTGAGAACACCACAGTATTATGGACTGTGGTGTGTCTCTATTTGACGCCAGGAGCGCAGACACAACCAGCCGTGTCTCCCTGATGAGTCCGACCCAGCGGACGAAAGGCCTCGGAGCAGGCAATACAAATATATCTGCCTTCAAAAGGGATTGCGATGGTTCCCTTATGCAGCTAGTGAAGAGTTTTCATATCTGTAACATATTTTCTTAATTTCATGTTCCCAGTTTCTCCATCTTTAAATTCCGCCCCCCCCCCCCCCCCCCCCTCCCCCCCTCCTCCCTAAGTCCAAATCTTTGCCAAGTCATTACTATGAAGATAGTTCAGTTGTTGGCCTGTGCTTGTTTTTTCCCCCACTATTAGATTGTTCGTCTATGTATTTGTCTGACCTTATTCAAGTTTAAAAGGCTGTGCCGGTCTTGAATACAAGTTACTCTGTGTTAGGTTTTCTTATGGGAGCAAAAAATACCCAACTTGTTTACTGTCAAACATATTTAGTTATTCCTCAAATCAAAAACGGTTATGAACAGGTCAAGAACAGGTCACACACACACACACAACACACACACACACACTCTCTCTCTCCACTCTCACACACACACACACACACACACACACACACTCTCTCTCTCTCTCTCACACACACACACACACACACACCACACACTGTGCCACGCCACGCCACGCCAGAAACACTGTGTTGCACGCTTACTTTGTCGCAAAACTCAAAACACCGTGACGCGAGCCCCGTGTGTATGACACAGGCCAGAAACTGCTTCGACCACAGTAGCAATTCACATGCAGTATCTGGACCCAATCTGCCTTTCCACATTCTGGACACTTGCCGCTCTCCCTTCATCTCGCTGGTTTGGATGTGTGATGGAACTGGTAATTCGAGATACCCCGCGCTGGATAACACATGGACCATTGATTAGGGGCTTGATTAAGGCGTCAAGTGCCCCCCCCCCCTCCCCCCCCCCCCCCCCCCCCCCCCCCCCCCCCCCAGCCAAAACCCATGGCGCCTCGGTTCCTCTGAAGGTGTTCATCGGAGGTTCTCGCTTCGCTTCCTGTAACGCTATCGCCTTTGAATTAGCGGGCCGCGTCGCCATTTTCCCCCCTGTTTTTGCAGGAGAGAGAAAGAGAAATGCAAATGCGTTGTGGAGGTTATTACTTTTCTTTTCTTTCTTTTTTTTCTTTTCTCTTGCCTGCTATCATTTTCTTTTCCTTTCTTTTTTTCTTTTCTTTTCTATTCTTTTCTTTTTTTTTTTTCTTTTTCTCTTTCTTTCTTTCACGTTCCTTTTGTCCTTTTTTCCCCCAAATTCTTTCTTTCTTTCTTTTGTTCTTTTCTTCCTTTTTTTTTGTTTTCCTGCTTCCTCCTTCCGTCTTTTTTTTTTCTTTCTTCTTCCCTTCCTCTCTCTCTCTCTCTCTCTCTCTCTCTCTCTCTCTCTCTCTCTCTTCCTCTTTTCTCTTTCTTTCTCTCTCTCTTACTTTTGGACTTCCTTTCTTCCTTTCTTTAGGTCCTACTTTGTCTCTTTCTCTCTCCCATTTCTTTCTTTCAGTTGTCGTCTGTTTTTCTGCCCCTTTGTTGTCTGTTGTCTGTCTGTCCCTTTGTCTGTCTGTCGTCTGTCTGTCCTTTCCCTGTTTGTCGTGTTTTTCCCCAAATTCTTCCTTCCTCCCCCTTGTTTTAAGTATCAATTTCCCCCTTTTTTTCTGTTTTCGGCATTGTGTCTCCGTTTTTTCATGTCGTCTCTTTCGTCTTCTTGTTTTCCGTTTGTCTGTTTTCTTTATATTTTCTTTCTTTTCTTTTATTCATTCTTTCTCTCTTGGTTTGCTTGTATTTTGGAATTTTCTCTTTCTTTTGATCGTTTACACCCTTTTCCCCCCCCCCCCCCTCCCCCCCCCCCCCCCTTTCCCCCCCCCCCCCCCCCCCCCCCCCCCCCCCTTTTTCTATTTTCATCTTTACCTCATTAACTGTACGTTCAAACCTTGTTAGAAACACATTTTGTCTTTTGTTGGGATTCTAAATCTAATTTATTAGCCGGGTTTGTATCATCATTGATCTACGCGAATAACCGGGTTTGAAAAAATATCATTCTTTCTTTTTCTCTCGCTTCCTTCCTTCCTTCTTTTCGTCTTTATGCTGTTTTCTTTGGGTTTCTTTTCTTTTTTTTTTTTTTTTTTGTTTTTGCTTTTTATTTCTCTCTTCTTCTTTCTCTCTCTCTCTCTCTCTCTCTCTCTCTGACTTTGTCTCTGCTCCCGTGCCCTGTCTCTCTATCACTTTCTCTCTGTCTCTGTCTTTCATGTCTCCCGTTTTTGATGATCTCCATAGTCCAGCATGCTGGCAGGGTTTGGGTTCCTTGAAAAGGTAAAAAAAAACAAATAACCCCCAGCGAATTGACGGAAACTGTGAGCCCCGATTATAGCATCCTAATAT
>CM065734.1:24965079-24970079 GCA_033310375.1 Conus canariensis | reverse complement strand
AATGCGGCTGCAGACACAACACATCGAAGGCTATGCACGATGCCAGTTCAAAACATGAGTCATAAAAATAGTCTGATAGCTTCGTTTTGGAACACAAAAGGACCAAGACAGGAAAACATAGAATCTGTCACACGGGTGCTCACTTGCTTACTTAGGTCCTTCATCTCCGAGGGAGTAATGGTCAAAGACGACAGCTGGACTCGGCTCTGAGCTGTCCTTTCTGCCTACACCCCAACCGATTTTCTTTTCCTTCAGCTCTGCTTCAGTGTCTCTTCCCCAGGTATTTCTGGGACATCGCCTCTTCTCTCTCCGCTCTGGGTTCCTGGTCACAGCTTGGAGTGGCTTATTCAGCTATCCACTCTTTCCCTACCGTTCACGTATCCTCCACAGGATCTGCATGGAGACTGGTTTCTGTCCCGCCCTTTGCTACAAGTCCATGCTGGTGACTTTTGATGGCCACCCATTATTAATCTTGCGCCTTGCAGTGAAGTACCTAAATTCTCACCTCTACATTGTTTATCATCAAACTGTAGAAGGAAAAAAAGTCAGAGACGAACCAAATGCGAATATTCTTTCAGCGTGGGTGCGAGTGGCTCAGAAACGAAGCAGTATGAGCTTACAAATACGCAATACCACAATCAGGCGACGAGGATACCTCTAAATTGGCCAAAGCCATTTCGGTGCCACAGCTAGCCCCCATTTTCAACCACGTGCTAGGTTTCAAGCATCGCTTCAGACAGGTGTCAGTGAAAATCAGTATCTTTTGCTACACCGCTTTTGCCTTCATCCATGCCTCAGGGCCGTGCAGCAGGGGCCATTTGACAACGCAGTTAAAGACCCGCCGTGTTGTGGCTGTATACTGGTTTCTGTAGATACCCAGGTGTTCTTTGAAATGACAGAGACATGGACGCGGGTACTTTTCAAGGACACAATCATCAGCTGTGGAATACAAGTCCAGGGAAAGAAAACACAACTGCGCTTTTCAGTAAGATCATGTCTCTGAAACATCTATAGCATAACGTCGTATTGAGGATAAGTGTGTTTCTAGGTGTATGTACCCGACACACATGTCATTTCTGTTTCATCCTTTCTTTCTATCAAAGACAACGACAAAATGTTAGAGTGGACAGGAGATCATATTGAAGACTGCAATGTATATGAAATAACTAACCACGATGTAAAGAATGCTGCTCTCTCTCTCTCTCTCTCTCTCTCTCTCTCTCTCTCTCTCTCTCTCTCTCTCTCTCTCTCTCTCTCTCCTCTCTCTCATCCCCTTCTCTATATCTGCCCGGTACCCACTATCTCCCACAATAAGCCAACTTTCTTCTTGATATGAAAGAAAAAACAAGGCGACTGACGTTCAGGACAGAAACCTCCCACACCAATTAAAAAAATGGACAAACTATTAATGTCCCTCCTTGCAATAACCTTCTCTCTCTCTCTCTCTCTCTCTCTCTCTCTCTCTCTCTCTCTCTCTCTCTCTCTCTCTGTAAACTACACCGACCACCCCACACCGACCCAACTCCTGTGTTGTCTCCTACCAGTGTGTACAAAGATTGATAAGCTTCCCTGCTGGCGAGCCCCGAGACAGACAATCGCCGACACACAGACTTCTGGAGAGTCACAGATAAGCAAGGACTGGCAATGTTATCCATCGTCCCCAAGAGCCCCCCCCCCCCTCTCCTCCCCTGCCTCCCCCCTCTCTCTCTCTCCCTCTCTCTCTCTCTCTCTCTCTCTCTCGTTATCCCCCCTCCCCGTCCTCTCGTCCCTCCATCCCGCTTTCCTCAGTTCCAGAACTATGGAGACTTTGGAGCTTGTTCATTTATGTTTGGAGAAGCTTGCACTGATGTAGCAATCAGTGTGATGTTACAGATTTTAGGTTTTAGTTCATTTGTCCGAAGTTTAAAAAAGAATGCAACTCTTCTGTTTCCGTGGTTTTCTCCATGATGGGGGAAGTGTGCTAATTAGGGCTGGCGATGTCTTTGCACAATGCTGATTGAATCATTCATTGTGTTAACTGATAGAGAAAAAAAACTTACATCCTTCCATAGCGCCATAAAGTTAATCAGAATCTGAAGAACGTTTCACATTTATGGCTGTAAAAACATATAAGTGACTAGATAAATAAATCGCAAAAGATCATTTTTCTTGTGTGCATTGAACTTTTGTTCTTGAACGGATTCCAACACCACACTATCCAAAGATCTTCAGACCAGTTTGCGTGAAGTGTTCCCAAACGGAACCCAAAATTTGATCACTTCACTGAATGTTTGATGCTGAAAAAATTAACGACCACCATGATGGTAACCCTTGTTATATCATTATATCGTGGTCATATCTGTATTTGATGGCGTCTTCGGAGAACATCTGATAAAAGTCGTTTTACATTGACGGTGATGTCTTTGTTGTCGTGATGATCTGACAGTCAGTACCTTTCCTTTGCTGCATCAGTGGTCATTTCCCAGTGAGCAGGTGAATGACTGGCAGCCAGGGAAAGAGGCTCCTAGGGACAATGTATAACGTGAACTTCTTCTTCCTCTGCGTACGCAGGCTGATACTCCTGCAGACATTCCCTGTATAGACAGGCAAGTATTAAACCCATCTGCCCAACAAAGGAAGTGGAGTTTTTGTGTGTATGACCGTTTTTTTTTATCCCGCCATAAAGGCAGCCATACTCCAACTTCGCGGAAGGTGCATACTATGTGTAACGTGTCATCCATACCAACGGCCAAACTGGAATTCCCTTCTGAAAGTTGGTGATGAGATTTTACGTGTGTGCAAGATGTTATGCGTGCGTTCACACACGGAGCCTCGGTTTATAGTCTCATTCGGACTGTATGGGAAATGGAGGCAGAACCAATATTATCTCCGAGGGAAAAATCCCCCTGTACCGGAACGGCTCGGCGGAGATTCGAGCCCGCAACCCCAGGATTACGAGTCCGGCGCTCTGCCACTGAGTTATTCCGGCCCCCGTATAACGTGAACAACCCCACTTAGTCTCTGGCGCTCTGGTGACATGTGTCCTGACCGTGGGCTGCCTAGGGACGGACAAAAAAAGCTTACCAATATTTTGCAACCTAGTTGGTGAAAGGGAGGTCAGTCAGTGATATCACAGGGGAAATCACCTCCTCCATCCCCTGCCAAAAAAAACCCCAAGAGGCTGTAAGCATAATGCTCTGTACTGAAAGGGTGTGTCCACGGTATTCTGTTCAAATAGCCTAGACACTTTGTCCTGAAAAAGGGCCGTCTCGGGGGATGGCGATGGGAGAGGGGGGGGGGGGGTTCAAAGGGTTTTGCCCTTGACATTCAAACTAAGAAGCCAAGTGACTATATCCACAGGTTCTAATTTGGCGGCCTTCTCTTGTCTACATTACGAAAAAAAATATTCACAAGGGGATACCTTGAAAGTCAAGGAACTGTCCATAAAAGTCTGCTCTAAAGGCTTTGAGTTCCTCTCTTTCGAGTTCCTCTCTGAGAGCCAGTCGACGGCATCTATAAAGTACCGTTCAAAAAAACAACAACAGACAAGTGCTTTGTAAACAAGGCACTGTCTGAAAGCCATGGAGGACTGTGTCCACACAGACCTGTTTTAAAAGCTTGCATTAAATTGTCTTAAATGCTTCGCACTAAGAGACAGGGTTCATGTCTTCAAGACTTTGTTCTGAAAGCCCAGGGACTGTTTCTTAAAGGCTGCGTTCTAATAGCCAAGGGACAGTGTCTTCAGGGCTCTGTTCTAATGGCCACCGGAATAATTCTCCAGTTTCCTTTTAAAATCGAGTACAATATCAGAATTATGTTCTAGAGGCCAAAGGACTGTGTCTTGGCAGCTTCGCCCTATTAGCCAAGGAACTCTGTCCTTGAGGTTGTTCCACCATTCTAGAAACTATCAGACTATATCTTTAAGACTCTGTGTGTGTGTGCGTGCGTGCGTGTGTGTGTGCGTGCGTGCGTGCGCGCGCGCGCGCGTGTGTGTGTGTGTGTGTGTGTCGTGCGCGTGCGTGCGTGTTGTGTGTGTGTGTGTGTGTGTGTGTGTGTGTGTGTGTGTGTGTGTGTGTGTGTGTGTGAACTTCATCTCTTCTTGATAGTCTCGCAGGTCAGCCCTCTTTATGCACATACTTAATAAGACGCAAAATCACTAACATATATCTATGGGTATGTGTATATATACATATGTATGTATATATGTATATACATATATATATATATATATATATATATATATATATATATAGACAGATAGATAGATAGATAGACACACATAACTTAACATCTCCTTACAGACGCTCTAGTTTGTTTCTAAATGTAGCTAAGATCACACAGTGCTACGATCACTACCTTCACCTCGATGCCAAGTCTGACAAGCGAGTTCTGAGAATGGGCAGGTTAGATATCTTCTAAATCGTAGCCATCAGACCCTCTTCTTAAATAAACTCATCTCAGTCCTTAACTCATTTATCAATCAACTTTAGATTTTGAGCGGCGTGGTCTCAGATCTGCACGAAGTGATATCCGCTTTGTGAAACTGAAACTAAAACCATAAGCGGACATCTAAAGAAACTTATGCTAACTTAGATCTCTGTCTCTGTCTCTGCCTCTCTCTACATCTCTCTCTCTCTCTCTCTCTCTCTCTCTCTCTCTCTCTCTCTCTCTCTCTCTCTCTGTGTGTCAAGGACAGATTGGAAGAATAGGCTCTGCCTAAAATCTCAATCCTTGATCGAATAAAAGTTTTTTTGAGTTCTGAGTTCTCTCTCTCTCTCTCTCTCTCTCTCTCTCTCTCTCTCTTCTGTCTGTCTGTCTGTCTGTCTGTCTGTCTGTCTGTCTGTCTTTCTCTCTCTCCCTCCCCCTCTCTCCCCCTCTCTCTCTCCTTTAAGGTTTCCTCACGGTGCCAGACTTGCAGATGGTAGCAGGGTGAAGCAGTGTCTAATGGAAAAGGACAGGCACAATTCTGTCCACATAATGCGTCGTTAGCAAGGCAAAGGAGCTTGTCTCGCCAACACCTA
>CM065734.1:24957579-24960079 GCA_033310375.1 Conus canariensis | reverse complement strand
CCAAACCCGAAATACGAAAGTTAAAAACCACCGCATCACATCAGTTGCTTGCGTCACGTCCGTACCATGCCAAATTCCTCTTCACCATGTTAAGACACCAACCTGCACCGATGAAGTCGATGCCACCGCTTGGTGTCACCTGCGAAAGGCGACATGTGAGACTAATGTGCCACCGGTCCCATCCCAGCGTGCGCCGCGTTTTACCGAAGCGACGATGCAGAATCGTGGAGGGGGGGGGGGGGGGGGAGTTCTATTATTCAAGAGCACATGGCAAAGTAACTGAATAACGGTCTGCTGGAGTTTATAGATCTGGATGCAGAAGGATACTCGGTGTCAGCACAGATGCTCTGCATAAAGGCGGTCAGTATACTGAAAAAGAATGTCTGGTTCCCGCCTCCTTCCAAGCCTCTCTCTCTCTCTCTTTCTCTCTCTGTCTGTCTCTCTTTCTGTGTCAAACACACACACACACACACACACACACACACAACACACACACACACACACACAACACACACACACACACACACACACACACACACAACACACACACACACACACACACACACACACACACACACACAACATACACACACACACACACACACACACACAACACACAACACACACACACACAGACGCACAACACACACCCCTCCCCTGCTGCCCCTGTTTTTTGCCCATCTATCTCTTTCTCTCCTGAAACTGAACAGCTCACCAATAATCACTTATTATTGTATAGTATTATTTATTAATTTTATTCCATTCTCTTTCGATAATCTTCATTGACTCAGCTGGACACATTTATATCTCTTTCTTGTCTTACTTCAATTATGGAGCCTGTGTTACATATGGGAGCTAAGATTTATGAGTATCGATGAAAACGTCGGTAGTTTTGTGATCTCCATGCTGCATGTGCTAGACACAATCACCTCCATTCACCAACCATATTTTGCGATATCGCTGTCGTCAGTTCTGAGCCCCTCCCTCTATACCCCCACTTCTCCCTCCATCCGTCAAAAAGAATAACGAACACGAAGAAAGGAAGTGGATTCATAATGCAAATGAATGAGTACATACACAAATAAAAGCATTAAAAAAAAAAAAAATGAAAATGGGCGGGAGGGAATACTATTCTGTAGCAGAAAATGAACTACTGAAGTCACGTGGAAGAGGTGGAGTGCCTTCACTAGCGGGTAGCACCACGCTGTTACTATCAAAGGGCATATTAACACAGGACTTTCCAGTCTATAATCTTCTTGAAAATGGTATCCCCTCCTCCTGCCTTCTCTCTCTCTCTCTCTCTCTCTCTCTCTCTCTCTCTCCCTCCATGTCACACACACACACACACACACACACACACACACACGCACACGCGCGCACGCGCGCACGCACGCACGCACGCACACACACACACAGCCCCTGTGCTCCCCATCAATAATCGTTTCCAGATCCCTCCCTCCCTTTTGTTTTAGCTGTTGTGCGATTTAAAGATTCTGCGCAGATACTGAACAAGATAAAGAGTTCCTGCCGCAGATCATCTGAACAGAGATAAAAGAGTTCCTGCCGCAGATCATCTGAACAGAGATAAAAGAGTTCCTGCCGCAGATCATCTGAACAGAGATAAAAGAGTTCCTGCCGCAGATCATCTGAACAGAGATAAAAGAGTTCCTGCCGCAGATCATCTGAACAGAGATAAAAGAGTTCCTGCCGCAGATCATCTGAACAGAGATAAAAGAGTTCCTGCCGCAGATCATCTGAACAGAGATAAAAGAGTTCCTGCCGCAGATCATCTGAACAGAGATAAAGAGTTCCTCCGCAGATCATCTGAACAGAGATAAAAGAGTTCCTGCCGCAGATCATCTGAACAGAGATAAAAGAGTTCCTGCCGCAGATCATCTGAACAGAGATAAAGAGTCTGCCGCAGTCATCTGAACAGAGATAAGAGTTCCTGCCGCAGATCATCTGAACAGAGATAAAAGAGTTCCTGCCGCAGATCATCTGAACAGAGATAAAAGAGTTCCTGCCGCAGATCATTGAACAGATGCTTAAATAGAAAAGAATAATCTCCAGCAAAGCTATTCTTGGCCGTGGACTACCTGTGGTTTAAAAGATTAAGCCCACTTCTCCCTCCCCCTCTCCTCCTTCCTCGACCTGCTCTCTCTCTCTCTCTCTCTCTCTCTCTCTCTCTCTCTCTCTCTCTCTCTCTCTCTCTCTCTCTCTCTCTCTCTGATCCGCTATCTCCCCAAATAAGACAACTTTCTCTCTGATCTCAAAGAAAAACACAGCGATCGACATACAGGACGGAGACCTCCCACAACAATAAAAATGTACAAAATATTAATGTCCTTTGCAATAACCCCCCCCCTCTCTCTCTCTCTCTCTCTCTCTCTCTCTCTCTCTCTCTCTCTCTCGTTCGTTCGTTCTCTCTCTCTCTCTCTCTCTCTCTCTCTCTCTCTCTCTCTCCTCTCTCTCTCTCTCCACTACCCCGGCAACCCCCACT
>CM065734.1:24945079-24950079 GCA_033310375.1 Conus canariensis | reverse complement strand
GGTTGGGAGGGAGATGGGGACCCCGGTGGAGAGAGTGGCTGGAGTGAGCCGCTCCTCCGTCGCCGAAATGAACCAGTGTCCGAGGGGAATGACCTGGTCCCAGCGGTCGGAGGTCTGTGACAAACGTCGGCGGAACTCCCTCTGAAGTTGGCGTTTGGGGACCCGCCGCAGGGGAATGAGGGGAGACAGGGACTCCATCATTCCTAGGAGGAGGACAGGGTTCTGGCCGAGGTGTGGGGTGCCTGTGACAGGCAGGAGATGAGGTCCACTATGCGTGCAGGCCTCTCCGGGGTCTGCCAGACGAACCGTAGGAATCGTCTGTGGGCCGGGTGAATCAGGATCTGAAAAATAGGCGTCCTTCAGGTCTACGGATGTGGCCCAGTCGCGATGATGGATGGAGTCTCGGATCTGGGTGGGGGTCTCCATCTTGAACTTGGTGGGCCTGAGGAACTTGTTGAGGGGCGAAAGATCTAGAATGGGCCTCCATCCTCCCGAGGCTTTTGGGATCACAAAGAGTAGAAGCCGGGGTTTGGGTGGGAAATCTCCGAGATGGCCCCTCTTTTGAGGAGGTCTTGGACTTCCGTGCGAAGAGCTTCTGCTTTGGCGGGGGAGGGTTCGTTGGGGGAGGGAGGGGGAGATAGCATGAGGGGGGGGACGCTCGTGGGCCCAAGGAAGGCGAAACCCTTCCTGTAGCACCGCCACTATCCAGGGGTGAGGCGTATGCGTCTCCACTGGTGGGCATGCCGGGAGAGGCTGCCCGCCAGGGGGGGCGAGGGTCTGGGCTGGTGGGTGGGGGATAGGGCGAGGGGGGGTGCTACCTGATCTAAGTCCCCCTCGGGCTGTCTCCCTAGTCAGCTCCGGGAGCGTGACTGTTGGCCTAACCGAAAATTTTGCTGATGGGGTTTTGGCTTAGGCCTTGGGAGAAGATTAGGTCGCTTGGCGGGCCGTGCGGTGCGGGAAGGCGATTGTCTGGGATAGGGTCTGTGCCTGGGGAAGGAACGAAGTGGGGGTCTAGCAGGGCGTGGCGGTGGCCTGGGCGCAAAGGACACAGCCTGCTTGCGTTCCTCAACTGCTTGTGCTATGACGTCAGCCGAGTAGTCGCCAAAGAGCGACTGGACCTGGCCCGGGATGCATCGCAGGGCTGCCTTAAGCGTCGGGGAGAGAGAGGTCCGCGCCAGCACGGCCTCTCTCGCGACCAACAAGCAGTTGAAGTGGCTTCTGGCTGCGCTGTCCGCCGCAGCCGAAAGGTGATGCGAAATCCTGTTAACTAGGTGTCGCATGAAAGGATCGCTGAACAAGCGAGGGTCAGGCTCTTGGTGCGCCTCAGAGCCCGGGTCCCCCGGTACTGGGATGGCACCATCGTCCTCCGGCCATAGAGCCTCCGCTCGCTGAAGGGGCATGTCCAAGTAGGTGTGTCCCGCCGTGGTGTGGAGGATGCCCATCCTGGCTACTCGGACCCATTCCTTTAGGTTCTTAAAGGAGATGGCGCCGGAAGTAGGGGGGGGCAGGTGGGGGATCAACCGACGGTCCGACTGGGAAATGCCCATCTCCCTGGTCACGGGATTGTCCGTAAACAAGGAGGCGACTGAGGGGTTCTTGGGTAGATTGGTCTAGATCTCTGGGCCGGGGGAGAGGGAGAGAAATTCGTCAGCGGGTGCGGCCTCCCTCCTAACGAGGTCTGGTCGCCACCGTTCTATCGTGCGGACATCGTACAATGAGGTGGGGGCTAGCTCCTCGTCATCGTCCGCCTCAGGGAGGTACTGGTCCTGAGAGGGTTCATAGCACCCGTCTTCAGGAGGTAAGTCGAGGGGTGCCTGTAGTGTGTCCCCGGTGGCCCTATAATCGGCGGCCGGGACATCGTCCTGCCGATAGGACAGCGCCCGAGGAGGGAGACCAAGGTCGACCCAGGTAAGTGAGGCCGGGTGCCACATTCGACCATGTAGCTGGTCGTGCTGGGTGTTGGCGTTAAGCCACTGGTCTCTCTCGGGGGCATAGAGCCACCGGTCCCCGGGGAGGTAAACGGGCTGTGGCGGCCCTGGGGAAAAACCATGGTAGGTAGGCCGCACTCAAGGTCTGACCAGCGCGTTGGGCGAATGCGTAGGTCAGACATCCGCCGAGTCGTAGCCACGAGACCCTCTTCTTCTTGTAGGCAGAAAGTCCCCGGGGACCCGGGTAACCTGAATCACTGTTGGGGGGGGGCTTGAGAGGCCGTGGCCTGTCGTCCCCGTCCAGGTCCGTGCACTGCACCATACACGTCCTTGGAATGGGCCTGGGAGGGCCATAATGGTATGGAGGAGGATGCGGAAGTCGAGCCCCCAACCCGCGAAAGTGCGGATTGGTCAGGATGCGGTCCCGTGTTCCTCCCCCTGGAGGAATATGTCAGGTTACCCTTGGTCCCGCTGGTAGATCCTCCCCCCGGAGGAGCGGGACCGCGGACGTTGCCCAAATGGGGATCCGAAAGGTCGGTTCCCCAACGTCCAATACCCCTAGGGAAGAAGGTGACGTTCGATCGGGGTAGGTCGACCGTCCTTGTGCATGGGCACGGCCGGGCCCATGGCGCGGCGTGCCCGCACGCCCAGGATTATGGACACCACCGAGGTCGTGCGTCGGGGTGACCATAAGGCTGCTTCCGGAGTCGAAGCGCTCCTCGAGCTCAGGTGTTGGCTGCACCTGTGCCCGGTGGGGCCGAGCGCTATGAGTGCACGTATCAATTTGGGGGGAAAAAGAGATACGTGACTCATCAAGGCGAGTGACGGATGGTGATTCCATCCCAGATCCGTCACCCGTGCTGGTCCGCGGCTCGGCAAGGTGCCCCGGGGGCCGAGATTCGCGTGACTCAGCATGATAGTTAGAAGTCTCCGAGCGAGTCCGTAGGCTAGAGGGCAAGCTGGCCGATGGAGAAGGGGTGGGGGAGGGCGAATTCCGTTGGCTAGTCTTTGCTCGGCCGGGCCCCTTGAGGGGAGCCTTGCCATTAGACTTTCTGGGCAGCACCTTGAGGGGAGCTTTGCCCTTAGACTAGCAGGCAGATCAAATGAAAGGCATTTTGAAATGGTGGCCGCTTGCCTATCAGCCTTGGGACGCCGCGGTCGTGCGTCCGTCGGTTTGGTAGACGAGGAAGATCACGCGTCCCTTCCGCGGAGAAGTCGTCTCTGTCTACCCGAACCGTACGTTCATCAGTGCGAACGGATTGCTCCGAGATGGAATCGACCCGCGGGTTCTCCGGGAAATTGAGCGAACTCCGAGCAGTGGAGTGGCTCGACCCGGCGGTGTCCTTCACCATGTTGGGCACAGGTGGATAGAGCAAACCCGGAACACACGACCGCAAAGAGGAGACAAGGTGGCCGATCGAGAAAATCAATTAATCTCGATCGTCCGTGTGGTGTCGTGCAAAGTGCTCGAGAGATCGACTGAAAACTCGAACTACCCGTACACGCCACCGGTCGTGTGACTGGTATGGCTATTAATAGCAATCTCTACACGTGGAGTATCACTGTGTATAGGTGTGATAGTTCTTGGGCACTAAATCTTAATAAGCAGATCAGTGTCACACACCCTTACTCGAACACGTTCTACCTGTGAAGGGTAAAGAGTACAGGTGTGATAGTTATTGAGCCCTAAACCTTAATAAGCGGAACCAGCACAAAATGCGTGCTGAACCCGAGGCTCGGCAATATGGTGGGGGAACACGACCGGCGAGCGGTGCCGACGATCGCGAGTAACAAAGTCGCGAGAGTGCCGGTAAAAGAGACAAATCTTTAATAAATACGCTCCCGAGAGTGCCGGTAAAAGAGACAAATCTTTTAATAAATACGCTCCCACCAAGAGCCTCACACGGCAAAAATACTCAGGGTCTAGTGCAAGCCGGAACCAGCACAAAATGCGTGCTGAACCCGAGGCTCGGCAATATGGTGGGGGAACACGACCGGCGAGCGGTGCCGACGATCGCGAGTAACAAAGTCGCGGGAGTGCCGGTAAAAGAGACAAATCTTTTAATAAATACGCTCCCGAGAGTGCCGGTAAAAGAGACAAATCTTTTGATAAATACGCTCCCACCAAGAGCCTCACATTTGCAAGCCACAACTGAATCAAGTATAGAACAAAACACAGCAAAGTTAACACAAAGGCAAGTATAGGCGAGACAGAGCACAAGACTTATCTTGCTTTGACGGCAGGCCGAAGATGAATGACTTATAGGAAGTTGACACTGGCTTCTTCCGGGGCCGGAAGTGGGGTGACATCACGTGACTGTCTTATGACTGCATTGGCCACGGAAAAAATTCGGCCTGACAGAGCTGGCTAACTGCCGTTGAATGCTATGGTCTGACATGGTAAAGTATATGACGCCAAACAGTTTTATTCCATAGTCCAGAGTGGGAACACAGCAAAATTGTGGAGGAATTCTCAACCTTAGGCTTAAGATGAACGTCCATGGCTTAATGACCATAGGGACAGTAAACGGTCGGACGTTCAAGAGGTCTAGGGCATGGCATTGCAGCAGGCAGAGCCCAACCCTCTCCTGCCGCCACCTCAACCTTCCCTGGCCGGAAACAAAGAGTCCCGTCAACAGCGGGGAAGGCAGAGAGGATCGACAAGCCGTAAAAATGCGAACCGTGAGTGGCTCGAAAAACAGGACCGTCCGCTCTGCAGTCACGCACTGAATCCATTTGACTGAATACCCCCTATAGTCTTGTCGACTGTCCTGGTCACTTCCTGTTGTCTGACCCAAGACGTAGTTCATATGACTCCTGCTGGTACTGGTGATTATAGTGCCGCCCCCACTCCCCGTCTTTCATTTTTTAGGTTTAACGAATGTAGATATTGGATTTTGAAAATTGGGCTCTGTGATCATCCTTTCAAGTAAAACAGCAGGAGACAGAGCAGGAAAGATCTGATTACCCAGTGGTGGCTTTTAGATATCAAGAACCCAGCTTAAGTTGACTGATGGACATCTCTCTGTCTCTGTCTCTGTCTCTGTCTCTGTCTCTCTGTCTGTCTCTCTC
>CM065734.1:24932579-24937579 GCA_033310375.1 Conus canariensis | reverse complement strand
ACCATCGAGAGAGCTTCCTGTACCCTGAAACTTTAAAGTGGGCGATTGGTGATAGGGGGAAGTCAAGGCGTGGGAATGTGTGTGTGTGTGTGTGTGTGTGTGTGTGTGTGTGTGTGTGTGTGTGTGTGTGTGTGTGTGTGTGTGCAAACTGTTCACATTCTGCCGTTTGATGTAACAACCGGATATGGTTCTCATGCTTTTGACCTTGGTTCTTATTCATCCAGGTACTTAGCCTCAGCAAAATATAAAGAAACTGATATATGACGTGTTCATAATGTTTTGTATCAGATTTGTCGTTATTGTTTTAGCCATATAAGGCAGTGACTGCAGAGATAATTTAACAATCATGATGTATTGTAAAACTTGTCTCAGACAAAGTCTGTCTGTCCGTCTCTTTGTCTTCGTGTCTCACCACCAAATTGCTCACTCCCTCTCCCCTCACCAGTAAACTCTGCATCCCAGCGCTGTTTCTCAGTTAATTGCAAAGAACAAGAGGATGGAATTGTAGTAATCAAGACACACCACTCAATGAAAAGACACAGGGTCAGTTTCCCTCCTCTCGATAAACTTACTCTATCAACATCCAAAGTTATTCAGTTATTACCGGAAACCCTTTTCTAGTGTCATAATCTTCAACTGGTTGAAGGTGGACAGCTAAGAAAGAAGAAGAAGAAAGAAGAGAAGAAGAAGAAGAAGAAGAAGAAGAAGAAGAAGAAAGGATACAGCCTGCCTGCTCCGGTCAGTTACTTCAAAACTGACCAGCTAACTGACTACACAGATAGCCTGTTGTGATGACATATGTGATCATACGTTTCTGGGCAGAGTCATTTTGACTGAAAAATTAAGCCAACGTTGACTGACTCCAGAAGAACTGCTGACTGTGAATATAATCTAATTCGATTGCCAGGTGTAGCTTTTGAGATCAATAATGGCAACATTAGATCAGAACTTTGATTATAGGCGATGATGTAATGCTTTCCGTGATTTTCTTCCTAGACAAAACATGATAATGGACATGAGTTGAGAGGCCTGAATGCACACCTGCTGCTTCCTCAAGTCAAACATTCTTTTATAGAGAAATGCCTGTTTTTGTGTCCACGTACCTCTCTTATAACTTCACAAATACCGCCTGCCTCTCTCTCTCTCTCTCTCTCTCTTTCTCTTCTCTCTCTCTCTCTCTCTCTCTCTCTCTCTCTCTCTCTCTTGGAATAAAGAATTTCAATGTCAATCAATCAATCAATCAGTCAATCATTCTATCAGTCTGTCTGTCTGTCTGCTTGTTTCTCTGTTTGTCTGTCTCTCTATATCTGTCTCTCTTTCTCTCTCACCTTCCTCCCTCCCTCCCCCCTACCCTCCCTCCGTCTCTCTCTCTCTCAGTCTCTCTCTCTCTCTCTCACTCTCTCTCTCTCTCTCTTATTTCTTCGTCCTTTTTGTTTCTTCCCTGTTTTCTCTCCAAACTAACTGCATTTCTCCTTAATCTTGTACAAAAACACAAGGATCAAGATGCAGAATTGAAAACATTTACATAATCAATGTCCCTCAGCATTAAAATCTAATCTACAAGCAGTGGGCGACCTACTTTCTCTCCATCCTGAATTGTAACACCTCAGAGCTGACTGACGAGAGACAGAGGCTAATATAATGCAAATATGTTCTTCTTGTTTTTTCTTTTTTCTTCTTTCTTAATTTTGTTCTCTATAAAATTTGTATATAAGTCGTTTGAGACAGTTTAAAACAAAATGACAGGTTGCAGAGTAGTTGACAATAATGGTTACGTATTGGGGTGTTGAGTCTGCTTATTAGCACTGCTGACATGACATCACATGGAATGACTGACCTGTGGAAGTCAGATAATGTTTGATTTGGATCTTAAATATATGTCATCGTCGTCGTAGATTAGACATCAATTATTGGTCTCCTTTTCATTTTTTTTTTCTTTTTCTACGTCACCGTTCTGCTGCTGACAGCCATCTTGGAAGTTCTGTTTTGCGCTGTTGTTAGTTGTGACAACTGAAGAAGACATATTTGTTAAAAAAAAATAAATAACTGATCGGTTTTATGTTATATATTAAAGAAACATTGCGCTGGACCCAACTATGTGTGTTTATTTGTATTCTGGATCTTGTCTCCCTACTTGACAAAAAGGGCATAGCGGATGCCAAGTCCGACACTTGAACAATAATACTGCCACTCTCAGATAGTTCCTCAGGGTCTTGCGGTCATCAGCGCTCTGTGATGCATTCTCTTGTTCATTATATCCGGTGTAGTTTGAATGTATCTACTTTTTGTTTCTGTAGCTCAAACACCTTCGTCGAGGGCTACGTGACCTTCACCGTGCAGGTCTGACCTTGGGCGTGCGGCTGCACTTAAACGAGCAGACCACGAGCAGGTCAAGAGATCTATGAAATACCTAACTGCAGGGTAAAGAGGCAGACCTCTCTCTCTCTCTCTCTCTCTCTCTCTCTCTCTCTCTCTCTCTCTCTCTCTCTGCCCATTCCCTCATCATTAGCTGCTCTCATGACACTATCTCCCACAGTAGGCCAGGTTTCTCTTTGATCTTGAAGAATAACACAAGATGATCGACATTCAGGATCGAAACCTCCCACACCGATTACATGAACACAATATTCATGTCTCTCTGTGCAATAACCTTCCACCCCAGTCTCTCTCTCTCTCTCTCTCTCTCTCTCTCTCTCTCCTCTCCCTCTCTCTCTCCCTCCCTCCCTCTCTCTCTCCTCTCGCTCTTATCACCAAAAGGCTACCCCCCCCCCCCCCCTGTTGTTTCCTACCAGTGTGTACAAAGATTGATAACCTTTCCCGTTGGCCAGCCGCAAGACAGACAATCCCCGACACACAGACCTCCAGAGAGCCACAGATAAGCAAGCACTGGCAATGTTATCCATCGTCCCCAAGAGCACCCCGCCTCTCTTTCTCTCGTCATCCCTCCCACCCTCCACGTTCCCTCGTCCCTCTGCCCCACTTTCCTCGATTTCGGAAATATGGAGACTCTGGAACTGGTTGATCTGAAGTTTAACACCTGTCTGTAGTTTAGAAAGGGTGCAACAGACAACTCTTCTGTTTACGTTGTTTTAGACACATGGGGGAAGTATGCTAATTAGAGCCTTTACTGTCTTTGCACAATGCTGATTGAAGCATCGTGTTAACAGATAGCGAGAAAAATAAACTTAAATCCTTCCAGGATCCTTCTAGTGTCATGAAAGGAATTTGAATCGGATGTATGTTTCACGTTTGTGGCTGTAAAAGGTTTTATTAAAGAACAAACAAATAAAGTACAAAAGAACATATTCCAGGGATGCATTGAAGCTCTGTTCTTGAACGAATTCCAAAATCAAACTATCCAAAGATTTTCATTTCAGTTTGTGTGAAATGTTCCTAAACAGGTCCCTTAAAACTTGGACACTACAATGAATGATTGATGCTGAAAGGAATAACAACTGTTAAGATAGTAACCTTTTTTTTTGGTATGGTTATATCGTGGTCATGTCTGTATTTGTTTGTTTCTGCTGATAAATCTGATAAAACTAGTTTTTCTTTGGCGGTATTGTCTTTGCTGTCATGACGATATGACAGTCAGTACCTTTTCTTTGCTGCATCAGTGGTAATTTCCCAGTGCGCAGATGAATGAGTGGCAGCCAGGGAAAGAAGTCTCCAACGGACAATATACACCGTGAACAACCCCACGTAATCTCTGGCGCTGTGGTGACATGTGTTCTGGCCGTTGGCTGCCTAGGGACTGACCACCGAAGCTTACCAATCTTTTACAACCTATTTGGTGTAAGGGAGGTCAGCGGGTGATGTCCCAGGGGAAATCAACTCTTGCATATCTTGTCCTAAATCCCGAGAGGCTGCTCTGCGCTAAAAGGCAAGAGGTTGTGTCCATTGCATCCTGTTCTAAATGCCATGGAACTGTGTCCTGAAAAGGATTCCTTTGAAGGGGAAAGTGAAAAGGTTGTGTCTTGGTATCTAGATTTAAATGAAGGGACTAAATCTACGAGCCCTGATTGTTGTCTACACCACAAAAAGATATCCAAAAGGTGCTGCCATAACAGCTGAGAGACTGCCTATCAAACTCTGCTCTAAACGTTTTGATGCCATCTTCAAGCTATTCTCTAAAAGCCCCTGTAAAGACACTGGTCAAAAAGCCAGGGGACTATGTCCATAGGATTATATTCTACAAGCTTAAGGACTGACCACAAAGTCATGATCTAAAAGCCTGTGGAATGCGTCTTAAACGCTACGCAATAAAGGACGAATGTGTGTCTTCAAGGCTCTGTTCTGAAAGCTCTGGTATTGTGTTTACAAGGCAGCTAGTGCTAGTGGACGCTAGTTCTAGTTCTAGTTGCTAGTGGACGCTGTCTTAGCAGCTCTGCTGTAATGGACAAGGAACTGTGGCTTGGCAGTTCTGCTCTGAAAGCCAAGGAATCGAATCTCAGCGGCTCTGCTCTAATAGTCAAGGGATTATGTCTTAGCAGCACTGCCTTCATGGCCAGGGGATCGTCTTTGCAGCTCTGCCTAAAAGTGAAGGGACTGTGTCTGAGCGCCTCTGCGCTAACAGCCAAGGGACTTTGTCCTAGCAGCTATGTTCTAAAAGCGAAGGTACTGTGTCTTAGCAGCCATACTTAAATAGCCAAGGGACTGTGTCTTGGCAGCTCTTTTCTAATTGCCAAGGAACTGTGTCTTAGCAACTCTTAGCAGCTCTACTTTAAAAGCCAAGGAACTGAGTCTTAACAGCTCTTAGCAGCTCTGCTTTAATTAAAAGCCAGGGAAGTGAGCCTTAGCAGCTCTTAGCAGCCCTGCTTTAATTAAAAGCCAGGGAAGTGAGCCTTAGCAGCTCTAAGCAGCTCTGCTTTAATTAAAAGCCAGGGAACTGAGCCTTAACAGCTCTTAGCAGAAACAGTGGCTCTTAGCAGCCCTGCTTTAATTAAAAGCCAAGGAACTGAGCCTTAACAGCTCTTAGCAGCCCAGCTTTAATTAAAAGC
>CM065734.1:24912579-24927579 GCA_033310375.1 Conus canariensis | reverse complement strand
TCCTTTATACCAGTGACAGAAGACATACAATTCTGCGTCCCTTTACACCGATGACAGAAGACATACAGTTCTGCGTCCCTTTACACCAACGACAGAAGACATACAATTCTGCGTCCCTTCTCACAAAAAGATAATTTCCGACGATGTCTGGCCTGCCCAACCCAGTCGTGACTTTAAAAAATGATTTTGAAACTGCCCACCCAGCTAACCGCTCACTGTTGAGTTGTGGACCTCTTGTAATGTTTGGGAGGAAGACGGATGGTAGAAGCCAGAGATCTGCAAACTGCTTACATCTTGCTGTCTGGCCCATCAGTCATTGGCTGAAGGTAGACGGTGGCGCATGTGCTTGCCTTTGTGTGTGTGTGTGTGTGTGTGTGTGTGTGTGTGTGTGTGTGTGTGTGCGTGCGTGCGTGCGTGCGTGCATGCGTGCGTGCGTGCGTGCGTGCGTGCGTGCGTGCGTGTGCGTGTGTGTGTGCATGTTTGCGTGGTCATTTAGCTATCTATCAGGTCAGACAATTCACACCGAAGACAGCAGCGTGACAGAACGTGTCTGATCTATGGATGCAAATAATCTTTCAGATTCGTAGCCCTGTGCTCAAGATGCCAGAGGCAGAATGTATCACACAACAGTGACTTCTCCAGCTCTAACACTGATCTTAGAAATTATAACACTGCATCAGTCTCTTTCTTACCTCCCCCTTCTTTCTTTATCTAACTCTTCCCCTTTCCCATTAACTTTACATGTGACTTTTATTTATTTGTAAGAGATGAAAGAGCCAGACTGGCCACGTGGGTATAGCGTCAGACTTTTTTTTTATCCAAGAGTATGGGGTTCGATTCCCATTAAGGACAACCAGATTGAAAAATATTTCCTGCTCTCAGTTAACATCGGTGCTCCTCCAGTCTCCACCCCCGACCCCTCTCTCACCCTTCACTTCCCCTGGCATAGACCTTCACATGAGACTTGAAATCCATGTTCCGTGCATGAACGCATGCCTCAAAACGTGCACACGTGTTTGCCTCGTTGCGTCTCTCTCTCTCTCTCTCTCTCTCTCTCTCTCTCTCTCTCTCTCTCTGTCTTTCTCTCTTTCTCTCTCTCTGTCTCTCAGAATGAATGTATTCATTGTCATTGTCATTGTCTCTCTGTCTCTCTCTGTGTCTCTGTCTCTGTCTCTCTTTCTCTCTCTCTGTCTCTCTCTCTCTCTGTTTCTCTGTCTCTCTGTATCTCTGTCTGTCTGTCTCTCTCTCTCTCTCTCTCTCTCTCTCTCTCTCTCTCTCTCTCTCTCTCCCTCTGTCTCTCTCCCTGTGTTTTCCATAGAGATTCAGTAAGCAAGCAGTATTTCAAAGCCAGCAAACAAACACAAAATAAGAATTCCACTCCTCGGTACCTAACCTGCGACAGTGTCTGGCTCACCCCACTCCGAGCTGTCCTGCCCACAGACCCATCAGAGTAGGTCTTACGGCATGGAACTGGCCATATTTTAGGACTGGAGTCCCACACTCTGTTCACTTCCAGACACTTGAGCCGTCAGCCACGTTCTGATGGGATTGTTGGCCATGGCGATTATAATATAAGGGACTTGAGTCATGCTACTGACATTGATGGCAACAGTGTACTATAAAAAAGGAGCTAAATATAGAGGCGATAATAGTCGGTTTTGAGATTAGTGGTTCAGTGGTCATTCTGTGAGGTATGAAGGGAGAGTTTAGAGTGAGAGAGGCCTGGCTTTTTTTTTGTCCAGCTCTAAATCAGGTGTTTAAAGGGAAAATAAAGCGGGAGATTTCTCTCTCTCTCTCTCTCTCTCTCTCTCTCTCTCTCTCTCTCTCTCTCTCTCTCTCTCTCTCTCTCTCTCTCTCAAAAGAGGGTGATACAGTTACTAAGACTTCTACAAGGTAACTGCTGATGAAGTCATCGACCCTGTCCATATACCCCAAAGTATAACTGTCCGGCCCACTCGACCCAACCATGCACCGTAAAACAGTTCAGCTTAATCACCATCTGACCATCCAAACGGCGGTCACTGTGAAACTTCCGCCACATTTCAAGTGAACCATTGGTGACTGGGGCAAGAAACTGGGACTGGGGATGTGGGTGTGTGTCTGCAAACTGTTCACTTCCTGACATTTCACATAACAGCCAGACACGGTCCTCCTGATTTCGACTGTGGTTCTTATTCATCCAGGCATCAGATCGTCACTCGTCACTGCAGGTGACAGCAACAGATAAGAAAACTGATGTAATGGCGGGTTCATAATATTTGTATCAGAATCGTAGTTTTGCAGCCAGATTCTGGAACAAGGCAGTGGCCACAGAGCTAATTAAACAATCATGATGTATTGCATCCTAAATGGGGTCTCAAGTAGATTTTGTCTGTTTTGTCTTGGTTTCTCACCACCATATTCTTCATGTTCCCTCCCGTCACCGGTCAACTCTGCATTCCAGCGCTGTTCGTTTGTTATTGTTAAAGGACACAAGGATGAAGATGCAGTTAGCTAGACTTACCTTTCAATAAAAAGACACAAAGCCATATCCCTCTTCTCAATAACTTACTCTATCGAAGGGTCTAGTCTGCCCTATTCTATCAAAGGGTCTAGTCTGCCTTCCTCTATCAAAGGGTCTAGGCTGCCTTCCTCTATCAAAGGGTCTAGTCTGCCTTCTTCTAGCAAAGGGCCCAGCCTGCATTCGTGTATCAAAGGGTCTAGTCTGCCTCCCTCAATCAAAGTGTCTAGTCTGCCTTCCTCTATCAAAGGGCCCAGCCTGCCTTCGTCTATCGAAGGGTCTAGTCTGCCTTACTCTATCAAAGGGTCTAGTCTGCCTTCCTGTATCAAAGGGTCTAGTCAGCCTTCCTCTATCAAAGGGTCTAGTCTGCCTTCCTCTGTCAAAGGGTCTAGTCTGCCTTCCTCTATCAAAGGGTCTAGTCTGCCTTCCTCTATCAAACAGTACAGCCTCCCTTCCACTTTCAAAGGGTCTAGTCTGCCTTCCTCTACTGCCTGCTCCAGTCTGTTACTTCAAAACTGACCAGCTAATCGATTTCACAGATAGCCAGCTGTGAAGAGATGTGTGGTCATACGTTTTTAGGCAGAGTCTTGTTATCTGTCCTGTTCTTGTCCACTGAAAAACTAAGCAAACACTGACCGACTCCAGAAGAACTGCTGACTGTGGGTATCATCTAGTTCGATCACCAGGTCTGGCTTTTGACGCCAATGGCGGCAATATTGATGCGAACTTTGATCCAGTGATCCAGTGAATGATACTGTGGTGTTGTTCTTTGATAAGATGGCAATGGACTTGAGTTGAAAGGCCCAGTTACACACCTGTAGCTTCCTTGGGTCAGAAACTGCTTTCGAATGAAATACATGTTTTAGTTTCCGTTTTACCGTTTATCCCACTTCTGCCTTCCCAAAGAGCCTCCTCTCTCTCTCTCTCTCTCTCTCTCTCTCTCTCTCTCTCTCTCTCTCTCTCTCTCTCACCCATCCACTCCTGCTCTTTGTTTCTACTCTGTTTCTTTTCCACACCAGAGGTCTCCTCCCTAATCTTGTAGAAAAAGAAACGCGAGAATCAAGTGCAGTGTGGAAAACGTTTACGAAAGCAATGTCCCTCAGCATGAAAACCAAACTTATCGCAGTGTGTGACCTACTTTCTCTCCAATCTATATTGCAGCTCTTCTTGGCTAGCTGACAAAAATAGGCGCTATTATTATACACAACGTTTCTTTTTTTCTTTTCCTTTTGCTCCCTTCCTTCCTTTTATTTCTAAATTGGTAAAACAGGTCAGTAGTTTGCCCGTGTTATATTCTCTGGAACAGTTGAAATAAATCGTGACAAGTTGCAGAATGGTTGACACACGTGTTATGTATTGGGATGTCGGGTCTGCTTATTGGCACCGCTGATATGACATCAGATGAAATGGCTGATATGTGGATGTCATATAATGTGTGAGTTTGATCTTTAATTCATACCATTGTCGTCTGAGAGGGGCGTGCGTGAAGAGGTCTGACTAGACATCAACGATGTAAAACTGGTCTTTGACTCTCTCTCTCTCTCTCTCTCTCTCTCTCTCTCTCTCTCTGAAAGAGATGGAGATGTAGATACCAAGACTTCCACCCAGCAGTAACTGCTTATAAAATCGATGTCCCTCTTCACCAAATCTGAATGTATAACAGTGTCTGGCTACCATCCCAGCCATAAATCATAAGAGAACCCGGTCTAATGATCACCCTACCATTCATAGAGCCTCATACACATTGACCTTTCGGTCATCATTCAAGGCGTTGATTGAAGGAGGGTTGCAGGGTGGTAATTCTGTAGTCTGTTCGCTTCCTGCCCTAAAACCCTGAAACCAGACATGGGATTCCTCCAGAAATGATGTTGAGTTTGGTCATTGATCCAGTTATCACGTTTGCCTTTTGACACTGCAGACAGTAGCATCAGAGGTGGAGGCTGATGTATGGTGGTGATAACATTGGACTTCAGACTTGCAGATTTGTTTTCAGATGCTGAGGTTAGACAATAACTGCAGGGCTGACTAAAGAATCATGCTGTGTTCTAAAACTAGGCTTTCAAAGTGTGTATGGCTCGCCGGCTTGTTTGTCTTTTTTCTCTTCTTCATATTCTTCGTTGCGTCTCTCCACTTCCGGTTATCTCCACATGTGTTGTATTTCGCCTTCAACGTTGAAGAACAAGAGGATGAAGCTGCACTGAGCAAGACTTCCTTTCCTGTAAAACAACACGAGGTGAAGGCCCCGCCTCACAATCATTTGATTTACTGCAGAGTATAGCCTGCTCGGCTGCGATCCACCACTACTACGCTCAGCTCAGCTCAGGCCCGTAACTACAGAAGTAGTCGTTGGGGAAACCTGAGGACCGCAGACGCAACCTCCCTTCTCCATCTGTCTCTGTCAGCAGCCTCCGGCAGCAGCTCACGTGTATGGAGTCCGGTCCATTCTTTGATGTTCTCATGCCAGTTGTCTTCCTCTTCTTCTCCCGCCCTGGATGGTGCCTTGCATGATTGTTTTGGACAGACTGGCGTGTCGAGTGTTGTGCCCAAACCATATCAGCTTGCGTCTCTTCACAGTTGAAAGGAGAGGTTCCTGAGGTCCAGCAAAGGTTCTCAGTTCTGCTCCGTACATATTTATTGGTCCTGTGCTCTATCCAGGAGATTTGAAGGAGCTTCCTCAGGCATTTGCTCTCGAAAGCCTGGATCTTCCTTTCAGTTTCAGCCGTCAGTGTCCATGTCTCTCAACCATACAAGTACAATGGAGACCACCGGGGCTTTGTAGAGTTTGAATCATCATGAATCATCACTACTAAACATGAAATATAAGTGAATAACAAGGGATCTTTTGGTTAAATCTATGATCACACTTTTTGGAGGAGGAGGGGGAGGAGGCCGGGGGGAGGGGGGTGGTCAGGGGACGAAAGAGGGATAGGCCAGTAATCCGTCCACTTCCTGCTGTGTGATTCATTATCGGGTATGGAATTAAAATTTGTCGATGCGTCAGCCCCGATGAGGTTCCATGTGGTTGACTGGGTTGTAAAGAAGATGAAAAATCGTTACCTAGGCGTTGACCAGCTCTATAAGAGTGATGACCGTTGTCATAATGTACTCTAGGTCTCAGCACTGACACTCAACACTGAAGGTAGCAGCATGACAGGTGGTAGCTGATGTGTGGATGTATTATTATTATCACTAGTAGTAGAAGTAGTATTGTCGTTGCTGCTGCTGCTGTTGCTGCTGTTAAACAACAACAACAACAACAACAACAACAACAACTACTACTACTACTACTACTACTTATATATTAGTGTTATATTTCACACTTGTAACTGTGATTAGATTGTGAGATAAAGCAGGAAATGCAAAACTATATTATATAATAGTGCTTTCTCTTTGCATCTGTGTCTCTTTTGTTCTTATCACTTGCTTTCTAACTCTCCCCAGGTCCCATTCTCTCTCTCAATACCAACGTTAGTTCTCTTTTAATGTTGACAAATCAAAGAGACAGAGATGCAGCCCGAAACTCGTTCAAGCAGTCAAAGAACATGCATTTAGTGTCGCTCTTCATGGCATGGTAGTTTCACTTACGACAGTGCCTGGCCTGCCCCCCAGACGGAATCCTAGCACTGTCTCGCCAGATGGCCAGGCTGAGTTTCTTATGTGAAACTGAGGCCCTATATAGGGAGATAGTGTTTATGTAGGGGGTGGGATGGATGGTGGGTGCGCGGAGGATTGCTACGTAGTCCTGACAACTGTTCTTTTCCCGCTATCTGACCAAAGAATGAAGAGCTTGATGCGTGACTGTGCTAATGTTTGATTTCACAGCCCGGGCTCTGCGAATGGTATATCAAGTAAGACAGTACGACAGTTTATCAAGAGTGATGACTTCACAGTTGTAGAGCTGGATTTCTATGGAATCCTCTTCTTCTTCTACTTCTTCTTCTGCTCCTCCTTCTTCTTCTTCCTTTTTCTTTTTCTTTTCTTCTTCTTCTTCTTCTTCTTCTTCTTCTTCTTCTTCTTCTTCTTCTCATTCTTCCTCGCTCTCTCCCTCCTTGCGCCTCTTCCTGCACCCCCCCCTCTCTCTCTCTCTCTCTCTCTCTCTCTCTCTCTCTCTCAAACACACACACATATGTCCATCCATCCCCTCTGCTGTGCCCGTTTTCCAAAACTCTCGGCATCAGCTCTCCTTTAGTCGTCTAGAAAAAAAAGCAATGGGGAGGAGATGCACACATTTCACTCCAATGAAGTGGACAAACCATACTGTCTCTCTTCACAGCAACCTTATCTGCAACAGTGTCTGACCTGCTCATTCCAACGAAGTGGACTAACCATGACTGTCTCTCTTTACAGCAACCTTATCTGCAACAGTGTCTGACCTGCTCATTCCGATCGTAGATCGTAAAACGTCCCAGCTACCTGAAGCAAAACTCTGGTCAAGTCTTTGCTTAGATTTGAAAAAAAAAAAAGGTTTCGATTACCTTTCATCCAAATCATTACACAGAAGTTGACAGGCAAAAGAAAGAATGCTTGACCGCGATGTTGATAGATTTGAGTTTCAGGACTGCTAAATAATCAACAACATGAATATGATAATAATCGGATAAGATGGTCGACGTGTAAAGGTGGTCGTCACTACTTTAATTTCGTTTTAAAGTTCTGTGATAATCATGCAATGTAGGGACAGCAAAGGTCATATATGAAGACGACTAACACACAATAAAATTCCAACCTCTGTCTGTCTGTTTTGTCTGTCTGTCTGTTTCTCTCTGTCTCTCTCTGTCTCTCTCTCTGTCTCTGTCTCTCTGTCTCTCTGTCTCTCTGTCTCTCTCTCTCTCTCTCTCTCTCTCTTCTCTGTGAAAGAAATGGAGATGTCATTGCCAAGACTCCTACCCAATAACTGCTTGTAAAATCGATGTCCTATTGAATGCAATATCTGACCTGCCCACCTCAACCATAAATCATAACACAGTCCAGTTTAATGACCACCCAACCTTTCACAGGGCCCTGTGACGGTACAAAGTGTCGGCAGAAACAAAGTGTCCGCATGCGGACACTGTTCCCTGCGGGCACTTTGAACCGTGAACTGACATTCAAAGTGTCCGCAGAAATCCTGCGGACACTTTGTTCCGCGAGGTGACATATAACTTACAAGAGCGGAACGAAGTGTCCGCAGCCGTTTCAGCCTCAGTGTGAGTGGGTGAATGTGCACGCACACTCCCATGCGCGTGCGTGCGTGCGTGTGAGCGTGCGTACGCACGCGCGCGCACGTATGTGTGTGTGTGTGTGTGTGTGTGTGTGTGTGTGTGTGTGTGTGTGCATCTTAATTTTTTTTTAATTGTTTAAAATTTCTTTACTTTTTTGTGCAACAGCGCGCAAAGTTTAGATTACGCTCAAGTGCGCGCGCGCGCGCGCACGCACGCACCACACACACACCACACACACACACACACACACACACACACACACACACACACACGCGCGCGCGCGCGCGCGCGCGCGCGCGCACCACCGCACGCACACACGCCGCACCACACACACACACACACACACACACACACGCATGCACGCGCATGAGAGTGTACGTGCACATTCACCCACTCACACTGAGGCTGAAATGGCTGCGGACACTTCGTTCCGCTTTTGTAAGTTATATGTCACCTCGCGGAACAAGGTGTCCGCAGGATTTCTGCGGACACTTTGAATGTCGGTTCACGGTACAAAGTGTCCGCAGGGAACAAAGTGTCCGCATGCGGACACTTTGTTTCTGCCGACACTTTGTACCGTCACAGGCCCCTGCACGGTGAACGTTTAGCCATATTTCAAGGGGTTGAACGGGTGAGGGCGCAGGGGATTTCTGCAATCTGTTCCCTTCCTGCCCTGAATACGCACCCCCTCCCCCAACACCAGCCCACTCACCCTTCGACCCCAACCAGCGGTGGACGTTCACCACACAAAAGTGGACTTTGGCCGTATTTGAAGACGTTGAGTATGAGAAGAGAGAGAGAGAGAGAGAGAGAGAGTGTGTGGAAGGGTAGGGGGGGGGGGGGGGGCGGTCTGCCGTCTGTTCATTTTCTGCCCATAGATCCAAAACCTAATGATCAGACATAGTCTTTCTCCAGAACTGATGTTGACTTCGGTGTTAATGTGTCTTGCTATCAGATCTGCCATTTGACACTGCAGCCAGCAGCAGAAGAGAAGGAGGTTGATATATGGCGGTGACAACATTCAACTTCAGGCTTTTGGTTTTATGGTCAGATGCTCAGCAACCGCAGAGCTGACCAAACAATCGTGATGTCTTGTGTTCTAAAGCTAGCTTTGAAAGAATGTGTCTTTCTGTGTGTCAGCCTTTTTTCACACCATTACATTCTTCTTTACCTCTCCCTTTCCCTTGTGTCTCCCCATATCAGTGCTCATTATTTCTCCATGTTGAAGAACAAGGGAATTAAGATGCACTGAACAAAACTCCCCCACCAATAAATAGGACACGAAGGTTAATACCCCCTCTTCCAATTACTTAATCTACCACAGAGTGTAGCCTGCCTGCTGCAAAGCAGCGCTACAGAACTGACCAGAACTAACTGCTATGGCTTGTTGTGAATGATGTGGTCATACGGTTTTAGCAAAGTCCTGTCCTCTGACTGCTCTGAGTCCGCTGAATCAATGAGCAGAAGTGGATTACCTGCAGAATGTGATTGTCATCTATTTGGTTGTCTTTTGACACTAATGGTAGCCATATGAGAGGAGATGGCTGATGTGTGTTATGGAGGGGGGGGGGGGGGGGGGGGCGGAGAGATGATGATGCTTACTTCTTTTGTTATTCCTCAAGATAGTGGATATGAAATGTAATTTTGATCAAACATTGGTGACTTCAACAATACTACATTTTAATCTTTTGTAAAGTTTCTCCTACATATCTTTTTTCTCAGCAATGTTTATAATATATTCCCCTCATCTTCAATTTTTTTTTTTAATTCAAATCTTTGCCAAGTCATTACTCTAATGACAGAAGAATTGTTAGCCTGCACTTGTTTTCTCCCACTACTTAATTGTTCAGCATTACAATGTTTGTGTAGGAGGATGGACGAACTAGTGGGTGGATGTAAGATTCCAGCTCCACAGACTAAACCATGATCCTCTTCCCATTAACTTGTTTGTGACACATTCTGGCCTGCCCAAGCTATTTTTGACTTGTAAAAGTGTCCAGCGCACTGTCCACCCGAAGTGTCTCTTGTTTATGAAAGGTTGGCCATATTTGGAGACAAGGTGGGTGTGAAAATGGAGGAGTGGGAGGGAGAGGAGGGGCCGATATGTAATCTGCTCGCTTCTGCTGCCTGACCCATTAACCAATATGGAATCAGTTCTGTCGATGTGACAGCCCCAATATGATTCCTCGTGATCGGCTGGGCGATGCAATACTAAACTGAATGAAACAGTGAATCATGCGTTGACCAGCTCTGTAAGTGGTGATGACTGTAATAGTCTTTCATCTAGGCTCCAGACCCGACACTTGTCCAGAAAGACAGACAGCAGCAGGACAGAAGGTGGTCGAGGGCATGGATGTAATCTTTTCTATTTCCACTCGTAAGTCTGTGATTAAGCAACTGCTGAGCTGATTATAGTATAATCACCAGGTTTAGAACTCGAGAAGTCACGATTGTATTACAATCGTGACTTCTCCAGTTCTAAACCTGGTGCTTAAAAAGTAAATGTTCGTTGCATCTGCGTTACTTGTTCTCTTCTCTCCTCCTCCTCCTCCTTAACTATTGCCTTCCCACACACTCGCCATACCAGCCATTATATCTCTTTTACTGTTGAAGAACAAAGAGATAGTGGAGCCGTTCGCAACTCTTTCACAGCAATAAAAGCGCATCAATTCAGCGTCTGTCTTCATGGCAACCTAATCTGCGACAGTGCCGGGCCTGCCCACCCTAACCGTGAATCGTAAAACCGTCCATCCTGATGACCAGCCAGAGTTTCTTAATGGGAAACTGAGGCCATATCCAGGAGGATAATGTGTGTGTGTGTGTGTGTGTGTGTGTGTGTGTGTGTGTGTGTGTGTGTGTGTGTGGTGTGTGTGTTGGGGGAGTAGAGGGGGAGTAAGGGGTGGGATGGATGGCAGTTGGTGGGTGGTTGAAGTGGGTGCGTAGTCCTGGCAATTTGTGCTGTTCTTGACAACTGACCCAGTATGGAGATGGTTGATGCATGGTTGTGTCAATATTGGATTTCATGTTCATGGTATTTTGACCGGTGTGTACGGTAAGACAGCGTGACAGATTTGATTAAAAAGTGATGAATTTTCCATTTATGTGACAAGTCTGTTGATAAGTATTTCTTCTTCCTATTCTTCTTCTTCTTCTTCTTCTGCTCTCTCTCTCTCTCTCTCTCTCTCTCTCTCTCTCTCTCTCTCTCTCTCTCTCTCTCCTCTCTCTCTTTCTCTCTCTCTCTTACTCTCTCTCTCTCTCTCTCTCTCTCTCTCTCTCTCTCTCTCTCTCTCTCTCTCTCTCTCTCTCATCTCTGAGAAAAACAAAGGGACCGAGGTGCGGGGTGGAATGGTGTCACACTGATGAGATAACTCAGAAAGAAAAAAAATCAATGTCCCTCTTCACAGTAACCTAATCTACTACAGTGCGTGGCTGATCACTAGGCATCCTGAGACGTAAAACCTCGCAACTCACCGACTCAACATGGAACATAGGATGGGGGGGGGGGGGGGGGGGGGGGGGGGGGGGGGGCGTTTGTGGTCATAAATGTGGTCTTGTTTTGAGATACATTATTTTTGCAGTCTTTCCATGTCTTGTTGACTGGACCATCCAATACAATCTGACAGTCTGCAGGAAAAAAGTGAAGATGATCGTTACCTGTTCTTGTGTCGGGCCTGCTGGTGGTCACTCTACTGATACAGCATCAGACGAATTGGCTGATGTGTGGAAGTGATGCAGTGTTTGATTTGATCTTAAAAGTCTAGTATAATCATCCTCTGAGATAAGATGGGCGGGAGAGAGGCGGCTGGTCTATGCATCCCTCTCTCTCCCTCTTTCTCTCTCTCTCTCTCCCCCCCCTCTCTCTCTCTCTCTCTCTCTCTCTAACTGTGTATCGCTCTCCTTCTCACTGTCTCTCACTGTATTTCCCTCTTTCTCTCTCTCTCTCTCTCTCTCTCTCTCTCTCTCTCTCTCCCCGCGCCCTATCTCTCTTTCTCTCTGTCTCTGTCTGTCTGTCTGTCTGTCTGTCTGTCTGTCTCTCTCTCTCTCTCTCTCCTCTCTCTCTCTCTCTCTCTCTCTCTCTGTGACTGACTGTGTATTTCTCTATTTCTCTCCTTTTCACTGTCTCTCTCTGTGTTTCCCTGTCTCTTCTCTCTCTCTCTCTCTCTCTCTCTCTCTCTCTCTCTCTCTCTCTCCCTCTCTTTCTCTCTCTCTCTCTCTCTCTCTCTCTCTCTCTCTCTCTCTCTCTCTCTCTCTTAACGAAGCTTGTAAGTGAAGGGAAATAGCTGTATCTTAAATAATCAAATCTGCTTGTTGCATGGATGTGGCTTTGTCAACTGAGTCTATAAATGTGCGAATATAATTATTTTCTTCTTTCTCGAATATCCATTATTTTTTTCTTTATAAGTTGGTAAACTGTTTTCAGTCTTTCATTTGGTCTAGTTCTGATGTTTATGTTGGGGATGACAGTATAAATCGCACATCTTCATTGCCATTGTCCAGTTCCCTTCAGTAGGGCTTTGGCCTTTTTGAATATAGTTCTGTTCTGCTCTGCTCTGTTCTGTTCTCTCTCTCTCTCTCTCTCTCTCTCTCTCTCTCTCTCTCTCTCTCTCTCTCTCTCTCTCTCTCTTCTGTCTGTAGACAGTTTGTTAGCAAGATTTCCAAGGGATCGAATTGACACGAAACCAGCGCTTCTCTCCACAATAATCTAATCTACATCAATGTCCACCAGCCCGTCCACTCCAAGCTCAAATCGCAAAACTGTCCAGCCAACTGGCCATCTTGAGGAGTCCATGGTACAGAACCATGGTCAGACTTCTGGACAGAGTTCGCTTTTTGGTCACTTTGAGCCATTAAGCAGATCTCGACAGGAATAGTAAGAATAGTCAACAATGGGGGTCTCATTTGTCTTGATCTTGATTTTGACCCTACCAATATGATCTGCCTGTTTATCTACCTGTGCACCTCTCTCTCTCTCTCTCTCTCTCTCTCTCTCTCTCTCTCTCTCTCTCTCTCTCTCTCTCTCTCTCTCTCTTCCCCTTCATTCTTCTCTCTGCCTTCCTTTGCCATTCCCTCATCACACAGTTAACATTCGGTAAGTAGAGAGAAGACGAAGATGTGCATAGCAAGATTCCCAAGCCAACCACCTAACGTAAAATAAATCCCCCTCTTCACGGTAACCTAATACACGGTCGTGTCTGTCTTGTCGTGCTTTACTTTGAATAGTTAATCTGCTCAGCCAAGAGACCGTGGTGAGTGAGGGGCAGTGGATGGAGGAAGGGGGGGGGGGGGGGGGGGGGGAGGGGCAGAGGGGGAAAGTTTCAGACTTGCATTGACACGTTCAGAAACTTTAAGCGTTTTCACTTATCTTACGGTATTCATTGATTAATTGATTTATTTACTTATCTGTTTTTATGTGTGTTTGTTCAGTTATTTATGTTCACTTTTTGTAGCTGTGGTGATCATTTGCCCAGAAATCAGGTCTGACATGCAGACGGTGGCATCCTAGGAGATAGCCAATATACATGGCACCATTTGATACCATACAAGAGTGAATTGGTCACGAAGTCAACGTCCCTCTGTACGGTAACCTAGTCTATGACAGAGTCTGGTCTGCCCATACCGATCGTGAACAGTGAAACCATCCTGCCAAATGGCCAGCCGGAGTGCCTCTTGGGCGGAAGGGGGGGGGGGAGGGAGCGGGGGGAGGGGGAGGGTGGAGGGATGTGGTGCACGCCCCTGCTATTTGTCCGCTTCCTGCCATTTGACCCTTTGACCAGATGGCGGATGTATAATGGCGGTAATCTGCTCATAACTCTCCTGCGATTGGTGGGCGAAGCAAGTGAAGGGCGGACCTGGGTAACAATGGCGACTGTCTAGAATAACGGAACTGGTGCTTTAAAGAATAGTTCTCGCTTCTTTTGCTATGCGTCTGTCTGCGTTCCCAGTTGTGCGTCTGTTTGTGTGTCTATCTGTCTGTCCGTCTGTCTGTCTCTGTCTCTGTCTCCCTCTGTCTGTCTGCCTACCTGTCTCCCTCTGTCTCTATGTGTGTGTGTGTGTGTGTGTGTGTGTGTGTGTGTGTGTGTGTGTGTGTGTGTGTGTGTGTGTGTGCGCGCGCGCGAGCGAACGTGTGTGTGTGTGTGTGTGTGTGTGTGTGTGTGTGTGTGTGTGTGTGTGTGTGTGTGTGTGTGTGTGACGATTCAGTTAACAAGAACCCCATACCAGTTGATATACACAAAATCAGAGCTCCTCTCTGCAATGACGTAATCTACGACACCATCTCTCCCATCCATCCACTCCGAACCTGAGCTGTCCCCATTCCCAGCCAGCTGGCCACCTCCAGGAGATCGTGTGGACAAAACTGTGGTCACAATTCATAATATAGACTAACCTGCCTTGTGTTTACATGCAGTCGCCTAAGCTATCTCTTAGATATTGACTGCATGAGAAAGAACAGTCGACCATGGCGGTTACTTGTTTGGGTCTTCACCCTTTCTACTAGCACTAAGCGGTAAAGGATGTCACAGGAAGCCTATGGATGGCCTGTGGAGGGTATGGCATGTGGTGTGAGAGACTGGCGGTTCCGTGGTCATTCTGTGAGGCAGGGCAGCACCGGACAGAGCCGGAGAGGCATGAGTAAACAAGGCGGGCAAAGCCAGCTCTGTGTATAACGTTTGAAATGAATTCGATGAGAGAAGGTCTGTCTGTAGTCTGCTTACCTACGTTTCGTTCTGTCCGTATGTCTGTCCGTGTCTCTTTGTTTGTTTTGTCCGTCTGTCTGTATGTTTGCCTGTCTCTGTCTGTCTGTCTGACTGTATCTGTCGGTATGTCTGTCTGTCTGTCTGTCTGTCTGCCTGCCTGCTTGTCTGTCTGTCTGTCTGTCTCTCTCTGTGTATCTATCTCTCTCTTTCTCTGTATGTCTCTGTGTCTCTGTCTCTGTCTCTACTCTGTCTGTCTGTCTGTGGTTTAAACAAATCTTAAACAAATCTTTAATCACAGGTAAGTACAATGTTTACACAATACAAAGTGAGCAGCAACAAGCTCAACGTTATAGTGTGCTCTGCAAAATGACAATACACAAATAATTTACCTGGCGGCTACAGTAACACAAATATTACATTATTTATATGAAAACAATTGACAGTTTAAAGTTTATAAATCGCATGAAGAATACAAAAAGAGAGTCTGCCTGTCTGTCTGTCTGTCTGTCTGTCTGTCTGTCTCTCTCTCTCTCTCTCTTTCTCTCTCTCTCTCTCCCCTACACACACACACCCTCTGTTGTGTGTGTGTGTGTGTGTGTGTGTG
>CM065734.1:24885079-24910079 GCA_033310375.1 Conus canariensis | reverse complement strand
ACCGCATCTAACACACGCTTTTACCACCTTGTACATGCTTTGAATAGCACTTAACATTTTACCTGATATTCCGTTCTTCAGCATGATAGGCCATAACTTAGCATGGGAAATAAGATCAAACGCCTTCCTAAAATCAATGAAAGCGACGTAAAGTTTTTTGTTACACGCTAGATGTTTTTGAATAGCAGCACAAAGTGTAAAGACATGATCAATTGTGGAATGGTCTTTTCTAAATCCGGCTTGTTCCTCGCCAATGATTCCTTTATCTTCGATCCAGTCTGCCAGGCGTTTATTTAAAATATAGCTGTATAGTTTACTACATATATTCAAAAGAGAGATCCCTCTGTAATTGTTGGGATCATGAGGATTTCCACGTTTATACAGAGGTTGAATGATAGCTTCTGTCCATGAATCTGGGTACTGTCCTGAAGTAAAAATAAAGTTAAATAATTCTTCTAAATAAGGCAGTATCCACGTGTACGAATAAATGAATACCTCAGGAATTAGTCCATCAGGACCACCTGCCTTATTGCATTTTAAATGTTTGATTGAATCGATGATTTCTTCGCGGGTAATAACCGAGTTTAAGCTATTTATTACTTGGTGTTCAACATTATTATTATCCTCACAAACAATCGATGGTTGTGGCTGTAATGTTGCTTCAAAAACATTCGCAAAGTGATTTCGCCAGTCAAAACTTGGTATTGTGGAAATACTTAAAACGTTATGGAAGTTAGGAGATGTTTCCCCCTACATTTTCTTTAAATTGTTTGATGCCCAGATAAAACCTATCTTACTCTACGGATCTGAAATCTGGGGAATGTTAGAGCAAATGCATATTGAAAAGGCTCAGACATTTGCGTTGAAAAGGTTATTGAATGTGGCGCCCAGAACACCAAATGACATGGTGTATGGGGAAACAGGTAGAGTACCATTAAGTATAGACGCAAAAACAAACGCTGTCCGATTTTGGATCCGCCTCACAAGAATGAACAATGAAAGACTGCCCAAGAAAGCTTACAATATGCTTATAAATCTAGACAGCAATAACAAAACGTGCTGGGTATCAGATATCCGCAAGCTGCTTACGATGTACGGTTTTGGTTATGTGTGGCTTAATGGAGGTGTGGAAAATGTGCCTTGGTTCCTAAGACTTTTCAAGGAACGTTTAACTGATTGTTGGAAACAAGGATGGTGCAGTAGGCTCCAGGAACATGACAGATATTCCATATACAAAACGTTTAAATCCGAGTTTTCATTAGAAGCGTATTTTGACTGCATCAGAAATAAGGCATTAAGGGATATCTTCATACGATTCAGACTTGGTATCACAGATATTACAACTCATAAATTCCGCTATTACCCAGATCTCTCCATGGACTTACGTTGCCCGTTATGCAATGTTCAGCCGGATGACGAATTTCATTTTCTGTTCTACTGTCAGCGTACTGTACAATTGAGAACAAAATATGTCCCACGTCACCTGACTCAAAATTCGTCAAAGGAATTAACAATTCTGAATAGCAGGAACTTTATGAATGATATTGCTCGTTTTATTTATTATAGTATGAAATTAAGATTAGGTAGTAAAATTTCGTAAGTTAAATTGCTTTTTTCTCTTTATTCTACCTGGGCTGATGGCCACGTATTCAATATCTTTACTGTGTGCGTGCATGCCTTTCTGTCGGCTGGTTAGCATGTGTGTGTGTGTGTGTGTGTGTGTGTGTGTGTGTGTGTGTGTGTGTGTGAGAGAGAGAGAGAGAGAGAGAGAGAGAGAGAGAGAGAGAGATTGTGCGTGTGTCTGCGCGTGCACGCTCGCGCACTGGTGTGTGTGTGTGTGTGTGTGTGTGTGTGTGTGTGTGTGTGTGTGTGTGTGTGTGTGTGTGCGCGCGCGCGCGCGCGCGTTTTGTAGTTATTCTTTTTGTAAATGCTTCTTATGTGTCTGTGTTTGCTTTCAAATTAACGGTAGAGTCTGCAATGTCCGACAAGAATAATGTAACAAATCCATTGTGATATGAGCAAATGCTTACGTCAGTAAACCATCTGAATCTGAATCTGAATCTGTCTGTCTGTCTGTCTGTCTGTCTGTCTGTCTCTCTCTCTCTCTCTCTCTCTCTCTCTCTCTCTCTCTCCTCTCTCTCTCTCTCTCTCTCTCTCTCTCTCTACCAAGACCTGCAATTCAAGAAGACACCCCATTTGTCGGACCCTGACACACTTTGCGGTCAGTCAGTGGCGTCCTTGGAGACCACATCCTGATCCTTCTAATGGCCAATGTCCAGCTCATCAGCAGGGTTAGACCTGAATTCCCCCCCCCCCCCTCCTCATCTCCCTGCCCGTTTGACACGGGCCTTGGGTGTCCCTCTCTTGAAGATCTGGAGGGCCTTCTTGAACGGTTTTCCCCAGGGAGAGTGAGGAGCGTCAGAAAAAATTGTGCTGGGTGGATCAAATTACTAAATGCGTTACTAGTTCTGGCAGGGGGGCAGGAGGGGAAGAAGAGTGGTGGTGGTGTGTGTGTGTGTGTGTGTGGGGGGGGGGGGGGGGGTCATGCTACCTCTATTTAACAGTATCATTGTGCCTTGTGTGTTTCATTTTTTTTTTCTATTTTTGTATTTCATTATATAACGGGACTGTGCCTACACCAGTGGAAAAGTCATTTCTACAAAGAGCTGTTATTGGAAAAGTACTGGTTAGATGTGAAGGAGTGCATGAGCTAAAAATGACTGAAAGAAAAGTCTTTGTAAAGGAGCGGACATCTCCACCACTCCAGTATAATAAATGTGCGCCTTCTTGTAACAAAAAAAAGCGAATATTGTTTTCCTTGCCCGTACTGGCAAGATTCCTAATTCTTGATGTCTTGATTTGCAGCACACCTCCTTTCATAGCATCTGTAGAAAACGAAGGGGTAGTTTTCTCCTGTGATTGTTAACAGCCAGCATGAGAGCATTCAGCGCTTGTTTCCCACACATCTACACACAGTCTGCGGGATTATTTATGTACTAATTGTGGGCCTGGTGGGAAGACTCCTGCCTTGTACGTGCCCTGTACAGCTATAGTGAAAAAAAGCCAAACTTCACGTCAATCCCACAATATAAAACAATGATGGATTCGCAATCGCCCTATAAAAGGTGTGTGTTTGTTTTGTTTTTGTTGTTTTTGCTTTTCTGTTTGCTTTTTGCTTCCTCCCCCAACTCACTGTTTGCCTGCTGGAATGTTGAACAGTATATAGTGTGCAGACCTCTTTGAACTGAGATGGTTGTGTGCTCAGGACAGCTTAAAATGTACCTGTCTCCCGCTGACGTTGGTGTGAATGACGTTGTGGAGTGTGGTTACGAATCCGGTGCTGTTAACGTACTTGCAACATGTAAGTAAATAGTCCCTGTGTGCAGCCAACTCCTGTCTGAGTTGACTGTTTGGATGTAAGGCGCCTTAAGTGACTTTTTCCTATCTTCGAGCTCCTTTCCTGACAGTTACGCCACATGACACAAGCACTCGACCAGTCTACCCATGGCGATATCTCCTCGTCTCTACCGTAGAGGCAGAGAGGTGATGAAGATGCACTCGTCGTTAGTAAGAAGTTCACACCAACAAAAAAAAACACACACATAAAATCAACGCCACTCTTCATGACAATACAGTTTATGACAGTGTATGGCTTGCCCAACCAGATCGTAGGTTGTCATTTTTACCCGCCCTCTGACCACTAAGAGTGTGCCTCTTGTGCTGTGTAACTTACAGGAAGCGTAGGGGGAAAAAAGAGAGGGAGGGCACAGGAGAAGCAGTGGGGAAGGCAGGGGAGGGCGTGAGTGTTATCTGTGTTATGTTAACTGCCTACATCGACCCGTTCATTCAGCACTGACCTGCTCTACAAGAGATGACGACTGTGGTGGTCGTCTTTACGGGTGCCACGTTTTGCACTTGACTTTGCAGACAGCAACATCACAGGGGGTGATTATGTGTGGATGGGATTAATACAGTCTGGTTTCATACTCGTCGCTACGTAATCAATCTGTGAGACAAGAAACCAGCGGAGCCGAGCTGATCATACAGTGCTGACTTCTAAAGTTCTAGACCTTGAAAGAGGAAGTGCCAGTCTGTGTCTTAAGTCTCGCTGTTTCTTTCCTCCATCCTCCATTCCCCTATGCTTCCATGGTTCTCTTATCTAACACTTCCCCCCACACTCTTCCCCTCTCCCATTCACTCTCTGTACCTGCTTCGTTTCTCTTTAATGTTAAAGAACAAAGGGATGGAAGTGCAGTTCACGAGACTCTCCCAGCGGTAGATGGACACAAAATCAATGTCCCTCTTGCCGGTCACCTAATTTACAGCAGCGTCTGGCCTGCCCACCTTAATCATGAATCTTAAATCTGTGCAGCCAGCAGACCAGCAAGAGTGCCTCGAGCTATGAGAGAGAGAGAGAGAGAGAGAGAGAGAGAGAGAGAGAGAGAGAGAGGGAGAGAGAGAGAGTATGGTGCGGGTGTTTGGGGGTTGGGGTTGGAGGGGCAGTTGGTGTGCATAGTCCTGCCAGCTGTTCACGTCCTGCTATCTGATTGGACCACATGGTTTTGTTAATATGTAAGTTCACACGTGTTGCTCTGTGACTAGACTGCACCGTGCGACAGCAGTACAAAGTTGATTAAATAGTCGTAACATCACGAGTTACAGAAGAGTGGTTAGAAAAAACTCTCTCTCTCTCTCTCTCTCTCTCTCTCTCTCTCTCTCTCTCTCTCTCTCTCTCCCTCCCTCTCTCTCTCTCTATGTGGTGGTTTAGTTGGCATGATCAAAAACCAGCAACTGACCATAAAATTATTGTTCCCTTGACCCAAAGCATGACATTCTCCCGCCCAACCGCCTTGAATCTAAGTCGCTAACCTGCTCAGGTAATTGATAATCCAGAGTAGGTTGTGTGGTACAAAACTGTGGTCATATTTTAGGACAGATCGAGTCCGCAGTCTAGTCTAGTCACTTGAGCCATGAAGCAAATCTGACAGGATTTGAAAGTGCTCTTGAAAGAGCTATACTGCTCACCTGTTAGGATCATATTGTAGACACGAAAGATAATGAAATCAGTAAAGGTTGAAATATGAAAGGAATACTGTTTTGTTTGAGACTGGCGGTTTCATTTTTTTTTCTCTGTAAGGTTGGACAGCAAAGAGCGGAACTGGAGAGTGGTAAATCACAAAACACGCCAACAAACCAACAAACAAGCAAAAACCGTGGCTACTTCAGCTCTAAATCTGGCGTTTAAAAGATCAGTCAAGCAGATTATCAATATGTAATCTCTTCTCTCTCTCTCTCTCTCTCTCTCTCTCTCTCTCTCTCTCTCTCTCTCTCTCTCTCTCTCTCTCTGCGGAGGTGATCCGACATTCAAGAAGGCACCTTGCTCCCTGGGTCCTAATAAACGTGGCAGTCAATCAGTAGTGTCCTTGGAGACCACACCCTGATCCTCCTGGTGGCCGATGTCCAGCTCATCAGGAGGGTCAGACCTGAATCTCCCACCCCCTTTCTCCACGCCCGCTTGACAAGGGCTGAGGGTGGCGCTTAGTTGCAGCACTGGAGGGTCTCCTTGGACGTCTGTCCCTGGGGAGATGGAGGGGTATCAGAGAATTATTGTGCTGGGCTGATTAAGTCGCCCAGTACCGTAATTGTGTTAACAGGGAGCTGGTGTTGTGTGTGTGTGTGTGTGTGTGTGTGTGTGTGTTGTGTGTGTGTGTGTGTGTGTGCGTGTGTGCGTGCGTGTGTGTGTGTTTGGGGAGGGGGGGGGGGGGTCCTGCCAACTCGTTTCAACAAGGAAGTGTGCTTAGTTTGTGTCTTTGTTTAGGTCACTGTGGCTGTGCATAGCTGGTGGAAAAGCCATCTATGAAAGAGTTGTTACTAGAAGACTTCTGGTTAGATATTGCGAAGAAGCGAGTGAGCTAAGGCAAGACTGAAAGAAAAGTTTGTACAGAGGAGCGTGAGAGCTTTACAATGAAAGAAAAAATCTTTATAAAGGAGCGTGAGAGCTCAATCACTATCATAGTGAATGAGTACTTTTTAAGTAAAAGTGTAATTATTGTTTTCCTTGCATGTGACGGCATGTTTCCTGTTGTTGACAGCTTCGATTTAAGCCCCATCCGTAAATCTGCTAAAAACAACAGACAAACAAACACACCGAAGGGATAGTGTTATCTCCTCGGACAGTGAAGAGCCTGCGAGGGAGCTTAAAACTCTTCTTTCCTAGGTGTCTGCTCAAAGTCTGTGGGACTGCCTATACACTGATAGTTCGCAGGATAGGAATGTTACTGGCTGGTACTTTCTCCGTATAGCTATTGCGAAAACTAATACAAAGGTTTTCCATAGGTCCACATATATAAAAGAAGGATTGCTAATGGCTCTAAACGGTTGGTGGGTAGTTATTGGTGTGTGTTTTAATTTTGTTGAATTGTTTTGTGCAGTTATCATTATCATTGATATTATTAGTAGTAGTATTACTGTCTTTGTATTGTTATCATCATCACCACCATCATCATCATTACACTATTATTATTGTTGTTGTTGTTGTTTATTTATTTGCTTGCTTGTTCTCCTCCCCTAGTAGGCCATTTGCCAAGTGGAATCTTGAGCAGCGCATATTTTATGGTCCGTTCGAACTTTGATGTGTATATGCTTAGGAGACCTAAATCTATATGTGTTGGTGTGGGCGATGCTGTGGCACGTAAAGACAAATACCATGTGTACTACAGACACTTGTCTGAGCTGGCTGTTTGGACGCAACGGACCCTCAAGGACTTTTATTTCCTGTCTTCGAACTCCGTTTCTGACGCATACGCCACATAACACAAGCACTCAGCGGGTTTTACCCGTGGCAACATCTCTTCCTCATTACTGCAAGAGGGGCAGAGAGACAACGGGGATGCACTGTTAGGCAACACAACAACTGCAGCGTTACTGGAACACGACAAAAAAGCAGAAGAGACTTTGGCTTCACAAGGGGAGTATTGTGCATGTTTATGTCTGTATTTTTTTTGTCGCTGAGGAAGGCATATTGCCGAAAATTTCTTGTCTGTTTTGTGTCGTGCATTAAAACTGCGTTACTTCACACTTTGTTTTGTGTGCTCTTCTGCTTTTTTGTCGATGTACTGTTAGTTAGCAAACACTTTTACATCAATGAAACCGCAAACAATCATCGTCGCTTTTCGTGATATGTACCCGTAGCCAGCATGAATTTCACACCAACGAACCAACCTAAAATGAACGTCACTCTTCATGATCACACGATCTGTGACAGTGTATGACTTTTCCAAGCTGGCCGTACGTTGTAAAACTGACCAACCATCTGACCACTCAGACTGTCTCCTGTGCTGTGTAACCTTGATCATACATTAAGGAAGGAGCGCGGGGGGGGGGGGGGGGGGGGGGGGAGAGAGAATGTGTGATGTAAGTTGGGGGGGGGAGTAAGACAGGGGAGGGGGTGAATATCTGTTAACTTCCTGTGTCTGACCAAAGACTGTACGCCCTACGTCCGTAGGCGAACTATCTTTGGTCTGACCCATCACCAGCTTTGACCTGCAGCACAAGTGATAATGACTGTGTTGGTCATCTGTCCAGGTGTTATGTTTGTGGATGACGCTGCATTCAACAACATCACAGGGGGGGGGGGGGAGGGAGATTATATATGGATGGATTTAACAGCGTTTTGTTTCATACGTGTTACTGTGTGATCAACATGTAAGACAAGACCCCCAACCGCAGAGCTGATTATATCATGGTGACTGGTGAAAGCGGAAGTGTCTGTCTTCATTTGAGTCTCACGCTCTCTTACCTTCATCCTCTCAATGCATCCATGCCCCTCTCATTAAAACCCTCTCCCACCCTTCCTCTCTCCCACTCACCGTCCATACCAGCTTGATTACTCGTTTATCGTTGAAGAACAAAACGAGATGGAGGAGCAGTTCCCAAGACTTCCACAGCAGTGGATGGATACCAAATCAATGTCTTTCCTCCCCTGTAATCTGATTCATGAGAGTGTCTGGTCTGCCCCCACGTCAATCGAGAATCGTACGCCTGTCCGGCCAGCTGACCAGCCATAATGACTCTGGAGCTGTGAAACTCGGGCGAAATCCAGGAAGGTGGCGGGGTGTGTGTGTGTGTGTGTGTGTGTGTGTGTGTGTGTGTTGTGTGTGTGTGTGTCGTGCGTGCGTGTGTGTGTCCGTGCGTGCGTGAGTGCGTGCGCGCGCGCGCGCGCGCGCGGTGTGTGTGTGTGTGTGTGTGTGGAGGGAGGGGGTGGGTGGAGAGGGGATTAAATATGGGCCTGTCAGGGTTTTTTTTTTCTTGGCGTCGTGCCGTCTGCCTGAAAAATGTACTGCGTGCTGTATGGTTGTCCCAGCGTGTTAGTTCACACGTGTGGCTCTGAGGCTGGTATTATAAAGTAAGACAGCATGGCAGAATTGATCAGTCATGATATTACAGGAATGACCTGTTCGTTAATGCTGACAGGAATCATCATGTTATGATTAGTTCTATGTTGCGTAACAGTGTTCAATATTAATATATGTTCCCTGAAGACAGACGGGACCAGATGGGAAAAAGACTCTCTCTCTCTCTCTCTGTGTGTGTGTGTGTGTGTGTGTGTGTGTGTGTGTGTGTGTGTGTGTGTGTGTGTGTGTGTGTCTCCGTCTGTCTATCTTTCTCTGTCTCCCTCCGTCTCTGTCTCTGTCTCTTCATCACTCTCTCTCTCTCTCTCTCTCTCTCTCTCTCTCTCTCTCTGCTTTCTCTGTCTCTCTCGTCTTTGTCTCTGTCTCTCTCTCTCTCTCTCTCTCCCTCTCCTCTCTCTCTCTCTCTCTCTCTCCTCTCTCTCCTTGTCTCTCCTCTCTCTCTCTCCATTAGGAAAAAAGCTTTCCAGCTTATTCACAAAACACAGGTCCTCTCTGTCTTTTTTCTATCTGACAATATTTGCCTGTCTATCTGTTTGTCCGTCTGTCTGTCTATCTGCCCCCCCCCACCCCCGCAACTCTCTCTCTCTCTCTCTCTCTCTCTCTCTCTCTCTCTCTCTCTCTCTCTCCACACCAACCACACTGCTGAGTTAGCAAGAGTTCCATGCCAGCGAACGGACACAAAATCAATGTTCTTCTCCACCGTAAGCTAATCTACGACAGCGTCTGGCCCACCCATTGCGAACCTGAGAAGCAAAACTGCCCACCCAGCTGACCAGCAGCAGTCTTGTGGGACGAAACTGTAGTCAGGTTTAGGACAGAATCCCGGAATCCTTTCGTGTCTATTCTTCTGAGCCGTCGAGCAGATCGTGATGAGAGTGGTAGGAATTGTTGATTATCGTAGTCATCCCTCAGGATCTTTGAGTCTTGTCACTGCATCAACAAAAAAACAGTTTCAGAGAATGCGGCTGACCTATGGATGGGGTGATATATGGTTAGAGACTAGACTGGTGGTATAAGGAACTTTCTGTGGGGTAGAATGGCAAAGAGCAGATCACCTGATCTAAGAGATTTAAACGAAAGAAAAGAAACACTCTCCAGTTCTGAATCTGGTGTGTGTTGTCTGTCTGTCTGTCTGTCTGTCTGTCTGTCTGTCTCTCTCTCTCTCTCTCTCTCTCTCTCTCTCTCTCTCTCTCTCTCTCTCTCTTTGTGTCTGTCTTTTGTCAGTAAATAAGGCTATCATAATGCTATAAATACCTATCTTTCGCAAACAGTACTATAGCTGCAGAAGGTGTTTACGCATGGTGTTCAAGAACATTTCTGAAATTCCAATGGGGATACTAAAGATCTGGGCAAACGTACGGACAGGGAAGGCAATTGTATAGACATGCAGATTGATCCAAGAACAAACAATCACTTATCTTCTCAAATTAGGCGCAGGTTTTTGCGCCCAATTTGACAAGATAAGTGACAGCTCGTTCTTCGTTTTCATTGTCCTGAATGTTATTTATCTTACCTAAGAAGACCCAAAAGTGGTCAAAACGACATCGTGTTTTGTCTTGTACTTTCTTTGCCCTTCTTGTCCGGAGTTTTTTTTTTTTTAAGTTTAAGAACATGGAATGAAAACCTCATAAACTAATAGAACTGGGGGGGGGGGGGGGGGGAAGCTGTGTTTTAAACACAAAGAGATATGCATTTTCCCGGTCCCTTCTTTTGAAAAACAAAAACAAACACCACCACCAAATAATCAACAACAACAAGAACTTGAATGACTCGATGGGATTTAAGACTATGGACACTGTGTTATACCTTACCTTATATAAGAAGAGATATACACATATCTAACCTTAGATTTGTTTGGGGAAAGTGTGTGTGTTGTGGTGTGTGTGTGTGTGTGGGGGGGGGGGGGGTGAACTGATTATGTTCTTTTGTTTATTTGTTGTTTTCTTTGCTGCTTCTATTTTGCCGTTGTTTTTTTGTGGCTTGTTTGTTGGTTTAACTGTTGCTTGGTTGGCTGTTATTGTTGTTGCTGTTGCTGCTGTTTTTTTGTTGTTGTTTTGTTTGTTTTTGTTGTTGTTATTTTGATCATTAGTTTCTTCTCAGCCCATTCCGCTAAACTCTCCTAACATTGCAGGTAAAATGTGTCAGTGGCACCCTTTCTTCTCAACCCATTCCGCTAAACTCTCCTAACATTGCAGGTAAAATGTGTCAGTGGCACCCTTTCTTCTCAACCCATTCCGCTAAACTCTCCTAACATTGCAGGTAAAAGGTGTCAGTGGCACCCTTTCTTCTCAACCCATTCCGCTAACTCTCCTAACATTGCAGGTAAAAGGTGTCAGTGGCACCCTTTCTTCTCAACCCATTCCGCTAAACTCTCCTAACATTGCAGGTAAAAGGTGTCAGTGGCACCCTGCTCTCTTTGTTTTCGCACACGATGTAATGAAAACGACTTTTCTGTGTTGATTTCGTCGTGACAGCAGTCCGCCTGAGGTAAATGTTTTCGACGTAATGTGATAATGATGATGATGATGTAACATGTCTGAAGCGCAATAGAGCAGTCATTGCAAGGACAGAAACGAATGCAAGAAAAATGGCCGAGAGATGCATGACACTGGACAAATAGACATAATGTAGACTGACAGGAAAAAACAAAACAACAGACATAATTACAGTACACGGCAGCCATACAATTCACCCACGAAGGATTCCAGCTTCCGTCCAGAACTCATCTCTCACCTCAGTGGTCGATTCCTGAGTCTGCGGTCTGGAAGGGGGGCTACTAAGATATGACCTGTGGAGGATGCTCCCAAATGAATGCAGCTGGACCTTCACGGGGCAGACGCCGTGGACACGGCGAGGGAATTTTGGCCGTGATTGATTAAGGGAGCCGGTTCATTGACTGGATGAGTTCTCTGTCGATTGACGTGTCGCACGCTTGACTTGCGTAAATGAATGGGTTTTACACTCATCTATCTATCTATCCATCTATCTATCTACCCATCTGTCTATCTGTCTGTATCTATCTGTCTATCTATCTATCTATCTATCTATCTATCTATCTATCTATCTATCTATCTATCTATCTATCTACCTATCCATCTACCTACCTACCTACCTACCTGTCTATCTATCTATCTACCCATCTATCTATCTATCTATCTATCTATCTATCTATCTATCTATCTATCTATCTATCTATCTATCTATCTCTATCTCTCTATCTATCTATCTATCGATTTATCTATCTATCTGTCTATCTATATGCATTGCTGTGTGATCAATCCGTAAGACAATACACAAACGACAGAGCTGATTTCACCATGGTGAATTCTCAACACACACACACACACACACCACGCACGCACGCACGCACGCACGCACGCACGCACGCACGCACGCTCCCTCTCTCTCTCACTCTCACACTCACACACATACACACACTCACTCACTCTCTCTCTCTCTCTCTCTCTCTCTCCTCTCTCTCTCTCTCTCTCTCTCTCTCTCTCTCTCTCTTCTCTCTCTCTCTGGCAGGGGAACGACCACAATTTTTCGCAATGTCATACTTTCTCTCAAAGCATGGGAAAACGTAGTATTGCAAGGAAACGTTGTCTAAGACCTCTGCTGTATCCACTATGCAAACCAGGCCCAACACCCGTGACAAATCACGACACACGGACTGCTCCTGAAACAGATCTACTAACACAACTTTCTGACAGATTTGTTTAGGAATGCTCTGTAACCTGTCCAAACAACACTGCCCGAAACGTTTTGCAAATTTGGGCCATTCGCAAAGGGGACCCTTGGTTGGAGGTGAATGTGCTTTATTTGAAGAGGGAACGAGTTCCAGACCAGCACAAGTCACTAAAAGGAGGGTATATATATATATATATATATATATATATATATATATATATATATATATATATATATATATTATTCAGGTGGCATTTATTTAGAGATTTCAGTCTCTTACATCACTTGCAAACAATTGAGCAAAACATTTGACGCGTGACCATTTTCTTTCTTTCTTTCTTTCTTTCATTCATTCTTTCTTTCAATCGTTCTTTCTTTAATCAATTTTTTTTCTCGTTCTGTTTCTTTTGTTCTTCCTGTTGTTGTGGGTTTTTTTCCCCCATTCTATCCATTATTTCCTCCCTCCTTCTTCTCTTTCCTTTCCTTTCTTTTAAGGTTTTTTTTTTCTTTTCCTTTTTCTGTGCCTCTTTCACTTAACCCCTACCCCCCCATGCCCAACCTTCACCTCCTTCTCTTCCCCCCCCCCCCCCCTGATTTCTTTTACATTTTCTTCTTTTCTTTCTTTCCTTCTCAACATTTCGGTCTGGTTTCTTTCTTTATTTGGGTTTTCCTGCGCTTTTTTTTTGTTTGTTGTCACTTTATCTTTTTCTTTCGTGCCTGCTTTGATTCTTTCCTTTCTTCTTTTTTTGTTTTTTTGTTTTCGTTCTCTCTATGCTTTCCCCTACCATCTCTTTTCATTTCTTTCTTTCTACCTTTCTGTTGATTTTCTTTTCTTGCCTTCCGTCTGTGTTCTTCCTTCCTTCCTTTTTTTTTTTCTTTCTTTTTGAATTCTGTCGGTTGTTTTCCCTTTCGGACCTTGTTTTCCTTGCGTATTCTTTCTTTCTTTTTTTCTTTCTTTCGTTTTGATTTTTCTTCTTTCTTGTGTTTTTACTTTTCTCTTCTATTTGTTTCTTTAATCACGCTTTCTTTCGTGTGTGTGTGTGTGTGTGTGTGTGTGTGTGTGTGTGTGTGTGTGTGTGTGAGGTGTGTGTGTGTGAGGTGTGTGTGTGTGAGGTGTGTGTGTGTGTGTGTGTGTGTGTGTGTGTGTGTGTGTGTGTGTGTGTGTGTGTGTGTGTGTGAGGTGTGTGTGTGTGTGTGTGTGTGTGTGTGTGTGTGTGTGTGTGTGAAATTTTCTGGTCTCGTTTGTTCTTTCTTTCTTCCTCTCTGTCGATTTTAACTGTAATCCCTTCTTTCTTTCTTTCTTTCATCTCTTGTTTTTCTTTCTCCCTTTCTGTTCTTTTCTTTTTTTTTATTTTGACTTGCCTTCTTTCATCACACACCGTCCCCCTCCCCCCCCTCCCCCCCCCCTTCCCCCCGCCCCCGTTCTATCTGAATCCACACACGATGCCTGCACCTTGCTAGTTCTCGATATGTTTGCAGCAACAGGAGGAACACACGAGCAGACCAGTCCCTCACGGGCAGCCAAATGACACAGGGTGCTTCTTTCACAGCATAGATTGATTCCTGCATTCCTCAGTCCGAAACCGCTGCGGAAAACAAGACCTGGGGAGGGGGAGGGGGGTGGTGGGGTGGGGGTTGAGAGCGGAGGGGTGGCGGGGAGGGGCGGGTGGAGAAAGAAATGAGAGGAGGAGGGATGGGGTGCGATGGGGTGCGATGGGGGGGTGGGGGGGGGGGTGGAAGGGGAATCAAAACCCTAGTAGGTATTGCCGGCACAGCAGCTGGGGCAACGAGGAAATCTATACCCTCGATGCCAGAGCTTCGCACGAGTTCCTTGGAGGAGCCTCTCCTTTGCTGATTTTGTCAACACTTGGATTTGAGATTGGGATAGAGAAAAAAGGGGGGTCAAGTCAAATCAGGTCAAGTTTTTTTTTTTTTTTTTTTTTTTTTCCTTTTTGGGGGATGGGGGTAGGGGGGCACAGTTACTTACAAATACGTTTCATAATCACGACAAATAAAGGAAACACAGTCGATTTATTTAACTAAAGGTACAGTGCATTCCATTGACTCATCGAGTCGTTACAGTAGTCCTAGGTATTATGTGCAACCACCTGTGGAAAGATCTCAGAAGCTATAAACATTTCTAGACATCGTTGTTTTTTTATCTAGTACTTTTCACAGCATTCTGACAAGAATGCTACTTTTTTTTAACGCTGTTCTGCGAATTACATTTCCATGCAGTGTTTACATTTCTCGATTTTACGTTTGGTCTTTAGCTCGTTCAGAAAGTGTTAAGGATTGTTTTAAGATTTTACATTTACACACACACATTTAGCAAACATGACGATTCAGTCAAATCTTTCGTCTGTTTTATTTGTTCAATTCACTCCAGAAACTGTGAACATAATTACAATGTCATAAGTGATGTTGTATTGCATTTCTCTATGTTTCTTAAATCGCGATTGATTATTGCTATCAGTACTATTACTTATACCCATTTACTTCAAAATGGTATTTGTGAGAAGATTGTTATGGCACATTCTAATCTTAACCCATCTGAATTTTATTTCTTTATTTCTTTTTTCTAATTTCTTTTAGGGTCTTTTTTCGAGTCTATACTTTTCGAATATCTTAAAGGTCTTTTCCCTGGTCTATCAAGTGATGTCAAGTCTAGTTGTTCACGGTTCAGGCGACCAAAGGGAAAGGTCAGGACGGCCAGCCAGTCAAATAGGTTTAAAGTGAAATGCCAAGACTAGAACACAAAACTATTATCGTGTCCTGAAACTAAAGGGCAGATCTAGAAGGAGAGGATAAAGACAGGTGTGTGTGCGTGCGTGCGTGCGTGCGTGCGTGCGTGCGTGCGTGTGTTGTGTGTGTGTGTGTGTGTGTGTGTGTGTGTGTGTGTGAGCGATGAGAGGAGAGGAGAGAGGAGAGAGAGAGAGAGAGTGTGGGGTGTGTGTGTGCGTGCGTGCGTGCGTGCGTGCATGCGTGCGTGTGGTGTGTGAGCGTGGAGATGAGAGAGAGAGAGAGAGAGAGAGAGAGAGAGAGAGAGAGAGAGGAGAGAAGTCAGACAGACAGACAGAGAAACAGTACGTGCCACTCCTTAACATATCATCTCATTTCTCTAGCTTGGAGGAAACCAAGTTAGAAGAAAAACAAAAACAGTACAACAAACTGAAATGGCGTGCAATGATCTTCCATCTCTCGTCTATGCTTTTTATCCTGTCAAAAAGTAGAATTCGCATCGATTCAATCTCTCTTTTTGGTACACTTTCATCACCCATTGGCCATTAAGTACGAAGAAAAAAAAACTTAGTACAAACTATAAGGACACAGAGGGATAAAAACAGACCCCCACCGAAGTCACTCGGATCACAAACACTCTCTTCGATCTAAATCTGCACCGCAATCAGTCTTTCCTTGCGTAACAATCTGTTTGGGTGTTTTTTGTTTGTTTGTTATTTAGTTTGCTTGTTTGTTCGTTTGTTTGTTTTGTTTTGTTTTTTGTTCGTTTGTTTGTTTATTTTTTCCTTGCTTTTTTGTTTTTTTGTTTTTCTTTCTTTCTTTCACAAGAGTCGCGTAGTACATGACGAAAGGAATGGGCGGGGTTTAGGGGTGGGGGTGGGGGGGGTGGGGGGGTGACGTGAGGGGAGGCCCCAGCTCCGTGGTTATTTCCCTTCGGACAGTGGTTCTCCTCCGTTGGTGCCACCAAGAGGACTGCTCTCTCTCTCTCTCTCTCTCTCTCTCTCTCTCTCTCTCTCTCTCTCTTTCTCTCTCTCTCTCTCTGTCTCTCTGTCTCTGTCTGTCTGTCTGTCTGTCTGCTCTCTCTCCTCTCTCTCTCTCTCTCTCTCTCTCTCTCTCTCTCTCTCTCTCTCTCCTGAACACTTCTCGCGACCATTCTGCTCTCTGACTGCTCAAGACGTCATCCAGTGAATGGACCCTCAGACGAGACCAATCTCCGACGGAATGTGGGGCATCACCGCCGTCTGGCCGATGTGGTGGCCCCTGCTGCGACAAAAGTCACACAATGTGGACCGCTGCTCTTGCCGACTTGGTGCCCTTGTCCGCAAAATCAACAAGAGGACGCTCTTCTGCGTTTGTGGGGTGTCGTAGTTGCTTATGGTAGTGTGTGTGTGTGTGTGTGTGTGTGTGTGTGTGTGTGTGTGTTGTGTGTGTGTGTGTGTGTGTTTTTTTTTTTCTCTTCTTCTTCGCCGTCTTGCTGACCGTCCAACAAACCAAACAAATTGGAACAGAACAAAGAAAGAACAACAACAGAAAAACAAAGAAACGTGCATATATACATACATACACACATGCATGCATACATACATACAAACGTACATACATACATGCATACATGCATACTTACATACATATCTATATACATGCGTGCACACGTAACTTTCCCCGGATAAGGTTTTAGGACTCGGCAAAAATCTGGTGCTTGGAACAGACTGGATGCTTAAACTGAGCGCAAGAGAAAATGTGGATAAGTCATATAAAAGAATGTCAATAATGAGTGAATTAGTCTTTGAAGAATGCACGTGCGCGCGCACGCACACACACACACACACACACACATACACACACACACACACACACACACACACACACACACACACATACGCGCGCGCCGCGTGCGCGCACGCATGCTCGCACTCACCGCGCACGCAAGGATGCATTCACTCCCACACACACGTATCTTGATATCATTGTGCATTAAAACAAATCGGATTAACTGTGTTAGGGTTGAACCGGGAAAACATGAAGCTCATCTTTTTTTTTTTCTGTTTTAATCGAAAGGTTAGAAAATAATGTCAAAAGTTGTTTGTTTGGTGCTGACATTCAAAACCAGTGCACAGTTACGGAACCAGGCAAAATTTATTCAAATTATTATTATTTTTTTGAGGGGGGGGGGGAAAAGAGAGAGAGAGAGAGAGAGAGAGAGAGAGAGAGAGAGAGAGAGAGAGAGAGAGAGAGAGAGAGAGACGGGGTATGGTCAAGGGTGGTGGAAAGACAGAGAGGAGGCGTTGAGGAGTCAAGAAAGGGTCACTGCGTGCGGTCTTGACCATAGGCGCTACACCACATCTGCCAGACCGTGAGGCCATTTACCGAGATGAACAAATACATGATTTATCCTCATGATAGACAGAAAATGATGAACGGAGGAAACGACCTAGAGGAGGAGGGGAGGGGAGTAGGAAGTAGGGGCGAGAGTGGAAGGAAGTAGGGAGGAGGAGTATTTGGTGTGGGGGGGTGGGGGGGGGGGTGTGTTGGGGGGGGGGCTTTATGGGCGACAATCAACCTTAGATGCAACGCCAGCTGCTCGGATACGGGCTCAGCAGTCGGCTAGGCTGTAATCACCGTGACAGTTAATCGATCGAGCATTGAATCAATCACTTGACTTTAACATGACTAGGTGCCTGCTCTACGTTATTCAAGCACGTGCTAAAAGACAGCCCTTAAGCATGTAACCTGTCTGAGGTGGTCCAGAGTCTGAACTTGAGAGCCAGTGAAAAACAAAGAGAGAGACAGAGACAGAGACAGACAGACAGATATAGAGAGAGAGACAGAGGCAGACAGATAGAGTCGGAGACACAGAAGGAGGAAACGGGGAGGGAACACAAAGAGAGACAGAGAGAGACAGTGAAGCGAGGGAAGAAGTGAAGGTAATCATACTATTTTAGGTAAATACAGACATACAAAGCCGACAGACAGAAAGACATGAATTTTCCACTGCGAGATTCAAATGACTCGGATTTCTTCTTAACAGCAGATGTAAAAAAAAAAAAAAAAAGAAAGAAAGGGGGGGGGGGGGGGGGGGGGGCACAAATAAAACTTATGGAAAAGTGAGGGAAAAGGCCGGAGGGCAGAGGGGGATAGGCGGGGGAGGGGCGGAGACGGCGGGAGGGAGAGGATGGGCACAGGAAAAGGGGGGAGGGGGGGGGGGGAGGGGGCTGTGACAGAGGGCTGTGAGCACTGCTACATCTGTCTCACAGAGACACGCAGGTGGTGTTCGTCTGATTTACAGTGAGGATTCACTGATGGCGGAGTTCTGTCGTTTGATGCGTTGTAGACAGATGAGAATCAAAGAGGGAGAGAGGAGGAGAGAGGATGAGAGAAGAGAGAGAGAGAAGAGAGAGAGGAGAGGAGAGAGAGAGAGAGAGAGAGAGGAGAAGAGAGAAGACAGAAGACAGACAGATAGACAGAGAGACCGGACAGACAGACAGACAGACAGACAGACAGAGACACAGACAGACAGACAGAGAGATGCAAGCAAACTGATAGATGGACAAGCAGCAGACAGACAGGCAGGAAGACCACAGACAGATGATCTTTCTGGATGCTCGTCCTTGAAACAATTCATTTAGAGCTTGAATAGCCAGCAGTCTTTAAGCAGGCCTCTCTTGTTTTTTCCATAGTAGTCCTGATTCACAGAATGACAGAGAACCACTAAGTCTACAACCCCTTCTTTTGCCAGTTGTGTTATCGTTGCTGACAATATCAAGTTTGCGACACTTGATTCAAATGACTAACCATACTTTCCTGTCGAGATCTGCTTAATGGCTCAAAGTGACCAGAAGTGAACGGACTGCAGGACTCTGTCCAGAAGAGTCTGACCGTGGTTCTGTACCATGCGACTTCTCAAGATGGTCAGTTGGCTGGACAGTTTGGCGACTTGAGCTCGGAGTGGATGGGTCAGACGCTGATGTAGATTAGATTATTGTGGAGGGTAGTTTTATGTCCATTCAGTCCCTTGAAAATTTTGTCAACAAATTTTCCACAGAGAGAGACAGACAGACAGACAGACAGACAGACAGATAGACAGACAGAGAGACAGAGATTGAGAGAGACAGAGACAGGGAGATAAGGACATGGCCAGAGAGAGAGAGAGAGACTGGCACAGAGAGAGACAGACAGACAGGCAGACAGACAGTCAGAGAGACAGAGACAGAGAGACAGAGAGAAGGAGATAGGACAGGACGACGGAGGAGACAGAAGAAGGAGAGAGAGAGAGAGGAGAGAGAGGAGAGAGAGAGAGAGAGAGAGAGAGGAGAAGAGAGAGAGAGAGAGAGAGAGGGAGGGAGGGAGGGAGGAAGGAGAGATCTGCACAGACCAGCTAACTACCTGCTTCATCGGACATCCTCTCTCCCGCCCATCGTATCTCAGAGGATGCTTATAGACCTTTAAGATCAAATCAAACACTGCATCACCTCCACACATCAACCATATCCTCTGATGCCGTGCCAGTGGGTAGATAACAGCAGGCCTGACACGTGAACAGATGACCATCATTGTCTTTTTTTTTTGTCCCTGTGGCTCGTCCGATGATACTCGATGGTCCTGACAGCAAGAAATGGACAGACTGCTGAATTGTATCGCAAAACAGGACCACATGTCTGACCCACAAAAAGCCCCCCCCCCCCCCCCCCCCCCCTCCACCCATGTGTTTTGTCAGTGAGTTGCAAGGTTTTACTACAAAGGATGGAGATCTAGTTGTAAAGTGAGGCGACTGCAGGCGGAAATCTAAACAAATTTTAAATGTTAGTGATAGCGCACCGCTCCCCCCCCCCCCACCCCCCCCCCCTCCAAAAAAAAAAAAAAAAAAAAAAAAAAACACACACACACACACACACAAACCGTAAACAAACGAATCACAAGACACAACACGACGCGTTTCGACCTCTCAGGTCTTCTTCAGGCAAAATACAATTCACTCAGGGCAACGAAAATGAACGAGCAGTCACTTATCTTCATCCACTTCAGCGCAAAATAGGCGTTGGATGGTGATTCGTTTGATTCTTGTGATTCGGTCTGTCTACGTTTTTTTTTTTTTTTTTTTTTTTTTTTTTTGGCGGTGCGCTATCACTAACGTTTGAAATTTGTAAGGATGGGGAGTGAGCAGCCCCACACTGTTGTAGAATAGGTTATTGTGAAGAGGGACATCGGTGGTTTTGTTTTTCTTTGTTATTTCATCTGGGTGACACCATCACACTCAGCACTTCGATCACTTTGTTTTTATTAGAGATTAGAGTGAAGAAAAAAAGGTGGTTTCAGGGAGGAAATAAAGAGGGGGCGAAGATGATTTGAGTAGGCGTAAGAGAGAGAGAGAGAGAGAGAGAGATTTAGTTAGTTAGTTAGTTAGTGTTTATAGGGTCCAGCGGACTACTAGGAGCCAAATCAGGACCTCAGCTATCATATCTAAGTCTCTAAATACAAATACCCACTAGTATTAACACATAGCTTAAAATTTATGAGGACAAAAGCACAATTATCTGTTCAACTCCGACGACACCTGTATACATAATTAAAAACACTATATTTTATAAAATAAGTTTACCTCTTTCAAAAAAGAAAAAATAAGATCTACTGAAATCTCACGAAAAAGAACTGATAAATCACTGGTGGAAAAGAACTTCTCTCTGATACACATCAAATCAGCACATTCTGTCAAAAAATGATTAACACTGAACAAGCTGTCACACGCAACACACAATGGGGGGTCTTCCCCTCTGAGTATCCAACTGTGCGTTATATAGCTGTGCCCAATATGTAACCGTGACAAAACCGATTCCTCTTTACGGTTACATACCACCGATGGGAAAGGAATAGTTAAATCTGGGCAAATTTTAAACAATTTATTATGAATTTGATTACACCATTCACTCTGCCACAGTTCACGACAATACAAACTAGATTTATGACGTAGATCAGAGTGAGGAACAAACTGCATAGGCCTCCTGGAAAGACTTGCACCGAGAGCTTGTTTGGCTGCTTTGTCCACCACTGAGTTACCATAGATTCCCATGTGGCTGGGGACCCACAAGAAAACTATATGCTTTCCCGAAACCTACTTATTTATTTATGGGTTTTGTTCTATTTTTTTAATATTTCTACTTTTTTTTTCAAAGTACTCTTCGATGATTATGTACGTTTTTGTTATATGTTCGTTTCCGTTTCCTTAGCAAAAATTGAGCAATGGCGAAACCGAAGAAAAAGAAAAGAAAGAAAGAAAAAGAAAGAAAGTCGTAAGAGCATTGCTATTGCTACCGTGTGTTGTCAGATAAATGAATATGCACCCCTAATCACCGATTAAGAGAGTATGTCTTGGGGAGAATACGGGGGTTATTAGACTGTGATATTCTCCCCATGGTAGTTGAAAATACCCTGGTATTATAGGTGGTAAGTCTGGATTAGATACCATGGGAGCACTAGCACAGCAACAAGGCAGGACTACTGCGCAGTCGCAATCAGGAGACGAAAGCTGGCTCTTGGCAAGAGTCTCAACGCGCCCCGCCACACGACACAATTCGATGGCCCCCTTGAGGTTTTATTGACGGGCTTAATATGAACAATTTAACAACATCGCCCCCCCCCCCTCCCCCCTCCCGTCCTCCTCAGCCCTATTATGACTTCTGGATTCCTTCTGCTATCACAATTTGTTACTGTCTGGAATCGAACCAGCATCCCCCCCCCCCCCCCCACTTCCCACTCCTTCCCCTTTCACGGGACGATCGGACTCCTGGAGACCGACCCCCACCCCAACCCGCCCCTTGTGATGGCTGTCTTAACCACTTTGTTTTCAGACACCTGTTGTAGTTAAGGAAATCCGACGCCTTGTGCTGTTTGCTTTTGTTCCTCCTTGACTAGATCCAGCTGGGCCACTTCTCCGCTGCCTCTGCTACTCTCTTAAGAGCTCCACTCCCTCCTCTGATTCCCAGAAATCAAAAGCTATTTCCGGAGATCAGAGGCAAATGAGCCTTGCAAATTCCACCTTGCTCCAGCCTCTACGGTGAGGATTGGAAGTCACTCTCCTTCAAGCTGCTGCATACTAGCATTCTTCCCTGTCTTGTCGATGCAAGTTTGCTCTGTTTTGCCTTCATGTTTTGAATCGCGAATCATTTGTTTTGATGAACGAGTAGAGTACTGAATCCGGTATGCAGTATAATGCTACTCTTGCTGATAATTTCATTAGAAGGGGGGGGGGGGGGGGGGGGAATTTGATATTCATTCCCAAGGTTTGTCGGGCATGTAGTGCTCATAACTACATTCAAAATGACCTCTAGTGTCAACGCTAACGTCATTGAAGGTAATGCACAATCCCTTACCCAAGCCAGCACCCAGACTGGTTCAAATAGCTCTGTACTCTTCTAGAGAGAATCGCCCTGCACAGAAATAACGGTACTTTTTCAGCATTTCTTCTATCTTCTTTGGGACATGGTATCCCTCAAGCGCCAGCTGAACCATCCTCTGTGGGAGTCATTCAGACGCAATTATCGGTTCAAGCCACACCACAGTGAGGTCGTTTTTATTTACCTTAGCTCTTCGGTTCCTTCCCAAATCACCGTGACGTCGAGAGAGGGAAGGGAGTAGATATGGCAGCTGGTCGCTGAGCGACAGGTTGGTAAGGGAGAAGGGGTGTGTGTGTGTGGGGGGGGGGGGGGGGGGGGCATGGGAAGGAAGGAAAACGTCGTTCATGAACATCTCCGATATAGTTTGTTTTTTTTCTGCTGTCCCATCTTCTGTGCCACCTCAGTGGCATTGCACCCAAGCCGCTCATTCCGACACCCCGTCCACAGCCACAGCCCGGTCAGTCCCACTGCAGCCCGGCACCGGCAATCCACAGGGAGCAGTCAATGTCAAGTCGTCAAAAGGCAACCCACCGGAGGAGACACTGCGCTGCTGCCGAGTCACTTCGGTGGTGTTCAGTGGCGCCTGTTCTGATCTAACGTACGCAGGACACCACCTACTAAGCCCCCTGCTGACGACAATAATTGCTTAGTCGCGGAGCCGGCGTGAGTGAGCTCTCCCTCCGGGGGTGCCACCACGTCCGTCCAACGACAGCCCCCATGGACTCGTCGATACCGGTGACCCCGACGGAACCAAACCAAGGCCACAGACGTGGAGAGGACATCAAAACTGAGGTCACCATGAGAGCAGGGCATGAAGGGCCACAGAATTTGAGACTTTTTTTTTTCTCAATGCTGATCGATGACAATGAGGATGATTAAGATGATGCTACGGATTTCCATTCCGGTCTGAGACTGCGTGACAGGGCTGTACTCTACGCTTCCTTTCATAATATATCCCGGCGTCAACCAGGCCCGAGAGATACAGGCACCTGCAGTGTCGGTCAGGAAACTTGAGCAACACTCCCAGAGACGCATACATTAAGTGGATGAAACTCGACTCTGTGGTCCCAGTCTTCCCAACTGAGCCTGTAGCGAAGTCAACTCTGGGTAGGAGCCGGTCGGAGCAGAAAAATCCCACCTGACTCTGATGGGAATCGAACCCACGACCTCCCAGCCGGGAGTCTGCGACGCTAACCACTTCGCCACGGCGGCTGGTCCGATTTAGTATTCATTCAGGCAGCCATTCCTTATTCATATGAACCCCGACAGCCAGCCGGAAGACCGCGGACATCTGCCAAGAAATTGGATCAGCACCTTCCCCTAGAACTGCACCACACACCCATCCCATAATACATCTGGTTTATCATCCGCCCATGTTCCGTCGGTACACCAAATTTCTTTAAAATCAAATCAGTAGTTCTCACGCAAAATTCTGCAGTCAGGCAACATTACAAATGCAACATAACGCCAAAAAAAACTTCGAGTCCTGGCGTTGAAAGTTCCGTTGCTCAAAATGTGTTGGGTGGGATGCCACCGTACTGGACCGCGTACTGAACCATACAAAACAAGTGCGCATAACTCAAGTAAATTGGGTGATTCGGTAAAGGAATATGACGGCTCTTAGGTCAGGATGAGGGCAAAGATTGGGACTGAAATATTGTGACACCAGACCCGACTCAGTCGATCAAACGACAGTAGGCCTGAACCCTAATTATGAGCACTGGGGTCTGGTCTTGGCGGTTCTGTCTGGCGTGTGTCATTATTTGTCCGTTTCAATGGTTTCTGTCTCTGTCTCTCTGCTTGTCTGTCTGCATGTACGTTTGACTGTCTGCCTGTGTCTGTCTGTCTGTCTGTTTGTCTGTCTATCTGTCTGTCTACGTTTCTTTCTCTGTCTCTCTCCCTCACGCACTCACATATGAAGACACACGCACGCTCGCACGCATGCACGCACGCATGCATGCACGCACGCACTCATACATACACACACACACACACACACACACACACACACACACACACACACACACACACACACACACACGCTCGAGCAAGCGCTTGCATACACACACAGACACAGACACATACGAATAGATGCACAGATACACGGATACACAGACACAGACACACACACACACACACACACACACACACACACACACACACACACACACACACACATAAACAGTTCAGACTGGACGGGGGGGGGGGGGGAGAGGGAGAGAGAGAGGAGGAGAGAGAGAGAGAGAGAGAGAGAGAGAGAGAGAGAGAGAGAGAGAGAGCTCTGAAGTCTGAAATTTTTAATTGTTAGGACACCGACCTGTATACAATGGGTACACTTTGCTGAAAATAAAATAAAAGTGAGTATGGGTCATCAGCCAAAGGAAGTAATTTGTTTTCAGAAACACACAAGCAAACAATTATAAGGGGAAACAATTCAAGGAAACAAACCAAGATGAACAAAAATATTTTCGCTTGCGTTTGAAACCTGTCACATCACATATTCATATATCTAGTTTCCGTTCAGAGAGAGAGAGAGGAGAGAGAGAGAGGAGAGAGAGAGAGAAGAGAGAAGGAGAGAGAGAGAGAGAGAGAGAGAGAGAGCAGAAGCGGGCATAATCGCTCCAATGCGAATCTACAGCGTCCGTTGAGGTGTTCTTCCCCCTGACATGCAAACGACTTGAGTCCAACACACACACACACACACACACACACACACACACACACACACACACACACACACACACACACAAACACATGCATACAGAGAGG
>CM065734.1:24867579-24877579 GCA_033310375.1 Conus canariensis | reverse complement strand
AAGATTTTATTTCCGCTTTAGCTATTTCGGCGTCTTACTCAAAGCTTTCTCTCTCTCTCTCTCTCTCTCTCTCTCTCTCTCTCTCTCTGTATGTGTGTGTGTGTGTGTGTGTGTGCGTGCGTGCGTGCGTGCGCGTGCGTGCGTGCGTGCGTGCGTGCGCGCGTGCGTGCGTGCGTGGTGTGTGTGTGTGTGTGTGTGTGTGTGTGTGTGTGTGTGTGCAGCATGCTCACAGACAGACACACAGTGAGACACATAGAGACGAACTCATATCTGAAGAGCTCTCTCACCTCTTCCTCCTTCTCCATCGAAAAGAATGGAAGAAAGATGATGAAGAAGGACCAAGACGTTCGGCTCCAACGGTTATAAAAAGCCGCCCTCACAAAAATTGGTCATGATTGCGACTAAAAGACACACAGTAATGACCCCCATGTCTGATTGGCTTCCCCCAGCCAGACTGCCTCTAAACCCACGTCCTCAGGGAAGCGACTCTCACCGCACCGCACATCGTCCCTCCTGTTCGAACCCCTGCCCCACATCAACCTTCCTGCTCCTCCCAGTTCTCCCCTCCTCTTTCTACTCTCCCGCACAGAAGGGTTAAAATAAAGTGGGGGGTGGGGTGCGGGTGGGGATGGGGATTAGCTGTCCCACGTTTGAAAGTACGTGACATGACTGGGGGGGGGGGGGGGGGGGGAGTTTCTGGCGCTCTAGTCTCTGGTCTGGTTTTAGGATGGGGGCTGTCTTCTTAGTTCGTTGAGTTCACTGCTATATGAGTGGTAGCTTATAGGTTTAATTGGCTTTTTGTTTAATTTCTGAAGAGTCCGTTATAACCCAGCCCCCCTCCCCCTCCGCCCCCCCCCCCCCCCGCCCCCCGGTTCTTCCTCTCCTCGCGTTTCCACCCCCTAACGGTCTTCATTCTGACCCGAGTTACCTTTTGTACCAATTGCTCAGAGTTTTCAAATAGTAAATTTGGTCAGACTGTAGGGAAAAAACGTCAAAGAGGCAGACAAATGGTGGAAGTGATATCATAGAGATATTGTTGTGTCTATCTCTGCATCTGTAGACATGAACGTAGATGTATGGTGATGTTATTATTCTTTGTGGGGAAAAAAAAGAAAGAACCGGGCAGTAAGAGAAACAGTAATGGTCTGGATGGAAGAGTATCACGTCATACACCATGACACGAAAGAGTATAGCATTCATCTAGCCACGTCTACTTGTTAACAGAGATAGATAAAAAAGAGAGACTGTTACGGTATGCTACATAATACATTGATACTATATTAGCATGGAATGTATTGTTGTACTACCTATGTCAGAAGCAATACCAGTGTAGTTACATTATTGCCACCATTGCTGTCTGCTTTTTCTATTTACATGGCAGTAAAATGCACTATAAAGAAAGGCTTGTACACAATACTCTGTTTGTAACTTTTATACAGCCATGAGAAAAGGAGAGAGAGAGAGAGAGAGAGAGAGAGAGAGAGAGAGACAGACAGACAGACAGACAGACAGACAGACAGACAGACAGACAGACAGACAGACCTATCGACCAACGCACAGACCAACAGACAGACATTATAGACAGACAGACACATAGAAATCACAAGACACGGCGAGAGACAGACAAGCAAAGTAACAGACCGACAGAGAAAACTACATATAAAGAAAGACGGACAGTTGGACAGCAGGAGAAAAATATCGAATTATTTACGTTGACAGGTTTACGCACCAACCAGTGCAAACTGAAATGGCCTCCAGAGATTGCTTCCCCCATGTTTTGTGCAGACTACAAAATAATGAATGAATGAATAAACAAAAAGAATAAATAAATATAGATAGATAAATGAATGAATAAAGAAATAAATAATTGAATAGATCAATCAATAAATAGGTAAACAATAAGGAAATAAATGAATAAAGACTTACAATATGCATTTTTGCTCTCCTCCCTGAGAGAGCACAGCAACGATCTTCTAGACTGTTATTTCTTACGAGTTTGAACATCTCTGTGTGTGTGAGGATGGTGGTGGGGGGGGGGGGGGGGGGGGGAGGAGAAGGAGAGGATGATCTTTTTATGCACTTTCATCCAAGGGCCTTTTCTTTAAGGGCCGATTGCACACGTGTGTGTGTGTGTGTGTGTGTGTGTGTGTGTGTGTGTGTGTGTGCGTGTGGTTGCGTGTGTGTGTGTGATGTTGTGGGGTGTAAAGGAGAGAGAGAGAGAGAGAGACAGACAGACAGACAGACAGACAGACAAATCCATCCTCCTGTTTCTTAAAGAACAGTGGAAAGATAATGAAGATTGAGGACCTAGCATTTGGTGCTGACCATGGAAAGTCACCCACACAATACTTCATCTCGACTATGATTAAAAGACACAAAATCAAATTTTAGTCTGATTGGCTATATTCTTCCGGTGGCAGGGGAAAAATCCACCCATCCCACACTGCCATTCCTCCCTCTCCCTCTCTCTCTCTCTCTCTCTCTCTCTCTCTCTCTCTCTCTCTCTCTCTCTCTCTCTCTCTCCAACAGTAGAAATAAAGTTTTCCTCGACAGCTGGTCCACTCTTAAAGCTTTAAGTGCCCTACGTGACTCGACTGTGCGAGTTTCGGGCGCGTCGAATCGCGTTGCTTATAGGAAGGGGGGCTTTGGCCTTAGTTCGTAAAGTCTACTCCCATCTGGCTAGTGGTACAGGTCAAATGTCCTTTTTTTTAAGACACTCAAACCACAGAACACTCCTCACATCACTGGCACTCCACAACTACACACGAGGACCGTCGTACTGGAAATTTGATAACAGTTTACTCAAAGATGAAGAATATACAAACTCAATAAACGAATGTACTGACCACTTCGTGCAAGAATCCCATCAACTCAATCCCCACACAAAGCGGGAACTATACAAAATTAAAGTCAGAGAGCTAACAATAAGCCATTCCAAATACAAACAAAAACTTAGACGAAATACCCAAGAAGAATCCGTCAGAAAACTCAATGAGCTGGAGAAACAAATCGCAAAAAAAAAACCCAAACAACCAAAACATCCTGGCTGTTATGATTAAGCTTACAACAGAAATAGAAGTAAAACGCACTTGCTTCAGCACAGGGCGCACAAACAAGATGTAGAATGAAATTCATTGAGGAAGGAGAGAAAAACACTGCGTTTTTTCTTGGTTTAGGAAAGGCTAAGGCAGCAAACAAATACAATTAATATGATTAAAACGGAAGAAGGTCGAACAATAACAAATTAGTCAGAAGTTCTAAAGGAACAAGTCAAATGTTATGCGCAGTTGTATTCAGAAGACGCCAGTCTGAATAACAGCGAAACATCTATCATACACTTTCCGGTAAGGTAAGGTAATGTTGCTTGAAGCCCAGCCGACCGCAAAGGGCCATATCAGGGCAGTCACCACGTTAAAATCAACTCACAAGTCATTCATTCACACAACTCTTTAAAATACATCTTCTAAAAACCCATCCGGTTTTGTTAAAAATTCTGTTCACTATAAAATGAAATGGACACTCCAACTGGAAATGAAAACGAGAAAGAAGACATGCGAAAAGCTGATTACAGAAGACGAAATGTCGGAAGCACTTAAAGAAATGAAAAATGGCTCAGCACCAGGATGTGACGGTCTCACAACAGAATTTTATGAATTCTTTTGGCCGAAAATCAAAACAATGCTGAAGGTCTTATACGCCCACTCCTTTCAACAAGGCTACGGACACTATCACAACAAAGAGGAATCGTCATTCTAATACACAAAGGAGAAAAACCTACCTCGAGTCTAGCGAACTGGCGGCCTATCAATCTCCTCAACACAGACTACAAAATACTAGCTAATGTCCTATCTAGAAGACTACACACCGTTTTAAATTACATCATCGCAGATGACCAGTGTGGTTTGATTAGGGGTAGAAACATTGCCACCATACTGAGAACCACAGATGACATAATAAACTACATTAACAGCAAAACTGTGCCTCAGATACTAGTAGGAATAGACTTCACGAAAGCGTTCGATACTTTAGCCAGGTCCAATTCTTGTTTGTTACCTTTTGAGAAGTCCTCCCCACTTCTTCTGTATAATTCTTCCTACTCTCATTCGCTTCCTAATCCCAACTCCAGGCTCTCGCCCATCTCACTATCTTCCTTCTCCTTCTCTATTCAGAGAGAGAGAGAGAGAGAGAGAGAGAGAGAGAGAGAGAGAGAGAGAGACAGACAGACAGACAGACAGAAGACAGACAGACAGACAGACAGACAGACAGACAGAGAGAGACTGTGAGAAAGGTGGAGATGGGAGGAAGAATTAAGAGAAGAGAGAGAGGGAGGGAGAGAGGGGGAGAGAGAGAGAGAGAGAGGAGAGAGAGAGAGAGAGAGAGAGAGAGCGAGAGAGAGAGAGCGAGAGAGAGACTGAACGATCGGACCGGCAGATGGAGAGACAGAAAATGAGGAATAGAATATGACATCATTTACGCCAGTGTGTCTCCTGGGCTTCACTGATTGCTCCTCTTATTCCGTGCAGATTGCCTAATAAATAGATAGATGATAACAAGCAAACAACAAACAGGCAAGCAGATAATAAATGAATAAACAATGAAGATGTAAGTAATAAATAAGCAAGAAAGTAAGTATTAAGTAATTGATAATCAGATAAAGAAGGAAAAGAAGTAAATAACTAAATGCATGCTTACAACACACACACACACACACACACACAACACCCACACACAACACATACACACGTACACACACGCACGCGCGCACACACGCATGCACGCACGCACGCACGCACACACACACATAATATATATACTAATCATATATATATATATATATATATATACATATACAGAAAATGGAAGAGGTCTGTTTTCTAGTCTCACCGTCAGAAAATGCAGCGCGTATTTGTTCTCAGGAGAGATTTGAACAGCTGATTATGAAGAGGTGTATGAATCCATGTGTGTGTTTTTTTTACTGATTTTGTTTGCTGTTTGTTTTGAGAGCCCAAATCGCCTTTAAATTCGTGGTGGCACACCACCCTCCCTTCCCGCTTCTACCTGTCTCCTCTCCTTTCCACTTTCTTCACTGTAGATGTAAGTTTTACGGGGCAGCTGGCCAACTCTTAACAATTCAGTTTCTTGTGGACCATGACGTGGTGCTTTCGGGATCGGCGATTTGGTCTGTTCTCTGAAAAAAAAAAAAGGGGGGGGGGGTGTTGCTGGTTTATTTAGCTGTTGTGAGTCCTCCCCACCCTGCGTCCATTGTTCCTCCACTCTCATTCCCTTCCCAGCCCCAATCCTGAGTCTTTGGTCTTCCCCTGCTCATCCCCTGGCCAGAGAGAGAGAGAGAGAGGGAGAGGGGGGGGGGAGAGGGGGATAGTCAAGCCCGAAGAGCTCTCTCTCTCTCTCTCTCTCTCTCTCTCTCTCTCTCTCTCTCTCTTCCTGTTTCTAAAAGACAATGGGAAGATGATTGACATAAATGACTCAGCATTTGGTTACAACAATGATATAAAGTCATTATGATTCACCCCAACCGATAAATTCATCTTGCCTATGGCGAACCTCAGTCAGATTGACCATATTCTTCTTCCACCAGATTGCCGCTAAGCCAACGCTGACAGGAGACGCAACCCCCCCCCTCCCACCTCCCCCCCCCCCCCCCCCCCCCCCCCCCCACACACACACACCAAACAGTACCCTTCCTCCTACCTTTTCCCCTCCCATTTCTACTCTACCCGACAGTACAAGTACAATTCTTCGCGACAGTTGGTCCACTCTTAAAGGTTTCAGTGTCGCACGTGACTCGACTGGGCGAGTTTTGGGCGCGTCGATACGCTCCGCACTTAGAAAGAGGGCTCTTTCTGTACTTCGTGAAGTCCGCTCCAGGTTGAGTGGTGGTACAGGTTAAATTGGCTGTTTGTTATCTTTTGAGAAGTCACCCCCTACACCCTCACTCTAAGTCCCCAACCATCCCCCTATCCTCTTTCTCCACCTGCTCATACCAGTCCTCCTCCTCCCTTTTATTGCTGGTGGTCAAGATTTTCAAAGCGCGAATAAGTCCGGAGTGGCAGAAAGTCAAGTACACTGATGGACAGAAAGTCAGAAAAGTAATGTCATTATGATATCGCTATTTCTGAATTTGCATCTGTAAACATGAGCAGGGATACAAAATCTTTATATTATTCTGGCTGTCTGTCTGTCTGATGTCTGCATCATACTATCCCTGTGCCTTGTTTAAAAATGGAGAAAAAATCGTTGTGATATTATGTCTTGTACAGTTTAGTATCATACGGTTCAATCTGACAAAACGTGATATAAACATCCCTTCACCTGTCTCTCTCTGTCTTTTTGCAGACCGCTGAAGGATTCAGTCATATTATCGGTATGTTGTACACAATATAGTGACAGTATAATGAAATGCACTGTATGATTATATACAGCAATGGTATTGATAGGTTTGCTTGTCTTTGTTATGCTTACACGGGAGTAAAATATAGGCAAAATACACAGACACGTGAATAGATTTTTTTGTCACGTTTGGTTTCAAAGGAAACCTATTCCCTAGTAGGAGCATTGAAGGAGAAAGAGAGAGAGAGAGAGAGAGAGAGAGAGAGAGAGGAGAGAGAGAGAGAGAGAGAGACAGACAGACAGACAGACAGACAGACAGACAGACAGACAGACTCTCTCTCTCAGACAAACACACACGCACGCACGCACACACACACACACACACACACACACACACACACACACACACACAAAAGATAGATAGAGAGAGAGAGAGAGAGAGGAGAGAGAGAGAGAGAGAGAGAGAGAGAGAGAGAGAGAGAGAGAGAGACAAAGAATGAGAGGGAATATCGAATTATCTACGTCCGCATATCTTGGAATGAACTAATATGGCCTGTGATTTCCTTCCCCGCTGGTCTGTGCAGATTAGGAAAGAGATAGTGAAATAGATAAATCAAATAAATAGATGAATAAAAATGAATGAACAAATAATAAGTGAATAAACAGATTGATGAATATATAAATAAATAAACAAATAAATAAGTAAACAAGTAAATGAAGAGAGAGATAGATAAATAAAGAAATAGTAATAAATAAATAAATGAATAAAAGATAGAACCGCTTTCACCATCCACCCCAGCCCCTTCTGTTTCTTTCCGGATAAGACTCTTGGACTTCATTGTGGTTGGGATGTTGGTCATGTTGAGTTCCATATTTGAATTCTCCTTCTTCGTCTATCACTGATCTTCCTTTGCCCTTCCCTTCGTATATTTTGCCCGTGGCTACACAAACCCAACTCCCCATACAAAACCACACTCGCACTTGTGTTGCCGCAGTGCCAGCATCAAATTTCTGAGACCTATCGTAAGTCCAGTCATTGAACAAAAATGGGAGGAAAAAAAAAAACCTCTCAAAGAGAACGACTGAGCCTTCCTTGCCTTAAACCACACTTCAGAGTACAGAACATCAGAAAATGACGTAGGGCTCATGGGAGAGAGGCGCCTTGTCACCAACCAGTTTGCCTCTGTGTCTGTCTATGTACGTATGTACATATCATCTAGACTCAAACGTAAGAGAATAATCAACAGTCAGTTGCCCTCTATGTCCACTTGTCTGTTAATGTGTATGTACTCTTTCTCTCTCTCTCTCTCTCTCTCTCTCTCTCTCTCTCTCTCTCTCTCTCTCTCTCTCTGTGTGCGTGTGTGTGTGTCTTTACACAGAAACAACAGAGAGGAGAGAGAGAGGGGGAGGAGAGAGGACAAAGAGGAGAGAGAGAGAGAGAGAGAGAGAGAGAGAGAGAGTATCAAGTTAATTTACGTCAGCATGTCTTTGATGATTGCTTCCTCTCTTAATCAGTACAATCTGCAAAATGAACGAACAAACGAACGAACGAATGAATAATAAATTTGCAGAATTCCATCTCTTACCCTATGGGAGTGCATTGCTGGATTGCTTTCTGAAGAGACCTGCTGGATTGTACTTTATGATGAGATGTTTGCGTTGATGTTCGTTTGCCCGTTGGCCTCGTTTGTTTGTGTCATCATTTTGTTAGCTTGTTTCGCTGTCTCTGATCTTGTCTGCCATTTGGTTGACATTGATTGAGCCATGTGTCCACAATCTGCGTTCCTCATGCACTCGCACACCCACGTTCGTGTTGCCGCACTCTCTGTGCTGACAGTCTATTATTTATAGACAGTTTAGAGCTAGGCAAACCAGAACACACACACAACACACACACACACACACACACACACACACACACACACACACACACTCCCACCCACGACCCACCCCACCAAAGCCATGTCTAAAGAGCTCTCTCATTTCCCTTGTTCACTCTTTTGAAAGAAACGTGCAGGGGGGGGGGGGGGGGGGGGGGGGGGGGGACGACACAAAAGAAGACTCAACATTACGCTCTGACGAAGATAGAAAGCACCCAGAGAATCATTTGCCTCGATTGCGAACAAACAATACACAGACACTACCTAAATCTTCTTGGCTGTATCATTCCCCTACGAGTCTGTCTCTAACCCCATATAAGCTTGGGAGACGAAACAACTATTCCGTCCTTCGTCACCAATCTTCCTCTTTTACACCAGTAGAAGTAGGTTTGCTTTAGCATTGACCCATTCGTAAAGGTTAAGTGCCCTGCGTGACTCAACTGGACGAAAAAAAAAAAAAAAAAGGTTTTTGCCCGAAGAAGACCCAAGAAGTCGAAATGCATTGTGTCTTGTCCTGTGCTTTGTTTGTCTATGTCCTTGGCGGTAACTAACCCGCCCTCTTTCTAAATTTTGCTTCATTTTCCGCCCTCAGTCACTTCGTTTTGAAACTCAACTGGACGAGTTCTGGGCGCTTGCAGTTTGCTCTCCTCATTGTCAAGGGGCTTTGTCCTCTGCTCGTTGATCCTACTCCCATCTGGGCGGTGGTACATCCTTTACTAGCTGGTGGGTATCAACTCCCAGCCTTCCCCTCCACAGCATTCGCCTACTGCCATTATCTCCAGAGCCCTCTTCCCCGCCCTTCACCCTTCTTGCAGTCACAGTCTCTCCCTTCCCCACATCCACCCCAGTTTACCCCCCCCCCCCTCCCCTTCCTCCTTTTCATTGCCAATGCAGAGCTCTCAAAGTGTAAACTGAGCGGGAATGGCTGACAGACAGACACACTGATGGACAAACAGACAGGCAGACAGACAGACAGATAAACAGGGAGCAGGAGGGAAACGTTGCAGTGTGGTATATGGGGAGCAGACAAACGGAACGACAGAGACGGCAATGGTTTCTCTCTTTCACTTCGGCCGTGAGTTTAGCTTCCCACACATGGAACTTGTGGGCTGGGTGCACTAGATCAGGACAGAAGAGACATCACTCCCTCGATATCAATCCAGAAATTGGCATACCACAGCACAAGGCGGAAATAACGTAAATACTTATCAGGACAGGCCGATTTCCTCCTTGTTTGTTCGTTGTGCGATCGCAGTATCTATGTGTCTCGAGGCCACTTTGTTCCTTTGAGCGATGATCAAAGTAAAAAGTCTGGCAACTGTCCGATAAAACGAACGTTGTAGACAGTTTACGTGAGAGAGAGAGAGAGAGAGAGAGAGAGAGAGAGAGAGAGAGAGAGAGAGAGAGAGAGTGTGTGTGTGTGTGTGTGTGTGTGTGTGTGTGTGTGTGTGTGTGTCTTTCTTTCTCGTTTCTTGCTTCTTTTTGTCACGTTGTGTGTCTCTCCTCGGTCCAGCCATGTCCATCACTCACTATATGTAGCCCTCCTTTGTCTCTGTCTTCTCTTCCTCACTTTGCCCTGCTTCCCCCCCCCCCCCCCCCCTCACTCCCTCCCCCCGCCTCTCTCTCTCTCTCTCTCTTTCTTTCTCATTCGTATTAGCGGCGGGAATGGAGGTTTGTCATAGCAGGGGACCAAGTCAAGGTCATAGAAGTCCTGAACCCATTCTTTGATCCATATCCAAACCAAAATTACATCGATTCTACCTTTTTCTCCC
>CM065734.1:24855079-24857579 GCA_033310375.1 Conus canariensis | reverse complement strand
TAATTGTCCACAGGGAATGAAGCAAGGGTGTTTATTAAGTCCTTTGATGTTTTCTTTCTTTTTTTTTGAAAATTGGCAGTGGCGTTAACAAAGAAAGGAAAACATGGTATTCAATTGATTCTGGGAGCATTTTGTTTTAATCATGCGATTCGCAGATGATGTAATACTTTTGTCTAGCACTACTGCAGGACTCCAAAATCAATTAAAAAGATTGAAACGAGAGACAGATCGTCTGTTTCTAAGTGTAAACCTTGAGAAACCTGATGTACTGGTACTTACAAATGGTTACCTGTCTTCTCATGAAAAATGGTTTTATGGTGATACAGAAGTAAAAGTAACTAATTCTTACACATATTTCGGAATGCTGTTCACAGCAAAACTCGGTTTGAATGTTGTCGTATCAGAGACCTGTACAAAAGGGGAAAAAGGGTCATTGAAATTCAAACCAGTTGTTACATATTGTGCTGAAAGATAGAAAAAATACATACATTTGCAACCAAATGCTTATTAAATGTTCCGTTGCATACTTCAAGTAAGTAATGTACGGTGAACGTGGCAGACACCCGTTATTTATTAGGTGTTATGTCAAATGTACAGAATACTGGTTTGCATTATCAAGATTACCTGTCTCGGGAGTCTGTGAACAGGCCTGTGAAATGTTATTAAACGAATGTGAACATTCGGGGAAAGAAAATTGGGTATACCATAAAAAAAAGATCTTAACTAAGCACGGATTTGGGATTGCGTGGATGCGAAGATGGATTTATTTTTTTTAAGTCAAAGACAGGATAAATAGCCTCATAAACACAACTGGTACTACTACACAATTGAAAGTAGAGAAGGATATCATTGGTTCTATAGCTTTGAAAGCACATTTGACTCAGTGAAATATATTTCATCAATAATGAACAGGTGGCAGAGAGTTTGTCTTGAATTGAGATGAATAACTCTTGGCTTAAACGCCCGTACAGAGATAGTTCCGTACTGAGCCATCCTCCTCTTTAGGGAGGATCAGACGCTCTTTTTGTTTCATTGTAAAGAATACAATACTCTTCGTGGAAAAAAAGCTTCTTTTTTTTTTTTTTTAAAACAATGTTGCTAGAAATAAGGACACAGTTAGGAGCCAAAATTGAACTGCGACGACGACTCGGTGAAATCTCTTGCAAAGTATACTGCAGAAGCGTTGAACATTCGAATTAAGAAGAACAGCTCAAACCGAGGTGAGTAAAAGATATAATGAATGTTAAAGGAGACGGTAAGATGTTTTAGTTTTGATTGTCCATGCATTGTGAATTTTGAAGGTGCATTATTCTGGCCGGTCGGTATTCAGGCTTGTGGTGCTTGGAATAGCAGCACTGTTTTAATTCATGTTTGTTGTGGATTTACTGTGTACGTTATTTGTGCTTTTTCACTTTCTTTTTTATTTGCTTTGTACCCCCATGTCATCGAGGCTATATAGCTAATGACACCAAAGATGTTCAGTGTTCTCTCTCCTCTCTTCTTCTCTCTTCTCTCTTTCTCTCTTCTTCTCTCTCTTCTCCTCTCTCTTCTCTCTCTCTCTCTCTTTCTTCTTCTTCTTCTCTTCTTCTTCTTCTTTCTTTCTTTCTTTCTTTCTTTCTCTCTGCTTTCCATTCTCAAAATCAGGAGACAAAAGAGAAGGAACAGAAAGGAAGAAAGAAAAAGAGGTTTAAGAGATAGCTCAGGAGAGAGAAGATAGTAAGGTAGAGAAGTGGCGCAAGGCGGGGAAGGGTGGCAGTGGTGTGGAGAAGATACAGACAATGGAACAGGACTAAGCAGAAAGCAGAAGGGGAATTTATTGTATCCAAACACAATGCTGCATGTGGGGAACCAGTCCAGAAGGCTTTACTCTCTTTAGTGGACACAAGGCTCTAGAGTACAGCTCTCAGCTTTCCCATGCCAGCGAATGTCTTGGCTGGCACTTTAGATTCTGGAATTACATGGATTCAAAATGGTTCCTCAAGTGTTCGTCTGTTCTATGACGTTAAAACACACCTGAACTCTACAAAAATGTGTGTGTGTGCGCGCGCGCGCGCGCGCCCACACACACACGCACACACACACACACACACACACACACACACACACACACACACACACACACACAACACACAACACACACATACACACACACACACACACACACACACACACAACAACACACTCACATGCATCTTCCCTCCCACCTGCCACCTCTCCCCACTGTATTCCTTCTCTTCTTATTCATTGTCATTCTGAACAAAATGATTGAGGGGAGCAAACAAAGAAAAGAAAACAAAAGCCTGTACGCATCGACAAAAATCACGTCCGTGAGCAACATTCATTTCATCAAAGGTAAACACAGCAACCCCTCCTGATCTGTTCTGTTGTTGATTTTCCCTGCTTCTCTTTCAGTCCCTTATTCCCACTTGTTTCGTTGTTGTTTTTTTTAACCCTCCCTACCTTCCCCTCTTACCAACTATCCTCCACCCACTGCCACACT
>CM065734.1:24853378-24854979 GCA_033310375.1 Conus canariensis | reverse complement strand
TTGGGGAATTTGTGTGTGGGCGCATTTTGGGGGTGGCGCGCGCGTTGTGTGTGTGTCCCGGGCGTGGGTATTGTGTGTGTGTGTTGTGTGTGTGTGGTGTTTTGTTGTTGTGTGGGGCCATGTGTGGCGCGCGTATTGTGTGTGTGGGGTCGGGCGTGCGTGAAAGTGTGTGTGTGTGTGTGTGTGTTGTGTTGTGTGTGTGGGGTGTGGCCCTTGAGAGATAGACAGATTTTAAAAATACGACAGCGTTAAGGGAGTTTTGAAAGGACGACCTTTTGGGCCCGGGGAAAAAACAGCTGGAGAGAGAGAGTGAGAGAGAAGAGAGAGAGAGAGGGGGAAAGAGGAGAGAAAGAAAGGGGGAGGAGAAGGGGATAGATAGAATTCGAGACAGACAGGATTAGACCCAGAAAAAGACACGGTATTTAGTGAAACAAAGTCATGCTGAAGAGTTCTTCCTTCCCTCCTCTCTGAAAGAACGGGGGAAAGGCGATGAGAAGGAGGCCCAGCATTAATCCTTTTAAATGATAGAAAGCACCCATACCAAATGGTCTTGATTGCGTTTAAAAGACCTGTAAGGACCCCAGTTGACTGGCTGTTTTCCTCCCTCCCTAAATTTACTCCAGACCACGCGCCTAGGGAAGAAATTTCCCCCCCCCCCCCCACCCCTTCACTCATCTTCAGTTTTTTTCCCATCCCCCTTTCTACTCTCCGCACAGACAGAAGCAAAGTTTTCGGGGGCAAGCGGTCTGTCCCTAATGGTTGAGTCTCCTACGTGACTTAACTGGGCGAGTTTGGGGCGCAGTAAGTTGCTCATAGAAACTGGGGCTTTGTCCTTACAACGGTGGGACCACTCTCATTTGGGTGGTTGGTATAGCTTCGACTGACCGTCTGTTAGCTGCTCCTTGACCCTACTCCAATAGTTCCACCCACACCCATTCCCCTCCTGGCCACCAGCCCATCCCTTCACTCTTCACCCACTCTTCTCCCTCTCCACATCCACTCCACCACCACCACCACCACCACCACCCCTTCTTTCCTTCGTTGCCAAATGAAAGCGTTTTCAAACCGTGAATAGAGCAAGGCTGTTTGACAAACAGATATACAATAGACGAATGGAGAGACATAAAGATGTACATCTATGTCATACAACTATGCCTATGTTTGCATCTGTAAGCATGCGTAAAAAGGCATACCCATCGTCTTATTCTATTGGTCTGTATCATAATCCAGCAATTGATGCATGCTTTGAAGAAAAAAAAGAAGAGTTGAAAGACAATAATTCAAATGGTACTATATGTCATGAACATAATATATGACACAATCAGACATAATAGAGTATACGTCATCGTATCTTTTGTGTTCAGATTGGTGAAAGTGACAGTGGTATTATGTCAGTATTGTCCACAAGACAGTCATAGCACGAGACAAAACAATGTCATGTTTTAATACCTTCATCATCTTCATATGCGGTATTAACACAGCAGTGTTGTTACTGTCACCGATTTGCCTGCATTATGGCCACATGTCTGTGATATTAATGAAAAAAGGCACATATACGGTGTTTTGTTTGAAAGCCTTGTTTTTCAAGAGCGCTCATTCTT
>CM065734.1:24825878-24833378 GCA_033310375.1 Conus canariensis | reverse complement strand
TTGTCTGTCTCTCTGTTTCTTTCTCCCTCCCTCCCACGTTCTTGAAAACAGTAGTTCTATGTAAAGTACTGTATATGTGTCTTTCAATTGTACTGCTTCGCAACTATCATACAAACACAAATACATCGTGAAAATATTGTTGTATTTATGCCCTAGACATATTTTGCAATAGTACATTATTATACTTCATCATACTTTCAGTGTATACAAATACTAATCATATCACTGCCTTTGTTTCTGTTTGTCCACATAAAGACAAACAGACACGTCAGTGTGCAATATTTCACCGTACTTAATGTAGTGATATTCGTGACTGTCTCTTTCACCATTACTCAAAGAATACTACAGTTGCATGACCGTGATAAAGGAAGATAGAGGGAGGAAGTTTGGAGCTACAACAAGGGTTGGAGTAGGGCAACAAGGGGATTGTGAGTGGGAGGTGGAAGACCTACACCAAAGCTCTTAAACGCCCATTACATCTGTACCACTGCCCAAATGCCAGTGAGCTCAACAAGCTAGGGACTAAGCCCTCTTTAAGCGCAGAGCAAATCGCCACTCTAGAAACTCGCCCCCTTCGAGTCATGCAGGAGAGTTAGTCCTTTACGAGTAGACCAGCTGATCCCAAAAAAACTTTATCATACTCTGGGGTAGCATAGGAAAGGAAAGGAAAGGAGAGATGGGACAAGGGCGAGATGGGACAAGGATGAAGGGTGATATAGACGTGTTTCAGAGGCAGTCTGGAGAAGACGATTTCAGACAGTCAGACTGAGGTCCTCGCTATGCACCATTTAATCACAGTCAAGACGGATGATTGTGTGCGAGTGTTTCTTGTCGTTATCGGGAAGACCCGGGGCTAGGTTCTCCTCCTTCATCGTCGGTTCCATGGTCTTGTATGAGGAAGCCGAAGTTGATGGATGCACTCTCCAGACATGAATTTATGTCTCGCTGCATCTCTCGTGAACTCTCATTTTGTCCGTATGTCTCTGCGTGCTAGTCCCTCTGTCTCATACTAGGTCTCTCTCTCTCTCTCTCTCTCTCTCTCTCTCTCTCTCTCTCTCTCTCTCTCTCTCTCTCTCTCCTCTCTCTCTCTTGACTCTGTCTTTATCTTTGTCTAAAAAAAAAGAAAAAAATATGGTAGGTTGGCACTCAAGGTCTGACCAGCGCGTTGGGCTAATGCGTAGGTCAGACATCCGCTGAGTCGTAGCCACGAGACCCTCTTCTTCAATTGTCTCATCTTTGTTGTTAATTCATTTATCCATCAGCTTCAAGTCATGCGTAGTGTGGTCTCAAAACTTATCGGATGTGGTGTAGCGTATGTGGACTAATCCGCACGCAGTGACGCCTCCTTGATGAAACTGAAACTGAAACCATCTTTATCTACCTGTCTGTCTGTCAGTCTGTCTGCCTGATTGTCTGTCTGACTGTCTGTTTGTTTCTCTGTCTGTATGTCTGTCTCTGTCTCTGTTTGTCTGTCTATCTGTTGGTCTCTGTCTATATCAGTCTGTCTGTATATCTCTGTTGCGCACTGCCTATCTGTCTGTCTGTCTGTCTGTCTGTCTGTCTGTCTGTCCTTCTGTCTCTATCTCTCTTTCTCTTTATTCCTTTCTGTGTCTGTTTCTTTGTCTCAGTCCCACACACACACACACACACACACACACACACAACACAACACACACACACACACACACACACACACAGGGAGAGAAAGAGAGAGAGAGGGGGGGGGCATCTACCACTTTTACCCGACCCACTCACCCATTCCTCGTTTTTTTATTTTTTTCTCATCCACATCCAAAATGAACCTTCGAGTGGAAAAAAATAGAGTCTGTGGGCATCAACAAACACAATATTTAATTACTGACTGTAAAGACAGCGATCCTCCCTGATTCTGTTCTACCGTCGACCAGCCCCACCCCCATCTCTCTCACCTAACTTCTCTTCCATCACGTCTTTTTAATCTCTGTATATCCCCACCGTCCTGTACTGTCGCTCCATCTTACCAGTAGTGCAGTGCTCAAAGTCTGTTGGTTGGATTTGTTTGTCTTTTCTTGACTTCTTGGTCACTCTAGTTTCATGATGTCCATGCTGCTCAGCCTGACCGCCATGTCCAGTCACGCCCTGGTCTATGTTCTGGGATCCTCGGTGTCCATTCACGGGAAGCAGTCAATGTCCAGTTGTCCTGAGGCGACCCAGCAGCGGAGCACCGCGTTACTACCGTGTCACTTTGGTGCTGTTCAGTGGTGCTTGTTTTGTGTTGAATCATGTGCAGGACACCACCTACTAATGCTTCATTTGTATTTATTCCGACTGTAGTTCGTACCCATCAGTAAATACAAGATATCTCTTGTGGTGGTTATAACCTAATTTGTTCTTATCTTCATCGTGGAAGCTATTTTTGACCTTCATAATATGTTGGGTTATCTATCTGAGGATATCATTGTGGAAAAAAAAAAGAAAGAAGGACAGACAGACAGACAGACAGAAAGAAAGAGACAAAAAAAGGAAGGAAGAAAGGAGAGAAGGAAAAAAAGAATGAATGAAAGAAAGAAAGAATCAACAAAAATCAAAATACAAAAGAAAACCCCAAAATTTGAACAGATTTTTAAAACCCAAAATTTTTAAGGGAGATTAAAAGGAAACCCCTGGGGAAAACACTGGCTTTTAATTTTTTTACGTATGAAGTAAAAAACTAGTAAACCAAAATAATGATGATTGGGGGAAAATAATTCAGGGCAAAAAGGAAGATATGATATCTGCTTGTTTTTGATTCGGAAAAAAAAGAAAAGGGGTTTAAGGGTCCATTTAACCTTTTGGGAAAATCTTCGCTCGGGAGGTTCTATTTTAAGCTGCTAAAAAAAGGGAAGGGGAAGAGAGAAAAAGAGAGAGAGAAAAAGAAGGGAAAAAAGAAGGAAAAAAAGGAAAAACAGACAAGACAGATATACAGACAAAAGGGGGGGACCTACCGGGGAAAAAAGAATTAGGCAAGAAAAAACACAGACAACAGGGGGAAAAGAAAAAGGAGAAGAGGGGGGGAGAGAAAAGAGAGAGAGGGGAAAAGAAAGAGGGGGGAAGAGAGAGAGAAAGGGGGGGGAAAAAGAGGGAGAGACCCCCACCCCGGCCCCACCCCCTACACCCCGCCTGCAATGTCGGATTTCCCTTTTATAGTTTCGTTTTGTTTTTCTTTTCATTTTAGTCAATATCATATTACTTATTATTACAATCATCTTACCTAATGATGACGCAATCCAGACCAACCCCACACATCATTAATTTAAAACCAATGCCCTTTTTTTTCGTATTTTCGCAGCTAAATTAGTTTATTCCTGGCTCAAAGCTGGTAGTTTTAAGACAAGTCACACGCAGCAAAAACCAGGTTGAAGTCATTTTTGCTCTGCATTTTGCGCGAGTGAATAAACACCTTCACTGAGACCAATGGCCCGATTTCAGGTTTCTGTTTTGTTTAGCTTTCTATCTCATGACTGAACGCCAAAAGCTTTTGGAAGAGATCGATCACAGAAAAAAACTTTTGTCATGTTAGCTTTTTTTTTTTTTTTTTTTTTTTAATGGATGCGTCTTCCTGTCAGCTGTTCGAATTTCCTAGTGGGGCGTTAGCTTCAAGCTAAAAAACAAAATAGGATTAACTGAACTTGTTTTCACATTCCCAAAAAAATTTAGCTATGGGGGGGGGGGGCTGCCGTTTCTAGTGTTGTTAGGAATACACTCGTACCTTTTATCGGCACACCATTGCACATTCTGGTGTTTTACGTAGAAGACCTAGCCCTATAAGAGTCCAACCAGCTGCCCTGCCCCCACCCCCCACCCCCACCCCCCTTAAACTTTACGTCTACTGTGTGGTAGAGTAGAAAGGGATGGGAGAGGGGAAAGGGAATGAGAGATGCGGACGAGGGTGAGCCTCTGTCTGGCGGGGACGAATACAGCCATTCAGACTGGAGTCCTAACCGTGTGTCTTTTAAACGTAATCAAGACGAACGATTGTGCGGGAGTTTTCTATCAGTGCTGGGACGGAATGCCGGCGGTCTCTACTTCTTCTTCATCTTCCACCCGTTCGTTCGAAAGGAGGAGGAACAGATGAGTGCGGTCTACAGACACGACGTTGTGTCTCACTGGTCGTCTGTCGCCCGTCACTCTTTCTGTCTGTCTATCTGTTAATCCCTCCAAATGTCTGTCTGTCTACCTGTCTGTCCGTTGGCCTGCCTATCTGTCTGTCCGTCTGTCTGTCGCTTTGTCTTTCTGTCTGTCTGTCTGTCCTTCTCTCTCTCTCTCTCTTCTCTCTCTCTCTCTGTCTGTCTCTGTCTCTCTGTCTCTCTTTCTCTCTGTGCACCCTCTCCTCTCTTTGTCTGTCTCTCTGTTTCTTTCTCCCTCCCTCCCACGTTCTTGAAAACAGTAGTTCTATGTAAAGTACTGTATATGTGTCTTTCAATTGTACTGCTTCGCAACTATCATACAAACAAAAATACATCGTGAAAATTTGTTGTATTTACCCAAAACCTATTTTAAAATATACATTATTTTACTCATCATCTTTCATGTAACAAATACTAATTTTAACTGCCTTGTTTCGTTGTCACAAAAAGACAAACAACAGTCATGTGCAATATTTCCCGTACTTTGGGGGATATGTCTGCCCTTTTTAACCCATTACTCAAAAAATACTCCCTTAAAACCGTATAAAGGAAGATAAGGGGGGAATTTTACTAAAAAAGGGGTTGGAGGGGGCAAAAAAGGGGTTTTGGGGTGGGGTGGAAGCCTCCACCAAAGTTTAACCCCTTTACATCTTACCACCCCAAATCCAGTGAAAACAACAAGAGGGAAAGCCTCTTAACAAGAGCAAATCCCCCCTTAAAACTCGCCCCTTCGATCATGCGGGAGAGTTACCTTTTTAAAGAACCATTTCCCCCAAAAAAACTTTTCATACTCTGGGGTACAAGAAAGGAAAAGGAAAGGGGAATACAAGGCGAGAGGGGACAAGATAAGGGTGATAAAACTTTTTCAAGGCATCGGGAAAAGAACATTTCAGACAGTCAGACTGAGGTCCCGCTATCACCATTTAATCACAGTCAAGAGGGAATTTTGTGTGCAGTGTTTCTTGTCGTTATGGGGAAGCCCCGGGCTGGGTTCTCCCCCTTTCATCGTCGGTTCCAGGGTCTTTTTTGAAAGCCGAAGTTGATGGATGACTCTCCAGACATAATTTATGTCCCTGCATCTCCGTACTCTCATTTGCCGTATTCTCTGCGGCTACCCCTCTGTCTCATACGGGTCCTCTTCTCTCTCCCTCTCTCTCTCTCCCCCCCTCTCTCTCCCCCCTCCCTTTCTCTCTCTCTACTCTCTTTTGACTCTGTCTTTATCTTTGCAAAAAAAAAAAGAAAAAAAATTGGGTTGGCATAAAAGTCGACCAGCGCGTGGGCTAATCAGGCAGACATCCGCTATCTTGCCCGAGACCCTCTTCTTCAATTTTCTCATCTTTGTTGGTTAATTTCTTTACATCAGCTTCAAGTCATGCGTAGTGGGGTCTCAAAACTTTCGGTTTGGGTGTACGATGGGGACTAATCCGCACCAGTACGCCCCCTTTGGGAAAAAAACTAAAACAAAAAACCCATCTTATCTACCTGCTGTCGTCAGTCGTCCCCTTTTGCGTCGACTGTCTGTTTTTTCTTGTCGAGCGTCTCGTCTCGTTTTTTGTCACTTTGGCCTGTCTAATCAGTCTGTCTTTTTAAATCTCTGTTGCGCACTGCCATCTGTCTGTCTTCTTCTGTCTGTCTTCTGTTTTCTTCTTCTCTCCCCTTTTCTTTTTTTTTTTTTTTTTTTTTTTTTTTTTTTTTTTTTTTTTTTTTTTTTTTTTTTTTTTTTTTTTTTTTTTTTTTTTTTTTTTTTTTTTTTTTTTTTTTTTTTTTTTTTTTTTTTTTTTTTTTTTTTTTTTTTTTTTTTTTTTTTTTTTTTTTTTTTTTTTTTTTTTTTTTTTTTTTTTTTTTTTTTTTTTTTTTTTTTTTTTTTTTTTTTTTTTTTTTTTTTTTTTTTTTTTTTTTTTTTTTTTTTTTTTTTTTTTTTTTTTTTTTTTTTTTTTTTTTTTTTTTTTTTTTTTTTTTTTTTTTTTTTTTTTTTTTTTTTTTTTTTTTTTTTTTTTTTTTTTTTTTTTTTTTTTTTTTTTTTTTTTTTTTTTTTTTTTTTTTTTTTTTTTTTTTTTTTTTTTTTTTTTTTTTTTTTTTTTTTTTTTTTTTTTTTTTTTTTTTTTTTTTTTTTTTTTTTTTTTTTTTTTTTTTTTTTTTTTTTTTTTTTTTTTTTTTTTTTTTTTTTTTTTTTTTTTTTTTTTTTTTTTTTTTTTTTTTTTTTTTTTTTTTTTTTTTTTTTTTTTTTTTTTTTTTTTTTTTTTTTTTTTTTTTTTTTTTTTTTTTTTTTTTTTTTTTTTTTTTTTTTTTTTTTTTTTTTTTTTTTTTTTTTTTTTTTTTTTTTTTTTTTTTTTTTTTTTTTTTTTTTTTTTTTTTTTTTTTTTTTTTTTTTTTTTTTTTTTTTTTTTTTTTTTTTTTTTTTTTTTTTTTTTTTTTTTTTTTTTTTTTTTTTGGGGGGGGGGGGGGGGGGGGGGGGGGGGGGGGGGGGGGGGGGGGGGGGGGGGGGGGGGGGGGGGGGGGGGGGGGGGGGGGGGGGGGGGGGGGGGGGGGGGGGGGGGGGGGGGGGGGGGGGGGGGGGGGGGGGGGGGGGGGGGGGGGGGGGGGGGGGGGGGGGGGGGGGGGGGGGGGGGGGGGGGGGGGGGGGGGGGGGGGGGGGGGGGGGGGGGGGGGGGGGGGGGGGGGGGGGGGGGGGGGGGGGGGGGGGGGGGGGGGGGGGGGGGGGGGGGGGGGGGGGGGGGGGGGGGGGGGGGGGGGGGGGGGGGGGGGGGGGGGGGGGGGGGGGGGGGGGGGGGGGGGGGGGGGGGGGGGGGGGGGGGGGGGGGGGGGGGGGGGGGGGGGGGGGGGGGGGGGGGGGGGGGGGGGGGGGGGGGGGGGGGGGGGGGGGGGGGGGGGGGGGGGGGGGGGGGGGGGGGGGGGGGGGGGGGGGGGGGGGGGGGGGGGGGGGGGGGGGGGGGGGGGGGGGGGGGGGGGGGGGGGGGGGGGGGGGGGGGGGGGGGGGGGGGGGGGGGGGGGGGGGGGGGGGGGGGGGGGGGGGGGGGGGGGGGGGGCCGCTTGGGAGTCATGCTCCTAGCCGTTCCTTCGGCCCATTCACTCGAAGCATTTTCTATTTGGGCCGGACCCTTTTTAAAAACCTCTTCTTCCTCCTTCTTCTGTTCCTTCGGCTTTTGTGTGTTCTGATTTTGTGAACCCAAGTGCAGAGAGAGAGAGAGAGAGGGGAGAGAGAGAGAGAATAAAGAATACAGAGAGACATAGATCAGACAGAAACAGGAAAAAAGGAAAGAGAGAGAAGAGAGCGAGAGGAAGAGAGAGAGAGAGAGAGGGAGAGAGAGAGAGAGAGAGAGAGAGAGAGAAGAGAGAGAGAGAGAGAGATAATTAA
>CM065734.1:24813378-24818378 GCA_033310375.1 Conus canariensis | reverse complement strand
AAGAAGAAGCAGACCGCTTAGGTTTATCAGTTAACTTGGATAAGACGAATATAGTGGTCTTTAGAATGGGTGGCCACCTATCAGTGTATGAAAAATGGTCGTATGGAAATGCAGATGTTCAAGTAGTTAATTCATATAAATATCTTGGAATGATATTTTCAACAAAATTAACTTTCCGTTACGCATGGGAAGAATCTCTGAGAAAAGGGAAAAAAGGTACTATTGAAATTCTGAAATCCCTGAGAAAACTGAACTGAACAGACTGTGGTATATTTTGGAAAATGTTTGATACACAGATAAAACCTCCTCTTACTTATGCAGCTGAAATTTGGGGCTTACATGAAAATTCGCAGATGGAAAAAGTGCATACGTATGCTATGAAGCGTTTCCTTTAAGTACCTATTCATTCATCCAACACCGTCTTATATGGAGAAATGGGCAGATACCCTTTGTATATAAGTACATTTGTGAAATGTATTAAATATTGGTTGAAGATCTTGAAGCTACCCCAGTCCCGTTTGAGCAGGCAAGCCTATGATGTGATGCTTCTAGAAATGGAAAGAGGTAAAGAAAACTGGGCTTATAAAGTAAAGAAAGTCCTTTCAGAACAGGGTTTTGGAATAGTGTGGATGACTCAGGAAGTAGGAAATGAGCAACAGTTCATTGCGGAATTTAAAGACAGGCTTATTTGTTCTTTTAAACAGAATTGGCACTCGGATATGGAAAGTAAAGAAAAATATCGCTGGTTTTTCTCATTTAAGAATGTGTTTCATTCTGAAAAGTTTCTCAATGTCATAACAGATAAATGGCACAGAATAAATTACGCAAGATTTAGATTGAGGACTTTAGGTTTTAATGCGAACAAAAGATGGTTTGAATGTGAAACATCCACAGAATCTCCTTGTCCTGCATGTAGACATATTATTGATGACGAAGAACACTTTCTGTTCCACTGTACTGCTTATAATGAAGTGCGGACAAACTGTTCATTTTTCCAGTTAGCTATAGCGAAAAGACAAAATGTCGCTGATGTGTTATCATCAGATGATGAAATTGTAATAAAATCAGTTGCGAAATTCATCGCGGAAGCATTGAAAATTAGACGGATGAAGGATAGTGAAATTGAAGATAATACATTATAAGAGATATCTGAATGAATGTTATCATTCATCGCATGTTGAAGAGATCAGTAAGATACAATGTCATCATTTGATTGAGTGGATGGTCGAGTCAGTCTTTTTTTCTTTTTCTTTTTTTTTTTTCATGTTGAAGACATCAGCAAAATACAATGTCATCATTTGATTCAGCGGATGGTCGAGTCAGTCTTAAGGTGCTTTTTTTTTTTTTTTTTTTTTTAAACCTTACTGCATTACTCCTGTGCGTGAGGTGAGGACATAACGAAATGTTACGAATTTATTTGTTTTTGTTAATTTTGGATTTGATATACACTAGGAATGAAAGTGTACTATTTGTTTGCAGGAAAGGAAGAGGGAAATGTTTTTGCTCTGTTACCTCTCCCCCCTTGTCAAAAGACCTCTTTGGTAATGACAATAAAATATCAAAGTGTCAAAGTGTCTCTCTCTCTCTCTCTCTCTCTCTCTCTCTCTCTCTCTCTCTCTCTGTGTGTGTGTGTGTGTGTGTGTGTGTGTGTGTGTGTGTGTGTGTGTGTGTGTGTGTGTGTTGTGACATTTGTGATACTTAAGGCTTTGCCAACTGAAACTGGGCAGCTTGGATGATCCTACTAAAACACTAATCAACCTAATTACAACTCAAATCAATCTATCAATTAGTGAACCAATCAATCCCCTATACAAACAGTCAATAAATATGGCATGCCCTTAGTTATTTCATTGTAGTGTAGCTGGACCCGAACTTTGCAAATTGACAGTGCTAGACTTCTAGAGAGAGCAGGTAAACAAGCAAAAAAGGGAGAAGAAGATAAGAATAACAAAGGGAGAGGAAGGAAGAGAAAGAATGCAAGAGTTAAAGATCGAAATAAAGAATGAAAAAAATGGAAAGAAATGATGAAAGAAAGGATTGTATGAGGAAGGACTGCTAAAAAGGAAGGCAGGAAAAGGTAAGGAGGAAAGAGAAGAAAAATAATGAATGCATGAAAAGAAAGACAAAATACAGAAGAACAAGAAGAAAAAGAAGGGAGAGAGGAAGAAAGAAAGGGGGGGGGGGGGGGGAGAACGATAGAACAAAAGAAACCAGAAGGAAAGTTGAAAGGATAAAAACAGTTAAAGACAGAAAAATTGAAGGAAAAATAGTAGAAAGAAAGGGAAAAAAGGAAAGTAAATAGAAAGGTATAACGTAAGTCAGACACAAGGAAATGTTGGATGGGGGATACAGAGGAAAAAAAAAGAGAAAAACACGAAAACCGAAGACAGAAAGAAAAAAAAAAGAGGAAAAAAGCAAGAAAAAAATCAGCGAAGACTGAAAGCCAGTGAGAGACTATCAGACATATAGTTATAAACAACAAGCATAGGTGGATGTTTGAATCGTGTGGACAGTGTGTCATTGTGCTTTTTTTGTGCATTTTGATGGTTCGTTTCCCTGATAAATGATGTGTTTCTTCTTAGAGGGCAAACCATACAACTTTGATTAAAAAAATACCGTATTTACGATCATAATATCAAATCAGCCGCAGCTTCACAGCTTACAACAAGAATTAGTTACATCTACCCCCTCCCATCTGCATTTCTCTGTCTTTCATACGCTGTGTTGCCCGTATACGCACAGGATGAACAGGACCCCGACCCCCCCCCCCCTTCCCCCCTCCCCTCCCTTTCCTATCAGTGAAGTGATGCGAGGAATTGTTCGAGAGCGGAGCGGCGGTGCAGACGATGGGTGGAAGGGAAGGGTGTGGGTTCTGATGTGTCTGTGGTCTTGGGCACTGCACCAAGAACACTTTGGCCGCTCTCTGTCACTTGGTGTTAAGCAAGATCTGGGGGAGGCGGAACAGGCCTAGTTTAGTTTCTGCTGCTTCTAGGGCCGTCGATATTCTTTCTGTTTCCTCAGTTCGTTTGTTCGTTCAAATTCGGACATTGGTGGTTTATCGGTTCGTTTTTTGGTTCTAGCTGAGTGATCTATTTATGTATGTATGTATGTATGTATGTATGTATGTATGTATGTATGTATGATATTATTTATGCATGTATGTATGTATGTATGTATGCATGTATGTATGTATGCATGTATGTATGCATGAATGAATATGTTTGTATTTATTTATTTGTTTGTTTGTTTACTTATTTGTGTCGCGGCTTTTGGTTCTTAGAACAGCCGCAACATTCATATTCTATTTACTTTGGGTCTTATTGTGTGTTCAGAGTTTGTGTAAATCCACAGCCTTTAGTGTGCTTTACACTGGAACGCAAAGCACAGAAGAAGTGTCCCTCCATAACTTGCAAACATACCAAAGACTCTCTTCTCTTCCCTGGACTTCTCACCCCCCTCCTTTCCTTCATCCTTGTGTCTATACTACGTATTTGCCGTACACACACACACACACACACACACACACACACACACACACACACACACACACACACCCCGGAGATCCCTCCCCTACACTCCCTCTTCTTCCGTCCACCTCCCAGCCCCTGATCAATGAAGTCATGTGAGAAAAGAAACAAGAGCGGAGCGGTGCTGCAGAAGATGGATGGCGGAGAATGCCGCCGTCGTTGCGATTGTGTGTGTAGGTTATCTGGAAAGCACCGTGAACAGTCTGACTGCTTGCTTTCTCTCGCGTGAGGTTAGGATGTGGAAGATGCGGAAAAACGGCCCAGTTTGGTTTCTGCTGGTTCTGGGGGAACAGAGTTTTTTTTTTTTTTTTTTTTTTTTTGGGGGGGGGGGGGGGGGGGGGGGGGGGGGGGGGGGGGGGGGGGGGGGGGGTGTCTGTTTTTCCGTTTGTTCGTTCAACCGTAGATACTAGTGACTGATCTATTTGTGTGCATTTTTACAATAGTCATGCATGTCTGCATAAATAAAGATTTATATATTAATTTATAAATTTGTTTATTCATTTATTTACTTATTCATTCATTCATTCATTCATTCATCTGTTTGTTTATTTACGTGTTTATTTATTCATTTGTCTAGTTAATTGGTTAGTTAGTTAAGTAGTTGGATAGTTAGCTGGTTGGATAGTTAGTTAGTTATTCATTCATTCATTCATTTATTGATTGATTGATTGATTGATTGATTGATTGATTGATTGATTGATTGATTGATTCATTCATTCATTTGTTTGTTCGTTTGCTTATTTATTCTTTCATTCATTTTCTATTTATTTGCACAACGTAGTTGTGCATATGTTTATCATATTTCACTCTATCAGTGTCTTCATGTGTCTATGCTTTTCCATATTGACGTTATGCGGATATTCCTATCTCTGTTTTCCTTTCCCTTCTCTAATTTACTAATACTGTAACTGTCTTGTGTTGCACTCAATTGTTCACTAATCCCCTTCTGCCCCCTCCTTGCCATCATTATCTCTTCTACTCCATACTACTACTTACCACTACTACTATTACTACTACTACTATCACTGCTACTACTACTACTTCTACTACTACTACTAACTACTACTATCATTATTGGTATTATCAGAGTCAGTATTTTTCCCATCATCAACTTGAGGGTGTCAATGTTTTCATCATTCCCATTACCTCAAAACATTACTCTAATTATCCCAGTCTTTATCATGACTATCTGTACCATTTTCATTCTCCTCCTTCTCATTGTCATCGTCATTTTATCATTATTATTATTATTATTATTGTTGTTGTTGATGATGTTATTTATATTATTACCATTGCTATTATTATGATTATTATCATCGTCATCATCATCATTGTTATTATTATCATTATTGGTGGTGGTGATGGTGGCGGCGGTGGTGCTGGTGATAATTGTTTTTTTCATGTCTATTTTCATCATTTTGTCTGTGCTAGCAGGCGTGCGAGGACCCCCCCCCCCCCCCCCCCCCCCCGCCT
>CM065734.1:24803378-24808378 GCA_033310375.1 Conus canariensis | reverse complement strand
GTACAGTTTATCACGCTGATTGACTGCTGTCAAAGGTCATGGCCTCTTGTTATGCGGCGCCATGATTTGACGTCTGCAGAACGAGAGGGTAACGAGTAATGCCAATGAGTCATCAGGAGAAAAGGGAACTACAATGAAACCGAAGACAACAAAACCACTTAGTTCAACGTTGTGGAAGTTCCGAGTTCGGCATTAACAGATTCAAAATGCCACCTAAACTCCACATTATCTGATGATATAATATCTATGCAAATGTCTGTCTATATGTCTCTGGCAAAATATGTAACAGAAGCTGTAGACACGCGGAAGAAAATTATGAATGAATAAAAGTTGAAAACACTGAGGGGATATCAACTATATTTCATTTTTATTGTTTAGAATACTTGTTTGACCTTGAAGCTTGATGGTTCAAGTGAATGGTCTTCATAAAATCAAGCCAGATAAATTATTTGTACAGAGAATATGTGTGAATGGGGAGAAGGGAGGATAAGGATATAAATGCGTGCGTGCAAGTCGATGGAAGACAGGATAGATCAGTGTGCGTATGTGAAGGGAATGGTGGTTGTGTGAGAATGATTTTGTACTAGAACATACACGAGAAGCACAAATGAGTGATAGAATTGAAATGATTTCTTAACTTTGCTTAGTTGTGTAGACACCTGATTTGCAGTTCTTTTGTTTTCTTTTCTTCTATGCAAAAAACACATTGTACCCCCTTGACAAAAGGGCTCTCAGCCAATCTCTCTCTCTCTCTCTCTCTCTCTCTCTCTCTCTCTCTATATATATATATATATATATATATATATATATATGTATGTGTGTGTGTGTGTGTGGAGAGAGAGAGAGAGAGAGAACAATTAAGTAGTGGGAGAAAACAAGTGCAGGCTAACAATTCTTTCCATCCTTGCATTGATGGACTAGCAAGAAGTCGAAGGGGGGAAAGCAGGGGAGGGGGGGGGGGGTTAAAGAAAATAAGGAACTTGTCCAGGAAATATATTATAAGATCCTTCACTAGAAGCCTACGGAGACCCATTCAAACCCATCTTGAAGACAGAACTATTAGCCTTTCGTCAGCTATACCTGTCTCATCAGGGAGGCACGGCTTATCGTGTCTGTGGTCTCTTGCAACAAATAGATATACCACAGTCTACAATTCCGTGGTTTTCTCACCACCAAGGGTTGAAAAACGGAATCCAACAGCACCCCAAAATAGCCAGCGAAGGATAGAAAAGTAAAACGAAAAGAAAGTGTGGTAAAGAAATAAGTTGCTAAAAAAAACAACAACTAAAATCATGTGTAAAATATAAGGGTAAACCTTTGAGCCTATGCTAGAGGATCCATTTAAGGATGCAAGGGAGATTAAAAAAAAAGGTGTGAACAGTCAGAGTAGTCAGTTCAACCGTTAAATAACCCAAGCAATTTTAGCAGCTCAGAATCGTGCAGGGCAGCCTTTACTTGGATCTCCTAAGAGATGCAATCTCCCTCTGATTGACCAAGCAATGATAATTATGTTGAACAATTTAGTAGTGGGAGAAAAAACAGAGAGTTTAAAAACCACAACAGACAAGATAAAAAGATTTCCAAAATTTTCGGCTTTAATGCCTTCCTCAGTGGTGAGTTGACTGGCCGGCGAGTCACACAACATTTATACATGAATAAAAAGGAAGTGAATAAAATTCACTATCTTAAAACAAGAAGCTAAAAAGAAAAAGAATTGCACGTACCAGGCGAATCTTTCAAATGGAAGGGGAGCAAAGGGACGTGATAGTATGAGGAAGAGGGGCTGAGTAAGCGTGTGTAAAAGCGTGCGCGCGTCACGCACATGTGGGAGTGTGTGCGTATATGAGAGTGTGTTAGTGTGAGTGAGTGTGTGTGTGTGTGTGTGTGTGTGTGTGTGTGTGTGTGTGTGTGTGTGTGTGTGTGTGTGAGTGTGTGTGTGTGTGAGTGTGTGTGTGTGTGAGAGCGTGTGTATTGTGTGTAGGGGGGGGGGGGGAAGGAAGGGGGGAAGGAAGGGGGGGGGTTGGTAGGGGGAGGCAAAAGGAGTCAAGCGGCGTAGAACATGAACAGTTATTGTAGTGAGTTGAGTCCGAAAGGATGGAGAGTTTTCAATTTTCTTATCCAGAATTTTTCCCTACAAATTCTGTGCGTGTGGCTGTCTGAAAAAACTTTTTCTATCACCATGCATTTCATGTTGGCTAGGGTGTGGTTGGGCAGGTTGAAATGTTGCGTGACTAGAGTCCCCATGTTGTTCTTGATGTGAGATCTATGCAGATAGAAACGTTTTCTGAGTGAATTTTTTGTTTCACCAATGTATTGAGAATTCTGACAGAGTTCGCAGAACATGAGATAAATGATGTTATTGGTTTGACAGTCAATATGGTGTCTTAGAGTAAATGTTTCTTTGGTCTGGTGGCTAATGAAATTGGTGGACTCCAAGGCGTGCTCTCTACAAATAATACATTTGTTGGAACATTTGAAAAAAACATTAGGGTCTTTAGGATTTAATTTGATGGGGAGGGCTGAGGGCATAAGCAAGTGTTTGAGAGAACGGCTGTTTCTTTCTCCTAGGATGGGTGGGTAAGGTATGGCCCGTTTAAGTTTGTCACTGGTGAAAACTGTCTGATATAATTCTTTAAAACCATTGGCGGAGAGGGGGGTTGCTAGGGTTATGAGTGACAATAACGGGTGTTCTAGGGTTGGACAGCTTAGGTTTGTAAACAAGAGTATCATGTCTGGGTGTCTTTTTTGCCTTTTCACGAGCAGTGCGTAAAGTTTGGGGTTTGTAGCCTCTTAGTCTGAGAAATTCGAACATCTGCTCTGAGCGGGCAATGAAATCTTCTGGTTTAGAGCATATACGTCTGATTCTCAAAAACTGACTGTAGGGTAAATTCCTTTTGCAGAGAGGGGGATGGCTAGACTTGTAGTGTAAATAAGCATGTGCATCAGTGGGTGTAGTGTACAGATCTGTTTGGATAAAGCCATTCTCTAAGTATAATAATACGTCAAGGAAAGGAAGTTGGTCAACAGAGGTATTGTGAGTGAATTTAATGGTGGGATGAACTGTATTGATATACGTCAGGAATGTTTGTAGGTCAGTCTGAGTCCCTGTCCAGAGTAGCAGTATGTCGTCTATATATCTTTTCCAGAAGTGCTGAACAACAGGAACGGGGCTGTTAGAAAGAAGTTCTGTTTCCAACCTCCCCATAAACAGATTGGCCACAGAGGGAGCCATGGGAGTCCCCATGGCTGTTCCTGAAATTTGGTGATATATACGGTTTTCAAAGATAAAGTAATTATTTTCCAAAACATGATTCATAATTTCTAGAAGTGTATCAGTGGGAGGTAAGCTGGGATCAGCTTTTAAATTAAGATAATATTCAACTACATTTTTTAGCTCATTCTGGGGTATGTTGGAATAAAGTCCCACTACATCTATTGTTACCAAAATCAGGTTGGGAAAGGGTCCATATTTTAAATTCCATTCCTCGACGGTGTTTAACAGATGAGTGGTGTCTTGGATGTAACTGGGGAGAGAAGCAACGATATCACGTAGCCAGTGGTCTACTAATGCTGAGAGTTTTTCCGTAGGGCCCCCCACCCCTGAAACAATAGGTCTACCTGGGGGCTGCTGTAAGGACTTGTGAATCTTGGGAAGGTGATAAAATAGAGGGGTGCGAACGGATTTCATGTCATTGATTGCCCATTTAGAGGTGTTGGTATCGATTACACCTGTATCTAGTAATTTATTGACAATATAATTGGAAGTTTTCGCTATCTGGGTGGTAGGGTCTTTGTCCACTACACAGTAATGGTCAGCATTATTTAAAAGTCTGTAAGCTTCATTTATATAGTCATCTGTATTTTGCACAACGACTGTCCCACCCTTGTCTGCCATACTTATACGGATAGTTCTATTCATGTGTGTATGCATATATATTCATATCTACACACACACACCACACACACACACACACACACACACACACACACACACACACACACACACACACACACACACACATTTAGATAGATAGATAGATAGGTAGATCGTTGGATGGTTCGATAGACAGAGAGATTGAAATAGACACATAGACACAAACAGATAGACACACATACAGAGAGACAGATATTTAAATAGAGAGACAGATAGATAGATAGGTAGATAGACAGACAGATAGATACAGATTTTGAACAAGTGGATGAAGTGTGTGTGTGTGTGTGTGCGCGCGCGCGCGCGCGCGCGTGTATGTGTGTGTGTGTGTGTGTGCGCGCGCGTGTGTGTGTGTGTGTGTGTGTGTGTGTGTGCGCGCGCGCGCAAGTGTACTTACAAGTACTTGGAAAAGAGCTCGTATGTTTGTTTTGATATTTTCTACGTTTAAAGGAAGTGTTTTGTACGGGCTTATGTTCGTCTCACTACTTATAATTCTGCTTTTATCTTTCAAGATATGTATTTTTACAACTTTTTTTTTTACAATTCCAGTAGTTGATATCTTGTTCTTCGTTCAATGATATTTCCTTCTTTAAATTACTTTCACTACATTTTTTTGTAGAGAAGGTTTAATAAGACGTGTAGAAACAATGGGATAACAACAATAATAATAATAATGATGATGATGATGATGATGATGATAATAATGTTGTGAAAATACCAAGAGAAGTTCAAAGCAGTAGACAAAAGCCAAGAAGAAAACCAGCGGTCACCGAATGTTTCTCCGTTCGTCTCCAGCGAAGTGCACACGCGGAAATAACATGTATCGCGTCTCCGTTTTTTTTTTCCATCTCTCCCGTACCCTTCCCCTTATCCCCCTCCACCAAACTCAGAAACCTACCCTGGCCTCAAACAGTGGTGTAGCCAGCTAATTCATCATGAGTACCAGGCTCAGTCAGCAATGGGTCTCTGTCCCCGATTTTCGTGTTAGATAGTCTGGCGGGTCGGTCAAGCTGAAATGGCAAGATACCAGAAGAGCTTGGTAGAGAACATTGAGTGTGGTCGACCGTTG
>CM065734.1:24773378-24780878 GCA_033310375.1 Conus canariensis | reverse complement strand
AAAAATGAGACCGGTGTATATGATTGTGTTTTTTTTCCATACATCCCCGAGTGACACAGTGGCCTACTTTCCTATGGAATATAATGTGCTTGACTGTGTTCCTTCCTTTTTAATTGGTTGTGTGTGTGTGTGTGTGTGTGTGTGTGTGTGTGTGTGTGTGTGTGCGTGCGTGCGTGCGTACATGTGCACGAGCATGCGTGCGTACATGTGCACGATCTGTTTCAAGAGGGATTACAATGGTTCCCACATGCTGCAAGTGAAGGTTTTAACATTTATAATATGTTTTCCTAGTTTGATGTTCTCATTTCAATCCTCTCCCTCACGTATCTCCCAATTACCCCCCTTTGTTTTCTTTCTTTTATTTAACCCTTCGCTTTCATTAATCTCAAGACGGAAGACTTGTTAGCCTGCACTTGTTCTCCCCACTATCAATTTGTTTAGCATGATATTGTTTGGTCAATCAGTGGCAGATTGCATCTTGTAGGAGATCCAAGTAAAGGTTGTTCTGCACAATTCTTAGTTGCTGACAATGCTTGGGTTATTAAACAGCAGATCTGACCACTCGGACTGTTGGACACCTTTTGATCTCCCTTGCATCCTTGAATGGAACCTCAAGCATAGGCTCAAAGATTTCTCCCTACATTTTTATACTGTTTATATAATGATTTTAGTTTTTCAGCAACTTATTTCCTTACCACACTTTCTTTTTTTCTCTCCACTTTTCTACCCTTCGACGGCTTCTTTGGAATACTGTTGGATTCTTTGTTGAACACGTGGTGGCGAGAACACCACAGAATTATGGACTGTGGTGTATCTCATTTTGATGCCAAGGAAGCGAAAATGCAAACCGTCGTATCTACCTTATTAATCCGGTCCAGCGGGCGAAAGGCTTAGGACCAGGCAATGTGAATGGACTGTATACGAAAGGGTTTGTAATGGTTCCCACATGCTGTTAGCGACGACTTTAACATTTACATTATATTTTCTAATTGTACGTTCTCATTTTGGTTTTGTTTCCGTCTCCCGAACACCTCGCACCCTCTCCTTAATTATTCTGTTTCTTTTATAGAAATCTTCGAGAAGTCATTGATATAATGACGGAACAATTGTTAACTTGCACTTGTTTCACACCACCTCTATCTGAGTTTGTTGAGAATAATGATGATCATATGTGTGTGTCTGTTGTGGGGGGGGGGGGGGGGGAGTCGCGCGCGCATGCTAATGCGGGCGAGTTGACACGTATATCGGTGGAAATTCTTCACGTAATGACTTGGATTAGCGTTGACATCTGTGCAAAGATAATTCTAAAGATGACACTGCCTCGAGCAGTCTGTGAGAGATTGGTATTGAAACTATCAGCACAAAGCAATGGGTTGACACTTTGATAGCGGCTCCTCTTGAACTGTTTGAGTGTTAATCTAGCTGATTAACTATTGATTTTTGCCTTTCCGGTAAAGATAGGACTGTCTGACAGTTGAACATAACCCACCGCTACCCCTCCTCTATCCAGTTCCCCAGAGGAAACATCATGCCTTCCCGGCTGTTGCCTATAAAGTGTGTTTTGCTCGGGTGTCAAGCGGAAATGCTTCAATGCCCGGACTGTTTGTTGAAGCGGGATTTGTATCCAGCAGTTTGCCATCTACAAGGATATTGTACAAGGACGTTGGTTTTCATCTATGCCCTGGGTTTCTTTGCTTGTCGGTTAGGAATATTTACTTGAAAAGAAGAAACTTGGAGAATAACCTATCACACTGTCACGGTCGCTAAGCCGGACGGCCCTACACCCTTACCCACGCCTATCACACACTAGGTCAGACAATACAGCACACTAACACAGTTTTACAATCACGCACGCTTCTTTATTTCACACACACTCCATGGCGCCACCACTCACGCACATCCACAACTGCACACAAGTATCTTAATTCCCGCTGACTTACCCTACCCTACTATAATGACTTAGAAAAACCCTAACCTAACCTAACACACCAGTTGCGGTATATCACTGTAACCTGGGACACAGCGATAGCCCGCACACGTGGTGACTAACTACTAGGGACAAGGATTTACCAAAGGGACTCTAATCTCTTAACGACTGCTACCACCCACACCTCTCCCCAGGACTCACCCTTCTCTTTTAACCCGGAACCACTACCAAACTGGTCGCTGCGTCCCTAAGGGAGGCAACGACAAGTACCCTACACTGTGCCGGCCACTACGTCCTAAAAGGAGGCAGTAGCTAACACCCCTAACCCTACTGCCTAACGCTACACCCCTTCTATCACAAACATGGGACAACCCATCCTGGCCCGGAAAGCTCCAGTCCTCGGCGCTGTACGTAGCCCCTCACAGGCTGACCCCTCCCGGAAGACTCTGCACCCCGGCGCTGTCCGTGGCTCCTCCGCGGGCCGACACCCTCCCCGAACACACTGCACCCCGGCGCTGACCGTGGCTTCCCGCAGTCTGAGTCCTCCCCCGATGGGCACGACCCCCAACGCACACACACACCAGACGCCCTCTCGACGAGTCTGGGGCTCGAAGGACGCCTCCTCTGAAGGCCCCGTCGGACACTGAGGGTGAAAAAGGCCTGGTGCAGCGCCCTCTCACAGGACGCCTGAACAGGGAAGAGGAACCCGTGCCGGAGAACTCCCGGAAGAGCACCGGTAGCTGGAGGAGAGCTGCCCCACAGAAGGCAGACGGCCTGGGTGGTCTCCCTCTCCCGGGAAAACAGCAGGCACTGGAAAGCGCCGCTCACCTGCCGGCACGCGGCAGTAGACTGCGGTGATCTGGCCCCAGCCTCAGGACGGAACAGGATACCTGCTGACACAACTGTAGGCCCCCACTGTAATGTTGCTACTACCCGAGTCATCAAGGCACATAGGCTACTTGGTAAAGCTTTAACTCTCCATCTCCCTTGCCTACTTCCCACTCGGCATGAGAGTGACCCTTGAATTTCGAATACATCCCCCAACCCATTACTCACTTTGGGGTTATCAGACCCATTTCCTGCCAGCCCTTACAACAGCAGTAAAACAATATTCTCTCTGAGCCAATCCACGCTATTACATATGAAATTATGAATCACCCCAATTCTCGGAAAAGAAAAGAAAACTAAGCGATCCCAACGCGGACTTCATGGGCCCCTTAGGAAATGCTACGTAAACTAGGAAATGGGCAGTTTCACAAGGAAATGTCTCCACATAATGATCAGTAGCAATACACATCTCTCAAAAAAAAAACATCAATTTCATCGGTTTACAGTTCCAGCATGTTCACACAAGAGAATCGGCTCGCAGCCACAATCCTTCACATTATTACCCCTCTTTGCACTGTCAATTATAATCATATATCAACACAACATGATTTGTTCGCCAAAATTTCCATCCAGCACCTCACTCTCATGTCATCTCTTGTCAGATAACCCAGTGGTTAATCCTTGTTATGCCAACACAACCACACTTCATACAATATTACATGCTGCACATCATCCGTTTTTATCCTATCGACTGCTAAGTTACTCGCCTTAAACTTTACCTTTCCCTTCTTTCCGACTACTAAAATTCATAATGGGACTGTCTCCCCACAACCTAAGACATCTTTCTCCAACCCCGTTCTGTCACAAACACATACATCCCTGCCTGTGTGACGACTGTCACTTGTATTACAAAAACTTCTACCCTATGGATTCACTGTCCTGTACCAAATGCGTACGTCAGATACAGTCCGCACGCGCACGACACCCGCGTCGAGAACCCTGACTCGTAACGAAAGTGAAAAGACACCAATATAAGTTGAATGGTTACGACCGTACCCCAGTATAAACCACTCGACCACAAATTGGCCTTAGCCCTACTACACAGTTAACCGATTCCAATGCTGTGCAGGTCAACTCCAGAATCGTTAATCAATTTCAACGAACTCCTACTATTTACAATTGAGATTGAGCACAATCATCAACCCCCTCTATGATTCACGCAGACACATCTGCACCTGACTCATATTATGATCCTCAACCAAATGCAACCTCGTACTACCCTCTTATTGAACCCACTGACATTAACACGAACTAACCACAAACAATATCTACATCACTGTCCATCAAGGGTCATTATATTGAACCCACATTGTCCAGCCAAACTGTCCTGAGAAAATCGAACTCAGGAACCACTATGTACATTACTTACAAAAATATACAGGAAAAAGGTGACAACTCAAACCGGCTGACAACAAATTTCAATCACGGAACCAAGACGACATACCAGACAACCAGTATACGCAACGAACACAATACAACTAATCGCAACATGAGACAACTACAGTTCAACTCGCCACAATACAAGACAACACGACGAACCAAAACACAACGAACCTAACAGATCACCAACCTGGACATACAGACGATCAACCACACCAGTTCTGCAACTGGCTGACAGTGGCTGCCAACAAGGACGACACCGACTCAGCACAGGCCAAGGGCACCCAAACCCGACGAGGACCTGGCACTAACTATGACTCGAAGTCACTCTTCAAAACTAACGGCGCTGCCGCCGCACCTACAAGGAGTACGTCCACTCCGACGAACACCAGGGACCGAAGTGAAGCTACCCCAACGCATTCCGCCCTGGTCGGAATCAAGCGAACTCTACTCACCACACAAAACAACGATTGGTCAGAGCAGTGTATCCCTCCGCAGAGCTGACAACCTGACCAACGGACTAGTTGTTGCTCGTGCAACAACACGACAATTTACCACAACAACTCAGACTTGACAACACAACAACAGCCGATATCCTGCCCCGCCTTCTCTGGTGTAGAACCAAAGTAACAAAAGGGTAACAATCGGGAACGAAACCAACCTCCCGCTTCCATTCCATTCCTTCAATAAGTGAAGACTGGAATGAAAGAATATTGTATGTCCTATTTCCCCAGCCCCCTTACCTAGCCTAACCTTACTACCTAACCCTGAGGAACTTAACCTAAGTCTAGCTAACTAAACCCCAACCTCACATACGCGCGAGCGCGCGCGCGCACGCTCTCTATCTTGAACCACCATTACTCTTAAACACATGGACATACTGATTTAGTACCGCCGATCGGTGACACACCCCCTGCCTAAGTTTTAACTACATGTTAAAACAAACAACAACTTCTCACTCGATCGGCGTTTTAGCCACACCCTACCTATGAGAATCCAATTCCCATCACTCATTCTGTCCTACTGTTACTTTTGATGCACACCAAAACTTCCATCACAACAGCATCAACTTTTAAATACATCAACAATCACAGGTTACACTAATCAACCTGGACTAACGCTGCCACATATGACCTTAATGCAGGCACTTATAGGCAACCGTTACACTACACACCACTTATGAATTTTATAACTGAGGCTGCTCTGATTACGCACAACTGCTGTGTAACACGTGCTACAAATACCACACCCTCAGTAACACTTTGCTATGCCATTCTCTACCCATGACACATGCATAGCTTCAATAATGTCAACTTCTCATGACTCAGGTAAATGGAACTTAAGGTTCTCTCTCTCTCTCTCTCTCTCTCTCTCTCTCTCTCCGGCAAGCGACTCAAGAAGTCTGCCGCCACATTGTCCTTTCCAGACACTGCCTGCACCGTAAACTGAAATGGCTGCAGCTGCAGTGCCTACCTTGTGATCCTCCCACTAGTACTCTAGACCCCACAGCTATCTTCTTGGGTTTCGCCGTCAAGTCAAAATGCCGCTTGTACCTGCAAGCTGCCGTTGCCAAGTTCTCCTTTGCCAACTTGCACGTCTTAGCTATTTTGTTCCTTAGGTTGACGACGTACTCTGTAGTTGTGCAGAGCTCTTGCCTCTCGGGTTGCAACCACCGATCTCAGTATCTGCATGGGCCTGCGCATCAGTGGCATCCTTACAAGGGGAACTCTTGAGACTCTTCCCTTATCCACTGTACGCTGACACTGGACGCATGACTGGCAGTACCGACGAATGTCAGCATGCATGCCTGGCCAATAGAAATGGCGACCAACTCGCTCCTTGGTTCGGGTGGTACCTAAGTGACCAGACATGGGTACCTCGTGGCCTAGCCTCATCACCGTGGTCCGTAGTTCAGCTGGGACGCAGATCTGACTCGCTACGTCCTTGGGACCCTCAAACCGCCTAACCAGTACACCAGATTTCCGAGCGTACTCGACTCTTCCAAACTTGGTGTGGAAGCGCGTCCCCGCTTCACATGCACTCCGAGCCTTCCTCAATGTTTCATCCTGGTCCTGCATCTGAATTAACTGCTGGGTAGAGGTATTCAGAATGCATTCCTCGACGGGCAGTGGTACAGGTTCTTGCTGCTCCCTGGCTCTCTGCGCGCGTGTCTGCACTGCCCCTACCAACGCCGGGTCTGCGTATACAGGCACACGTGTCCAACCGGGATCTCCTACTCTCTTTGCGAAGTTTCCGATCAGGACTTCCTGCACAGGGCTATTCATGACCAAAACCTCCAACTTCCCTGCGATGAATGGTGACTTCAACTCTATTACCGCCACAGGTAACACGGACCTACATCTGGACTCGGCCAACACTACTGGGACTGTCTCTCCTGTGTACGCATCTGCCGGTACTAACCACTTGGCCACTACGGTGTGTCCGGCACCCGTGTCCCGTAATCCATTGGCCGGAGACCCGTTAACTTCTACCATGCACGCAGGCTCGTACCGCTGCTCAGCGCATGGGCGACACAACGTAGGGACCACTCGAGCTTGGGGCTGGTCACAGCAATGAACAGCTCCAACAGAATGGGGCTCAGGGCATTTCCTAGCGATGTGGCCTGGCTTCTTGCAGTTGAAACAAACTATGGTCGATCTAGGCCCTCCTGATCTCCTGTTCAGCTGCTGTAGTGCACCATCACTTTGTTGGGACCTCCCTGCGGGCTGGCTCCCTGCTGTTTCACGTGTATTACCCAGGTTGGGCTGGTTAACTGTTCGGTCTTGTCTCGCCTTCCTCCCCAGTCTTTTGGCCTCTGCCAAAACAGTAGCTTCTGTTGCAAGTTGTTCAACAGTTTTCGGGCATGTCTTCCGGACCTCGATCGTGAACTCTGGAGACAATAGCTGATAAAACTGTTCTTGGAACAGCAGATCCTTTACGTCCTCTGCCACACTCTCATCCTTGCCCGCTGCCGCACACCAGAGGGAAAACCACCGCTTCATCCTTCCCAGCATCTGGCCGAAAGTCTCAGCAGCGTCCTTCTTGATGCTCCTGAACTTTTCCCGGTAGGCCTCAGCATCTAGCCTGAAGTGGCTTAACAGGGCGCCCTTTATCTGATCATAGTCGCCTAACTCATCCGCACTTAACCGCATCACCGCTTCTCTAGCCTTTCCTCTCAGCAGAGACATCAGACGTGTGGGCCATGAGGTCTTGCTCCACTTGCACATCTGGGCTACACGCTCAAATTGGGCGATGAAAGCGTCCACGTCGTCGTTCTCTCCTAACGGCTCAAGGTGGACATGCTT
>CM065734.1:24764666-24769666 GCA_033310375.1 Conus canariensis | reverse complement strand
GAAAGCAGGCGTCCCCTGCAATTCACTGACAATGTGCACGAATGTGTGTGTGTGTGTGTGTGTGTGTGTGTGTGTGTGTGTGTGTGTGTGTGTGTGTGTGTGTGCGTGCGTGCGTGCGTGTGTGTGTGTGTGTGTGTGTGTGTGTGTGTGTGTGTGTGTGTGTGGGCGGGTGCCGCGCGCGCGCGCGCGGTGTGTGTGTGTGTGTGTGTGCAGCATTAAACATTATGAAACATTAAAATGCCATGATCACGTGAAAATTCCCATTCTGTTCATTGTTGAATAAACAATCGTTTTCAAGGAAAATAAGGATTTCAATCTATTCATATTTTCTGTCAGCAGAACAAACAATCAAACAAGCGATCAAACAAACAAGCAAACACAAACAAACAAACAAACAAACAAAAACAAAACAAACAAACAACAACAAAAAAACACTCGAACAAGCTGGTACCAACCAACGTTTTTAGAGGAAATAATTCTGAAGTTTGACCCATATTTTTTTCTGCTTTCTTAGAGTAGATATTTTCTTTCTTACAATAACCACACCATATCCCTCTTCCGTTTAACACAGACTGGGGGGATCAGGCATATAAGTATTCAATGCATTTCTGTGTGTTATGCCCCACACAGCTAACACTCCCCTCTACCCCATCACATTGTATGAAGTCTCAGCCCTTCCCCTCTCCACACCCCCCCCCCCCCACTCTTCTCCTCCTCACATCCTCCTTCTCTACCCCCCTCCCTCCTTCCCTCCCTCCCTCCCCTATCCTTTAGGCTGCACCTTCTCCCATCAGGGAGAGAACAGAGCCAAACAAGTTGGTGAGAAACCCGCCGTATATCAGAAGCGCTTATCCCTCATCAGAAGCGGTTATCCCTCGTGTGACTCGCAACAGCACTTATCTCCCGTGAAGTGAAGTGCTGGTCAGCGAGCCTCCCAAGCAGCCATAACTGCCCTTGCAGGCCGTGAGATGTGAGACTGTGGACTCCTGATAAACTTTTAAAGCGTTTCTGAGGCACACAGGATTGGGAAACACGATTTGATGTAACTGTTCTTGTCCCTACTGTCAGACTGCTGTGTGTATAGACATCCGATAGTACGTGGATTTACGAGAGTTGAAAAAAAAAATTCTTTTTGAGAAAAAAAAAAAAAAAAAAAGCGGTTTCTATGTTCACAATAATGATTGTTGTTTTTGTATGAAAAGGTGGTGATGGTGGTGGTAGAAGTGGGGATGATAATGCCAATCATGATTTTTAAAAAAAGAAGAAGAAGAAGGAAAGCAATCACAGTGACGATTATGATCACTGAAAAATGAAATGGCAGCAATGTCACTCCAACGTCTACCATCATCACCATGTTCCTCATACTTCATGAGGAAGCCCCTCTCTCTCTCTCTTCTCTCTCTCTCTCTCTCTCCTCTCTCTCTCTCTCTCTCTCTCTCTCCTCTCTCTCCTTAACCATTCCTCTTTTCTTTCTTCGTTTCTTTCCAACTCCCCGTCTTGGTTTTTCCTTTCAAGGGTGATAGGTGATTTCTGATAGGCTGTGGGCAGCCCCCCACATTGGCTGACTCACACACACACACACACACACACACACACACACACACACACACACACACACTCACACGCACGCACGCACGCACGCACACACACACACACACACACACACACACACACACACACACACACACACACACACACACACAACACACACACGGGGGACGATGGAGCGAAGTCTGTTTTCATCTGTCCAGATAGTGTGAATGACGTCCTAGACGTCCTTGTCTATGTTCCAGTACAAAATCATTCTCACACAACAACCATTCCCTTCACATACGCACACTGACCCAACCTATCTCCCATCGACCTGCACGCACGCATTTATATCCTTAGCCTCCCTTCTCCCCATTCACACATATTCTTTGTACAGATGATTTATCTGGCTTGATATTATGAAAACCATTCACTTGAACCATCAAGCCTCAAGGTCAAATAAGTATTCTAAACAATAAAAATGAAGTATAGTTGATATCCCCTCAGTGTTCTGAACTTTTATACATTCATAATTTTCTGTCGCGTGTCCACAGCTTCTGTTGCATATCTTGCCGGCATGAGAGAGAGAGAGAGAGAGAGAGAGAGAGAGAGAGAGGAGGGGGGGGGGTCTACATCGTTAAAAACCTTTCGGGAAGAAAAGAGGAGCCCAAAACCTACCATTGCCTGTGTTTGCCCCTGAGGACCTCTGCCCTCAGATAACGTTCTGCCACACAGACTGCCGATGAACGGCAGCTCACTGCACAATCCCTCAAGTATTTCACTGAGTACAGACGAGTCGCGTGACAAATGATAAGCAAAAAAAGACGAGAAAAAGAGCTATGGAAATTATCCACCAAACTTTGCAAATTTACTTCTTCTTTTTTTTCTTTGTACAACGTCATAACTTTTTCTTGCAATTTCGTTCCCAAAGAGTATATTCTTTTACTGCATATGCTTATTCCTTTCCCATTTGTCATGTTGATGTGGTCAGCCAGTGTATCAGCTCCATGGCTTAAGTTGTATAAAACCATGGTTTGACTCGATCTTGTGTTTTGTTTGTTTGTTTGATTTTGTTTTCTCGTTAAATTTCTTTGTTGTCCTTCCATTCTCTCTTTCCTTTTCGTATACCCCTCGCTCCCTCTCCCCCCCTCCCCCCCCCCTCCTCTACTTATCAGTAGAACTGTACGTGCCTTTGCAGAGCCATGGGGTGTTGTATCAGGTGTTAGACTACTATCGTTCCCCTTACAGTTCAGTGTCATCAAGTGGATCAGACCTCACCGAACGCACACACCCTCTTTAGCCTACCCCTATCTCTGCTGCTATGCCTCATGCCACCCCCCCCCCACCCGCACCTCCATGCCCCATCCTTCGCCCCCTCCCACACTTTTCTCCCCTGGCCCGCTCCCCCTCCCTCCCCATTTCGTCGTCTTCGCTCCTTGCACGCCCCCCTGTCTCACGAGGACTGACACAGAGCCAACCGACTCAGCGAGCAAGCCGATGTATATCCAAAGTCTATGTCCCTCCTGTGGTCCGCTACAACGCTTATCTTACATTCAGGGCTGGTCGGAGACGTTCCCCGCAAGGTCTAGCTTGCTGTGCAGGCAGTAATACCTCAGGACATGGGACCACCAATACACCTTTGAAGAGAGTTAAGGCATTGCTCAATAGGAAATAATGGTTAATGCAATAGCGTTGAAGCATTTGCCATTGCCGTTAGACTGCAGCATAACGTACCAGTCTGTAACTACTTTGGACGGGCAGTGGGGACAGGGACTGATTCTGAAAGATCTTCCTCGAGAAAACGATTACCGTGTGCGTGTGTGTGTGTGTGTGTGTGTGTGTGTGTGTGTGTGTGTGTGTGTGTGTGTGTGTTGTGTGTTGAGTGTGTGTGTGTGTGTGTGTGTGTGTGTGTGTGTGTGTGTGAGTAGTGAGTGAGTGTGTGTGTGTGTGTGTGTGTGTGTGTGTGTGTGTAGTGTGGTTGGTGTGTGTGTGTGTGTGTGTGTGTGTGTGTGTGTGTGTGTGGTGTGTGTGTGTGTGTGTGTGTGTGTGTGTGTGTGTGTGTGTGTGTGTGTTGTACGTTTCAGAATATTTCATTCAGTTCTTTGATATTAAACTTGAACAAGTTTATCAAAATGAAGTAAAACAAATTTCTCCTCAGTTGTCCTAGCTTTCCTCTTTTCAAACCGACTTTTAAAAACAGTGACATCGTATGCTTGCTAAGTGCGCACTTCTTCGTAAACAAGAGAGAGAGAGAGAGAGAGAGAAGAGAGAGAGAGAGAGAAGGGGGGGGGTCCAGCTACACCCAATTTACAGACGTGCCTTTGAGAGCGTGGATCAATTTTTTTTTTCTGCCTTAAACTGTAGATGTCTGTGTCTTCCAAGCCTGTTTGATGCTAGAATACATCATGAAAAGGAGCATAGACGACGGGCCTGTCGTGATGTCTCAGACCACCATGGCGCTCCCTGGCATCATCTCTATCATCCCCATCCACTCCTCCCCACCGAATAAAAGGAAAGTCCAAAATGTTGAGATCGTCATGCGTGTTCTTGTGGTGACCTCACTTTATGTGGAAAGGGGCTTCATTGTGTTGTTCTGCTTATGTTGGATCTGAACACGTACCGCAGAACAGCACCGAAATGACGTCATAGAAATGTAACGTCTGCTCTGATGGGTACCCTCAAGGCGGCAGGAAATAAACTGCAGCCTTGAAGAACGTGGTACGAGGACTGGGACCAGAAGACATTGGGCGTGTCTGTTTACGGAGCAGCTAGACGGAAAGACGCGAGAGTAGTGCCACGACTATGAGAGGAAGGGGATCTTATGGGGAAAGGGGGGGGGGGAGGTAATGGCACCTAAGGAGAGAGAGAGAGAGAGAGAGAGAGAGAGAGAGAGAGAGACAGATAGACAGAAAGAGAGGGAGAGAGAGACAGACAGAGAGACAGACAGACAGACATACAGACAGAAAGAGAGAGAGAGAGAGAGAGAGAGAGAGAGAGAGAGAGAGAGAGAGAGAGGAAAAGCCACAATAAACAGGAAACGCAATATCACGCGCAGAGACAAAACATAAACGATTATCATGAATCCACGAAATTAATATCAGACCCCGAAAAAGCAAGTATCAATACATCCATGGCAAAAAAAATAGTTATTGGTTTCAATGACAGAGCGACTGTTATTGTTTCCACAACTGAAATAACAGCTATAATCTTTTTTCCCTTTCAAATCAACTCCCATATACAATTATTACTGCGAGCGCGCATCTTCACATATTGAACAGAAAAGGAGGGGTTGTTTTTTTCCGTCGTGATGACTTGTCTTCTCAAAATTTCTGGACAACCACCACATTTGATCCGGTTTTAAAATGCGCTTCATGTGTTGTTTGTATTATCGTGTGTGTGTTGTGTGGTGTGTGTGTGTGTGTTTGTGTGTGTGTGTGTGGTGTGGTGCGTGCGTGCGTGCGTGCGTGCGT
>CM065734.1:24757166-24759666 GCA_033310375.1 Conus canariensis | reverse complement strand
ATCTCTCTCTCTCTCTCTCGTTCTCGCTCTCACTCTCTCTCTCTCTCTCTCTCTCCCTCTCTCGCTCTCTCTCCCTCTCTCTCTCTCTCTTTTGCGCTGTTGCAAATCCATCCTCTCTATCCACACAGGCTAGCTGGATACACGATTTTTTCAGCGAAAGAACAGCACAGAGAAACGGTTGCGTTCAGCCTTCGAGAATGTCATGCCCTAGATATAGTGAGCCTGTTACAGTTCACCGCCTCCATGCTCACTATGCCAAGGGAGTTTAACTTTTTTATGCCAAAGAGAAACTTAAAAGATGGACAAAAAACAACAATTAAGGAGAGAGAGAGAGAGAGAGAGAGAGAGAGAGAGAGAGAGAGAGAGAGAGAGAGAGAGGAGAGACAGACAGACAGACAGACAGACAGACAGACAGACAGGGACACAGAGAGAGAAACACGGGTAGATGGGATGTTTTAATGGTTAGTTCATTTGTGCATGCCTCTAATAAGTAAGGTTCGAGGGGGGAGGGGGGTCACAAACCCGTCACAAACAAGTTTTCTGGGAAACGACCACTTAACACAACATCAGGGAAGACAAAGTAGTATAAATGAATAAATCTGGTGTTGCTGCTCGTACCCAAAGACACATGATTGCATGTTTCCATAGTTCTTCATGTGCATCAATGGAAAAGAGAGAGAGAGAGAGAGAGAGAGAGAGAGAGAGAGAGAGAGAGAGAGAGAGAGAGAGAGAGAGAGAGAGAGAGTTAGCCAACAAGGAAATACACACACAAAAAAAAACGTCAGACAGACACCAAACATTCCAAAATTCCAGACAGACCTATGAGTTCAATTGGTTCAGCCCCCCCCCCCCCCCCCCCCACACACACACACAAACTCCATCTCACACACATACACATTCTCTCTCTCTCTCTCTCTCTCTCTCTCTCTCTCTCTCTCTCTCTCTCTCTCTCTCTCTCGTAAAGGTCAGCACAAACTTTGGAACTGCCACAGCTCGACACACTTACCAGCTCTCTCACCTTGTTCAGACAAATGCTACCTACAATTGGAGAGACCGCTTTATTGTTAATGCAGACGTTTGCACTTTGGTGTTTCTGAATGTGTGTCCATTTGCAGGGTCTGAAAGGGTTCAGTCTCTCTTCGTTTTCTTGTCGAATCTTGTGTTTGTCTGTCTCTGTCCTTGTGTCTGTCTCTTTCTATCCCAACTTTCTATCTGCCACTGCCCCTCTCTATCTGAATATGTGTCTAAACCACGACAAAAAAGCCATTATGTGTCTCTGAGTACGAATATGCAACACGGAATTTATTCAGTGTATGCTGCTTGGTCTTGAGAAACGTTTGCACTTACACAAGAATGTTAGTATAATAGCAGAAGTAATATTTCGTCTTAGGTGAGGTGGTATGTCTAAATACAATCGGCTTCATTTGTCACATTCTCTGAATTTTTTTTATCTGTTCAGGTTTTTGCTCTATTTTGTTTTAATCCCGATATCTCCATCCCTCTTCCATAGACAAACATGTCTTCATCTGCCTGTTTCCTGCACATCCCCCCTCTACTTATGTCTTCTTCTTCTTCTCCTTTTTCTTCTTCTTCTTCTTCTTCTTCTTCTTCTTCTTCTTCTGCTTCTTCTTCTGCTTCTTCTCAATAGTCTGATATCATCAAGTGTGAACAGACTTGAAATAAAGACTCTCTGTCTGTCTGTCTGTCTGTCTGTCTGTCTGTCTCTCTGTCTCTCTCTCTCTCTCTCTCTCTCTCTCTCTCTGATTTACAACATGTGGTAGTGGCATCTGCATCTGTTCGAAAGTTATTCCCCTTTTTGTGCACATTTTCTTTTCCTGTAAAGTTATGCCATTTCACATTCTTGGTCTTTTCTTGTGTTAGCATTGATCAAAATATACAACCCAGCCAAACTTTCCCCTTTTTTTGTTTTGGTGTTTCAGCTATTTATCAAAAATCTTTTGTCAAACGTGTTAGTTTCTCATAGCATCTGTCCCCCTGTCCCTCTGGAAAGGCTGGATGAGAAACAACACAAAAAAAGTAATTGCTTGGCTGTTCAATTGGAAATAAAACTCACCCTCATCATTATCATCCTCATCTTCAGCGTCATCATTATCATCATTATCCCTCCTAAGCCTCTTCCTTACAATTAATCCAGACTTACTCACACACACACACATACACACACACACACACACATACACACACACACACACACACACACCCTATTTCGTGTTAAGTCCGGTTTCTCCACGTGAAAGACACAAGATTCGGACAGCGGCAGTGGAAAGAATAACACAGAAAATAAAAGAAGAATCATTAGATGATGCCATGACCCTTCAGGACCTTCTGCTGCCTCATGCATACTTGATGCTGCCTGCGGTCCCAGTGTCGCAGAGTCTGTGTGTGGACAGTGGACCCAGTTCTTGCACTGTGTCACCATCACATGATCCTGTGTCTGTGTGGTTTCTTCTTCTATTTTTATAATGAAATATGGTGTGTG
>CM065734.1:24737166-24747166 GCA_033310375.1 Conus canariensis | reverse complement strand
TGTGTGTGGTGTGTGTGTGTGTGCGTGCGCGCGCGCGGTGCGTGCGTGCGCGCGTGCGTGCGTGTGTGTGTGTGTGTGTGTGTGTGTATGAAAAATGGCAAATGATAAAAAATTGTTGAACTTCAACGGAATATATATCCATTTTGTCTGAAATGTGTGGTAATTGCTCATAGTGTGAGCCATTGGACCATCAAGAATGTTGAAAAATGTTGTTATTACCAGTCTGAATATTTCACTCTCACAATGTGCGGAAATTGACAATCGGTGGCTGTTGACTGGCTTGCTGACCGCCAGGGTACTTCACGCAATAAAGCGCTAACACTGTTATTGATTATAGAGTTGTGACCTGCGGCAATGTTTAAGAAGACATTGAACACGTTCTATGGCTTGCATGGTTTGAGAAAGGAAGACACTGAATTCACTGTAAACATGTAGTTACGTCGTGGTGTGAGTCCCCAAAACCATGGTCTTAGTTTTGGTTTATGTACATCGAGACAAACAAGCAAACAAACAAACAGATTAAGAATGAAATGGATGAGTGAGTAAGATCAGAATATGATCATCAATGATTGATATTTTATCTTAAAAGTTGCAAATGATGAGCTGGATAAAATGGGTAGATTTCTTTTCAGCTACCGCCATTCCAACATAGGTATGCCTCCCACAATTAGCATGTGCTTAGTTATCGACAAGTAGTGGCGTGTAACTTACTTACTTAATCCTCTTCATCCCGCAACCCGAGACATAAGGCGCCAACAAGCTCCCTCCAGCCCTCTCTGTCCTGGGCAAGCCAGCTCAGTTCATTCCAGGTCTTGCCTGCGTCTCTCATCTCCTCCTCCACTGTCCTCCTCCAGGTGCCGAGTGGTCTGCCTCGCTTCCTCTTCCCCGGTGGTGCCCATCTCAGCGCAGTATGAGGGAGTCTGGTCTTGCCCATCCGAAGGATGTGTCCCAGCCACCTCCACTGCCGCTGCTTCACCTCGGCCACTCGCACGTTCCAGGCTCCCACTCTCACCTCTTGTTTGGGATTCGCTAAGGACATTGTCGGAGCAGAAGCTTCCTTCCGGCTCTCAACCCTACTCGTCATACAATGCATTGCTGCATCTGCCCTGAGCTCGTCCCCCGAGCTTTGATTGGATCTTGTTGGCGTTTCTGTAGCGATGCTTTTTTTTATGTGGCGGGTTGCTAGCCCAACGCACAGCCTTCCCCATTTCTCATTCTGGACTTAGGACCAGACAACGGCTGGGTTGGTTGTGTGTAAAAACACTGTTAAACATCAGAATCTGATGTGAGATCATTATAAGAAGAAATGGTAGCCACAATAGTGACAAAAACAAAATGTAACTAGAACGTATTGACTACTACTAAAACAACTTGCACTGCAACAACAACAAACAACAACAACAACAACAACAACAACAACTACTACTACTACTACTACTACTACTACTACTACTACTACTACTACTACTACTACACCACACCACCACCACCACTACTACTACTACTGTACTTATGATCTTGCACAGCCTGTTTTATGTCCATCTGATTTCACTCAGTCTGTATCACCGTCTCCTCTTGTGTCAGTTTCTTCTCAGTCACATCTGGCATCCTCTTCTGAGACCACCTGAGCAAGATAATCACTTCTGTCATCTGATCTTGCGCCACAGTATTTCAGGATAATCTACTCTCGCGCAATCTGCTCAATCATCTGGCACCATCTGTGTTGTCATCTTATTTCGCGTCAGCTACTTTGTCATCTGGCTGTTCATTACCTTTTTATTCAACTGATCTTGCGTTAGTTTTTTTTTTTTTTTTTTGTCTCTTTCGATGGTCTGAATTTTGCGTCAGCTTTTCAGTTATCTTATAATGCATCGTACTCATTTGATCTTCAGAACAGACGTTTTTTAAAAATATTTCTATTTATTTATTATTATTGTATTTATAAGAGAAAGACAGATGGAAGCATGCATGACGTGACACGTGACTGGTGCCTTATTGCTCGGCTCCGCTGTGGTGTCGGTCTTCAATACAAATAACAGGTTTCGTTTTGCAAGCTGGTAATGCCATTTCATGTCTTTTGCTGGGCATGGGTGGGGTGAGTGTGGTGTGGGAAATGGGAAGTTGTTGGGTGAGCGTGGTAGGCGAGATTGGAGAGTTGGTGGTTATTTCCTCGTGAAAGAGTAGATTGTTTTTCATTCCCGTTTGCAGTTTGTGTGTTAGGTTATTTATCCCTGCCTGCCTGTCTGTCTGTCTGTCTGTCTGTCTGTTTGTCTGTCTTTTCCTTATAGTTTGATCTTGTGTTATCTATTCTGTGATCTTGCACCACCTGTTTTCTCATTTTACCTTGCCTCATTTAAAAAAAACAACTTATCTGATCTTGTATTAGCTTTTTATCAAGTAGCATAGCGTTAGCTCTTAGTCAGCTTGTCTGGCATCAAACTTGTCACCTTCTCTTTTGCGTCAGCTGTTTACTCCTCTCATCCTGTGTCAGCTCTTACCAGTCATTTGATCCCACACGTTTCTGTTTCGCCACCTCATCTTTACACCTCATCTTGTGTCATCTGTTCTGCTACCTGATCAAGAGTCATATTTGTTTTGTCACCGGACCTTGGTAATTAGGTTTGCCATCTAATCTTTAGAGAGTTTTGTAATGGCCTAATCTGGTATCATTCATTCCGTGATCTTCAGTCACCTATTTTGTCTCTGTTTTTGTGTCTGCTGTGTTTTTTCGTCTAGCCTTGCCTCAGCTTTTCTATCGTCTGATCTTGTATCAACCATTTAGTCCTCTTGTCTGGTGTCAGCTTTCTGACTATCTGGCTTTGCATAATGTGTTTTGTCATATGATCTTGCGTCGGTTGTTTAGACATCTAATCCTACCAGCCATTGGTGCGTGGTTAGGGCCGTGGACTCCCAATTTGGAGATCATAGAATCGATTCCTATCAAAGCCATTTATTTAATTCCCTCTTATTATGCTGCAAGCTGAGTGTGATATAGACCTCAGTTAGGAAGACTGGGACTACACAGTTGAGCTTCATCCACTTAATTGATGCGTCTCTGAGGGTGTTGATCAAGTTCTCTGACCAACACTACGGGCGTATCGTTTAGGTCTAGCTGGTGCTAGATATATATTTTTTGGAAGTAAGTAAAGAATGCAGCCCTGTCAGGAACCGGAAGTCTCAGACCAGAGTGTAAATCATCATTCTTATCCTCATTAAATCAGCAGTTCAAAAAAGTCTCAAATTCTGTGTCCCTTCATGTCCTGCTCTCACTGTCAGCGGAGTTTGGATTTCGTCTCATCTCCCTTGATATAATTGTCATGGTGACCTAAATTGGCAAATTAATTAGGGCTGTTACGGGACAGACATAGTGGTGACTTACGGAAAGACAGCTCTCACACACACTACTTCTGCGATTAAGTAATTATTTGTCGTCAGAAGGGAGCTTAGTAGCTGGTGCTCTGCGTAAGTCAGATCAGGACAGTCACAACTGAACACCTCTGAAGTGACTTGGCAGCAGTGCAGTATCTCTCCTCCAGTGGCTTGCCCTATGACGGCTTGACTTTGATGGCTCCCAGTGGATGGCGGGTATCAGGGATGTGGTAGGACAGGCTAGGTTGGGGCTGTGGACGGGGAACGCCGGATTCTTGCACCACTTTGTTTTTTATCGTTTGATGTTGCAGTCAGCGGCTTAGCCACCTGATCGCGCGCCATACTCGTGTGATCTGGAGTCAGCTGTTTATGTGTCTGCTTTTGCTCTCTGCTGTTTTGTGATTTCCGTCCAGGCAGGTTAGCCTTCCAGTTCAGTCTTGCGATTCAGAAACGGGGGTTTCTGATTAAATTCGGGAGAAAAAGACTGAGGGGAGAAGGCGTGGCATAATGAATGACTGGTACCTCACTGCTTTGTTTCATTCATTCTGACTGACTGTAATGGAACAGACGTTATAAATAACCTATTGTATCCGCTCTCGGGAGATTCCATTATGCAGAGAGGGAGGATGAGTGGTGTTACATCCAAGGGGAGAGGGGAAGAGGGGCTGGGTTGGTGGGGAAGTTCTGACTGTTGTTTTGACAGCGTAGAGTCTCCCTCATTCACGTTGTCTGTCTTCTGAATCTGGTGCTGTCTTTTGTTTGTCAACATGATCTCTCTCTCTCTCTCTCTCTCTCTCTCTCTCTCTCTCTCTCTCTCTCTCGATCGATCGATCTCAACACACAACACAGACACACACACACACACACACACACACACACACACACACACACACACACACACACACACACTCAGCCACGCAAACGCGCGCGCGCTCGTGCATTCGTGCTCTAATATTTTCTTTCTACCGAGTGAAGCCAGCCGTTGGACGTTCCATTTCCATCATCACTCTGTGATGTATGAGGTGCTTAAATTTTCAGAGACATTTCTCCACATCCATAACAAAACATTACCTCCATGAATAAACAGTGACAAAAGTGCTGTCTCCGTTTGTTCGTTTATTCATTCTGTCAATCATCATGGTGTGCGTTCTTCAGTCATCTCTTTCTGACAGATACTTGTGTTTGCTGTTTTACGAATAATTCATCCCCTAAATACAAAAATATCACACACTCACACACACACACACACACACACACACACACACACACACACACACGCACACACGCACGCACGCACGCACGCACGCACGCACGCACGCACGCACGCACGCACGCACGCACCACACACACACACACACACACGCACGCACGCACGCACATACACACACACACATACATACACACAAAACACACACACACACACACACACACACACACACACACGCACACACACACACACGCACACATGCAAACACACACACACACATATGCAAGTACACATGCACAAATACGCACGCACACACGCACATATACGTGTACATTGAGAGAGAGAAAGAGAGAGAGACAGAGAGAGAGAGAGAGAGAGAGGGGGGGGGGTAAACAGACAGACGAACACAGAGAATGGGAAAGAGAGACAGACAGAGTAAGAAAGGGACGGAGAGAGGAGGGAGGAGAGAGAGAGAGAGAGAGAGAGAGAGAGAGAGAGAGAGGAGGAGAGAGAGAGAGAGTGAGAAAGAGAGTGTGTGTGTGTGTTTCAATCTCTCTCTCTCTCTCTCTCTCTCTCTCTCTCTCTCTCTCTCTCTCTCTCTCTCTCCTCTCTCCATTCAAATCATAAACGTCACCTCCTAACCTCGCTGTACACAGATGACTTTTATTTTATTTTATTCCCTCCCTCTTCCCCCATCACCATTGTCCTTTCCCACCCACGCCCTCTTGCTTCCTCTACTGTACTCTATCGACTGCCCATGCTTCCGCTTGATCGATCTTTTTTTCTTTTTTTCTTCCTGTCATCAAGATCGATTTTCTTCCTCCGTTTCTTTCCTACTTTGTTTCTCCTTTCTTCTGGCATTCCATCATTCATCACAATGCCAGTGGTGGTCTTTGCCTAAAGACCAGAGGGACAGGGGAGTGGGATATGTGGAGGTACGGTGGAGCGAAGGGTTGGAGACTGGGGGTCCACCTCTGGTCACGTTTCCTCTGATGCCGTGGGGGTGCCACGGTGAAGTTGTTAGACTCTACACAAAGGTCTTTTGCCTCAACAACCTTCTGCTGCAGCCAGTTCCAGATCTCGATGGCAGGAGCGAAAGCTGCGGGTTCCGGGATCTGCAGTGTGCATGGAAGACCTGCTCACTGTGTGTCCTCAGCGTTGTTGTGGTGGTGGAGGGTGGCGATTTCAAACCTCTGCCCCAGAGACCTTGTGACAAATCTGCCTGCTGCCTCTCTAAGTCGACAGACACGACGAAAACATCAGCATTACAAAGCAACACAAGTAATCCGTCACTAAGAATAACTCATTTGTTCTGTATCGTTCTTTCCTTCCTTCTTTCTTTCTTTTTTCTTTCTTTCTTTCTTTCTTCCTTCTGTCTGCCTGTCTGTCTGTCTGTCTGTCTTTCTTTCTTATTTTATTATTTTCTTTCCTTTCTTCCTTCCATCCTTCTTTCCTTCCTTTTTTCTTTCTTTCCTTCTGGCTATATCTGTCTTTCTGTCTTTTTTTCCCCTTTCCTCTCTTCTTTACTTCTTACTACGAATGTTTCTTTTAAGTGCGCAGATGTTCTAACTGGTTGAAAGTTAATCTGTGCTCTGAAAAGTCAAAGGTTACCTACATTTTTATGCTTGACACTTTAAGCTTAACGAAGTGGTAAAAAACCGTCAGATTTTCCTTGAAGTAACAGGTGTGCTTCAACAGCTTTTTCTAACCTTTTGCATTCTCTCTCTCTCTCCCTCTCTCTCTCTCTCTCTCTCTCTCTCTCTCTCTCTCTCTCTCTCTCTCTCTTGTATTCCCGGGTGTTGCAAAGGTATGGCTTAGCAAATGTAGTGTAAAGTGTCTTACATACGTGTCTTGCATCGATGCCTCCTTTTTGGAACTTAAAAATGAAACATAAAGATGTGTCCTCTGCTTCCAAGGGAAGATGTTGGAAGGGGTGTGTGTGTGTGTGTGTGTGTGGGGGGGGGGGGGGTCGTCTCTCTGCCTCCATGTGAAAATGTTCGTGGGAGGGGTGGGGGAATAGGGAGAGAGGCAGGAATAAAGGAGGAGGAGAGGTAGGGGGGGTAGGAAGGACAGTGGCCGGTGGACGGGGTGGGGGTGGTGGGTCAAGGAAGGGGAAATGGTCTGGCACCCACAAACGGCCAGTGTCACGGGTGATTGGATAAAGGGGCAGAGACGTTGAGCAGACCAGTGTGATTCCCTGCTGATTCTTGGGCGATACTAGACCTGGGTGTGCCGGAGGTGGTGGCCCATACTTTATGATGGAACAAGATGCACAGATTTGTCCCTGATGACTTCTCATGTCCGCTACGCTCTTCCCCCCTTTCTCTGTCCCCCACGCGCCCCTTCCAATTATTTTGCTCTGTGCATTTATATGCGAATTTGTGCCGAGAGAGAGAGAGAGGAGAGAGAGAGAGAGAGAGAGAGAGAGGGGGAGAGAGAGAGAGAGAAGAGAGAGAGAGAGAGAGAGAGAGAGAGACGTAAAAATCCTCCAAACAATTCCTAAAGAACCAAATCAGAAATGACAGAGTAATTTGTCAAAGTCTGTAAGCTCCGCTTTCCTAATTGACACAAGAGTAGTGTTCAACTGGAATTTCTGCATAGCCATTACGCTGGAAAATTGTTTGCCGTGACAGAAATTTCAAACATAAAGACATGGCCAGGAATATTGGAAACATGACAAAAAAAAAAAACAAATGCAATCGAGCTGAATGAAGGCGAAAAGCCAACCAGTTCAAAGGAGTTAAATTCGGAGAACACTCGCAAATATATGGTCACTCACACGCCTGTGGGAGCACGCATGCACACACGCGCGCGCGCGCGCGCACCGCCACACACACACACACACACACACACACACGCACACGCACACCACGCACGCACACACGAACACACGCGCGCGCGCGCGCGCGCGCGCACACACACACACACACACACACACACACACACACACACACACACACACACACACACACACACTTTCGATCTCTCCACGTCTATTCTCTTGGTGAATTCCGTGTCGGGGTCACCGTGGTCAGCAAGTTTATAGGAACTGTCGTCAGACGGACGTCGTGACGCCCTCTGGAGGAAGACCACACTCACGCTAGCTCCCGACTTTAGCAATCACTATTATTAGTCGGGGGTTTAGTGATCGGTGTCCTCTGTGCGTTGGATCAGAACATTCGCCACTGAACTCCACCAAATGGACTCGGCGGCAGTGCGGAGTCTCTTCTGGTGGGTTGCCTCATACGACTTCTTCTTCTTCTTCTGCGTACACAGGCTGATATTCCTGCGGATACTACCTACATGGACAGACAAGTATCAATCCCACCTACCCAACAAAGGGAGTGGAGTTTTGTGTGCATGACCGTTTTTTTTTTAATCCCGCCATTAAGGCAGCCATACTCCATCTTCGTGGAAGGTGCATGCTATGTGTAACGTGTCATCCATACCAACGGCCAAACTGGCCTTCTCTTCCGAAAGTTGGTGATGGGATTTCACGTGTGTGCAAGATGTTATGCTGGCGTTCACACACGGAACCTCGGTTTGTAGTCTCTTTCGAAGGACTGTATGGGAAATGGAGTCAGAACTAATGTTAACTCCGAGGGAAAACTCCCCCTGTACCGAAACGGCCCGGCGGAGATTCGAACCCGCAACCCTTGGATCACGAATCCGGCGCTCTACCAACTGAGATATTACGGCCCCCATAGGACTTGACTGCGCCCTGTGGATTGCCGATGCCGGGGTCGTGGCATGACAAGTCAGGTTGTGGCTGAGATCAGAGAACGGGAATTAGCGGCATGGACGTCTAGCCATTGAAATGGCTGAGCAGATGAGACAGAGAACAAACAAGTAGGGGACATGGGGGTGAAAAGAATAGCAAAAAAGATGGAAATAAAAAAGTGAAATCATCCCAAAGGAAGTTTGAATTCCAAGGTAATTACAACCCTGTTGACCATGTTGTGCACACGAATAAACAACAATAAGAAAAAAGAAAGGGGGGGGGGGGGGGGGGAGAACACAAAAAAAGGACTGGCCATAGCAACACAATTTACACCAGAAATCTTGAAACGCGAAGAACAAAGTAGAGAGGCACTCGGGAAAGCGCAAACCTCTGCAAAGGTCGAACGAGTGGAACGGATCCTTCTTCCGCCCTCTGATCCAAATGCGCATAGTTCGTGAAATTGTCTTCGTTGATTTATTTATCTATTTATTCATTTGTTTGTTTGTTTGTTTGTCTGTGAATGTATTATTCATGTGTTTATTGGTTTGTTTATCTGTTTGTGTGTGTATCTATTTATTCACTTACTTATTATTTATCTAGTTACCTATTTCTTGTTGATTTAATAAAATATTTTATGGTTGTTTATTTTTGTTTATCTATGTATGTAATTATTCGTTTGTTTATTGGTTTGTTTATCTGTTTGTGTGTGTATCTATTTATTCACTTACTTATTATTTATCTAGTTACCTATTTCTTGTTGATTTTATCTGTTTATTTATTATTATTTTATGGTTGTTTATTTACTCACTCGCTTACGTATTTATGATTTATCTATTCATCTTTTTTGTGTTGTTGTTGGGGATTTTTTTTTTTTGGTTCTTATTCAGATTACTTGTATATCACCTATCCTCGATTACGGACCATGATCTAAGCACTTCACAAACCATGCTCTCGTTACACAACAGGCTGTCTACCTGGGTAGAGCCGACTGAAGAGGTGTAGACACTACTTTCTATCGTTTACTGTGTCATTCTGTCAAATTTCAGTCAATGTGATGTTCACCCATTCTTTCCATTTTTGAGGCGGATACGCGCTGAATGTATGCTTGTCATGCATGCCCACGGCCAAACCGGTTTTCTCTACCGAAAGTTGTGATAAGACTTAACGCGTGTGCTAAGATGTTATGGGCGCGTAGTTGATAGTATTTTGAATATTTCTTCTTCTTCGTTCTTCTTCTTCTTCTTCTTCTTCTTCCTCCTCCTCCTCCTCCTCCTCCTCCTCCTCCTCCTCCTCCTCTCTTCTTCTTCTTTTCTTCTTCTTCTTCTTAGACATTGTTTTGTCCCTTTGGTTTCATGTACTCACCTCCTTTTTCTTCAAAATTTTGTTCTTTTCGTCTCTCAATCTTTTGTAACTTCTCTTCCTTCCTCCTCCCTCCTGTCCCTCTCCTCCTCTCCTTCCTCCTCCTCCTTTCTTGTTTTCTTTTCCACATCGCCCTTCTTCTTCTTCTTCTTCTTCTTCTTCTTCTGTTCTCCATACTCTTTTCTTTCGAACAAATAAATATACAGAAACACTTCAATAAAAGTACACAGGGTGGGATGCCTGACTATAGCTTGCAGCCCAAGGGCTAAAGCAGAAGACAGATGCAGCGATCCACAGTTTCCGGACGCTTTAACCATTTACCCCAGTGTCCTGTTCCGTTTATT
>CM065734.1:24729666-24732166 GCA_033310375.1 Conus canariensis | reverse complement strand
CTCTCTCTCTCTCCTCTCTCTCTCTCTCTCTCTTTATGCTCGCTCTCTTAGTAGATAAATGTAGGGCAGAATACAAAAAGAGTATAGAACAATGACAACAATTTACAAAAAAAAAAAAAAAAAAAAAAAAAAAAAAAAAAAAACCAGCAACAGATAAAACAAAATGGTAAAGGGAAGAGCTGAAACACTTTTAGGATACCATGTCAAACATAGGAACAGTTTCAAATAATCAGGGGGAGGAGGCGGATTAAGAAAAGGTTATGACAGTTAGAAACGACAGGGAAAGGTCATAGACTGGAAGGAAAGGCAGGAAATAGAATACCACACACACACACACACACACACACACACACACACACACACACACACACACACACACACACACACACCACACACACACACACACCACCACACACACACACATCACGCACGCACACACGCACACACACACACCACACACACACACACGCACGCACGCACGCACGCACGCACGCACGCACACACGCACGCACGCTTACACACACACACACACGCGCGCGCGCCGCAGCGCATGTATGCACGCACACACGCTCGCACGTAAACACGCACGCACAAAAAGAGAGAGAGAGAGAGAGAGAGAGAGAGAGAGAGAGAGAGAGAGAGAGAGAAGACAACAGACAGACAGACAAAGAGACAGAGATATATGGAGACAGAGAGGTAGAGAGAGAAACGCAGACAGACACCGAATAGAAAAAAGACCCAAAACAATGAAATCAGAAGCTGGCAGAGTGATTTGTCAAAATTAATACGATCTGCTCCCTAATTGACACAAAGTTCAAATCGAGCCAAAATGTTTTCGTGAATCATTACGTTAGAAATCCCTTTTTGGAGACAACAAAGAGATGGACACATACACTGCAAACGTGGTTACGAATAAAAAGGTAAAAGGTAAGCATTAAGGCTGAATTCTAGTCAGAATCGAGATATTTATACTCGTATATTAACACGTCTGAGCTCACAAACACCCCCCCCCCCCCCACACACACACACACACACATTCATTGTGAGTAAGCCCAAGTCTTCTTACATCGTCCGTTATAAGTTTCAGGGTGTTAGGCATGTCAGACAATTTGGTTGATGTAATTTTTTTTTCATATCAAGACGTTTATGTTCATTTATATGATGGCCTTCTCAGGAACAGAAAAAAGTCTTTGCGAGACATAAAAAAAATTCCTGTGGTCAGTATCGTGATAGCAGATGATAACAGACGCATGACCGCAGACTAACGTCCAAGGACGTCAACCTATACGATGCCCTAGGGGAAACTTAAGAAGATACAAGCGTTTCTCTGGACTACTGATTTGATGAGAGGAACAGGGAAGAAGAGGAAGGAACTCCGTCTGCGAAAGAGAGTTCCACTCCATCAGCATCTGTTGGTTTCCTTGTCCACCTGTCGGCAAGATTTGTCCAAATCCATCAAACGAATTTGAAGGATTTTGGTGACAAAGATTGAATGTCGTTTAAGAACGAAAGCTTAATTTTTCTTTTAAGTTTTATCATGCAGATTGGGGTCAAAGGGCGGATCCAGAATTCCCCAAATTGCCTCGATCTTGACATGTGTCTGTGCTTTCCCGTCTGTGACAGTGATCTGTGCTCTCCCGTCTGTGACAGTGGTCTGTGCTCTCCTGTCTGTGACAGTGGTCTGCGTTCTCCCGTCTGTGACAGTGGTCTGTGCTCTCCCGTCTGTGACAGTGGTCTGTGCTCTCCCGTCTGTGACAGTGGTCTGTGCTCTTCCGTCTGTGACAGTGGTCTGTGCTCTCCCGTCTGTGACAGTGGTCTGTGCTCTCCCGTCTGTGACAGTGGTCTGTGCTCTCCCGTCTGTGACAGTGGTCTGTGCTCTCCCGCCTGTGACAGTGGTCTGTGCTCTCCCGCCTGTGACAGTGGTCTGTGCTCTCCCGCCTCTCCCGCTGTGACAGTGGCCTGTGCTCTCTTGTCTGTGACAATGGTCTGTGCTCTCCCGCCTGTGGCAGTGGCCTGTGCTCTCCCGTCTGTGAAGGGGGTCTGTGCTCTCCCGTCTGTGACAGTGGCCTGTGCTCTCCCGCCTGTGACAGTGGTCTGTGCTCTCCGGTCTTTGACAGTGGTCTGTGCTCTCCCGCCTGTGACAGTGGTCTGTGCTCTCCCGTCTGTGACAGTGGTCTGTGCTCTCCTGTCTGTGACAGTGGTCTGTGCTGTCCTGTCTGTGACAGTGCTCTGTGCTCTCCTGTCTGTGACAGTGGTCTGTGCTTTCCCATCTGTGACAATGGTCTGTGCCCTCCCGTCTGTGACAGTTGTCTGTGCTCTCTTGTCTGTGACAGTGGTCTGTGCTCTGCCATCTGTGACAGTGGTCTGTACTCTCCCATCTGTGACAGTGGTCTGTGCTCTCCCATCTGCCCTTCACGTTGGAGTTGCCGCTGACTGATTCTGCAGAATAAGGACTGCAGCAACGACAATATCGTTATCAATGCTGCATCTCCAGATGAAT
>CM065734.1:24714666-24722166 GCA_033310375.1 Conus canariensis | reverse complement strand
TCAAATTGGTGGCCCACAGGCACTACTGAGGACAATCGGCTCATTGCGAGGTGTCCCAGAAGGGATGTTAGGATTGCCCTAAAGCCCCGAAGTCCATAACGTGAGTGACGGACGGGGGTGAAGAGTTGAGGGGTGAGGCAGGGGGGAAAGGTATGGATGGGGAAACGAGCGGGCTTCTTCAAAAGGGAATAAGGGATGGAGAGGGAAAAGTGGAGTTATAAAGAGACAGAAGGACCTGGAGAGGTTGAGAGGGAGATGAAGAGTCTGGTTCAAAGAGAGAGAGAGAGAGAGAGAGAGAGAGAGAGGGGGGGGCGGGGAGGGGAGAGATGGAGAGAGAGAAAGTAAGAGACACATGGAGAGGAGGGAAATGCCAAGACATAAGTAGAGATGGAAACAAGAGATACAGGGAGAAAAAGAAGGATCCACAGGCAGAGTGATGTTCCAGCTATGGAGGGAGCGGGAGTGGGGGGTGGGGGGTGTAAAATAAGGAAGGGCATGCACACACAGACAACACACACACACACACACACACACACACACACACACACGCATCACGCACGCACACACGCATGAACGCACATATGCACGAACGCACACATGCACCACACACATGCACGCACACATGCATGACCACACACACACACACACACACACATACGCGCGCGCGCGTGCACACACACACACACACACACACACACACACACACACACACACACACACACACACACACACGCCCGCGCGCGCATCCTATAAGGACAATTTAATTAACTTAAACCTTACAATCGGAAGCACTCCACGCCACCATCCCTTCCCTACCTCCCATTTCTAGCTCTCTCCCCCTCCCACCCCCACCCCCCCCCCTCTTTTTCTCTTCCCTCTCAACCCTCCTCTTGTCCCCGTCTCCCTCCTCTGCCCCAAACAATGGCAAATGAGCGTGACCTGCGCTGCTGCAGTTCGACCAGGCGTCCAGGGTTTGCCCCACAGGCACTGAGGGCAATTGGATCATTGAAAGGTGTCCCTGGAGGGACGTTGTTATTGTCGTAAAAACCCCGGAGTCTCTAACATGGGTGATGGGGATGACACAGTGATGGGTGAGGCAGGGGAAGGTCCAGTGAAGAAACGAGGGCGTCAGGAAACAGGGAGACAAGGGTTATGTGGCTCTGATCATTTTCAATGTGTGTGTGTGTGTGAGCGAGAGAAGCGGGGTGAAGGGATAAAAGCAGGGAGCGGGAGAAAGGAAGAGTATAGAGAGACAGAAGGATATTAGTATATTTAGAAAAAAAATCGAAGTGTCTGTTAGGAGAGAGAGAGAGAGAGAGAGAGAGAGAGAGAGAGAGAGAGACAGACAGACAGACAGACAGACAGACAGACAGAGAGACAGACGAAGTAGAGAGAAGAGAGGACAGACAGACAGACAGACAGACAGACAGACTATCGTTGCCAGAAAGGGAGGTTCTATGGGAAAGAGTGAAATAACCTTACAAGCTAATGTGAGAGCAACAATACAAGAGAACGGAGACAACCCCCTTTCTTAAGGCATTTTCACATTGCAACCTCCCTCCCCTTATGGTTTCTCCCCCATACCCTTCACTCTCCCACCCCCCATCCCCCACATGCGCACACCTCCCAGCTCAATGAGGTTTTAGAATCCAATTGACTTCAAGTGTTTGAGTTCTGTGACTTCTATATTGCTTTGCCCCATATGCCCTGGTTTGATTTTGGATTGATGTTTCCTTGTTTTGTCATTTTACATATATGTTCATTTTAAAGAATTTACTACAGGTTTTGTAGAGCTCCAGGTATTACCCAAACAAATTATAAGCATCAAGGGCAATAATTCCAGGGTCTCTATTCACAGAGTGAATCCTATGAACTCCGTTTGGAATAATAAACATAGCATGTTATTTCATTCAAAGAATAATAATGTCGGCAAGAAGAACGAATACCAAAACTACACACACACACACACACACACACACACACACACACACACACACACATGCGCGCGCGCGCGTACTTACTCACACAAGAAACAGACAAACAGACAGACAGACAGACAAATAGACAGACAGACACAGATAGACAGATAAACAGAGGTTTTTTTCACACGCAAACAAAAAAAAAGCTTCTTGCTCATCATCATCATCATCATCATCATCACGAACAAACCACCACCTTTTATTTCTGTACGGCCCTTAACACACAAGTGCCTTTCACGGGTAGAGTGCGTTACTTCCCTTACCGGTGCCCCCCAAAACAGTTTCCTGTGAGCTGGCCGTTTCCCGCGTTTCCTGTGTGTGTGTGCGTGGCCGCCATTATCTGGTCCCCCCCCCCCCCCCCCAGCGCTTGGCAACGTGAACAACAGGCCCTTTCATCTTTGTTCCACGCCTCATTGGTCTCAGGAACCTGACTGATCATCGGTCCGTGAAAACGCTGTACTCAACATCACGCTGTTTGTAGGAATGAGACCATTCTAGACTGCAGCGAGCGTGAAGAACTATGATCGTGGTTCTGTTTGGTTTCCTGTACAGAGAGAGAGAGAGAGAGAGAGAGAGAGAGAGAGAGAGAGAGAGAGAGGTGTTTTGGAGGGCGTGATTGTTATGTGAAGTGTATGTATTTGTGGCTCAAGAAGGCTTGAATGAACTGAACTCTGTGTGTGTGTGTGTGTGTGTGTGTGTGTGTGTGTGTGTGTGTGTGTGTGTTGTGTGTGTGTGTGTGTTGTGTTGTTGTTGTTGTGTTGTTGTTGTTTTTTTTGTTGTTTTTTGTTTCATTCGTCTGTTTCTATTCTCCGTAATGAGGTTATGTTTACGTAGGAGGCTGTTGCTTCACTTGTCTGTCAGCAGGATTACTCAAAAGCTGTTGAATTGATTTTGTTCCTGTCTCATCTTCCCTACATTTTCAGTGGCATTGCACCACGCACCGCTCATTCCGCCCCCCCCCCCCCCCCCCCCCCCCTCGTGCCCAGCCACAGCCTGGCTTTGACACGCACAGCCCCGCACTGGAATCCACAGGAGCAGTCAATGTAAAGTCATCTTAGGCAGTTCATCAGAGAAGACGCTGCCAAATCACTTTGTGATGTTCAGCAGTACCTGTCATGATAGAATATACGAAGGACATCATCTGCCAAGCCCCTAACTGTGAACGCGTACTTAACATCCGTGTTGTAGAATGAGCCATTCTAGACTGCAGCGAGCGTGAGAATTGATGTGGTTTGTGGTTTCCGTCTGAGAGAGAGTATACGTATACACAGACTAGCATGAGTGAGCGTTCGTCAGAGCGACACACAGCTTCACATGAATTTTGCCGATATTGGTGACCCTGACAGAACCAAAACCAAGGACACTGACGTGCAAAGTAAAATTGAAACTGAGAACATCATGAGTGCAGAGAATAAAGAGCTTCAGAACTTGAAACAATTTTTTCATGAGAATTGATGAGGATGAGGATGCTACGGATTTCCATTCTGGACTGAGACTGCACGGAGAGCTGTACTCTACGCTTAAATTCACAATAATCATAACTCGGCGTCAACCAGGCCCGAAAGTTACAGACGCCTGCATTGTTAGTCAGGAAATGTGAGCACCACTCTCAAAGAGGCATCCATTAAGTGAGCAAAACTCGTTGTCTGGTTCTGTTCTTCTCACTTCAAACCACACAGACGCAAAACTCATTTACTGGACCAATAATTCAACGGAGGGGAGGGAAGATGGAAAATCAAGGGTGTAGAGAACCATCTCTTTTTAAGGCAAAATGCCCCATATTGATCCCCACAGCCTATTTCAGCCCCTTAAGAAAGAAATAGCCAACATGAATTAAGACAGATTTCGTGCTGGGTGCTCTCTCTCTCTCTCTCTCTCTCTCTCTCTCTCTCTCTCTCTCTCTCTCTCTGTGTGGAGAGAGAGAGAGAGAGAGAGAGGGATGCAAAAGTAATACCCCAAATATGTTAGTCACCACAACAAACTAAGAAGTGATAACCTCGCAACAGGAGAGAGACCAAGCACGCACGCCTCCCGTCAAGTGACCAGAATCTGGCATGATTAATGAAGCAATTCCCTGTAACCTCCCACTGTTGGTGCGCATGCTCTGGGTTCTATTAGGGCAAAGAGTGCATTCACCTTCTCCGTCCTCTTCCCGCCCCTCCTCCCCCGCCTCCCTCCTCCTGCTCTTCCCCATAGTGCTAGTAAGGCCTCGCTGAGTCCGACGATGTGTTCAAGGATCACCGTCTAGCAGTTACATGTTGCTGACCATTGCCGGACCGCCGAGACTGCAGGAGAAAGGGGCACTAAAGTCGACAAGGGGGACAGCTAAGTCCATTCCCAGAGACAGGGATGGACGAGCTGAATATCATGTACAAACAAAAGAGAATGGTGGTGATGTCGTGTACAAGACACAGACAATCGTGCTGACGTCATGTACAAGAAACAGACAATCGTGGTGATGTCTTGTACATGAAACAGACAATCGTGCTGATGTCATGTACAAGAACAGACAATTGTGCTGATGTCATGTACAAGAAACAGACAATCGTGCTGATGTCATGTACAAGAAACAGACACTCGTCTGATACATGTACAAGAAACAGACAATCGTGCTGATGTCATGTACAAGAAACAGACAATCGTGCTGATGTCATGTGCAAGAAACAGACAATCGTGTTGATGTCACGGCAAGAAACAATCATGCTGATATCATAACAAGAAACAGACAATAGTGCCGACGTCATGTGCAAGAAACAGACAATCGTGTTGATGTCATGTACAAGAAACAGACAATCCTGCTGATGTCATGACAAGAAACAGACACTCGTGCCGATACCATGTACAAGAAACAGACAATCCTGCTGATGTCATGTACAAGAAACAGACAATCCTGCTGATGTCATAACAAGAAACAGACAATCGTGCCGCGTCATGTACAAGAAACAGACAATCTGCTGATGTAAAAAGAAACAGACACTCGTGCCGATATCATGTACAAGAAACAGACACTCGTGCCGATGTCATCTACAAGAAACAGCAATCCTGCTGATGTACAAGAAACAGACACTCGTGTCAATATCATGTACAAGAAACAGGCAATCTGCTGATGTCATGTACAAGAAACAGACAATCGTGCCGATATCATGTACAAGAAACAGACAATCGTGCTGATATCATAACAAGAAACAGACAATCGTGCTGATGTCATTACAAGAAACAGACAATCGTGCCGATATCATGTACAAGAAACAGACAATCGTGCCGATGTCATGTATGAACAACAGACAATCCTGCTGATGTCATGTACAAGAAAACAGACAGTCAAACTGAAGGAGTAAGGATCAGCGCACAGTGGAAGCGAAGTAAACATGAACGGTTGGAGACGACACGACGTCACGACAAATCGTTCACCCATGGAAACGCGGCGGCCATCTTGTGGTTATTCTGATTTGCCGACGCGGATGGCTGTGCTGGAAAGTACGGCGCTGTACTGTATCTTCAGAAGAAAGAAATGAGGCAAAGAAGAATGTTGTGATGAAATAGAACCACGAATATGATGACTGATTGTCGCGTAAAATGATGGCGAAAACGTGCGCCAAATGAAAGCTAGAAGCACGCCGTGGAGTGGGATTGAAGGGAAATGACAATGATGAGTCTTCGTGTTTGAACACACAGACAAGTGAATCATATGTCTTCATGTTTGAACACTTCTTTACAGACATTTTCAGGGAAAACCATCTGATACTTAACACGTTTCTGCTCACATAAACATTCTCTGCTTGGTCGGTAGACATGTAGGTGTTTCAGACAACAGAAGTCTTCACCAGTCAAAAGTGGAGTGGCAAGTACCTTCGTATAGGCCTTCAAAGGCGGATGCCCCTCTTCGTCAATTACCGGCCAAGAGGGTGAGAATAATCTAGCAGCTGCAGACACGAGACGAATTTCACGGATGCAAGAATTCGTGAGTGACGGGCGTGTGTTTGCCGTTATGCTAAGAACCAGGCGTCGTCGAAATTCTTTTCCACAATAATTATGGCTGCCTCTTCAAGCTCCACTGGGTGTGAGAGTGGAGAATTTCGATCTTTTCGCGCACCACTGAAAGGGTGTGATTACTTTTCATGCACCAATGAGGACGTGTCTACTGTCGGCCATTTAACTCGCTTAAGAGGAATTCCAAATATCCACACACTTTGCGACCCGCCGCCAGCGTCTCGCTGTACTTGCCGTCGAAATGTGATGTGAAACGCCATCACTCGCCAAACTCGCAAGAATTCCAGCCTTTGATCTCTTAGAAATGGGTCTGTGGTCAGAACCGTAGACAAATTTCTCCGATGACCACAGATCCATTTCAAAGAGGCGAAAGACGTCTTCAGACAGGGAATGGGTGGGAATAAAATTCCTTTCAATATTCACTGTTCTCCAGAGGTTGGTTTTGCTTGCATCTGTAAATGCCAATAACAAAGGCAGAAAATAGCTTTTAAGTCAACCTTTGACTCACACATACACACGCACGCACGGAATCACGCACGCACGCACACACACACACACACACACACACACACGGAAAAAATAAGCCTATTTTAAAAATGTGTTGCTTTAACACTACTTCAATCGTTTGACTCACAGCAATGATACACTCATATAATTTCACCTAGCTCTACTTAGGAAATGTATATTTGTAATTGTGAACAAGGTTTCTGCTCTTAATCATTCATTTATTTACATATGTCAGCACTTTTTTTTGGCAGATACAGTATTCAATGGTCTGATTATTATAAACGTAAGTTAATATTTATTACAGAATGTGCGTGAAATATCATGTCACATGATTTTTTTTACAGGGCATACACATTTTTTTGTTGTTGTTGCTTATCAAAATGTCTAAGGTAGTGCCATTTTTTTCTGATAACAAAAAAAAGGGGGAAAAAACGTGAAAACGTTAATGGCGTATTTACGGTTTGACAATGTGGTGACATCTTCAGGCAACGAAGGGTTGGATATAAAATTCTTTGAAATGTCGACCGTTATGTAGAGTTTGGTTTTGCTTGCGTCTGTAAATGCCCACAAAAAGGCAGAAAAAAGCTTTTCACTTAACCATGCACACACACACACACACACACACACACACACACACACACACACACACACACACACACACGCACGCACGCACGCACGCACGCACGCGCACGCGCACGCAGGCACGCACACACACACACACACATACACACACACGCGCGCACGCACGCACGCACGCGCACGCAGGCACGCAGGCACACACTCACACACACACACACACACACACACACACACACACACACACACACACACACACTGACAACCGATGCAGAATAATCATACACAAGTCTTTTCGCTGCCAGCCATACGTTTTGTCGAGTGCTCAGGGTATGAATTTAATGTTAAGCCTCCCGACTTTTCTCTCCGGGTATGATAATTCCTTTGTGCTCTGTTGCTTCAGGAATATGATGTGCTCATCGTTAATGTCACCAAATGACACTAAGTT
>CM065734.1:24694666-24704666 GCA_033310375.1 Conus canariensis | reverse complement strand
TGGCCTGTGGTCGGTTTGTAACCGAAACTGTCTTCCAGTCAGGAATCTGGCAAATTTCTCACAAGCCCAAACAACGGCAAGACACTCCCTCTCAATTGTTGAATATTTGGCTTGTGTGTTAGAGAACTTTTTACTTGCATATTGGACAGGGTGTATCAATCCATTCTTTTCCTGCAACAGTACAGCTCCCATGCCTTTAGAGCTGGCATCAGTTCTCAAAACAAAATCCTCTGAAAGAGAGGGCAAAAGCAACACAGGAAATGAATTGAGGGTGTCTTGAACACATTCAAGAGCTTTCTGGCACTCATCTGACCAGACGATACTTTTGTTTTTTGTTCCTTTTGTTAAGTCACTCAAAGGGGCTGTCAAGGACGCAAAGTGCGGTACATATCTTCTGTAATAGGACAACAATCCAATGAGTGATCTGATCTGTTTCTTTGTACTGGGTCTCTTCAAGGCCAAGATCTTTTCTACTTTCTTTTCCTCTGGTGTCATTTTTCCAACAGAAATGACATGACCCAAAAACTCAAGAATCTGGAATCCAGCACGAATTTTGGACGGTCTAGCCGTCAGACCAAAATTCCGGAGTTTACAAAAAACAGCTCTCAAGTTTTCCTCCAGATCATTCCATGACTTTGCAGCAAGCAAAATGTCATCAAAAAAACTTACTGCTCCACACTCATGAAGTTTTAGTGCGCGCATCATTCTGGCAAAAGAAGCTGGGGCGTTTTGTAAACCAAATGGCATCTTCGTCCATTGAAACAGTCCAAAAGGTGTCTGAAAAGCCGTTTTTTCCTTGTCTGCTTCAGCCATCGGGATTTGCCAATATCCTTTAGTCAAATCTATTTTGACAAAATATTTTCCTTCTGAGAGTTGACAAAGAAGTTCCTCAATGTCTGGGATAGGTTCTGCATCAAACACAGTGATTTTGTTTAACTTCCTGTAATCGATGCAAAACCGCACCGAGCCATCAGGTTTGTCCACCAAAACAACTGGTGAGCTGTATGGTGACGAGGACGGTTCAATAACTTTCAACCCGAGCATGACTTGAATCTCTCTTTCGACAACCTGTTTTTTCGCAAATGGGAGGGGGTATGGTTTGACTCGGACTGGGTTTTCCGTACTCAAGTGAATAGTATGGGGTTCAATTGCTGTCACTGTCCCTGGGGTATCAGTCAGAACATCCTGAAAGTCCTTCAAAATACCTTCCAATTGTTCTTTCTGAATCAAAGACAAATCATCACACACAATGACATCACGATAAGTTTCTCCCTTGACAGAAAGAGTGGGCAGAGGTACAGTATCATCTATACTGGTAGACGTTAACAATCCCACATTTGTTGTTTGCACAGTCTTTGCTCTGTCTCTGTATGTAACATCAGGTACAAAATCAGAATCAATGATTTCTGTAACAGCCACATCCGTTTCAGACACTGGACACATCCATTCAATTGACTCATTAATGGCAACATTTGTACGTTCAACATACTTTTTTAGCATGTTTACATGGAACACCTTTTCAGTATTTGCCATTTTCACTTTGTAGTTTACTCCAGAAAGTTTTTCATGACATCAAAGGGACCTTTCCACATGACACGAAGTTTGTTGTGCTCGTCTGTCAGTAGGACAAGTACCTTGTCACCTACACTGAATGAACGTGCCTTTGCTTTCCTGTCAGCAAAGTCCTTATACAAATCAGTTTTCCTGTCAGCTGACTGTTGGGCAAGTTCACATGCGTCTTTTATTCGGTTATGTAGGTCATAGACGTATTGGTAAACGTTCTTGTCTTCAGGTATGTCTGTCTTGTTCGTCCACTGTGTGACTAACAGATCCAAAGGACCCCGTGGTGAATGTCCAAAAAGCAGTTCAAAAGGCGAAAACCCCAACGTTTCGTTCGGCAGTTCCCTGTATGCAAAGAGCAACGCAGGTATAAAACGATCCCATTCTTGAGGCTCCTGCCTTGTGACTTTTCTCAACATGGACTTTAATGTTCCATTAAATCTTTCAACCATTCCATTGGACTGGGATGGTATGGCGTGGTTGAAACAGAAGAGATCGACAGCAGTCTGTATATTTCCTTCATGAGGTCTGAAATGAACTGTGTCCCGCAATCTGACAGAATTTCGTCGGGAAGTCCTACTCTGGAAAAAATAGACAGCAGTGCCTCAGCGACAGATACAGTATCGATCTTCTTCAGGGAATTGCTTCGGGAAATCTTGTCGCCGTGTCGACCAAAGTGAGAATATACCGATTTCCCGAGGAAGATGGTGGGAAAGGGCCGACAAGGTCAATGGCCACCTTCTGAAAGGGAACCGAAATTAGGGGCATTTTGTGCAAAGGTGCACATGGGACGCGACCTTTTTGAGTAGTTTTTTGGCAAATGTCACAAGAGCGACAATACTGTGTGACTTCTCTTGTGACCCCTGGCCAAAAAAATGAATCCAGAACTCTTTTTAACGTTCGCTTGATACCACAATGACCTGCGAATAATGCATCATGGGCCGTATGTAATACCGTTTCCCTCAGTGGTTTGGGAACCACAATCTGTTTGTCTTGTCCAGGTACATGCCTGTAGAGGATGTCAGAGTCCAGTATGTACGTCGGCTTGTCCGTTGGTTTGTCAGAGACACTCTGCTTTGCAGTAGACAGTACAGTCGTCAATGTCTCGTCGCTTCTCTGCATGGTCTTCAAAACATCTGGCGTAACTTTTAGTTCATCCAGTTTTGAAACCTTGAGTGGTTTTGTTGGTTTTCCCTGCTCTACGACTTTTGATCTTGTACTGATGAGACAAGGAACGAAAGATCCTCCGGCACCACCATGTACTGTCGCAACACCTGGTAAATTTCCCAAAATCAAATCGCAAACTGGATTCTCAATAACACAGGCGGTAAGTGACCCGAGTAGTATGTGTATCAACGGAAATTTTTGCAAGTGGAAAAGTTTCAATTTTTCCACCAAACGATCTGCATTTCTGAACACTGTCAAGATATTGGTCTGGTAGAACAAAAATTTCCTTACACCAGCTGTGGTGCAACCTGTATCTCGCAAAATAGAACCTTGTAAACCATTAATGGCACAATCCTCCAAAAGAAGACCATCAATGGACTGATCTGGTGCCAAAACAAGACCTTCTTCACATGTAGTGGAAACAAATCCAATCTTTGCTCCACTTCCTTTGAAAGGACAGTCCCGTTTCAAATGGAATTTGCCGTCACAAAAATGGCAACGCATGTTTTGATCGGTGGACAACTGGTTACCATTAGTCTGTGAACCTCGACCTTGTCCACGAGCTGGACCAAAGGGTCTTCGCGGTTGTTGTTCACCACGCCCTCGGAAAGGAAAAAGTCTTTCCGGTGGTGAGTATTCGTACTGACGGAAATCGCCAGAACCGACATGGCCTTGACCACGGAAAGGTCGTCGTCTGTTGCCAAAAGACGTGTAAGAGTGCGGACCTTGGAATGAAGCGCGATTTCCTCTTCTATAGTTTCCTTGTCCAAAATGCATCTGAAATGCCGCGTGAGACTCGAAAAGGGACGAATGTTCCTTGCGGGCAACACCTTTATCCGGATGAGCAATACAGTACTGATCCGCCATCTGACACATTTCGTCAACGCTATCGAACTGTCTTTCTTTAAGAAAAATGGCCAAATCTTTACTGACGCTTTGAAAAAGTTGCTCTCGAAGTAGCAAATCTCGCAGTGATTCGAAAGTCTTACTCGTCTTTGTTAGTTCTATCCATCTGTCCAAACAATGACTCATTCTTATCAAAAAAGACGGAAATGATTCTCCCTTGTCAGGACGAATGGATCGGAAACGCTCACGAAAACGGTCAGCTGAACACTGAAACTTCTTTAAGAGTTCTTCTTTTAACTGATCCCAAGTCAACCCTTCCTTTGCCGCAAGTGTGTGGTATAGTGCCAAAGCACTGCCCTTAAACAGTGACGCGATAAACAACGTCCATTTCTCCTTCGGCCAACCACAAGAAGTAGCGTGGTTCTCGAACCGAAAAAGAAAACTGTCAATGTCGTCGGTTTTTTCTTCGAACGGCGGCAACTTCGGAATGTATGTTGACTTCGGATGAAATGTACTCGCGGAACCGACCGCTGGAGGTGGTGGAGGTTCTCTCGATGCCTGTAATCTTTTAATTTCTGCATCAGTCTCTAATTCAAGTTGTCTCAGTTTAAATTGCCGTTCCTTATCCTCTCTCTCTGTCTGTAGTTTTTTTTCCTCAAACTCTAATCTTTTTTTATTTTCTTCCATCTCTTTCTGTAGTTTTTTCTCTTCAAGCTCTAATCTTTTTAGATTTTCTTGTCGTTCTTTATCTTTTTCTTCTAGTTGTCTCTGTTTTTCCTGTCTCTCTATCTCTCTGTCTGCCCTATCCAGACATTGTTGGACATAGTTTGCTAATTTATCACCTTCAAAGCCTAAACGCTCGGCCTGCCGTACATATTCATCAAAATTTTCCATCATGAATAGTTACCACAAAGAAACAAGAAACAATGACTAAATATGATTAAAATAAGGCGATATGTGATGTTATATCCGTTTCCAACAAAAAAACAAAAAAACCCACTTTGTTACAGTATGTACAAATAAAGAATTTAAATGCCGGTATAAACAGAAAAATAATAAAGGCTTACAAAAGAAAAGCACTAATAAGAATTGACAATGTGGTCTTTCCAAAAGAGATTTTCACCAATATTCTTTCCGAAAGGGAACAAAACCAGCTAAGAAAATGAAATGCAATACTAATAACACTTTTTTTCCGAATGAAAAGAAAACAGAAAATATAAAGTTTTTTTTCACGGAAATAAACTCTTTATAATGTTTATGTTCTTAACTGTTCTTACTGTACTTGTTACTTTCTTACTTAGTTTCTTGGTAAAACAATAGATGAGTTCACAAAACAAATGAATCGCCTTAAACAATAAGTGACTACAAAGTTACAAAACAAATGAATCGACGAACAATTAAAAAGAGGGGGAGAAAACGTACACTAACGGAAATCCTACCTAAAAGATGACAATGATGAAAAGAAACTAGATAGGCGCCTATTGAAGAGAAGGTTTGGAGATTTTTTTTGTAAAGGGGGTGAAAAGGAAATGAAAGAATAGACAGGTCCGGTATAGAAAGAGGAAATTAGAAAAAGCGAAAGAGGCCCTCAGACAGCACCCTAATGGCAACTGTCTCCCGTAAAGCTGGAGACGGGGAAGTATTCAAATAATAATACACACAATATACTGAAACTCAATGCAATAAACAATCTAATAAATATACAATCAGAAAAACACACACACACACAAAAAGAACCCAAAACCCAAAAGATAATAAAAAAGACGTTTATTTGGAGTGAGCGGTAATCCACTCCACCACCTACACTAGTTGAGTGACGGAGGTGAAGTCGATCCCACACTCAGAGGGGAAAGGGGAAAAATCCAAATAAAACGAGAGGAAAGATAAAGAATTAGATAGTAATGAGAGAGGGAGGGACTATCGACTCCCCAACGCCATGCCCCCCTGCTAAAACAGAGCAGGAAGAGGTTGGGGCTATCAGTCCTGGGGAAGGGGACAAAACAAAATCTAAGCTAGGGGAAGGACAACGACTCCTCAACGCCCTGCCCCCTTGCTGCCAGGTACGAGCAAGAGGAGGTTGAGGCTATCGGTCCTGAGGGGGAAAAGGGTCAAAAGAAAATCCTACAAAAAAAAACAACCCTAACAGAGCAGAGCAATCAAAAGAAATCAACAACATTCGAACACACACATACAGAAACAAATGAAAATAAAGACTACAAACAATAAAGACAACAATCAATTATACAAATTTTTCTTTGCACAGATAGATTTTTTTTTTCTTGGAGGGGAAATCTTAATTTGTCTTTGGAGGGGTACAAATAGATTTTTTTTTTTCCTTGGAGGGGTACAAATAGAAATCTTTTTTTTCTTGGAGGGGGTACAAAAAAAAAACCTTGTCCTATGTCCTAAGTCCTAGTCGGGGTCACCACTGTCATACTGCGCATAAATGCATGCCTGCACTCAGCCCAGCATTCACTCCGTGCACACGCAATCTCTCCAAACAACCAGAAGGCGCACTACAATAACTCTTCTTCTCCCCCTCCTCTCCGGGGAATAATTTACTAAACAATAATCAATTTTCCATCATATTCAACTGGTTTGTCTTCAAGGAATTATTTTTCATTCCTCCTCTCCAGTGGAGGTACAATCATTCCACAGATCCACTAGTTGGGACCAAATTTCATCTCATTGTACATAATACTTCACAAATATATCTTTCAACGATTTCTCCTCCTCACTGGAGAAACAATGTATATATTCTCAAAGACAAATCAAAAGATGGCTTAAAATATAGTAGTATCAACTGAGTTCATCAGGGGGAACAATTAAAAAATCATTATGGGTCAACATGACAAATGCTTTCTTTTCTCACAGCTGGTGCAGTCGTTGTCTTCTGCAGATCGATTCTCCAACCCTGGAGACGATTAGGTGCTGCCGCAGCTCTGTAGCCCAAATATTTGTGCGACTGCCTAACTGGTGCTGCCACAGCACTGGGAAGGGCTGAAACACGAATGAAGTCCGTGTAAGTAATCTATTTCAAAATCTGAATAATCATAAATTCTTTTCCCTTTTTCCCTTTTCTTAACTTCTCTCTTTCTTCTCTCCCCATCTGTCTATACCTCACCTGGTAATGGTGAGTCGCAGGTGGAACTCGTTCTTCAAACAACCTGTCCGGTCAGTGTCCCCAAGCCATCTCCTTCCTATTCCTTATTTTTCCCTCCTGCGCTCTTTTTGAGTACACGTTCAGTGAGTACTCGTCTAACTCTACGCATTACCAGCCCATGGTTGCTGACGAATGGACAACGTCCGTCCATTCAACCAATAATTGCCCTACGTCTATAGCCACCAGCGACACCGATCACACTGGTCAGGCCATTCAAACTTTCTTTTCTTTTACCTTTCCTCTTCCCTACCTAGGGAAATGCTTTATAACAAATAAGGGCGTACGCGATGGAACGTCACATGTCGCCATGTGAGGCTACATCACATGACATAGGGTACAGCAAGGACTGCGGGTTTTTTTCTCGTGTATTACCGATACTACCCACTATGCACCAAAGGCTTTAGCGTCGACAAAAGTTGGGTTATAATTGTCCATCACGCAGTTACCGATCACGAAAGGCGACCATAACTTTTTTTTTTCGTTTTTCGAAAGTAAGAACGCCAGTGCGCATGTCAGAGGTATTCGCCACTTTCTGCTGATCCTCTTTGCCTTTTTCGTTTTCCTGCTTCCTAATCACGGGCTGGCTATCTGGCCACCCTATATCACTGTTGATAGTCACTGTCAAACTGTTAAGTTGAGGCATACGTTTGGTGGTTAGCGTCTGAGGCTACGTGTACGCAGAGGGCCGTACTCGCTTAAGAGCTGGCCTGCACGTTTACCTGAAAGAGGCGCAGCCTAGTCCACCGATCAGTTCTCTCGCAGTCAGGCGGTGGCTGTGTGGTGACCTGTGCGAGCGACTGGGACTCCAGCAAAGGGGAACAGTGGGGAAAGCGAGTCGAGATGCTTATCCTGTCGCCTCTTGGTCTATGACTCATTTCAGTCATCGTTAGGCAGGGACCGTAGTAGATGAGGCACGTCGGCTGCACCGCCAATGCAGTATGTTCAAGACAGCAATGGATTGGCGCTTGTTGTATTTACTTCCCACACTACATATACCTAGACTATGTCTTCTCTCCTCTTCTCTCTCTCTCTCCTCCTCATATATATATATATATATATAATATACAGATACACACAGAGACACACAGAGACACACAAACACACACGGACACAGACAAACACAGACACACAGACACACGCATACACACACACACACACACACACACACACACACACACCACACACACACACGCCCGTGCACGTGTGAGCACGTCCATCCATCCATCCATGCATGCATGCATGCATGCATACATACATACATACATACATACATACATACATACATACATCACATACATACTATACATACATACATACATACATACAACATACATACATACATACATACATACAACATACATACATACATACATACATACATACATACATACAATTACTTTAATGCATCAACTTGTCAAATCAACAACAATGCACAGTAGTCCAGATTGCAGGCGCATCGATAAAAGTTATCTTTCACATACTCTCTCTCTCTCTCTCTCTCTCTCTCTCTCTCTCTCTCTCTCTCTCTCTCTCTCTCTCTCTCTCTCTCTCTCTCTATTCCCCCTCTTTCTCTCTCTGTCCCCACGACCTTTCTCTCTCCGGCTGACTCCAATTCTTTGCCTGTCTGTGCTTTAGTCAGCTGATACTATTTAAAGCACAGTTTGAAGGTCATCTTCTGTCAGTTTCAATGCTGGTTCATGAGGTGATTCCGCCTTGACCAAACACGCCTAGACCCAATCATGACAGACATGCTCAAGTATTTTGCGACTTGTTTACATTTTGTTATGGGCAGTCCTAACATTGAAAGTCCTGAATTCACTCTTTTATGAACTATGCCTAGTGAACCTATTACAAGAACAACTACTTTCGTGCTAAATCCGGCATCACTAAGAGCATAGCAAAGAGGCACGTACTTTTGAAATTTGCTCTCATAGCATGTTTGTATGAATGTGTCAAATGGGTTTGAAACCTCGATGACGAATGCCACCGAGTTTCGATGGTCGATGAAGCATAGATCAGGTTTCAGCCTTGGTAGATCTTCAACACCGTTTATTGAGACAAGCCTATTTTGAAAAACATCCACAAAATCCGTCGCAAAGCATTTCTGTAGCTCCTTTCTGATGATCTCAACGCATCTGTCGTGTCTTTGTGTGTAGAGGCCCCTCAGTTGACGACATCCATTCAAGGCATGGGAATTTGTGTCAGAACGAAACACCGCACAAAGCACACTCTCTCCGGTAAGTATCAGGATAGTAGATGTTGTTCACTGCATTGGTCTCCAGCAGCTGTAGACGTCCCTTGCTGATGAACCTGGTTATTTGGTCATTGACGTTGGTGTTGGTGAGGTGTCCTATGGAGTGGGTCACTGCCGCATCCGGAATTGCAACCCGGGTGATTCTCCCTTGTTGTTGCAGCTGCTGAAAATGGTGTGTATCTTTGTCCATTTGCATTCTTTTGATTGCGCTGTACAATTGTTTAGAATTACTGTAGCGAATTTGAACTACATACATACATACATACAACATACATACATACATACAACATACATACATACATACTCTCTTTCTGTCTCAATCTGTCTATCTGTCTCTGTGTCTGTCTCTGTTTCTCTTCTCTGTCTCTATCTCTGTCTCTGTCTCTCTCTTTCTCTCCCCCCTCTCTCTCTCCCCCCCTCTCTCTCTCTCTCTCTGTTCAGGACAGCAGTGGACTGGTGTTTGTTGTATTCACCACCCAGACTGCATCCAGGCATCCAAGTACTCAATTCAGCGACCAGTCTCATTACCGGCTGGAGAATTATCAACGTGCCCAGCTGCATAGACTAGATACATCTAGAGACTCCTATCTCTCTCTCTCTCGTCTCTCTCTCTCTCTCTCTCTCTCTCTCTCTCTCTCTCTCTGTCCTCCCTTCATTCCAGCTTTCTTTCCCACTCCATCCCCCACCCACCACCACCCCCAACCTACCTACCTCCCCCTTACCCCGCCCCCCTCTCCACCTCACCATACTCTGGACACGTAATTGGCTTGCCATATCACTCACTGCAGTTGGCTTTAGTTCACACAGCTTGTCGTCCACGCTGGGATAATTAGTCATCGGGAGGTCAGAGTTTTCCCACAGGCAGGTTCTGTCGCCAGTAGATCACGAGTTTTCACTCCCTGTGCTGCATAGTGGACGATGGGGGGAGGGAGGGGGGGGGGGGAGGGGGGGGGGGACGGTCAATCTGTGAGGGCCGGTCGGTTGGGTACCTGGATTTACATCCAGAACTG
>CM065734.1:24687166-24692166 GCA_033310375.1 Conus canariensis | reverse complement strand
AGAAAATTAATAGAGCTCCCCCCACCCCCCTCCTCGCTTTTTTTTTAATTGACGGCTATATCAGAATTAACCCCTGTATAAAAAGATAATTCAATGAGGGAAAGAAGAGGTCCGAATCAGATCATTCGTTGACTTCTTACCCTCTGCAGATTCTCTTCTTTGGCGGGGATAATTGTGTTACACTGCGCGTTTCACTTAAAGCTCTGGCGCCAAACGATGCCATGGAATGATGTTTGTCCTCGTTACATTGGCGTTTGTCTCCTGAATTTCGTTGAGGTTTTCCTTTTCTATTTTCCTAGTTCTGTCTGCTTGCCTCTGCCTGCATCTGTTTCGAAGAGTACTCTGTAAAATATTTTCGGTTTTGTTTCTTGTTGTTTTTGTCCTTACAGGGCATGAGACAATGACTGAAGCATACGTATGAATACGGTATAAGACAGCCCGAGGGCACGGAAAGAAAAAAGATCAAATTTGATAAGATAAATCAGAGGGGAGTATTAATAAGAGGCTGTTGAAGTGTTCGGCATTCCTCAAGGAAACATGCTTCGTAACTATCGCGCACACACACACGCACACACATAAACGCATGCATGCACACACATGTATCTGTATCTGCACTCTCTGCATTCCCTCTCTCTTTCTCTCTCTCTCTCTCTCTCTCTCTCTCTCTCCTCTCTCTCTCTCTCTCTCTCTCTCTCTCTCTCGGTCTGTCTGTCTGCCTCGGTCTCACTCTTTCTCTTTCTCTCTCTGTCTCCTCTTCTCGTCTTCTTGTCTGTCTGTCTGCTCTCTCATCTTATCTCTCTCTCTCTGTCTCTGTCTCTCTCGTCTCTGTCTGTCTCCTCTCTCCTTTCTCTCTTCTCTTCTCTGTCTCATTCTCTCCTCTCTCCTCTCTCCTCTTCTCACTCTTCTCGTCGTCTCTCTCTCTCCCTTCCTCTCTCTCTCCCTTCTCCCCTCCTCTCTCTCTCACTCTTTTATCTCTGTCTCACTCTGTGCCCCAGTCTCTGTCTGTCTGCCTCCATGTCTGTCTCTCTCTCCCTCTCTCTCCCCCTCCTCTCTCTCTCCCTCCCTCCCCCCCTCTCTCTCTCTCTCTCTCTCTCTCTCTCTCTCTCTCTCTCTCTCTCTCTCTCTCTCTCCAAATAGAAAAAAAAAAATGAAAAAAACACACACGAATCCAGCATTACTACTCCTACTTACAGCTGCTTTTGTTCCATACTGTGTCAAATCCAGAGCTTGAAAGTAAGGTTCAGACCGCTTGCTTGAGAATTTTTTTAAACATAGATGTAGCGGTTAGAAACAGCACAACTCGTCTTATTCAAAACTGCTTTACTGACAGCCTACTGCGGCCAACAGAGAGCCGAAAACTCTTCAAAATTGCTGTTTTCGAGAATCTTGCAATTTACACATATTGAGGAGGAAAAAACGCTTTTCTTCAAAAGTGGTTTTGATTACCTCGTCCAGTGGAGAGTCTGAAACTCGCGGTCAGAATTACCTGTGAATCTTCGAACGTTTTCTGCGGGAAGAAAGAGTCCTCTAAACACAAACGCTAGTAGTGGACCATCTTCAAACACAGATACAGCGAAAGAAAAAAAAGAGAAAGAAACCTTCAGTTCGCCAATGGATACCAAAAGAACCCCCCGGCTCTCTTGTCTGGGAGTCAGCCCCAAGGACATGTTGCTGCTGACCACGGCTCTGTACGTGACCTTGTCCATGCTGTCCTTCGCCCCATTCGCCGGGGGCGTGGAGGTCAACGTGGCCGTGCTCCTGCCTTTCGACGATCGCTACCTCTTCTCCTATCACCGTGTGGCCCCGGCCATCGACCTGGCCATCCAGGCCTTGAACAAGCGCACCCATCTGCTCCACCGCCAGCGGCTGATCGTGCGCTACGGCGACACCGAGTGCAGTATCGCCATGGCCATCAACAAGGCCATCACCTTCTTCGTCAACAAACAGGTCAGATGGTGTGGTGTTGCTGATGTTGTTGTTATCTTGTTATTGTTGCTGTTGTTGCCGTTGTTGCTGCAATTGTTGTTCTAGCTGTAGTTATAGCCACCGTAGTGACCATTGTTGTAGGTATTGTCGTCGTCGTCGTTGCTGTCGTTGCTGTCGTTGTTGTTGTTGTTTACGTCGGCGTCATCGTTGATTCGCTGTTGTTGTTGTTGCTGTTGTTCTTGTCGTTGATGTTGTTGTTGTTGTCGTTGTCATTGTTCATCTTTGTTGGGTGTTGTGGTTGTTGCTATTGACATTCTTGTGTAGTTGTTGCTATTGACATTCTTGTGTAGTTGTTGCTATTGACGTTCTTGTCGTTGTTTGTATGGAAAGCGTAGGAGACGGGCCTGGGATGGGAGTATAACTGATGTCATATATATAATATTTTTTTTTTGTTTGTTTGTTTTGTTTGGGGTTAACTTTATTCCAGATTTAGATGCATGTGTTTTTCCCCTTTTCAACTTTGTTTCTGTTTCTCAGTTGCATCTAAGCTTTCCTGTTCAACCAAGTCATTGCATTTTGTTTTGAGCTCATGTTATTTATTTTATTTGATTAGATATACATTCAAAATTCTATTCAATTTCTTACGCAAATGGTTGAATTCCACTACTGTCAACTTTTACGCATACAGACGTGCGCGCGCGCTTGTGTGTGTGTGTGTGTGTGTGTGTGTGTGTGTGTGTGTGTGTGTGTGTGTGTGTGTGTGTGATGTGTGTGTGTGTGTGTATGTGTGTGTGTGTGTGTGTGTGTGTGTGTGTGTGTGTGTGTGTGTGTGTGTGAGTGAGCACGCGTGCGCGCATACATTTTGCCTAAAAAAGCAAATTTCAAATAGCTTTGCATTCAGATAAAGCGTAAAAGAAAAGAAAAAAAAAAACACCGAAAAGTAGATCAGTCCATGCGTGTGTTAGTTTCTTCGTCTTCTTCTTTGTCTCCTTCTTCTTCTTCGTCTTCTTTTTTTCTTCTTCTTCTTCTTCTCTTCTTCTTCTTCTTCTTTTTTCTTCTTCTTCTTCTTCTTCTTCTTCTTCTTCTTCTTCTTCTCGTCTTCTTCTTCTTCTTCTTCTTCTTCTTCTTCTTCTTCTTCTTCTTCTCTTCTTCTTCTTCTTCTTCTTCTTCTTCTTCTTTTCTTATTCTTTCTTCCTCTTCTTCTTCGTCTTCTTCTTCTTCTTCTTCTTCTTCTTCTTCTTCTTCTTCTTCTTCTCTGTTAATTTATTTGTCTATGAATATGACATACAGAGGCTAAATGCTGACAAAACCAAATCTTCTTCTTCTTCTTCTTCTTCTCTGTTACTTAATTGTCTATTGAAATATGACATACAGAGGCTAAATGTTGACAAAACCAAATCGTAAACAGAACAAATCACCAGTTACCTTCAACCCAACATACCATTTAAAACATTTAGCAGGTTTTCTTCTTCTTGCTGAGGAATGTCTAACTCTTGCACACACCACACACACACACACACACACACACACACACACACACACACACACACACACACACACACACACCTGTCCCCTAAGCACATCCAACGCTGATCTCCATCTTATATACCTTTCAACTACTTGTTGCACGTGCAGGTGGACGTCTTCTTCGGCCCCGTCTGCGACTATGCCGTGGCCCCCGTGGCTCGCCAGGTCAGCTTCTGGAACGTGCCCCTCATCTCCACGGGGGCTATGGCCAAGGACTTCAGCACCTCCCGCCAGGACGTCTACCCGCTCCTCACCCGCGTGGGCCCCGTCAACTTCGGCAAGCTGTCCGAATTCGTGTCCACCATAATTCGCTACTTCCAGTGGCAGAAGCTGAAGTTGCTGTTTGTTAAAGGTGGGCATGATTACTTGATCAAGAATTTTTGCCACCTGGCCATGGAAGCCTTGTACTACATGCTGAAGGATATGGAGCCCGAGCGGCGCCTGGACCACTTCAAGATCAGCGAGCCGGAGGAGCTTGCCGCCGAGGAGATTGAAAACGTCCTGAAGGACGAGATCGGGCTGGAGTATGGAGGTAAGGGGGACTGGGAGGGAGGGTGGAAGTTTTGGGGGGAGGGGGGTTGGGGGGTTGGGATGGACAGGAATGGGGTGGAGGGAGTAGGAGAATGCGGATGGGGATGGGGGGAGGTGGGAAGTCTTGTGAAGCAGAGAAAAACGCACATGTGTGTGTGTGTGTGTGTGTGTGGTGTGTGTGTGTGTGTGTGTGTGTGTGTGTGTGTGTGTGTACGTGCGTACGTGCGTGAGCGTTTTGTGCTCGCATCTGTCTCGCGTGTCCGGGGAGAGAGAGAGAGAGAGAGAGAGAGAGAGAGAGAGAGAGGAGGAGGAGGAACGGGGGAATGAAGTGTTTGCGTCTTGAAATGGATAATGTTCGTCCGCTGACTGTAATTTGATGAGAGATAGCGTGTGCATGCGGGCGTGCGAATAGATGTAGGTGCGCATGCGCGCACCTGTGTCCGTAACTGCGTGCGTGTGTGTGTGTGTGCTCGCATCTGTCTCGCGTGTCCGGAGAGAGATGAGAGAGAGAGAGAGAGAGAGAGAGAGAGAGAGGAGGAGGAGGAGGAGGAGGAGGAGGAGGAACGGGGGAATGAAGTGTTTTCGTCTTGAAATGGATAATGTTCGTCCGCTGACTGTAATTTGATGAGAGATAGCGTGTGCATGCGGGCGTGCGAATAGATGTAGGTGCGCATGCGCGCACCTGTGTCCGTAACTGCGTGCGTGTGTGTGTGGGGGGGGGGGGGAGGATGCTTTCCTCGAGGAGAGGACAAGTGGTAGGTCAAGAAATTAATTTAGGTGTCAACATCAAAGACCGTGGCTCGCGGAGGGAAAAAAACCCCAGCCAATCAAGCGCTCAACCGGCTTGCAAATCTAATAGGATAAGAATATCCAACAGAAGAGAGAGGGAGGGAGAGGAGAGAGTGTGAGAGAGAGAGAGAGAGAGAGAGGGAGAAGAGAGAGAGGGGGGGGTGGTGGATGGATGTTCATGTGAGAGAATGAAAGTTGCAAAAACACAAAGAAGATCAGTAGTAACA
>CM065734.1:24669666-24672166 GCA_033310375.1 Conus canariensis | reverse complement strand
TATACTACTAAACTTAGCACCATTCTAGGCATCGGAGAGTGTGCGTTTGCAATGCATAGCGAAGAGTGATGATCTGACTGCATCACATGATGCTTTTCTTCCACAGTCAGTGTCCGAACACTGACGTTGGCTCAGTCTGGGGGTGTGGACATCTTGTGGGCAGTCAGACTGAGCGACTGGTGGACACGGATGATGAATATCTCGCCCCCATGTGGTCGTCAGTTCCGACTGACCTTGGTGCTGCCTCACTCAGTCAGTGATTTGTTAACCCACTCACATAGTCACCCACCCATTACTTTTTACGCCGATCGAAGAGAACCAAGCCAAATCTGACCGACCGATTCATTGACTGATTTAGCGAATGAGCAGTAAATAGATGAATAATAAATAGATAGAAAAATGAATGAATGAATAAATAAATAAATAATAAATAATAAACAATAAGTAAATAAGTAAATAGAAAATCAGACAAATAAGAAGCAGATGAATGAATAAACTGTAAGCCGATCTATTAACTGAGTGGGGTTTCACAGTTTTATAAAATTAAGAAGAGAAAAGAGGAGAGGAAGAAGAAGAAAAAGAGGAACAAGAGGAGGGGAGAGGAGAGAAACAGGAACAAAAAATCCCGGAAAAAAAGAACACGAAGACAATCAAAGTAATGAAAAAGTCGATAAAATGTGTACATTGAATCTTAACAGTTTTCAGAAGCAAGAATACCCTGTACAGGTATTTCTTTTTCTTATTATAGAAATATGCCCAGTCACCTATCCTTCAACTCGGAACCAAACCTTCAACAGTGTCTTTTCTTCAAAGACAATCACGTCCCGTGTCTAAAAGGGAAGTGGTGTCTGACCCTGTAGCACCTTTTTTGAAGAGCGTCGTCGACGTCTTGTTCTTGAGGCGGAGAAATTAAGTTCGCATTAGGCGGGGGCGCCAAGAGGTCTATTGAATTATTCAGCGGGAAGCAAATTGCCCTTTTTGGCATTCCACCGGAACTGGTCCCCGAGGGAGACTTCCGGCTGATGCGTACCGAGTGGGAGCCGTCAGTCAAGAATGGGTTAATTGTTTCGCTGCCAGCTCGCACGAGAGTAGTTTGTCTCGTGTTGTTTGACTGCCCGATTGTTTCCCTTGGTTTGGCCCCGTCTCTGTTTAGTAGTTGGATGTTTTATGGTTTAAGAGGCTTCGTCTTTGTATGTTGATGGAGTCAGGCCCAACTGCGTTTCAACCGTGTGTGAAACTGAGCTTTTGTAATTCAAAGCGGAAACGGTTAAATGGTACCTTTTTGGTTATGAGAACAGGTGTTGATAACACTAAAAGAGTATATTGAGAAAGAAAAAAAAATCGAGCAGTGTGGAGTTCATGACGACATTTCAAAATTCACTACATATATGTATCTAAATGGAAAGTTTTGTGTGATAGTAAATAACGGATATTCTGAGCTCTGCAGATCAAATATCGGTGTTTGGCAAGGCGAACATCTGCCACGACTGTTATCTGCATTGCTTTTAGATGATATAGGTTTAAGACTCGCACGCAGTGACAAAAGTTGCAAAAGAGTGTTGAGAACTAGCAAAGTTGGAATTGTATGTTGATTACTCGCAATGCCAGGTGCCAGGTGATGTGTGTGTGTGTGTGTGTGTGTGTGTGTGTGTGTGTGTGTGTGTGTGTGGTGAGAGAATCTACTTTGACGACAATTGATGGATTCAAGTCTTGCCATGGCTAAACTGGCGTCACTCTGAGCAGCGAAGTCTGAGACTGAACTGAACGTGAAGAAATATGTCAAAAGTATAACATTTTCTCAAAAATCCAACCACGGCGAGTGATGTTATTGATGATTTTCAGCAGTTAGGAATTTAATTGTACTAGAGTATTAAGAAAGTTGAGACCGTAAACCATCAACAGAACGTACCAAACAGTAAACTGAAGATCTTTGACCTATTGGTCTATTCTTTTTCAGGCTCGCTTTGTTGAACTGTGAACGTTAAACCCATAGGCGAACTGCCACAACCGCAACCAGTCGTGTGCCTACTGTCGAGTCGTCCTGGAGACGAAATGTAAACAAATTTAGTTACAGAAACAGAACTCGATGTTTGCTCGTCGATGTCAGCGAAAGGTTTGAATGTTTTACACTTTAATGTCGTCGGCTCTTGCCATCACTCCTCCTCGCAGTCCTCTCCTCTTGCAATCCATATCAATCAATGTTCATTGTGATTGGGACCTGTTTATCTGTCCTTGTTTTGTTGTGTGTGGGTTTTTTTTCCCACGTAAATTACGTCATTATGTTGTTTGATGTGTGTTCTTTTCCTGCTTCGAAAAAGGACCAAGAGATCTGGGCCCGTTACGTTAGTGTTTGTTTTCCGCATGCGTCCGCCCAGTAATTGAATGTTTATTTTTCATGAGTTAATTCACGTGCTCTCATTACTCTTTTAATTGCGCTATAATTATGAAACGAAAGTCGCGCAACGTGATTTATGTGATAGGGTATCCACAGAGGGATTCC
>CM065734.1:24659666-24664666 GCA_033310375.1 Conus canariensis | reverse complement strand
TTCTTGTGTTTATCGTGTTTTATTCCCCCACAACACGACGCTGTGACAGGCGTTTTAGATCTTGTTTAATGTTTGGGAAATGCACATGATAATAGAAAAGGGAGGGAGGAGTGTCGGAAATTCATGCCCCCCTCTCCGCCCCCAACCTCGTCACACACACACACACACACACACACACACACACACACACACACACACACACACACACACACTCGCGCACGCGCACCCACACACACAATCCGCGCGCGCGCACACACACATACACACACACACGCACACACACACACACACACACACACACACACACACACACACACGTACTCGCACTCGTGCACGCGCTCGCGCGCGCGCGCGCGCGCACACACACACACACACACCACACACACACATACGCGAAAAAAGGAGCAGTTTTGTGTTGGTTTTTTTTTTTACATTTGAAATCGGACCTGAGCGCTCGCTTTGCCTCTCTGCACATTCAAAAAACACGGACAGATCCTGATTTTTTTTTTTTTTTTTTTTTTTTTTTTATAACACAGCTTTGTCACTTTGCCACTGCCAAGTACAGACATCACGTCGAAGCTTCAGTTTGCTGTTGGTGTTCCCGGGTGCTATTTGGTTAAGTGCACGCGGGAGTGATGAACAAAGACACGGGAGCTCGTTTCAGCAGTCAAGGTCGACCGCCGGGAGTAGCAGATTATTTTGATTTCTTCTGCCCTGTTATGTTCTGCGGGAGGGGTGTGTGTGTGTGTGTGTGTGTGGGGGGGGGGGGGGGGGGGGGGGGGGCAGATAGAGCTGCTGCATCAGACGGGGTGTCACCGAGGAATCCAGTCAGAAGTGCCGGATTGTCTCTGCTTCGTTTGTGTACTCTGATCTGGAAACACACACACACACACATACACACACAACACGCACACGCACAAACACACACACAACAAACACACACACATACACACAACACCCCGCATGCACACACACGCGTGGACACGCACGCACACATGCGCGCACGCGCGCGTGCGCGCCACCACACCACACACACACATACACACAGACACACATACAGCACACACACACAACGCGCGCGCGCGCGTACACACACACACACACACACACACACACACACACACACACACACACACGTACACACATGTGCGTGGACACGCACACACACATGCGCGCGCGCGCGCGCCACACACACACACACACACACACACACACACACACACACACATATGCACATGCACAGACGCGCGTGAATGCGCGCGCGCACACACACACACACACACACACACACACACACACACACACACGCCAGCACTCGCAACGCACGCGCGCCGCGCGCGCGCGCGCATGCATACGCGCCCACATACACACGCACGCGCGCGCGCACACACACACCACACACCACACACACACACACACACCACGACACACACACACACACACACACACACCACGCACGCAGCACCACCCACCCACCACACACACTCTCACTCTCTCTCTCTCTCTCTCTCTCTCTCTCTCTTTCTGCCTCCCTCTCTTCTCTCTCTCTCTCTAGCTCCTCTGTCTCTTCTTCTCCTTTTCCTGTCCCTCCCTCTCTCTCTTCTGTCTCTCTCTTCTCAGCTCCTCTTCTCGTCCCCTCTCCTCCTCCTCTCTCCCTCTTCACTCCTTCTGTCTCTGTTCTAGGTCCTTCTCCCTTCGTCTATACTCTCTGCTGCACTAATCCTTGTCGTGCCAGTCTGGTCTGATTTCCAAACGTTAAGTAGGGTGTGTGAATTAGTTAATACGGATGGACGGTTGCGTAGGAGAAGCCAGTCTGGGCACTGCTCCGCGATAGGTGTGACGGGTGGGATAAGGATAGGATGGAAGGGGGGGGGGGGGGGGGGGGGGAATGCATGGAAAGGAAGAGCTTTGAAGAAAAAAGAAAGAAAAAAAAAAAAAAAAAACCTAAATACAAGGACGATGCAAGATGGAAGGAAACACGTATAATTTGACAATTCCAGTTATGCAGTGCTACACTGCGTTACTATAACTACAACTACTATACTCTACTATACTAACTATACTACACACGTACGACGACTGACTTGCACTCACTGCGCTGCGACTACTACTGACTACTACTACTGTGCTTTGCTTATACTGCTCACACTGCTGCCGTTGCCACCATCTCCACTCTCTTCTCTACTCTACTTCTGCTTTACTCGCTCTCTTTCTCTCCTCTCTCTCTCTCGTACCTCTCTCTCTCTCTCTTCTCTCTCTCTCTCTCTCTCTCTCTCTCTCTCTCTCTCTCTCTCTCTCTCGTGTACTCCCGCTCATATATATATGCACGCACCCCAACAGCGACAAAAAAAATCTGGTTCGTTGAATTGATAGAGACATATTAATTAATATCTAAAGTACGACATCAGACAAACAAGGGAAGCAAAACTCGAGTTAATGACTTCGCTGCAATTGCCGGCCATCCCCTCCCTACCTCTCTCCCATCCCTCATAGCTTCCCTCCTCTTTCTCAAGGTGCACAAAGCAACACAGGTGTGGGTGACTTCCTCTTCCAGCTGAATAATTCATTGCAGGGTCCACACCCCAGTGTACTATTCGCCCACATTTGACCCCCTTAAAATATATATTATATATATGTGTGTGTGTGTGTGTGTGTGGTGTGTGTGTGTGTGTGTGTGTGTGTGTGTGTGTGCGTGTGGCGTTCCGTAAGTTCGTCCGATCAACCACAAGTTAATTTGACGGTTAACTGGTTTTAGTCAGTCAGTTCCCCAACGAAGAGGAGCACTCGAGGTTAGATCAAGTATCTAACAGACCATCCTCCACCGCCTTCCCCACTTTTCTTTCTCAATCGTGGAAAGGAACGGACTTGATTAGGTACAATCGCTGATGGTTGGCTGGGCTAGAAAAAACCTTATGGCTGGCTGGGATATATGCAATGTTTTGGGGCTGGAAAAAGTCTTTAAATACATATGTTCACTTGCTGTCTAAGACAAGGTAGGTTAGTCCTTTATTCCGTGTATGAGATTTAGAAGAAAAGAAGAAAAAAGCTGAAAAAAAATCCGTCTGGTATTTGTTTGTTTGTATGTATGTTTAATGATCGTATTTGGATTTAAAAAACCCAAAGACCATCAGTGTTCCTGCTTTTACACCAATTTTCTCAAAGCAGTTTGCTAAGGAGAAAAAAAAAAAAAGAAAGAAAAAAGGACGTCGTCTTCAACGAACGGCAGCTTGTGTTACTTTTGATCTACTTCAAAAGTGATTTGCAATCTCGGAAGAGGATTTCAGAATGTTGTCTGAAAACAATATAAAAAATAAACGATGCCCTTTTTTGTTGCAAGTGCCACGTGTGTGTCATGCTAGCATCAGGATTGCTGAATCAAAAAAAAATAAATATAATGGGTGAGGGTGTTCAGGAGGAACCTGTGCTCACCTGTGCTGGGTTAAGCAGACAGCTCCTCACTCCTGTGCCACTCACAATGCGCACTGTCCATTTAGGCACTGGATACATGGGCAGAGGGCAGGGAAGGGCGCAGCACACGTGCGATGGAAGGAGGATTTTGGTGGGGAAGGGCACGGGAGTAGGGGCCCCCGGTGAGTGGAAGGAATCATGCTGCAAGCGAATCAGTGCTCTCTCTCTCTCTCTCTCTCTCTCTCTCTCTCTCTCTCTCTCTCTCTCTCTCCTCTCTCTCTCTCTCTCTCTCTCTCTCTCTCTCATATATATATATATATATATTCAATTATAAACAAAGCTCGCTCTTATGTCTTAGATTGAAGAATATATATATATATATATATATATATATATATAGAGAGGAGAGAGAGAGAGAGAGAGAGAGAGAGAGAGAGAATGGTACTGAGGATCAGCGCAATCTTAAAAACAGTGCTCAACCACAGTGGGAGCGACATTTGTTATATTAAAAGCAAGTTAAAATCAAGCTTCCAAAAACATCTACAAATTTCTAAAAACATCTACAATCTTCTGTGGTGTTCTCACCACCAAGGGTTCAAAGAAGAATCCAACAGCTCCCCCAAAAGCAGCCAGCGAAATGTAGTAAATGAAAGAAAAACGTGAAAAAATTTTGTAGATGTTTTTAGAAGCTTGATTTTAACTTGCTTTTAATATTACATATATCTATCTATCTATCTATCGATCGATCTATCTATATATATATATTATATATATATATTATATTATATATATATATATATATATATATATAATCTTTTGGTCTCCCTTGCATCCTTAAATGAATCCTCAAGCATAGGCTCAAAGATTATCCCCTACATTTTGTACTGTTTGCATAATGTTTTTAGTTTTTCAGCAGCTTTTTTCCTCTCCACACTTTCGTTTTCTTTCATTTACTACCTTTCGCTGGCTGCTTTTGGGGGTTGCTGTTGGATTCTTCTTTGAACCCTTGGTGGTGAGAACACCACAGAATTACGGACTGTGGTGTGTCTCTATTTGACGCCAAGAGCACAGACACAATCAGCCCTGTTCCCTGATGAGTCCGATCCAGCGGACGAAAGGCCTAGGAGCAGGCAATATATATAGATCTGCCTTCGAGAGGGATTGCGATGGTTCCTCATGCAGCTAGTGAAGGATTTTCATATTTATGATATACATTTTCTTCATCTTCATTCACCCCCCCCCCCCCCCTTTTTTTTTTTTTTCCAAATTTCAAAGCTTTGCCAAGTCATTACTATAATGATGGAAGAATTTTTAATCTGCACTTGTTTCCCCCAATACTTAATTGTTCAGCTATATGCAAGGCCTCCTTTCTTGACGAGGATGTACGCGTTTGCCTGACTTGTTCCACAAGTTCTTCATTTTTGACTGATGTAATGGCCGGATGTTTCAGGTTTCCATTTATGAAACAACAATAACGACGACAACAACAACAACCACTGGTATCTGGTGACTGTTATCACGAAAGCAAGCAAGATCGTTTTATTTATGCTTTTGTGTGGTGTCACCCGCCTGATACACTGTCTATCACAACG
>CM065734.1:24642166-24657166 GCA_033310375.1 Conus canariensis | reverse complement strand
GAGTGAAAGTATCCCTGCTTTTAACATGAAGCAAATGGTTTCTGTCGAGTTTCCAAAAGGAGAATTATATACTTATAATCACAATGAAATCTATGGATCCATCACGAAAATGATTGTAGCTCCCTAAAACTTATTTCAGAATAAACCTGTAAACTGATCGGTTTGCCAGATCCGTAATAAAGGAGAACTATCCGTTTCACACATGCATTTCTGAATGCAATAATGTGCTTTATTTCTGACAAACTTTCAGCAAAATTTTCATACATATGTCAGCATTGTCACAAGTTTTATGTGAACACCCAGTCCGACTTTGAAATCTGTCTAATGTTCAGAAAGATTATAATAGTGAAAAATCTTCTACTGCTGGCATTTTTCTCGTATAATTGTAAATAATAAAATGTGCAGCTGTATCTCAAAGGCTGTGGCCTCTTCAAAACGTATGTACATTGCTGATCAATGTTACTGCAGTCATCGATAGTAAAGATGAAGAGTTCGAACAGGACTGGCTTGGATTCTAACCACTGATTACCAAGGGAAAATTTGTCAGTGTATACTATGGCAGCAGTGAAGTGTGGTGAATCTATGCCATGGGCAACAGGGAAGCATGCTAATGTGGGAAACAGTGACAGTAATGAATATCTATCCCACATTTTTGCCAATGTTGCTCCCGCAATGTTCATATTTGCAACATTTGTTAATAGAAATGGATGTGTAGGCATCGCAATTTAATTGAAACGTCTGACATTGAACGATTAGTATTCGACATGCGTGTTCCTCTTTTTTTAAAAAATCATTAAAGAAGGAACTAATTGAATATGCACGAGAACAACTGAATAAGCAAACAGATAAACAATTCTCGGACATTCACTCAGAAAACGGATCCCATACCTTTGACGTTCTTATTTTCTTTACCATTTAAACGTAGGTGTTCGATGGAAAACATCACACAGGAATCTGCCAACACTAAAACATAACAAAATCCGAAATGGAACAAAGTTCTTATAGAGACAAACGTCATTTTTCTCTCTCTTTTTTTTCTTCTAAATTCATTTGGGGGCAACGGCCCGTCCTTGGCTGGAGTGTCAAAGGCTATATGGAGTGTTGACACCCGTGGGCAATAGTCCCTGTCTGTGTGACAGAGCCAGACAGCCTCCAGGGAGAATGGCGGTACAGGCACGCTAAGTGGGAAGGCAGGGACGGGGACTGGTGCTAGTTGTGGGGGAATGACAATGCAGCGGTTGGTGTGACACAACCAACCTGTGTGTTTCTTTGCCGGTTGTGAATTCTTTTGTGTGTTTTCTGTTCGTTCGTTTGCTTTTCTTGTGTGCACTTGAAAGGAGAAGAGCGGGGAGGGGGGGGGGGGGGGGGGGGGGAGTAAGAGGAGAAGGAGGAGGAGGAGGTGAAGAGAGGGAGACGGACAAACAGACAGACAGATAGACAGCCAGAGAGATAAATGGCCTGATAGACAAACAGAAAGACAGACTGACAGAGAGATCGACAGATGGGACAGATTGACTCACTGACAGACTGTGAGAGAAAGCAGTCAGTTTTTATAGTTGTGAGCCTTATGCCATCATTAGAGGCGATGCAGGAGTTCTTTGCCTGAGTTCATGTGGAGCCCATAGCACGTCTAGAGCCTGATAACTTTCTAAGAACAGAGGGACGACGAGCACATCCACTATTTGCTCAAACTCCTGAAGCAAGCCTCTACATTCGCCATGAGTTCTATACAGTTACTGCCCCTGGACTTGCTCCTTCACCCTCTTTGCCCTCCTCCTCCTCCTCCTTCGTCTCCCCACCTCCTTCCCTTTTCCTCACCCTGCCCTGTGACCCTGTTTTCCCTCCCCCCCCCTCTCCTTCACATCCCAGCCTCTGTCCACACAATACAAACAGAAATGAATACGTAAATGAATAAGTAAATAAATAAATAGCTAAGTAAACAAGGAAATAAATGAATAAATAAATAACCCTAAGGCACCACGTTGGGAACAGGTGCCTGGCATTGGTGAAGTATGGATCAATACAAATCGTATCTCTTGTAGCGCCCGCACAAGTGATTGGTGAATGTTTTCCTTTAAAAAAAAAAATCAATCAATCGAGAATGAGTAGAGAAATAAATAAATACAGACGTGAGTGGCCGATCATCCAATATTTACCAGAAACTGGAATCATTTCTGCTTCTGCACTGCATTCCTAAATGATTAAATGGAAACAAGACACCCCACAACGAGCTAAGAAATAGCAAAGAGAGCAAACAAACAAAACCTGATCTGTCTCATTTAGAGCAACGTTTTTTTTTTTGTTGTTTTTTGTTTTCAATTCTCAAGTGAGGTGACTTTAGGCGGAAATTGAAAACAAACTTACAAGAAAAAAAAAGTACTATTCCACTGAATGAGAGAGAAGAGCAAATTACAAGACAAAACACGACACGTTTCGACATCTTTGCTCGTCTTCAGCCAAGAGAAACAACGTTCAAGCTGATGAAGATGAAGAACAAACAATCAGTTATCACCTCCAACTGGGCGCAAAATGGATGTGGAATAAAGCTTTTTTGTTTTTTAAATTGGAGCGTTGAGGGAGAAGTCAACGCATAGCTTGAGTGGTTAGGGCTATTATGGAGTTTTTACATACAGGACAGCGGGCGTCCTGTACGACAGAGTAAGACCACCACCACCACCACCACCACCACCACCACCACCCTTGCATTCTTGACGCTTTGCTTGTTGATTCATTCACTTTTCTTTCTCTTGTGTGCCAGAAAAAGAAAAGTAGGGGGGGGGAGGAAGGGAGTGGAAGGACAGAGAGACAGACAGACAGATATCAGACAGATAGACAGACAGACAGACAGAGAGTCCAGAATTGATAAGTGTTAAGCATTGACTTTAAGGGAGATTGTTCCACAAGTTCTGGACTCTTCCTTCATCCTCCTGTTCCCATCCTCCATGTCCTCACTCTCTTCCCTTCCCCATCACTGCATTCGTTCATACTGTATCCAGTGTGAAAAAGAAATGACACAGCACGTTCCTTCATGATCCCTAAAAAAAATGACTGGTCAATGTTTTCTTTTTTTTGTTTGTTTTGTTCAGCCAGTTTAAGATACCTTTCCTCTCTTTTTTTCTGATAACTTTACGATTAGTAAATAGACAAGTAAATGGATGGATCATTAGACATTTCATAGGGACATGGATCATTTGTGTTTTATTGCTAAGTTGCATTTCCTTGTGAAATGGTTTGATGATGAAAGAAAAACGAAAACATCTGTAGAGAACCCCCCCCCCCCCCCCCCTCTTTCTTAGTAGGATCAGCGTCAATGTTTTTGCTTTTTGTTTTGGTGTGTGTGTGTGTGTGTGTGTGTGTGTGTGTGTGTGTGTGTGTGTGTGTGTGTGTGTGTGTTTTCCTTGGAGGAAGAAAGCTGCACTAGGGCTGGAGTGCCGAAGCCTGCATGGAGTGTTCACACTTGTGGGCGAATGTCCCTTTCCGTGTGAAAGAGCCAGACAGTCCTCCAGGGAGATTGGCGGCGGAGGCGCGCTGGGAGGGAAGGTGGGGGCCGTATTGTTGCTGGTTGTGAGGAAGGACAATGGCGCCGTTTGTGTGACACCCCCAACCTGTGTGTTTCTTTTGATGCCGGGCTAGTGTATTCGTCCATGTTTTCAACTCTTTTTTTTGTTGGGGGGGGGGGGAGTTGGAGAGAAAACGAGGGAGGGAGAGAGAGAGAGAGAGAGAGAGAGAGAGAGAGAGAGAGAGAGAGAGAGAGGAGAGGGACGATCCAGACAGACATACAGAGAGAGAAAGAGAGAGAGAGAGAGAGAGAGAGAGAGAGAGAGAGAGAGAGAGAAAGAGAGACAGATTGGCACACACACACACACACACACACACACACACACACACACACACACACACACACACACACACACACACGCAGAAACACAGACAGACACACAGACAAACGGAGACAGATGCACAAACAAACAAAAAAATAGAAGAGCAAGTGCAGTCTAAATTACGGTATCGACATGTTACAGGAGAGGCTACAGGAGTTCCTGCCCCACTCTGCTCCTCCCGACTCCCACTCCCCACCTTGTCCTCCCTCTCTCCTGATCTGACGGGCCATTCCAGAAAGACCGCGCCTTCCAGGAAAAAAAAAGAAGAAAAAAAAAAAAAAAACAGAAAAAAAAGTAGAAGAAAATAGAAAAAGTCAGAGAGAGAGAGAGAGAGAGAGAGAGAGAGGAGAGAGAGAGAGAGAGAGGAGAGAAACAGTGTTGGCAGCCTGCATATTTTCAAGATGTTCATCGTGAGAGAGATCTTCTGTCTCCCCCCCCCCTCCCTCCCTCCCTCCGAGCGCCCCACTCACGCTTTTTTTTTTTTTTTTTTTTTTTTATTGTTGGCAGTTTCCTTCAACCCCCAGCCGGCTATATCGCCCACTCCCACACCTCCACTGCATTCTGCGTGCCCACCCGATGTCCTTCTGTCCAATATGATCTATCTGTCGTCAACGGTTTTTTTTTTTTCGTTTTTTTTTTTTTTGTTGACAACGAATCTCTTGTCTTCAAGAGACTGACATCATAATAAATATCCGACCCCATCCCAGCTGACACGTTAATAAACATCGGACCCCATCCCAATTCCCAAGCCACTCAACTTGTTATACCCCCCTCTCTCCTTGGCTAACGTATCCGGCTCTGGTTGTATTAATCAAAGGACACACAAATCACGTGGCAGTGATATTGAGGGATGATCGATGCAGCCTACAAACAGGATTTTTTTTTTCCCCAGTGGGTGCTGCTATTACATAACATCGAATCAATATTGTTGGGGAATATGGCGTTTTATGTTTGCTGGCATTCTTTGCTTTGTGTTCGTGATAGCGGTGCTGCTGCTTTTGCTGATGTTGCTGTCGTTACTGTTGCGTCATGTACACCTACCATGACTATGGGTCCACGGCTGTTGCTGCCACTGCTGCTGTTGCTCCTCTCCTCTCCTCCTCCTCCTCCTGCTGCTTCACCTTTTCCTCCTCTTGTTTCTTCCCTCTCCTCCTTTTCATTCGCCTGCTCCAGCTCCTCCTCTCTCCTCGCTCCCCTCTTCTCCCTCCTATTCTTCCTCCCCCTCCTCCTCCTCTTCCTTCTCCTCGTCTTCTCCTCCACCTCCTCTTCCTACTCCTCCCTAGTCCTCCCATCCATCTCTTCCTCCTGCTTTTCCACTTCCTCTCTACTCCCCCCCTCCTCCTTCTGCTCTTCCGTCTTCCCTTCCTGATCCTACTCCTCTTTCTCGTCCAGCTTCTCACACTCTTCTTGCTGCCCCTCCTCGTTCTCTTTCACCTTCCCCGCCTTCTCCTATTCGTCCCTCCTTCTCCACTTTGTCCTCCCCTTCCTCCTCCTCCTTCTCCTCCTCCTCCGTCTCTTCCTCCTCCTCCTATCCCTGCTGCTGCTGCTGCTGCTTCCATAAGTGCCCCTATACTCTTCCCCCCCCCCCCCCTCACCCCCCCCCCCTCACCCCCCTTCCTTTTTTTTCTCTGCTACCGATGTTGTTGATGCCGTCGATGGCAACGCCAGAAACCAACGAACAAGCAAACACAAAACCAAACCACACGCACTCCAAGCGCTGGAGGCCTCAACACAACACACAAACAACAACCAATCTATCAAGCAGTTTCCCTGTCAATCAAGGAAAATCAATCGGGTTTGTTTCTCAGGCGTGATCAGATTAGTTGCGTGTGCATGTGCGTGGGGGGTAGGTTCATCAGCTTCCGATCGATCAGACTCGGTGGGAGTGGGGTGGGGGTTGCGGTGGGGGGTTGGGGGGGGAGGGTTGGAGGGGTGCGTGGAATGCTAGCGCTTTGTCCAGGAAGAAGAGAAGCCATCGATTTTCTGACAATACAAGACCTCAGACTCTCGATCTGGAGCAATCATGAAGCAAGGCGAACGTCCAATTCGGACAGAGGTGCTAGTGACCTCCTAATAAGTATGCGTCATACCTTAACGCTCTACCGCCACCCCACTTCCTTCCCCCACCCCCTCTCAGTTCCCTCACCTTCCCTCCTGACTATACCCTCTCCCAGTACCTACACACCCTGCTTATTCCTTCCACTTCACCCCTACCCCTCAGATTCTCCCCTCCTCCTTCCAGCCTGTCCCATTTCCATCCTCTTCCTTCCCTTCTGTTCATGGGTTCCTTGTCGGAAAGTCTGCGTGGACTCCCAGGTACTGCCTCAGGAAGGACATTGTTTTGGAATACAGTATTGGATTTTGTTTTTTAATCCCTAACACACACGAGCAAATTGATACGGTCAGGCAGAGAAGTAAACAACTAATAAGATACGAAATGCATTTTTGATGGCAGAGCATTACATTTACTATGTAGTGCTGCATCATCTTCACCGACGAGTAGAGGAGTGAATGAAGTGTCAGTTTCAGTTTCACTTTCATGAAGGAGGTGTCACTGCGTGCGGACTAGCCCATATGCGCTACACCACATCCGCTAAGTGTTGAAACCACACTGCGCATGATTTAAAGCTGGATAAGTGAATTGATGACTAAGATAAGAGTATTTAAGAAGAGGGCCTCGTAAGCTACAACTAAGTCAAATTTAGAAAGAGAGGGGGTTAGTTACCGCCAAGGACATAGACAAACAAAGTATTGACAAGATACAATGTATTTCGACCTTTTGGGTCCTCTTCAGGCAAAAACAAATAACATTTAGGACAGTGAAAACGAAGAACGAGAAACCACTTATCTTCTCATATTCGCACACGATCAAAATGGCCGCCGGACGGATAGTGCGCGAATATGAGAAGATAAGTGGTTTCTCGTTCTTCGTTTTCACTGTCCTAAATGTTATTTGTTTTCGCCTGAAGAAGACCCAAAAGGTCGAAATGCATTGTGCCTTGTCCTGTTCTTTGTTTGTCTATGTCCTTGGCGGTAAGTAACCTCCTCTCTTTCTACGTTTTGCTTCATTTTCCGCCCTCAGTCACTCCGTTTTGAAACTACGACTTAGTAGATGTCTCACTTACGCATTAGCCCAACGCGCTGGTCAGACCTTGAGTGATTACTACAAATAAGTACAGCGAAAAAAAAAAAAAAAACCTCAAACTCCATGCCAGATTTCAGCCTGGTTTCGTTCTCCATCCTTCTCCCTCACACCCTCTTTGAAAGGGAATTAACTGACGTTAGAAGAGTTTCAGGGCGGCCGTACGCACAAAAGTCAACAAAAAAGTTGGTTGCATGTTGGGGCCTTCTACAGGGAAGGATAAACCAAAGAGACAGGCATTGAGACAATAACAGCAGGGCGGGTGCAATGGTAGGAGACACCTCCCCCCCCCCCCCTGCCCCAACCACCTTTTTCTTAAAAAAAAAATTCTGTTCCATGTTCCACCATTGAAATGGGGTAGAATATCTTGACAAGGATCTCCATTACAGCTACACACGTGCAGTCGCGTAATTGGAGACTTGCCTTTCTTTTTTTTTAATGAACATTAGTGAACATGAGACACAAGAAGATAGAGTATCCCGTTGTCAACGAGGCTCGAGAGATACAGACAACCTGGAATGTCGGACAGAAAGTCGAATTAATAAATGAATTAATACGTGAATGAATAAATAGATAGATAAATCACTAAATCGTAAATCATAAATATATAAAGATATAATAATATGAATGCACAAAGTACAAAAATACGAGTAAGTAAATGCATGAATGAATGAATAAAGGAACGAAGGAAAGAATGAGTAAATGAATGAATAAATGAATAGATAAATAAATGCCTCTGATCGGAATCGAACCAGAGACCTGCTAGCCTGGAGTCCCATGCTTGCTAACCACTACACCTCAGGGTGGCTGGCAGATCTATCGTCAGTTGATGCGGCAAAACGTAGCACCCTACACGCCAGTATCAAATGATGACATTGTCCATGCAGCGTGCTGGGGGGGGGGGGGGGGGGGGGGGTTCTTTCGTTTGTTGGTTGGTTTTAAGATGGCATGTACTTGACCTGCACGGAAGCGCGCACCAAACCATTCTAAGCCGCAGCCTCCTGGCAAATAACCTATAATCAAGAAGCGTGGCTTTCAGCCGGTGCCGGCATGACACGCTACGAATGTGAAAGGGATGATGGAGGCGGGGGGGGGGGGGGGGGGGGGGGGGGGGGACACAAAATGGCATTTGAATGATTAGGAGTACCGACAGCTGCTCCTATTAGGAGGCTTATAATGCACTTGTTACGTCCCAGCGAATCTCGTTGCTCTGATCCTATCAGTTGCTTGTTGGAATTCAGGCGTGTGTGTGTGTGTGTGTGTGTGTGTGTGTGCGCGCGCGCGCGCGCGCCCCCACCCCGCCCTCTTTCTGTCTCTGTCTCTCTCTCTCCATTCTGAATCTGAAATCAATACTCTCTGTTTCCCAACAGTTTTGTGACGTATCAAAAGTCGTCAGATTATGCTTTGCGTCAGCATGGTAACTATGGATAAATGGATGAAGTCTGCATCCGTTTTCTGCGTAGGTATCGGCAAAAATAATTCGAACGGTAAAACTGATCACGTTTCTATCCCCACAACCTATTCACACCCCCCCCCCCCCCCCCCCCCTTCTCCCTAAAAAAACAGAGAGAGAGAGAGAGAGCGAGATGGAGAACGAGCGAACAGAGAGGGAGATCACGTCAGATTAGGGCGTTTTCTCGCGTCACTTTCCGAGGTTTCCCGTCTTAAAGGGAGACAATAGCGTTAAAATACTTTCTCTTCCACCTCTCAGCATTATCTAAACTTCGACCAACAGGAAACATGACGCCCACCTTTTCTTGTTTTCTTTTTTTTTTTTTTTTTTTCTAAATTCTCTGCACGTGGCAAATTTTATCACCAAGGAGGGTAACCGGAGCTCCAGAATGAGCATCAGAGCAGCAGTGACTAGCGGCCATTAAGGCCCGCATTGAAGAGGGTCTATACTGCGACATCATTTCACAACTCTTTGCGATATGTGTGTGTGTGTGTGTGTGTGTGTGTGTGTGTGTGTGTGTGTGTGTGCGTGTGCGTGCGTCTGTGTGCGTGTGTGTGCGTGTGTGTGTGTGTGTGTGTGTGTGTGTGTGCGTGCGTGTGCGTGGTGTGTGTGTGTGTGTGTGTGTGTGTGTGAGAGAGAGAGAGAGAGAGAGAGAGAAGAGCACGAGTGAGAGAGAGAGACAGACAGACAGACAGAGACAGACAGACAGACAAACAGACGAAACGGTAGGAAAGATGCCCTGACAGTACTACAAGAGTACAAGAGAAGAGGATAGATTGCATTTAACGCTGATAGCAATGGACGTAGATAAAAATCAAATGGCAAGATCGTGAAATGCCTACGAGGGAAAGGCAACGTCCGCGCGGGATGCCATAGCCCGTTGACTATTATCGCCGTTACGATGCTCCGGTCGGCGCTACGATTACCTCCTCGGTGAGAAAATGTGCCTCATGAAAGGAATGTCAGAGACTGCCTTGTGACGGCCAGTTTAGATCATGCAGGGTGAAGGAAAAGAAGAAGAAGAAGACAGAAACAGAGCGTTACTATGTCATTTTGAAATGAGAAAAACCTTGAAGTCGGCTCGGTAAAATACCTTCCTCCGCCCTGCTCTTTCTCTCTCTCTCTCTCTCTCTCTCTCTCTCTCTCTCTTCTCTCTCTCTCTCTCTCTCTCTCTCTCTCTCTTCCTTTTCTTCTTCTTCCTTTCTAACTCTGTCTCTCTGTCTCAGTCTGCCTGCCTGCCCCCCCCTCTCTCTCTCCTCTCTCTCTCTCTGCATTCCTCCTCCCTCTTCTTTCTGTCATTCCATCGGAAAGATGTGAGAAGTGGAAGGTAATAATGCTGGCGTAGAAATGGACAATTTGACCATTCCAATGTGTTACTCTGTCATCATGCTGAACATGAGTGCAGACCTAGCCTGGTTGTCATAATTATTTACCATCACGGCAGAAATGTCACGACCACTTATACATAGCACAACTGGTGCTGAAATGTTGGTAATGTCCAGTTGAGAGAGAGAGAGAGAGAGAGAGAGAGAGAGAGAGAGAGAGAGAGAGGGGGGAGAGAGAGAGAGGGGAGAGAGAGAGAGAGATTATGGAGAGAGAGGGAGTATGGAGACAGAGACAGAGAGAGAGAGAGTGAGAATGTGTGTATAGAAATTAGTGATACCAGTATTCGTGCTGTCGTTTCCCTATAATGATAGTGGCAGCGGCTGCATTATTGCTCGGTTCGGATTTACTTCCGTGCTGCTAGTCGTAATTTACCTTAATGTAGCTGTCCACAGGACTCTGTGTCTGTCTGTCTGTCTGTCTGTCTGTGTGTGCGTACGTGCGTGCGTGCGTGCGTGCGTGCGTGCGTGCGTGTGTGTGTGTGTGTACGTGCGTGTGTGTTTATGTGGGCAAACAGGCTTCTAATTCATATCTAGAGAACAAACAAAACAGAACAACGAACAAACAAACAAAAAAACAAAAACAGAAAAAGCAATACAAAAACCGTGCAAACGAAAAACGTCTTAAAGATTTTGAAAGCCGACAGTGTCTTTTTTTTAAAACGAAAACTTAACTGATACGTAAGCTAACCTTTTGCAATACTGGAAAACACGAAAATCTGGTAACGAATGATTGATTGATAGTAAAATTGTTATGTATTTGTTTTGGAAAAAAAAAGACTTTATGAAAAGCAGCTTTATCGGATGCCTATCTCCTCTTCCCACCATTGACCGTCTTCGTTCATCTTGGGTTGAATATAATTATTAAGCTGGTTAATCGATGTGCATGCGTTTCATTGACATTGGGTTTTTTTTTTCCAGTAGGTTTTCGCGTTTAGTTTTGTTTGCTTGGGTTTGGTTGGCTGGTTCATCTCATATGACAAATTTGTGAACATTGTGTACAATCAAAATATACACGTATGTACTATTAACAATCGTGTCTCGTAAGTGGTCGCTTGAAAGTGAAGACAGTACGCTCATTTACAACAAACAAAACGAGATAATGTTTTTAAAATGGATAGACAACACGCACTGGTGTCAGAATTATTGGTTCTGGGTGTGGGCCAATGTTCATATTCTTTGGTCTGGTTTTGTTCGAATGTTATTTGTTTGCTTTTGGTTTTCTTCCGGTGTTGTTCATCTTGTTCTTCGTAAACAAAAAGTTCCGATTGTTTGTTTGGGACTTTTTCAACACAGATATAACGGATAGGAACACCACAACTCATCTTATTCAAAACTACTTTTCTGACAGCCTACTGCGTCAAACAGAGAGCTTGAAAACTCTTTGAAATTGGGTTTTTCGAGAATCTTGCAATTTACACAAATTGAATGGAAAAAAAACAACTTTTCTTCAAAAGTGGGTTTTGATTACCTTGTCCAGTGGAGAGTCTGAAACTCGTGGTCAGTTTTCTGCGGGAAGAAAAGAGTCATCTAACGCAAAGTTGGTAGTGGACCATCTTCAAATACAGATATAGCGAAAGAAAAAAAAGAAAGAAACCTTCAGTTCGCCAATGGATACCAAAAGAACCCCCGGCTCTCTTGTCTGGGAGTCGGCCCCAAGGACATGTTGCTGCTGACCACGGCTCTGTACGTCACCTTGTCCATGCTGTCCTTCGCCCCCTTCGCCGGGGGCGTGGAGGTCAACGTGGCCGTGCTTCTGCCTTTCGACGATCGCTACCTCTTCTCCTATCACCGTGTGGCCCCGGCCATCGACCTGGCCATCGAGGCCTTGAACAAGGACACCCGTCTTCTCCACCGCCAGCGGCTGATCGTGCGCTACAGCGACTCCAAGTGCAACATCGCCGTAGCCATTCACAAGGCCATCACCTTCTTCGTCAACAACCAGGTCAGTTGGTGTGGTGTTGTTGTTGTTGTTGTTGTTGTTGTTGTTGTTATCTTGTTATTGTTGCTGTTGTTGTTGCCATTATTGCTGCAATTGTTATTATTGTAGTTGTTGTTGTCGCTGCCGTCGTCATCATTGTTGTTGTTATTGTCGTCGACGTCGTCGTTGTTGTTGTTGTCGTCGTCGTTGTTGTTGTTGTTCTTTTCGTCGGCGTCGACGTTGATGTTGCTGTTGTTGTTTTTGCTGTTGTTCGTGTCGTTGTCGTTGTTCTTTGTTGTTGTGTGTTGTGGTTGTTGCTATTGACGTTATATATATATATAGATGAGAGAGAGAGAGAGAGAGAGGAGAGAGAGAGGAGAGAGAGAATTTTTTTTTTTTTTTTTTGCTTCGGGCTAAAATTGTTCCGGTTTTAAATGCGTGTGATTTTCCCCCTTTTTCAACTTTGTTTCTGTTTATCAGTTGCATCTAAGCTTTACTGTTCAACCCAGTCATTGCATTTTGCTTTGATCTCATGTTATTAATTATATTTGATTAGATATACATTTAATATTCTATTCAATTTCTACGCAAATGCTTGACTTCCATAACTGTCACCTCTTTAACGCATACACGCGGTGTGTGTGTGTGTGTGTGTGTGTATGTGTGTGTGTGTGTGTGTGCGCGTGCGCGCGCGCGCGCGCGCATACATTCTGCCTAAAAGAAGCACATTTCAACCAGCTTTGCATTCACATAAAGCGTAAAAGAAGAAGAAAACAACAACACGACAGCCTGAAAATAGATCAGTCCATGTGTGTGTTGGTTTCTTCTTCTTCTTCTTCTTCTCTGTTAACTCACGTATCTATGAATATGACATACAGAGGCTAAATGCTGACAAAACCAAATCGGAAACAGAACAAAATCACCAGTTACCTTCAACCCAGCATACCATCTAACACGTTTAGGAGAAGGTTTTCTTCTTCTTGCTGAGGGATCTCTAAGAGCGCACACACACACACACACACACACACACACACACACACACACACACACACACACACACACACACACATCTCCCCCTTAAAACACATCCTACGCCGTTCTCCAACTTCTATACCTTTCAACTACTTGTTGCACGTGCAGGTGGACGTCTTCTTCGGCCCCGTCTGCGACTTCGCCGTGGCCCCGGTGGCCCGCCAGATCAGCTTCTGGAACGTGCCCCTCATCTCCACGGGGGCCATGGCCTTAGACTTCAGCACCTCCCGCCAGGACGCCTACCCGCTCCTCACCCGCGTGGGCCCCGTCAACTTCGGCAAGCTCTCCGACTTCGTGTCCACCGTGTCGCGCTACTTCCAGTGGCAGAAGCTGAAGCTGCTGTTCGCTAAAGGAGGGCAGGATTACTTGATCAAGAGTTTCTGCCACCTGGCCACGGAAGCCTTGTACTACATGCTGAAGGATATGGAGCCCGACCTGCGCCTGGACCACTTCAAGATCAGCGAGCAGGAGGAGCTCGCCGCCGAGGAGATTGAAAACGTCCTGAAGGACGAGATCGGGCTGGAGTATGGAGGTAAGGGGGACTGGGAAGGAAGGGGAGGGTTGGAGTTGGGGTTGGGGGTCGTGGGGGGGGGGGGGTTGGGGGACGTGCAGAAATGGGTTGGAGGGAGTAGGAGGATGTGGGTGGGGAAGGTGGAGAGTCTTGTGAAGAAGAGGAAAAACGCGCATGGGTGTGTGTGTGTGTGTGTGTGTGTGTGTGTGTGTGTGTGTGTGTGTGTGTGTGTTGTCCGGAGAGAAAGGGGGGGGGGGGGGGGGGCGGGGGGGGGGGAAGAAGGAAGGGGGGGGGGCAATTAATGTTTGTGTCTTAAAATTAATGTTCGTCCGCTGAAAGTAGTTTTTGATGAGAGATAGCGTGTGAGAGCGGGCGTGTGAGTAGATGTAGGTGCGCATGCGCGCACCTGTGTCCGTGTTTGCGTGTGTGTGTGTGTGGTGAAGGGGGGGGGGGGGGGTGGTGAGGATGAGGGAGGATTCTTTCCTCGAAAGAGGACGAGCGATAGGTCCAGAAATTAATTTGGGTGTCAACATCAAAGACCGTGGTTCGCGGGGAGAGAAAAAGCGGCCAATGAAGCGCTGAACGGGCTTGCATATCTAATAGTATAAGAATGTAAGAGAGAGAGAGAGAGAGAGAGAGAGAGAGAGAGAGAGAAAGGGGATGTAGAATGGATGTTTATGATAGAGAATGAAAGTTACAAAGAATCAGATGCAGCATCATACTTGCAGATGGGACCTGACTGATTTTAGTTATATCAATAGTAACAACGGAGAAAATCAATAGTAACAACAATAACGACGGCAACATTCATAGTGACATGATGATGAAGAGGATGGTGATGGTGATTATGATGATGATAATGCTGATGATGATTGTGGAGACGACGACGATGATGAAGATGATGACGATGACAATGATGACGATGATGATTACGACGACGAGGGCGATGACGACGACGACGACGATGATGGCGACGATCATCATCATCATCATCATCATCATCATCAGAGCATGAGAGGCAGAGATATATTACACCATTTACTGAAGAAGAAAAAAAGAAGAAAAACAAAAATGAACGAACTGCGAAACAGCGACATAGATCAGACAGCTGCAAAGGTCGAAAACAAAAACAAAAACAAAACAAAACAAATAAAATAAAATAAAAATAAAACGCGAAAACGACAGAGCATGGGGGAATGCCAGATAATTGCAAGGAATTAAACGTCGGGGCTTTCATCCCCTGTCCTCCGCTGACTGCCGAGCAGATCAAGACAGACTTTTAACACTGTCGACCAGGATTTCTCAGTGACAGCTTGTAGCAGGAGGTAAAAGAAAAAGAAATGGGAAAAAAAACCCTGAATTGATTTATTGTTTTGCGAAGCCCTTTCCCCAATACGACCTACTTGATGTACACTTCGAATGTTTGATATTATCTGGTGATAGTATATTTTATTTTTTTTTTTTTTTTTTTTGGATAGGAGTTTACAGCAAGTAGTACTGAGCAATAATGAAATTCCCAAGCGCACTTCGCGGTGAATGACCATGTACACAGGAACTCTAAATTGTACGTGCATGCATACAATACGGGTAAGCACAACCTTGTGCTCATACCTGCTCCTACACATACATACATTAATACATACATACGTAGACAGACAGACAGACAGACAGGCAGGCA
>CM065734.1:24627166-24637166 GCA_033310375.1 Conus canariensis | reverse complement strand
GGTGTGTGCGCGCACGTTGCTGGCTGGGCTACAGTCATTGTTAACTTGGCTCGACTTCGTTGACGTAGCAAAGGCCCAACTCCCATGCCCCCCACATCCGCGCCGTACAATTACAGATAATTAGACGATGACCATTTCTAGCGTCGTCGACTGAGATTTCTGATAGCAAAGAGCAAAGGGCCCACAGCAGGGAAAGCGGGGGGGGGGGGGGGGGGGGGGGGGGGGGGGGGGAAGGAAGCGTCGGATCAAAAAATGTGATCACTTTTTTTTCTTCTTTTTTAACAAGAAGTCTCACATTTTCTTCAGAATCCATTGTGGCATTGGTAGCTTACATGCTCAGGCACACACACACACACATGTCTATGGAATCTGAGTGCAAAACACAAGTGTCGCATACATGAAAAACTGTGTAGGCTTCGCTAATTCACACGTGCATGAGTATCACTCTGTGCTCATTAGTCTTGACTGACTCCAGAACTTGTCTCGGATGTTTTTAGGGTGGCTGGATATGCACAAAGGTGTATGAAACTTGTGCCATTAGAAATGCATTCGATGTACATTTGTCTCTTCGCATGCTTAGCCAGAGAGAGAGAGAGAGAGAGAGAGAGAAGAGGAGAGAGAGAGAGGGTGTGTGTGTGTGTTTGCGCGCGAGCATCATGTGGCAGAGTGTGGGCCTGTGTGTGTACGTGTGTGTGTGTGTGTGTGTGTGTGTGTGTGTGTGTGTGTGTGTGTGTGTGTGTGTGTGAGTGAGTGCGTGTGGCAATGCGTGTGTGAGTGCGTGTGCGCGTATGTGTATGCGCGCGCTCGTATCTGTGTGACTCGATCTGAATGTATGTGTCTTTCTGTGTGTCTGTGTGTATGTTTTGTAAGTAACATAATGTCGGTCAGTGACTTTCTAGGGGTCTGTCCGTCTGTCTTGTCAGCGTATCTCCGTAAACACGAATGAAACAAGTTTTCTGGCAGGCTGATCCTGTCCATTTGAGCCAGACTTCATTGCGGTGCCGGCTGGTGTATTTCTGGTCTGTAAACGTGCTGTCTTGTTGTCAGAGAAAAGGATCACAGTATCTTCCCGCCCCCGTCTGCGGTGTTCCGTCGTCACCTGAAGACGACAAGGACAGGTGGCAGTCACATTTTGCCTTCGGCAAGGCAACTGTGCGTGTCTAAGTGCGAAAGAGAGACAATGATATGTGTGTGTGCGTGTGAGGTGTGGAGGTAGTGTGCGAGTGTGTGGTGTGTGTGGTGTGTGTGGTGTGTGTGTGTGTGTGTGTGTGTGTGTGTGTGTGTGGAGGAGGAGAGAGAGAGAGAGAGAGAGAGAGAGAGAGAGATTCATAAGGGTATCGAAAAGGAAGTCCGAGGGTAAGAGATAGGAACGAATATGTTTTTTTTTTTTTTTTCATCAGGGCCCTTTCCCCATCAGGGACTAAGGATATAAACACATTAACACTACTGCATATGATTTCTTTATAACACACAAGAGAGAGGAGAGAGAGAGAGAGAAGAGAGAGAGAGAGGAGAGAGAGAGAGAGAGAAGAGAGTGTGTGTGTGTGGTCTGTCAGCAACAGTTTTTTTTTTATTGTTGTTCTAACTGGTATCATCGCGTCATTTCTTTTTTTTTTTCGTGGCAGTTATCACCATTGTCATTTTCGTCGTGATCATAGTCGTTGTTATCATCATCACCATCATCATCATCATCATCATTATCATTATCGTGTTATTAGTAGTAGTATTATCATTATTTTCGCCGTCATCGGTGTCGTTATCATCATTGCTGTCCTTATCATTTACATCATCAACCTCCATTTTTTTTTAATCATCTTTTGTCCCCCTTTTGTTTCCCCTAATTCTTATCTCCTTTCCGAATCTTCCTTGTCTTTTTCATTTTTCAAACCATCTTTCCTCTTCCTCCGTGTTCTACTTGTCCTATCATCTCCCCCCCCCCCCCCCCCCCCCCCCCCCCCCCCCCCCCCCCCCCCCCCCCCCCCCCCTCTTCTCAATCTTGTCACCCTTATTTCCTTCATGTCATCGTTCTTTTTCACCCTTTTCTCTATACGTTACCCCCCATGATCCTCTCCTCCTCTTTATATCTTGAATAACGTGTACATTTCTGCATCAGAATATGTGCAATAAGAATTGCCTACGTTCATATCCTAGAAAGTGTTAAAATTACTTTTTTTTTTGCAGTAGAATATGTGCAATAGAATTGCCAACGTTCGTATCCTAGAAAGTGTTAAAAGTTCACGAAGCTATATAACTTTTCAGATATTTAAGCTTACCATTCCTTTTTTTTTTATTATTATTACTTACCCTTTTGTATAACAATTTCAGAGATTCGTACTGATTTATATCATAATTTCAGAGGTACTTACTGCATTGTACTTACCAATTTGTATATCAATTTCAGAAATACTTACCAATATGTATAATAATTTCAGAGACACTTACGCTTTGTACTATTATTTCAGAGATACTTTCCAGTGTATACATTAATTTCAGAGATACTTACCAACTTGTACAATAATTTCAGGGATACTGAGCAATTTGTACATTGATTTCAGAGGTACTGTTTTTGTACGATAATTTTAGGGATACTTACCAATTTGTACATTGATTTCAGATATATCTACCAAGTTATATAATAATTTCAGCGATACGTTATCAATTTTGTGATAATTTCAGGGATACTTACCAGTTCATATGATAATTTAACACAGCGCCTGTTCAACGGAAAACTTGTAACGATCATGCCGAACAGACACATTGGACCTTGACCTTCACCAGGGTTCAACACTACAATTAGATAGCTTTCTCACCATTCCCCATTCCGGTTTTTTTTTTTTTTTTTTTTTTTTCAAATCGTTAAAATCATAGTTGCAAAGCGAGAGGACTGCAGGCGGAAATCTAAAAAATCTTAAATAAATGTTAGCGAACCGCCCAGAGAACGTGGACAAACGAGTCACAAGACGAAACACAACTAGTTTCGACCTCTTAGGTCTTCATCAGGTGAGACATTAACGAATAAAACAATGAAAATTCACTTAGCTTTGATCGCTTCAGATCACTTCGTAAGGTTCAGCGCAAGGAAGAAGGCGTTCTTCCTTGCGCTGAACCCTACGAAGTGATCTGAAGCGATCAAAGCTAAGTGAATTTTCATTGTTTTATTCGTTAATGTCTCACCTGATGAAGACCTAAGAGGTCGAAACTAGTTGTGTTTCGTCTTGTGATCGTTTGTCCACGTTCTCTGGGCGGTTCGCTAACATTTATTTAAGATTCGTTAAAATCAGTAACGTGTTTCGTTTCTTTGTTTGCTTGTTTGTTCCGTTTGTTTTCCTGCAATCTTGTTGACCGACAAACGGGGGGAAAAAAAGAAAATAAACAAACGGAGATGAAGCGGCATTTCACAGCAGAGATAATCTCTGAAGAAAAGCGACCAACATGGCGCGGATAACGAGAGGCCATGAACTCAAAGAAAAGGGCGAAGCTTGATCCAAAGCCATTCGCTGATTGCCTCGGGGATTAAGACAATTTTCTTACATCGTCGACTGGGATTTCACACAGTCTGAAACATAGAGCAACGGCTGGATTGATGACCTTCATCCCCCCCCCCCCCCCCAAACGGTGCCTCTTCCCCCCTCCCCTCTCACCCCCGATTCCCTTCTGCCTCCCCCTCCCCGCTCTCCTTACTTTTTTTTTTTCCTTCTGAAGAATCGGTTTTCCACGAGACATTCCTGTGCCCACACATTCCCGTATCCGATGTCCTTACAAGCAATGCATGCGCAACATTTACGTGCATATATGTATGCCTATTTAATCCCCTACATACTTATGCATGATTCTCTGTTCTCAGGTCTGGTATAGCCTGAGTGATTGACTAAGATGTAACCAATGCGGCAGGATGTGCACGTCCCGTCCGCCCCCCCTTTTTTTTTTTTTTTTGGCAGGGGGGGGGGGGGGGGGGGGGAGGAGGGGGTCCGCCAACTCCAATTACTTCATCTTTTTTTCCTTAAAATATTTGTTTTTGTTGTTGAAAATTTCTTCTTTTAATTTTTCCTAATTTCATTTCAATGTTAATGAGGTGGGGCCACCATCCTACTATTTCCCCACTGTCTTTTTCATTAACGGACTCAAGCTTACCATGCAGTGAGTGTGTGTGTGTGTGTGTGTGTGTGTGTGTGTGTGTGTGGCGCGCGCGCGCGCGCGCGCGCGTGCGTACATGCGTGCGTGGGTGCGTGTATGTGTGCACAGATGGAGACTCACGTGCCGATTTTTGATGTTTTAGCGTTTCGATACGAAGCGTCTGGGTTCTTTCATGTACTAATGTATGGTGTGCCGACACCTTCATTCTGATGTTTATGTGGCACATCTAACGCACAAATGTATTCCACTCCCCGTCCACCTGCCTACCCACCCATTTGAGAAAAAAAAATGCCATTTATGTATCAAAGCCCCCCCCTCCCCCCCGCCCCCCCTGCCGACCTCACCCCCTCCCCTCTTTTCCTTTATGCCTTCTGTCACCGCTCCACGTATTTTCGTCAATGGCAACAAAAACAAACAAACAAACAAACAAATCTGGAAATGTACCGACCGAGAGCTTGATAACACAGTCTATATCAAAGTACACTTCTATGCTACATGGCGCTCGCGGACTCTTGTGTTTGCGTGAGTGAGTGAGTGAGGAGAGAGAGAGAGAGAGAGAGAGAGAGAGAGAGAGAGAGAGGTGTGTGTTGTGTGTGTGTGTGTGTGTGTGTGTGTTTATCAACATGTCCGTCTTTCTGTCTGTTATAGAGAGAGAGAGAGAGAGAGAGGGGGTGTATAACAGTTTGTCAAATCATAGCGCATATATATATATATATATATATATTTTTATGTTTAGTATATGAAAATATTTTTCGTACACTTCACCGTTCATCTTCACCTATCCCGGAGTCTTGAAGACCGTTTTGGCGCCAGAGAAGACTTCGCAACCAACTTCCTCCATTCTTTCCGCTTCTCAGACGCTGTTACACAGTTAGTTGCTTAGTGTGAGGCCAGTCCATTCACTGATGTTCCATCTCTTCTCTCTCTTCTCTCCTTTGCTCCGCCACTGTTCAACAAAATGACGTGATTAATTAAAACAGACCTTTTTTGGTTAGGTTCATTTTTGAAATGCCGAATCAAATATCCGACACTAACGCCATCACTGGTTTTCCTATTTTAAGCAATAGAAGTGCTTCTAAACCTTTCCTAAGTAAATTCACATTTGGGCATTCAAAAAAGAAACGCTCAATGAAATCAATTCGTCAACGCAATAGTCGCATTTATTTGTATGTGCTACGTTCATTTTTTTTAAAGAACAATATTTGTAGGGTAGGTTTTATGATTGATTTTCTACTTACTTCATGCATACAAACATCCGCCGGAAACCTTTCTCGGAAAAATTCAGGATTGTCGCTGATAACAGAACTGAACTTTCTTCGGCAGATGTCGGAAACATGACATTTTTGACTTATTCTATCATCCTCCTTTAATAATAGACACTTTACTTCTTTCAGTTTTACATTATACTCACTTACAATACAAGCTTTTACACGGATGTTTTCGAGACTCATTTCACCACGTTGGATCCAGTTCATCCATAGGTTTGGAACTGCACAGCAAAGAGCGTTGCATTAGAAAATGGTATCTGCTTTATTACTACCTCTTGCAGCTGAAATTTCTTCTAAACTCAGAAGTCGGTTTTCACATGCATGCACTATGTCTTTCACACATTCAAATCGCTTTTTGAAAAAATAAAAAACACCTTGCCCTTATATTGTACAATAGAGTTATGAAACAGCATTTGACCATGAACATTGGATGTTTACATCCTCTAATTCAACTTCTTCTTTATTATCTAAATACGTACTTAGGACGTCTTTCCAAAAGTCCTTCTCCATTTCACTAAATTGTTGAAGCTGCTTTGATCTGCAGTTCAGTCTGAAAATATTTTGTTCTGTAGCAAGTTTACCCAGGTATCATTTGGGTACGAAGGTCCAGTTCTCGTTTCTTGCACAAACAGCTTTCCCGCCCATTGTAGGTAGTGACATTTTTGAAATTCTTACACATGCAATGATATTACGCCTTCCTTTATTATAGCACTCCCCACTCTCTTTTTTCTTTTACCTTTTCAAAGGATTCGCCGAATTTTCTCTGACAAATACATTTAACAACGAGTTTAATTGACTAACAATGGTTTCTGGATACCTTTACATTGAATAACAGATGGCTCACAACGTAACATTTAGCGACAATCATTTTGCTATGCATACTGAAATCCCTTCTGTCCTTTGTTTCAAACATGGATTTTTTTTCAGTCGATTTTTCCAGTTATCTTAAGTATTTCTGGCTATTATTTCTTTTCGGAAAGAAAAAAAAAAGTTTATTCTGTAAAATAAGGGAAATGGTAGATTGCGTTCTTTCTTCCTCTGCCAAGTTGTAGTGCTTTTGATTCGTTCAAATTCAATTTGAGTCCCAACAGAACTTTCAAGGAGATAGTATGTTTAAAGACACAGTCGTATCCTTCTAGTTTGAAGAGACAGCGTCATGTCATTAGCGAATTATTTCATCTTAATACAGCATTATTATTATTCATTTATTATTATTATTATATCATCATCATTATTATTAATATTATATATTATTATTATATTGTTATTATTTGGTAAAAATAATACCTGAAACAGGACTGTTCTTATTTTCATTGCAAGATCTCTACTGCCAAAATCAACGCAAGAGGAGAGAAGGACAGGCTTGCCTAGTCCCGCCATTACATCAAAGGCCTCGGACAAGCATCCACCATGATTAATGCTACTCTGGCAATTGCTGGTTAAAACCGATATCCATGTCTGAAAACCTTTTCCAAAACCAAACACTTCAAAAGCATGCAAGTTTGATTTCTTAGATATGGAGCTGAATGATTTTGGACAATCTAAAGCCACAAGGTATCCTGCTTTGCCACTTTTTGTTTTTTGTGTCTTTAAATGATCTATCGCACCATATATCGTTCTTTCTACTGTTGCTACTATCTTTCTACCTAAAATATTTATCGCATCATATATTGCTCTTACTACTGTTGCTATGTTTCTACCTTTTAAGTACCTCATTGATCTTCATTAACCAGTTTCGGTATTAACCTTCCTAATTTCACTGCTAAGCTTTTTGCCAGGCCTTTGTAACCAGTGTTTGTCAATATCTCTAGTTATTGCCATTTTGAAGCCTGACTCCTTGCCTTCGTGTGAATGACAGTTCTTTGTTATACGAATCGGTTGCTGAAAAACCTACTCAGCACCTCAAACTTGATAAAAGTCCGTAGTTCTTTCATCGCCTTCCTGGAGCGGAATCAATTTCATCATCACGAGAGGGTTAGTTGTTTCTTAAGGTGACTGCGCCTTCATACGATTCTCCAAACTCATCGAAGTTCCGTTTTCTAAAAAGCTGTCTGCAGCTGCCTTTACACGTTTGTAGCACTTTTTCTGATTGTATAAAATTTTCTAAAATGATAACAGTTCCCGTAGGGATTATTTCTGATCAGTGATAGGATCTCCCGAGTCACGAAAAAGCTGAATGAATAATTTTCTTTTGCCTCTGCCTTTTTTTTTTTTATAAGCCTATTCGCTCTCTTCAATACTTTTAATTCAACCCTTACTTGCGCGCCTTTTTTCCTCAATCTGTGTCAGCTCTAGTCTTTGTTTTACCATCTGGAGATCTGTTTGAAGCTGTTTATTTTGAGGGGTCATCCATTATTTTTCTCTCTATTTGCTGAAGGTGACACTGTAGTTGAAGAAATACGTTTTCTTCTTACAAGACAACCTTTTACACGGATTTCGCATTTCTAATTGGTACAGCTTCCATTCTACCACACTGTTCATATCATTCTCCAAATTGAAGGAATCTAATATAGTATTCATTTTCTGTACAAAGTCTTCTTTTTCTCAAATGACTGTCATTAAAATGCTATTACCCAGGACCAGGTAGAAAGTTTCCTCCATTTATATCTAATACAATTGCCTTTTGGACCGATCTGGGTGGAAAAAAGAAGTTTACCTGATACACATGGACTCAAACTACTTGTGAAGCAAACGACGTGCTACAAATGACTTATTTCGACACCAGGTGTATTCTTTCTCACATTGATATTGATATCCCCATACATCTGTCAAACCCGGAATGCCGATTGTTTCACTCGAAACTTTAGCTTCTCTGCTATCGAGTGGTCTACCATATACAATATCAAACTCATTGTTCAGAACACAGTTTTAAGTCGCCAAGGACAATGAAATCACCATCGTTAAATTCACCAAAAAATCGTTCATATTTTGAAAAGAAAAGAAAGCTTTTCGTTTGGTTTATTGGGCGGATGTATATTTGTTATAATATTGCGTTCAACGTGGGCAACAGAAACAATAAGCATTCTTTTTTGTGATCTTAGTAATTTCTTCTCCACATGAAGATTTCTTGATATTAAAATCACCTCCCCTTGATTTCGCCTTGTACCTTCATTATAAAAGATATTACCACCCCGTTTTTTATTCCATATTTGGATTTCGGGTTTTTTCTTTAGCTTATTTTGTTAAACTACTCCCCTTTGAAGAAATAAAACACCGATTGTGTTTTGATTCGTTTCGTAATCCTCTTGCGTTTAAAGAAATAATACGTATATTATCTATCATAAAACATTTTTCGTTCAAACTACTTCCGTAACCTTTTTGTTTTCAAGGACATTATCTGTAATTTATCCATATAGCAGTTTCAAATATAATACATTGTTAACCACAACTATCAATGACACATTTCATGCAGTGTTCAATCTCACATCTGTTGGGCAATAGCCAATCCGTCATCAAAAGGTCGATGGGTCAACACACAGCGACAACTGCCACCGTTCAACCGTCGCCCTCTCGGAGTCCGAATGCACAAGGCTGACGGACCTTGACCCCTGTTGTCTGGGCGCCTTCCCTGTCCCCTCCCTCGGGCCGTGTTGCTCTCTGGGTTGAAGATCGGCTCCTGTCAACACGGTCAACACTCTTTGTTTGCAGACTTTAGCTTGTTGCCTGACGTAATTCTACTTTTGGTCACTGTCGGTTGGTCAGTGATCTGTTCCTCAGTGGAACTATCAGAGAGTTGGCACGACTTGTTACCCTGATTTATGCCCAGTCTGTTTTACATTCTCTGCAAACTATGTGATGATTGCATTCTGACTCATGGTGATCTGACCGAAGACAGCCAGAAACAAACAACCGTCCCGAGAAAAGGCTTTTGTTCTTTATGAAAAAAACAATTGCTGAGAAAATATGTTTTCATAACTTTTTGCTGTTGAAGTTTCGATTCTAGCGGACGGCAATAAAAAGAAATCGTCGGCCTGTTAGAAATCTTGTCAATGTATTGTCTTTGGCTCTTTCCATTTTTATCTGCAATCGCAGTTCACCGCCCGCCTACACAAAAGCATGCTCAGTTTCAGTGTCAGCAGCTGAATCAAGGAATTTGTCTATTCCTGCTTTTGTGGCTTGTTTGTTTCCTCACCTGTATCACGAAGAATGTGAGGATTGGTGCCGGATAGTTGGCGTGAGGTGTTGCGTAAAACCAGTCCTTTCAGTAGCAGTTCCGTACGGGCCCCCCTTGGTCGCCGGACAGATACGCCACAAGCCTCTGATGTTTTGTACTTCGAGAATGGAACCCTCTCCCGCCGCTCTTTCGGCAGCCAGAGTTCCAGTACCGTGGAACGATTGTCGAGGATGTTGGGGATGTCTTTCGATTTCAACAAGACCGGATTGACGGTTGAAAACGTCGCCCAAGCTTTCGATAACGCGACACAGTAGATAAGCAGACGAAGCACTGTGGTTGACGGGAAGAAGACCCGTAATTAGAACTCGCCTCAAACGCAAATTCGGTCCATGCTCAGACTAACCGCTTCCAGTCTGCACCCTAGGAGCATCACTCACTGAATCCGTGCACGTAAATGAATGAATTCTGTGTGTGTGTGTGTGTG
>CM065734.1:24621564-24624566 GCA_033310375.1 Conus canariensis | reverse complement strand
ACGTGAGTTCCCAAAACATAATAATATTATTATCTCCCTTGCACATTTCCGAACATTGTCTAATATTGTGTTGGTTGTCTTGCGGCTGGTTTGACGTCTTCTCTCTCTCTCTCTCTCTCTCTCCTCCTCCTCTCTCTCTCTCTCTTAACCGCTACTTGACTAGTTGTCTGCTTTAGTTTATGTTTCTGTATTTGACTGCTCGTCCGACTGGTGGATTCTCTGGTCAGCTGGCTGATTGTTGATCTTGGCGAGTAGAATTCAGAGCAGGCGCAGGTGGTTTTGTTGCTCGCGCATATCTACTTCTGACTCCACACCCACTGAACGATCCCTTCCTTACAGATTAACGTTGTTGTTGTTTTTTTGTTTGTTTGTTGTTTGTTTTTTTGAGTACGTCACTGTGTGACGCAATCTACACAAAGCGTCATAGGCAGCGTCACAAGCAGCACTGATAGTTCGTCGAAGTGGTGACTACCATCAGCCTCTCCTCGTCCTGCCCCAGAGATTTCCTTCTGCATGTCCGTGTCTTGTTTTAGTCCGTAGGTGGTTCCCTAAGATATAAAAGGAAAAGTGCCCCTGGGTTTTTCTTTCTTTCTTTCTTCTTCTTTTTTTTTCCGTTCTTTCTTTCTTCTTTTTTAAAGCTCCAGTCTATATAGCTCAAATAATTGTCCGAGAATTCGTAACTCTTTAAACGGAAATTTTAAAAGGTGTTTGAAATAACTCCGCCAGTTTACGTGGACAGACAAATTACAAGACAAAATACTACGCGTTTCGACCTTTGACGTCCTCTTCACGCAAGATTAACACCAGTCAGGACAACGAAAATACAAATCGAGCTATCACGCATCTTGTCAAATTCGGCGCAAGATGGGCATCGAATCAAGTGATTTCTCGTTCTTCAGTTTCGTTGTCTCGAGTGTTGTTTATCTTGCCTAAAGAAGACCTAAGTGGTTGAAACGCCTCGTGTTTTTTTTTTTTTTTCTTTCTTTTTATAATTCGTTTGTCCATGTTAACTGGCGGGGTTATTTCAAATAACTTTAAAGGTTTGCTTCAATTTTCTCCAGCAGTCGCCTCATTTTGCAACTATTTTTAAAAGGAATCTATTGGTTTCACTAGACCACCTGCACATCCGATCAATGGTATTGTGATTCCACAAATTATGTGGGCGCAGTTCCCAAAGTACATCACACATGCGGCCTCCCGCGGGAGGAGAGGTAGGCTAACAACAGTCAAGCTGCTGGAATCCGTTGTTCTCAGTTAAACTATGGCTGTACCATTCGTGTTATAAGTACAGAAAATGCCTGACTTGACATTCATCCGTGTACGCCTTGCTTACATAAACGGGGATGGGTACGATTACTTACATTCGCTGAAAGGGTTCATCCATTCACATTGTCTGTCTGGTTACCTGACTGATTTTTCTGGTTTGTTCGTGGTTCGTAACTGTTAGTGTACTAACAGAGTTTAACACAGACGCGCGCGCGCACGCACGCACACACGCACACGCACGCACGCACGCACGCACGCACGCACGCACGCACGCACGCACACACACACACACACACCGAGAGAGAGAGAGAGAGAGGCAGAGAGAGAGACAGAGAGAGAAAGAGAAAGATGGTAAAGCGTGAGAGAGGAAAGAGAGAGAGAGAGAGAGAAGAGAGAGAGAGAGAGAGAGAGAGAGAGAGAGACAGAGAGAGAAAGAGAAAGATGGGTAAAGCGTGAGAGAGAGAGAGAGACAGAGAGAGAGAGAGAGAGAGAGAGAGAGAGAGAGAGACAGACAGACAGACAGACATAGAGACAGAGACAGAGAGAGAGAGACAGACATAGAGACAGAGACAAGAAAGATGGTAAAGCGTGAGAGAGAGAGAGAGAGACAGAGAGACAGAGAGAAGAGAGAGACAGACAGACAGACATAGAGACAGAGACAGAGAGAGAGAGAGGGGCGGGGGATCAGACAGGCTGGCACAGAGGGGAAGAAGGAAGGCCAGCCGGACGGCCGAACAGAAAGACTGAGGGACAGACAGACAGACAGACAGACAGACAGACAGAACATACAGGGACAGACCGACAGGGATTACAGAGAGAGAAACAGGACCAGATCCATTCATTAAGGATTTAAGCTCAATGTGGTCAAGACAAACCCAGTCCCTGCATGTGTTTTCGTTGAAAACGGACCTCTACTGGGCGAACATCCCTCCTTCATCCGCACTGATCTCCCAATAACTGCCAGGCCTCACGCTGTCTGATACCGACATTACCAAAAAAATGAAATCCTATAATAGGCAGCCGCCCCCCCCCTCTCTCCTCTCTCTTCTGTGTGTGTGTGTGTGTGTGTGTGTGTGTGTGTGTGTGTGTGTGTGTGTTTAACTCTGATCCTTGAAGATCATATTTGTCTGGTTTGTGTTAAAGAGGAGGAAGATGTTAATTGGTAAAAAAGCTGAATCAGAAATTGTGCACTTTAAGCTTTGCCCCCCCCCCCCCCCCCTTCTCTCTGTCTCTGTCTCTCTGTCTCTGTCTCTGTCTCTGTCTCTTCTCTTCTCTCTCTCTCTCTCTCTCTCTCTCTCTCTCTGTTTGCGTGGATGCGTGCATGAGTAAATGCGTGCGCGTGCGTGCGAGAGAGAGAGAGAGAGAGAGAGAGAGAGAGAGAGAGAGAGAGAGAGAGTGCGTGCATGTGTGTGTGTATGTGAGTGTGCGTGCGTGCGTTCGTGTGTGTATGTGCGTGTGTTTTGCGTGTGTGTGTATGTATGTATGTGTGTGTGTGTGTGTGTGTGTGTGTGGTGTGTGTGTGTGTGTGTGTGTGTGTTGATAGGCACATAGAGAGAGACAGACAGACAGACGGATAGATACACTGATAGATAGATAGATAGATATGTCTCTGGCCACGTGAATTGTCTGATTATGTAAACTTCCTTACGATCGATGCTAAAACTGCAAATTACCTGTTGCTTCTAGTATGGAAAACATGCATCCTCTATGAAAGGAACAGCAGAGATAACGCTAAC
>CM065734.1:24596564-24609064 GCA_033310375.1 Conus canariensis | reverse complement strand
TTTTCATCTCTTTCAGCATGTACATATATGTAACACATGATAGCATATACCCCTTCTACTGTGCGCGACAACAGTTCCAGTCGTCTTTTCAGTAACAAGAAGCACCATGCACGTCAAGACAGCTTTGAAATGTGATGCACCATACGTATACCCCACGACTCGGTGTTTTGAACTCAGATATCATAAAATAGCTCTCTCCTCATACCCACAACACCCCGAGGACCTTTATTTCTGTGACTCCTTTTGGAAAGTGGAGGGGGGGGGGAGGGGTTGAGACTGTGAAAGTTCTGATTAACAATTTCCTTTTCATAGAAATGAAGTGATTACTAAGGGTTTCTGTTACAGTATGACAATTATACTTTCCTGCTTCAAAGATTTAGTAAGTTTTGTTGGGTGTCCATCTATGGTTGATAGGAGGCACACAAAGATTCACACACACACACACACACACACACACACACACACACACACACAAGAGAGAGAGAGAGAGAGAGAGAGAGAGAGAGAGAGAAACTTGATGACTATAGAATCTCAGTGTGAAAGAAAAAAAAGTTGAAATTGGTCGTGGTCTGCTCCGTAGTGAAAGCTGCTCGCAGCATCTTGGCCGCTGTGTCAACAGATTGTGCAAATCACTGCACTTGCGCAAACTCGCTGTATATGCTTTCACACGAGACTCGGTGCACAAACACTGCTAAAGAATTGTGGCGGCTGATATCACAAGTTTTGTATTCTGTGTTTGTTCGTTCTACATCACTGAGGGCGGCTTCGTGACAAAGAATGAATTAGAAAAATAGTAGTCAACTGCAAGAACGCTACCCATGATTTTAAGTCCTAGCTCAGTTTGCAAGAGAGAGAGAGAGAGAGAGAGAGAGAGAGAGAGAGAGAGAAGAGAGGAAATAACGCGCAATCTCTTATACTTATTTCCCTTGTGAAGCAGACTGGACTACAGCCTTATTTTTCTTGAATCGTCTTTCGTTACTTCCTCTTTAGTAGACTTGTACCTGATTGCAAAAATGGAGTTCATTGTACTCTGATACTTCCATTTTTTTAAAAGTTTTTTTCACAATTAGAACAGGCTCGTGATCGACGTCAACGAAAAATAAACGTTGACAAGATCTTAAAAGCTGCTGGTGTCGACATTTTTGTTTTCACTGCCGGCAAAAAGATGGTTTGTTGCCAAAGTATCAGTGTTAACAGCTTCAACTACGATATCCATGGCAGGGTCTTTTTCTGTTGAAAAAAAACCCAGTGAGTGTATTGAGCGTAGATCTTTTTTCTTCAGTGCGATGGCAGTTAGGTGTGTGTGTGTGTGTGTGTGTGTGTGTGTGTGTGTGTGGTGCGTGCGTGCGTGCGTGCGTGCGTGCTGTGTGTGTGTGTGTGTGCGCGCGCGCGCAGCAAACCCAGGTCTGGATAGGGCGATTAGAAGACTGCAGTGTTCATTTTCCACATAACCGCTAGTTTACTCAGAGTATTGAAGAAAACTTGCACTCAAACTGTTTCCTGTTCAGATAAGTCCCCCATAAAGGGATCGATTTTGTTCCTTCGCTCGTTCGTTCTTTCTTTCTTTCATGTTTTCGCTATCACCTTTCTTTGCTTCTGAGTTGCTGTCATTGTTATTTGTCTCTAAATAAGCATTTGTTGGCGTGTACATCCTTGGAGATTCGACTGCCATATATTCTGCTTGGTCACGTCAGCAGAACGGACGATGGCTGAATCCCCAGGGATGTGCTGTGTGGACACCCTTCCTCTGGCACGTGCAAGAGAATGTCTGCTGAGGAGACATGAGGCCAGCCTTAAATGGCTGACCACAGCAAACGGTGACATGCCCTTGGGGCTGACACGCACTGGAGTGACCAGAAGAGGAGCCGGCCAAGTCAGGAAAGAAGAGAATGCGGACAGTGTCAGCATGGTCACATCCATACAAAGCTTTCGCCTGCAGCAGGGGCATTGTGTGATATTCTAGTCTTGGGCACTACGCTCACAGCCAGCGCCTTCGACAGCGAACTGACTACAGTGCAACTGCACTGTCTCCCGAGCCAACAGTATGTCTGCAGTAAACTGTTCGCAACATTTTTTTCCCCAAATCCTCCCTTTCTTTGTGTGCATACTGGTTTCTCTTGGGTTTTAGCTGCATTCGTTTCACAGCTCTGTATTCGCCTCCTTCCTTTGGGAACGCTGGATGGCAAGCTTGCAGTTCACCGACCATTCAGTTTATCTGTCAGTCAATTTACAAACCTCGGTACCCGTTTATTCTGTGTTACAACCGAAGCCATACACTTGTCTTGCATCTCCTTTTGTAAGGCACATCTCTCTCTCTCTCTCTCTCTCTCTCTCTCTCTCTCTCTCTCTCTCTCTCTCTCTCTCCTCTCTCTCTCTCTCTCTCTCTCTCTCTGTATTCGGTGGACGCGAAAATGGTAGATCCAGACGTTACATCCCTTGAGGATTTCAACAATATCGCTGCTCTGATAGGAATTGCTGTATATTTACCAGTAGATGGCACTTAACCTCGCGGTATGAGAGTGCGCTTGCCACTATCTTTCTTTACGAGTAAAGATAGCCTCAGTATGGCTCTGTGTGGATTGGGATTCTAAGCACGAACCGACTGTGTGTTTTTCTGTTTTGTTCTTTATTACGGTTCGTCTGCCTGTCTGTCTGCGTGCCTGCCTGCCTGCCTGCCATGCCTGCCTGTCAGTCTGTCTGTCTGTTTCCCTCCCTCCTCCCTCCTTCCCTCTCTCCCTCCCCTCCCTCCCTAACTAGTCCCTACCCTTTTTTTTTTGCTTTTGCACTATTCAGACTCTTCCCTACTCTTTGCTGTCTAGGTCTGCTTTTTTTCTCTCTGCCTCGGTCTCAAGTTTGTCATTGTATTCTCTATCTCTCTGTCTCTGTTCTTTTTTTTTCTCACTCATAGTCGTTCTCTGTCCGTGTCTATCTGTCCGCCTGTCTGTCTATCTGTCTCTATATACACGCACGTACATAGGCTCGTTTCCTGTACAAGTCAGCACGATTGCAGCAAAGCTAGTGATACAAACAAATGACTGTGTGTAATGGCCATGTGTTCCTGCAAGTGAGTGACAGATGGGGAAAAATGCGCCTGTCACAGAAGTAAAGTCGATCAAAGCACGCAGCAAACTCTGCTGTGTTCGTCAATATGCTCCTATTCTGAAGTACAAGCCCGAAAGGGACTCACCCGTATGAGTCGGCAGTTTAAAAGGATTAACCCTGAAAGAATCTTACATATCTGAGAGAGTTTTGAAGGAGTCCAACGAGAGAATACAGGCAGCTGCTCTTTGACCTGTGAAAGCTATTACCTTTTTTTCTAGAAATCCAGAGAGAGAGAGAGAGAGAGAGAGAGAGAGAGACAGACAGACAGACAGACAGACAGACAGACAGATTGCACCATACGAAGACCTGTTGTCCACAGTGAAAAGGAGGGCAAAGAGATGTTATGGTCATGTATGAAGATCAGCAGGACATGCCAAACCCATTCTATAAGGCACAGTGCTCGGAGACAAAAGGAGAGAAAGATAGTGATGGGGGACCACATCAATGAATGGACTGGCCTCACACTCAGCAACTGCTGAAGAGCATCTGAGAACCGAGAGGAGTTGATGAAGCTGGTTGCGAAGTCTTCTGTGGCGCCCCAACGGTCTTCAAGACTCTGGGATAGGTCAAGATGAAGACATCAGTCTTATGTAACGAAAGCACTACGTGAGCTACATACTAGTTTGGTGTCAGGGATTTGAAAGAAAAAGCTTGCTGTTGGGTTGTTCGGAAGATGAAGAAAGCGCTGTCTCGCACTCTGCATAGCTACTGTGCGGCCAGGCGTGACTACAAAAATCTTTTGAAACAAAAACGCAAACAGTTTAATTGTAAATTAGAACAGTTGGTTTCTGTTGTAAATGACCAAAAAGGAGTTTTGGAACTCAATGCGTAGTATCAACAATAAAAGAAAGCAGCCGTCTAATAATATTACCTTGGAGGGTTGGTTTCAACATTTTCAGAATCTGTTTGGAAAATATGTAGACGCAGGCGATGTTGCAGATGAGGACAGCAGGGGTAATGAGAATGCTAACAATCATATTAGGGATGATAGTAATTCCAATGATGATGACTTAAATCGTGCAATTTCAAGGGAGGAAATTACGATGGCCTTAAGAAGACTGAAATATCATAAAGCAAGTGGACCTGATGGTATACTTGGTGAAATATTGAAAAATGCAAATACATCGGAGTTGATGCTGGTTTTTGTTACGAAGTCTTTTAATGCCCTATGTTAGATAATGGATCTGTGGGTTTATTTTCGAAATTATTTGACGCTCAAATTCAACCAATGTTACACACTATGGTGCTGAAATATGGGGCTTTGATTCTTCTGCTTTGTATATTGAGAAAATTGACTTGTATGCTCTAAAGAAATTTATTGGCACTTCGCTGAAAACACCGAACGATTTGGTATATGGAGAAAACAATAGATATGCTATACATCTAATTTTACTGGTGAAGTGTATTCGTTACTGGTTAAGAATAACGCAAATGGAACAACACAGATTGCCTTATAAAACCTACACTATGGTTTAAGTGTCAGGCGAAAGGGGAAAGAAAAACTGGACCTCCAATGTAAGATTCAAATTGTATGAATACGGCTTGGTTTTGTATGGGAAGATCAGTGTTGGTGATATAAATGGTTTTATTCATGTATTTCGGCAAAGACTGATGATTGCATGTTGGCAGAGGTGGAACTCGCATATTGATGACTGCAGCAGATTTACTATTTACAGAATGTTAAATCCTAGGCACTGCATCCCAACGCATTTGTTAATGGTTATACATACACAATTGGGATGCATTGTAACAAAGTTCAGATTTGGTATTTCGGATATTTATGCACATTCTCAGCGTTATAGAACTGTGAATGGTCGTGTGAGTTTTTTGTCCATTATGCCATGAGTCACAGGAAAATAAAGTTCATTTTGCTCTTTCATGTCCAGCATTAAGTGATCTTAGACGGCAGTATATCCCTCCTAAATACATTAGACATTCGTCTTTATTCAAACTAGTCTTGTTGATGGCGTCGACAAATGACAAAATAGTGAAACAGCCTGATGCATACTTAAACAGAGGATTTAAACAACGAAACTCTCTGGTTGTTTTCATCATCTATTAGAAATATATCGTCTAACCTTATTCTGTTACATCCCCCTTCTGAGGGGCTTTGGCCTTTATGAATAAAATCTTTGTCTTGTCTTGTCTTGTCTTGTCTTGTCTTGTCTTGTCTTGCCATGAAGACCGCAGTAGCCAGAGTTATCTACCTTTGAATATGTCAATAGCTTGACCACTCTGTGTCAGAACATGCAGATGTGTTTTACATTGCTTAATGACAGGACGGTTTTCTCTTTGCCTTTTTTCAATGTGATGATAGCTGTGATTTGGCCCACGAGTGAATTGACTGGACTCTATATTCGATTATCCCTGTCTTTTTTTCTCATTCTTCCTCCTTCGTTGTTGTTGTTGTTGTTTGTTTGTCTGCTTGCTTGTCTCTCTGTCTACTTCTCTGTCTCTCTGTTTCTCTCTATCTTTCTCACTCTCTCCATCTCCCCCTAATCTCTCTCTCTCTCTCTCTCTCTCTCTCTCTCTCTCTCTCTCTCTCTCTCTCTCTCTCTCTCTCTCTCTCTCTCTCTCTCTCTCCCTCTCCACCTCCTTGAGTGTTTTCAGTGTCATCCTCTGTTGTGTGCTGATTTCTGTGGACCCAACACAAGGGACAGAAGAAAACTTCATGGGGGCTGAAGGTTGAAGTGTCACGTCTGTCGTCTCACGTCCTCAATTCTCCCTATGCTGGGTTCATTGTTCGATCAGGGGGAGAAGCAGAATCATTTTGTTTGTTTGTTTGTTTACTTTTCTTTCTGTGTGTTTGTTTCTGTCGCTTTTCTTCTTCTTCTTCTTCTTCTTCTTCTTCTTCTTCTTCTTCCTCTTCTTCTTCTTCTTCTTCTTCTTCTTCTTTCTTCTTCTTCTTCTTCTTCTTCTTCTCTTTTTTTCTTCTTCTTCTTCTTCTTCTTCTTCTTCTTCTTCTTCTCTTCTTCTTCTTCTTCTTTCTTCTGTGTGTGTGTGTGTGTGTGTGTGTGTGTGTGTGTGTGTGTGTGTGTGTGTGTGTGTGTGTGGTTCTCTTTTTTTTAATATATAAATGGCTGTGTGTGTGTGTGTGTGTGTGTGTGTGTGTGTGTGTGTGTGTGTGGTGTCTGTGTGTCTGTGTGTCTGTGTGTCTGTGTGTCTGTCGTCGTCTGTCTCTGTATGTGTCTCTGTGCCTGTGTGTATACGTCTGCGCGTGAACATAACTGTGTGGGTGAAAACATGCACAGATGCACCTGTGCCATATTTCCGTGCATTGTTTCCGTAATTCTGCACACGAGTACATGAGGTTAACAGCCGTGTGTTCCGCCAAGGATGTTGTGCCAAAGGGGGTGACAGAAGGGGAAATGGGCTCATCAGAGAACACGATGAGATCAAACGACGCAGTGAAGTCTGCCACTCACATGGAACTGCCCTTTTTCGATGAAGCGCATCCACCCTAAAAGGGCCTCATCTACTCTGGGCCACGCTCAAAAGGATTAACCCCGAAAGGGCCTCCCACATCAGAGAAACGGTTTTGAAAGTGTCCAAAGGAGGGACGCTTGAACATGTAACGAAGCTTGGACGTTGTGAAGACTGAAATTTACCTAAAAGCAAACCAGGAAGGGGCGGGGGGGGAGAGAGAGAGAGAGAGAGAGAGAGAGAGAGGAGGAGAGAGAGAGAAGAAGAGGGGAGAAAAGAGAGAGAGAAAGAACAGACAGTGAGAGAGAAAGAACGAGAGAGATACAGAGAGAGTGAGTAAGTGAGCCAGAGAGAGAGTGAGAGAGAGAGAGAGAGAGAGAAGAGAGAGAGGAGAGAGAGAGAAGAGAGCATTGAAAATGATATGAACGGAGGAAAAGAAAGGGCATATGGGGAACTGAAAGACGGAAACGAAGCAAACACAGGTTCTGAAAGATCATGGCAAGGATGAGATTGGGAGTAAGGGAGAGCATAGGTAGGAGGAGGGGATAGAGGTTGGAAATGGAGTGCAGTAAGATGTAAGGAACAGCCAAGCAAGCATCAAATACAATGGCAACATGCTCGTACACTGAACATGTGCACGCTGGCGCGCGCGCGTGCACACACAAACACACACACACACACACACAGACACACACGCACGCACGCACGCACGCACGCACGCACGCACGCACGCACACGCGCACGCACACACACACACTCACTCACTCACTCACATGCACACAATTACGCACACACGCTCACACGCACGCACACACGCGTGCATCCACTTACATGCACGCATGTACGCACGCACCCACGCACCCTCATATGGACGCATCCATGCACCCAATGCCCCCCCCCCTCCCCCCACATACTCACACACGCGCAGTCAGGCGTGCTCGCGCGCATGAACATCCGCACGCACACACACCCAATACACACCAAGAACATGATTTCAGGAAAATATTTGGTTGATCTAGTTTAACTGAGTTGATCAGATGCTCTCTCTCTCTCTCTCTCTCTCTCTCTCTCTCTCTCTCCTCTCTCTCTCTCTCTCTCTCTCTCTCTCTCTCTCTCAAGGAAAAAGTGATCAAGATAACTTTAAAAAAAAGAAGAAGAAGAAGAAGAAAACGAAACCAGAAGAGGCAAAAGAAGAAGATATGGAAAAAAATCAATGAAACTGACGATAACAGAATGAAAAAGAAGGAATAAAGCGAAGATGGAATTAAGCGGAACGATTTGAGCTGATATGGATTGGAGAGCCTCTTGGCAGCGTTTACCTCGTTCACGACAGCCTGGCTTAATTGCTATCGAAGGAAGCAATCCCTCATCAAGACTCCAGAATCTCTGAGATGGGTTCTCAATTGGCTGGAGTTTGAGGGCTTAATGCCGCACGAAATGTGTGCTACGAGCGTTCGTGCGGCGTTTCCTGGAGGCAGTTTTGATCTCTCTCTCCTCTCTCTCTCTCTCTCTCTCTCTCTCTCTCATCTCTCTCTCTCTCTCTCTCTGGATTGGTCTGTCCCTGTATCTGTCTTTCTCTGTCATCTGTCTCTCTCTGTCCGTCTCTCTCCCTCTCGCTCTCTCTCTCTCTCTCTCTCTCTCTCTCTCTCTCTCTCTCTCTCTCTCTCTCTCTATACAATGGTCAGTTTTTCTGTCTGCCTGCCTGCCTCCCTCTCTCTCTCTCTCTCTCTCTCTTTCTCTCTCTCTTTCTCTCTCTCTCCCTCCCTCCCTCCTTCTCTCTCTATCTCTCTCCCTCTCTCTCTCTCTCTCTCTGAAAAGTATTTGTGAAATTTCTTGTTGTACTTCATTCCAGCGAGATCCTTCATTTCTCAACACATACATGTCTCTGATGTCAGTTTTGAAGAAAGTTGTCTAAAACATCTCTTCATGAAAATAAATACATTTAAACAGTTTTCTCTCCCTCCTCTCCTCCTCTTGTCTCCTCTCTTCTCCTCTCTTCTCTCTCTCCCTCTCTCTCTCTCTCTCTCTCTCTCTCTCTCTCTCTCTCTCTCTGTGTTCCTGTGTCTGTCTCTGTCTGTCTCTTTGTCTGTCTGTCTGTGTGGCTCTCTCTCCCTCCCTTTCTTTCTCTCTGTTCTTGTCTCTGTCTCTGTCTCTCTCTGTCTCTTTGTCTGTCTATCTGTCTCTCTCTGTTCTTGTCTCTGTCTCTCTCTGTCTCTTTGTCTGTCCGTCTGTCTCTCTTTCTCTCTCTCTGTTCTTGTCTCTGTCTCTCTCTGTCTCTTTGTCTGTCTGTCTGTCTAACTCTTTCTCTCTCTCTCTCTCTCTCTCTCTCTGTTCCTGTCTCTGTCTCTCTCTCTGTCTCTCTGTTCCTGTCTCTGTCTCTCTCTCTGTCTCTCTGTCTCTGTCTCTGTCCCTCTCTCTCTCTCTGCTATTAATCACCACACCCAGACACTGACGATTCCTCAGTGCTTAAGGGGATGGGAGAGGAGTGAAGACGACGTAATTGGTGACTGAATTCCAATCAAGACGACACCGAGGAACCGTGCTTGGACAAGTTTATGGGTCAGGGGATTTTTTTTTGTAGCCTTTAAAATTCCTCGCGCGAAAAGAAGATTAGCTCGGATTGGGCTGGTACTGCATAGGGAAGGTGAGAAGTTTGGAAACAATTTGCTTGATAGATTAGTGGACAGAAGGAGCGAGACGGGGACTGATGTAGCGAGAGCAGCATTGTGAGCGATAGTAAAAGCAGTACTGGTGAAAGTGGAGTTTTCCCCGTCTACTGTGCAGTTTCGTGTGTGGCTTTTGTCAGTATTGTCTGTGTTTGTAAGAGAGAGAGAGAGAGAGAGAGAGAGAGAGAGAGAGAGAGAGAGAGAGAGAGAGAGAGAGAGAGAGAAAAACAAGAACAGCCACCACGGTGCAAATGTTATCGTCACGGTTTCTTGGCTGGGAATTTATGGCTTCGATTCCCATTTTTGTACTCCCAGTTCTTATAGAATAGGGAGTACTTTACAATGGGAACGAAGAAATGCTGTCTGTCTGCCTGTCTGTCTGTCTGTCCGTCCATGGTCAAAATGTCAAAATGTGTTCCACTCACTCCAGACAAAACTACTGGCCCGATCTTTCTGAAAATTTGTAGGTATGTTCATTATGGGTCACGGATGACGCCCAATGTTTAATTTCACCGTTCTATCCGTTACAACGGCTATAACGGCCCATAACGGTTTTTCTTTTATGGAATATCTCAGAAAGCACTTGGCTGATCTTTCTGAAAATTTGTAGGTATGTTCATTATGAGTCACGGATGATGCTCGATGTTTTATTTTACCGTTGTATCCGCTACTAACGGCTATAACAGCCCATAATGGGTTTCCTCTTTATGAGAAAACCTCAGAAAGTACTTTGCCGATCTTTCTGAAAATTTGTAGGTATGCTCATTATGGGTCACAGATGATGGCCGATGTTTACCAGCATAGCCGCTACTAACAGCTATAACGGCCCAAAACGGTTTTTTTCCCTTTACGGAATATCTCACGCGTATCCAAGATAAACTGAGAGTAGGTTTATAAGCTTTGCATCTTGTTTCTTCATACTAGGGGTGCATCAGTGAGACACGATGCGATGCGACTTCTCCATGATGAGATGAAATGGATGCTATGTTTCTTTTCTTAAGCCTATTCTGAGGAATGAACTTCAGACTTTGCACAGCTCTTCATCACTATGAATTCGAATTCGGATGCAGAGTAAAATCAACCTGCAATCAAACTGATTTCAGCTTGTCTTGCTATGATTTAAGGTGCATGTATAAGTACACATAACTTTTGTGTGCCCTTTTTTTTCTGTACTATAAAACGCAACGACCCTTTGAGCACGCACGGAAAATGACATACCTAGAGTAGATTTGATAACACTCCTGTTGTAATTCTTGCATTTTTTTTTAAGTTGTGCGCCCTGTGTGTGTGTGTGTGTGTGTGTGTGTGGTGTGTGTGTGTGTGTGTGTGTGTGTGTGTGTGTGCACATGTGTGTGTCTTTGCACGCGCGTGCGTGTGTGTATCGTCTGTCTGTATGTCTTTTTATAGATCTATTCATATATATGCTCAGGCACTCATACAAATATTCAAATAGATATACGTAGAACAACAATGATAATTTTTCTTTCAATACAATATTCATACTCCGAGAAAGGGAAACTGGTTTGACCCAGTCATAAATAATGTTTGTGGAACAGGAAGGAAAACGCATCACTCGCCATACCATCCACGTACCCCCCCCCCCCCATCCCCCCCTTCCTCCCACTCCCCACACACACTCCCTTTTCATCCCACACCGTGGCTTAAGGATACTTACTGAGGCGGCACCACCCACGAAACTTTTCGGAAATCTGACGTGAAAAGCAAGCGATGCGGCTCAATACATACTTTATTAGCCGGTGTGGAGGGGCTAGCCAACCGATCGCACTGGACTTATCCCTTGATCTTCCCAAAGCCTATTTTAATGTCCCCCGGTTGTAGCTCTGCCTTATTGTGGGGTTTGCTTGGATCTCCTTTGGCATTTTAGTTTGACAGAGGAAAGGAGAGGAAAGGCCTTTTTTTTAAAGCTCTTGCGAAGACCTTTTTTTTTTTTTTTTTTTCTTTGCTGCCCATCTTCGAAAACGTGCTCAGATTTTATGATTGCTGGGGCTGAAATATTTTTTTTCTCTCTCTGAGGAAAACGCTGGACTTTAAACGACATGAATTGAAGTGGATCAATCAATCAGTCAATCAATCATCAATCAATCAATCATCAATCAATCAGTCAATCAATCAATCAATCAATCAATCAATCAATCAATCAATCAATATATCTATCTGTCTATCTATCTATCTATTTTTTAAATCTATTTGTTTATTGATCTTTCTATACATACATACAATACATATATACATACATACATACATACATACATACATACATACATACATACATACATACACTCCTTCCTCTTTCTTTCTTCTTCTTCTTCTTCTTCTTCTTCTTCTTCTTCTTCTTCTTTTTAATCATCATCATCATCATCATCATCATCATCACATCACCATCACCATCACATCATCATCATCATCATCTTCATCTTCATCTTCATCTTCATCTTCATCATCTTCATCTTCATCATCTTCATCTTCATCATCATCTTCTTCATCATCTTCTTCATCATCTTCTTCCTCCTTCTTCTTCCTCCTTCTTCTTCCTTCTTCCTCCTCCTTCTTCTTCCTCCTTCTTCCTCCTCCTCCTTCCTCCTCCTCCTCCTTCCTCCTCCTCCTCCTTCCTCTTCCTCCTCCTCCTCCTTCCTCCTCCTCCTCCTTCCTCCTCCTCCTCCTTCCTCCTCCTCTTTTCCTCCCTCCTTCTCCTCCTCCTCTTCTTCCTCTCCTCCTTCTTCCTCCTCCTCCTTCTTCTTCCTCCTCCTTCTTCTTCCTCCTCCTCCTCCTTCCTCCTCCTCCTCCTCCTTCCTCCTCCTTCTTCTTCCTTCTTCCTTCTTCCTTCCTTCTTCTTCCTTCCTTCTTCTTCCTCTCCTCCTCCTCCTCCTCCTTTTTCTTGTTGTTGTTGTTGTTGTTGTTTCTTCTTCTTCTTCTTCTCCTCCACCTCCTCTTCTTCTTCTTCTTCAAATCATCAGTATCATTACTTTGTGCTTATGGAATATTAACATGATTAATCCTTTTCTGTTTCATATTCTGCTGTGCTGTTACACGATGTCATCATACAGGTAAGCTATTGATTTTTATTCTCCCTCCTCTCTCTCTCTCTCTCTCTCTCTCTCTCTCTCTCACACACACACACACACCACACACACACACAACACACAACAACACACACACACACACACACACATTTCCAGTGAATTTATCTTGCGGGGACATGAGCCCCATTGGTCTATCTGTTGACATAGAGCTATAAGAAATGCTTAGAGGAGTGGAGTGCAAAGCAGGTTTGAAACTTTGTTACACCAT
>CM065734.1:24589064-24591564 GCA_033310375.1 Conus canariensis | reverse complement strand
GACTGAAGAGTTCTCGTGGTGGGATTCCCGCTCCTTGCTAACGCGCATCTCCTCAGACGGCGACGCTGAAAGCTGTCTCTGGGGATGGCATTAGAGGTTCGTCTGGTGGCGCGAACCCAGAGGTCGAATTTTACTTAGCGCTTGAACTTGGCACCTTCTGTTTCCATTTCCCCCTAAAAACTGCATTATTGTTCTGTTCAGTGCAACGGTGTGGATTGATTGGCTTGTCAGACTTTCTTTCTTTCTTTCTTTTTTTTTTTTTTTGTTGCTACTGTTTTAGAAGATTGTAGATAGCTTCAGACTTGTTGGAAAGTAAGAGTCTCGCATACATTTCCCAAGTGTTTCTTTTGTCTTGTGTGAAACTGTTCATTCAATGTACACGAAAGAAACACACACACACACACACACACACACACACACACACACACACACACACACACACACACACGCACGCGCGCGCGCGCGCGCGCGCGCGCGCGCACCCACGCACGCACAAACGTACGCACCCACGCACGCACGAGCGCACGCACGCACGCACGAGCGCACGCACGCACGCATGGACGCACTCACGCACGCATGGACGCACTCACGCATGCACGCACACACACACACACACACACACACACACACACACACACACACGCACACGCACACATACAAATACACACACACAAACACACACATACATACACACACGTGCATTCACACACACACATGCACATGCACGCATGCACACACACACACAACACACACACACACACACACACACACACACACACACACACACACACACACACACACACACAGCACACACACACACACACACACACACACACACACACACACATTCACAGAAGGAAAAGAGATGACAAGACAGAAGCTGGCTCTGGTAAACACGAAATACAGCCAGCAGCTGTAGGAAAATCTGGCTTCTGAACCCCAAATCTTCGCCATGAAGATAGAAGGAAGAAGAGAGTCCATGGGCACATCTGTCTACATTCCCACGAAAGAGCTCTCAGTTTCGGGAAAGAGGAGGACCAGACCTCTACAGACCGATGCCAGTAGCAGCTGAGGAATGTTCCAGCCGAATCCGGTCGAGGTGGACCAAAAGTAAACTTCGTAAGTCTCACATTTCCCTCAGTTATCCGATGGGTGGTAGGCTACGCAGAGAGAGAGAGAGAGAGAGAGAGAGAGAGAGAGAGAGAGAGCATACACACAGACAACGACGCCAGTTTTAAGCCAGTACGTGGAAAGTCACCCTCGTTACCTGACGGATGTAACAAGTATGTGTCGTCATGAATGCCTGTCCTTTCTCCCACCAATCCCTTGTTTGCTTTTTACGCCCCACCCCCCACCCCCACCCCTCCCCCCTCTCCTCCGCCCCTCCTCATTCCATCCCTCTCTCACTCCAACACACTTTTCTCACGTCCTTGCTTCCGTTCTGATCGTGTTGTTTCGGGGTTTTCCTGCAGTTTAGTTTTCTCAAAATGCGTTTACAAGTTTCTGTTTTGTTTTGATTTTTTTTTTTAAAGCGTGGAAAAGTAAACTTTTTTGTTTGTTTGTTTGTTTGTTTATCACATGCATGTGTTCTGTTTTGTCAAAGACAGTCATGCTGACTCAGCACAATTAGAAATAGCATTAGAGCCGTCAGCGCTACGGTTTTAAAATGTTCTTCGTGTTGTTGTCGTACCCTGGCTAAAAGACTCCAGGGATCATCCGAACAGCCGAAGCACTTGAACACTATGGTACAAATGCATCAGCTAGGGATGAGAACATTACGTGTGTGACCGTGTTTTGATTACCCTACCACGTGGGCAGCCACACTCCGTCTTCGAGGGAGATTTTAAAATACAAGTTCAGATATCAGTCTGATGCATTACAAGCACCACATGTGTTGTCAGGAATGTGAAAAAATGCGTTTGTTAGGAATTTGAAAAAAAAAATTGCTGTCGGGTTGTCCGAAAGATAGAGAAAAAAAAAAACCGCTGCCTGTCACTCTGCATAGCTGCCATCAAGACAGCAGACGCCAGAGTTATCTACCTTTGAATATGTTCATAGTTTGGCTATTATCTTAAGCATTTCTGTGTATAATTATATGCACAGCAGCAGAAGATGTGTTTGATCGTGCTTAATGACAAGATGCTTTTCCCTTTGTCTTTTTTAATATTTTATTAATGTGATGATAGCTGTGATTTGGCCCCCAGGTGAATTGACTGGATTCTTAAGCTTAATTTGAATGCCTCTGTTTTGTCCTGTCTTTTCCTCACCTCTCCTTTTTCCTGTGTTGATGTTATTGTTGTTGTTGTTGTTCATTAATTTGTTTCTATGTGTGTTTGTCTGTATACTTCTCTTTCGTTTTTTCTCTGTGTCTCTCTGTCTACTTCTCTGTCAATCTCACTATCTCTCTCTGTCTGTCGCTCCATATCCCTTCCTTTCTCTGTCTGTCTGTCTGTCTGTCTGTCTATCTGTCTGTCTGTCTGTCTGTCTGTCTGTCTGTCTA
>CM065734.1:24576564-24584064 GCA_033310375.1 Conus canariensis | reverse complement strand
TATCCGTCTGTCTGTCTGTCTATGCATCTGTCTGACCATTGGTTTATCTGTCTATCTTTCCAGATTTCCAGATCTACCATGCGTTTTCCAAATACTGGAGATCCACTTTGATCTCGCTTCTATGGCCAAGACTGTCCAAGACAGATGGGAAGAGCCCACTATGCTCTAATTCTCATATTTTTTTATCAGAGAAAATTTACTGACGGTTCCAAATCGAAAGAAGGAGCTGGATCTGCTGTTGACTGCTCAGCTGTACCCACTCAGAAAAGTTAAAAATATTATCAAAGACAACTCCATCAACACTACTGAGCTCAGAGCATTAGTCCCAGCATTTATCTATTCATGAAGACTTTTTTTCCATTCTCTCTGACTCCGTTTCGGCTTTGGAGGTCTTTGGTGGCCGTAACGCCAACGCTTACCTTTTTGAAAAACTGTAAACTTCATTGAAGTGTGATTGTTGCAGCATAATCTTTGATTAGGTCCTGGTCCTTTACACATATGAAGCAGGCCATGTGGTGACTGGTTAGCTTGCCAGGGATGCCAGAAATAAACAATGGTTCTTATTCTCTACTGTGCATAGCAGTCTGAGACCCAACATTCAGACCCATGTCAAAAACCTCTGGCAAGATGACTGGGAAACACAAACCAAAAACAACATTTTTTAATCCCTCCGAACCTTACAAACATCTTACTATCTGGCATTGGTAGTTGTAAAGAAGGAACAATTTCGTGCAAAGGCTATACTTTTTTTTTTACATCCTCTCGTAAGATGAGGAAGCTCTGTGGTGCTTTCCAGGTGATGTACCACTCACTATGAAAATATGTTTTGATAGAGAATTGGGAGTTATGTGATGTCAGACATCGGTTCCTTAGAGCAGGCTCTATGATAACCCTTTTCAGAGATGTTCCACCAGATAAGACTTTGGTTTCCTGAAAGACTGGAATGTTTTTCATCTGAGCTAGGTTTCTACAGGGAACATTAAGCAATTTTTTGCGTTAGAAATGATTTGCTGATTGAATGTTCAACCAGTTAGGTAAGAAATAGTTTGGACAAGGTGACAGCCCTGAAATCTCCCACCTTTTCTACCATTCACCTACCCACCCCTATCACATGATTGGCCGGACGATAAACAACATGGAATGAATCTATCTGTCTGTCTGTCGTCTGACTGACTGACTGACTGTATGTCTATCCTGTCTGTATGTCTATCTATCTATTTTCCTTCCATTTATCTTTCTACCTTTCTGTCTATCATTCTCTGTGTGTGTGTGTGTGTGTGTGTGTGTGTGTGTGTGTGTGTGTGTGTGTGTGTGTGTGCCCGCGTGTGTGTTTCTCAAGAGATCTGTTGACATATACGCACAGGCACCCATATCAATATTCATATAGACATAAGTAGATCGATAGAGGGAATCTACGAATATTCTTTTTCAGTTCAGTATTCATACTCTACAGAAAGGGAAACTAGTTTGACCCTGTCATCAATATTGCTTGCGCCACTCGAAGGAAAAGTACATGCGTTGCATAATTCGCCATCCCCATCTCCAACTCTATCTACCCCCCCCCCCTCCCTCCCCACTTTCTTTCCACCCCCATCCACGTCCTACACATACTTACTGTTGTAGCACCACCCACGAAAGCTTTCGGGAAGGTGACGTGAAAAGCAAGCGACGCAGCTCAATACAGACTTTATTAGACGGTCTAGGGGGGGCTAGCCAACCGATAGCATTGGACTTATCCCTTGATCTTCCCAAATCCTATTTGGATGTCCCTCGGTTGTAGCCTGATTGTGGGGTTTGTTTGCATCTCCTCTGGCATTTTAGTTTAACACAGAAAAGGGAAAAGAAAGACTTATGTAAGCTCCCCCGAAAAGACTTTTCTTTTCTTCTCCTACGAGTGTGAAAACATGCCCAGAGTTTGATATTGTGGGAGGGGAGGGGGGGGGCTCTAATTACATGTTTCCGTTCCCACTGAAGAAAACAGCTGGGCGTTAAACGACACGAATTGAACTGGATTTATCTGTCCATCTCTCTCTGTCTCTGTCTGTCTGTCTGTCTGTCTGTCTGTCTGTCTGTCTGTCTGTCTGTCTGTCTGCTGTCTCTCTCTCTCTCTCTCTCTCTCTCTCTCTCTCTTATATCTAACCTCTCCAGTGTCTTTATATAGCGTTTAGAGGAGCCCCACTGGTTTGGCTATTGACTCGGGGTGTGACAAGAAGTGTTTGGAGGGCAATGTGCGGGGCAGGTTTGAAGCCTGCTCTTTTTCAAACAGTGTTAGCTCTCTTTCATTCAGCTCTGTGATAGACACGGTTTAATACTTTACTCGCTATGAATGGGGCGGAAATGTTCCCTTTCTGTCTGTCTGTCTGTTTGTCTGTCTGTTTATTTGTCTGTATGTTTGCTGTCTCTCTGTCTGCCTGTCCTGTCTATCTGTCCGATTGTCTGTTATCTCTGTCTCTCTGTCTGTCTGTCTGCCTCTCTGTCTATATGTCTGTCTGTCTGTCTTGTCTGTCCCTCTCTCTCTCTCTCTCTGTCTGCTTTCTCTCTTTTCTCTGTCTATGTCTCGCTGTCTCTGTCTGTTTCTGTCTCTCTCTCTTTCTTATCACTCTCTGTCTGTGTGTTCTGTCTGTCTTTCTGCCTGTCTCTCTTTCTCTCTCTCTCTCTGTCTCTCTCTCTCTCTCTCTCTCTCTCTCTCTCTCTCTCTCTCTCTCTCTCAGTTACTCATTGAAACATTTCACACGACAATGGGCATGAACACTTGATTCCAGACTCAAACGAAGATCTTGTTCGGATATATTTAACCGAAAGTGATTGTTTATGAATTAACAGAAATTACCCTTTTGTCTATGAGTATTATGGGGAATAGATCCAGAACTATAAACCTGTGAATATTCTTTTTTTATGTATAGACTGGTCTGTTCAGGCGTGTTTATCTTTTTTTTCTCAAATGAACATGCTTGCAACTTATTTTGTGGTGTGTAGCGTCTTGGTTCCATCACATTGTGCACTCTGCTGGAATGAAGTTTTTGATGAACTACGAAAACGCAGGCTTTAAGTAGTTCTGACACTGCTTTGAATGAGAATCCTTAAGTGTCAAGTCATGAACTTTTTGTTAATTTAACAATTAATTGTTTTTTAATTAATTGCTTAACTAATTACTTAATTAAGGAAGTAAGTATTTATCTATATCTTTATCTATTTGTTCATTTATTTATTCATTTTACTTATTTTTTTCATGTTTATATCTGCGTGCAATCTTTTACTGGCTCTGACAATACAATACTGTCTTACAATCATTGGTGCGCGTCTTTGGTACATAGTTTACGGCTCAATGTATGGAAGACTAAGTACGCTCAGAATGTATGCATATGCTCACATCAAATGCTTGTTCATCATGTTGTGTATGTGTGTGTGCGTGTGTGTGTGTGTGTGTGTGTGTGTGTGTGTGTGTGTGTGTGTGTGTGTGAGTGTGTGTGTGTGTGTGTGTGTGTGTGTGTGTGTGTGTGTGTGTGTGTGGTGTCCAATTTTGTTGTTTAGATATCCGGATTAAAATGTGGGACATTTCGTAAAACCTGGGTCATGTTATAAGTAGCTATGTCTTCACTTGTTGGAAATTTGCTGTAAATTGAAATTGAATGTATTTATTTGTCCCCCCCCCCCCCCCCCCGCCCCCCAACATCACACATCGTGAAGAGACATGAAATGAAAGATTCAACTGCGGTGTGAAAGCCAATAGACGGTTCACCTGTAGTTGACAAACCTACTAACAACATGATGCGAATTATTAGGTTTCTCCATCTTGAAGTCTACTGTTTCTGCTAACTCAAAGCGATTAAAGCTTTGGGGGAAAAAAACAAAAAAAAACAAGGGAATGGGGAGAGTTGGGGTGAGTGGAAATGGAGGGGGGGGGGTGAGGGGGGAGCGGTTGAAGAGGGGAAGGGGGAGAGAGGGAGATGAAAGAAGGAGAGTTGAAGGCACGGATTTGAACCTTTGATCTGCCCCTTAGGTTCATCAGCTCCCATTCAGTCTGGTCTGGTGTGGTGACGAGGAACAAAATGATCGTTGCTTTGGAGTAGTTGTGGTTGAGGTGGTGGTGGTGTGGTGGTTGTGGTGGTGGTCGTGGTGTGTGGTGTGTGCGTGTGCGTGCGTTGTGCATGTGTGGTGTGGTGTGTGTGTGTGTGTGTGTGTGTTTGTGTGTGTGTGTGTGTGTGCGTGCGTGCGTGTGTGTGCATGCATGGGTGTGTGCATGTGTGTGTGTGTGTGTGTGGTGTGTGTGTGGTGTGTGTTGTGTGTGTGTGTGTGTGTGTGTGTGTTGTGTGTGTGCGTGGTGGTGCGTGCGTGCGTGCGTGGTGTGCTGTATGGTGTGTGGTGGTGTGTGGGTGTCGTTTGTGTGTTGTGTGGTGGTGGTGTGTGTGTGTGTGTGTGTGTGCGCGCGGCGCGCGCGCACGCGCGTGAGGGTGAGGGAAGAACGACAACGTGTTGACTCTGCCCGGCTCGAGCTTCATCAGTCATCTCAAGAGATTTTTTTTTTCTTCTGTATTCATGTGGAACTTGAGCGCTACTGCTGACATCCGTCTGAAGATGAGAAGCTACCGCAAGATCTTGGAACCTCTGGTACAAGAAAAAAGAGATCACCGTGCACATCAGAAAGGCTCTGAGGAGAGCACGGGCCTCCATTCAAGACAAGAAGTCCCCCTGGATCTGCCATCAAAGCCCAGACCCTGACCAATACTGAGCTGATTTAATTGTTCTTACGCCGCAGTTCATTTTTTTCCTACCAAGACCTTTCTGCAACTACATGGAGATGTCTTGGAAAGAAAGTTAGGTGAACCGATGGACGTTGTGGCTGTCTGCTCACTTTCGGGTCGAGATGGGAAAAGTGAAATGGTAATGTTGGAACACTACAAGTGCTGGATGGTCGAAGAATAAGAAGAGGCAGAGAGAAGAGATTGGAGGAAAGCATAGGGGGGAGTAGACAGGCCTGTCTTTCACGAGGTTTTTGTTGTTGTTGTTGTTGTTGTTGTTGTTAGAGGGTGGCATAGAACGGCAGCAGAATGATGGAGGGAGATTCTGGTGACGGCACGGCTTAACAATCCCTGCTTTGGGTCACTAGATTGACGATGCATAACTACAGAAATGCTCCACCGTCAGTGTTCTCTCTCTATTGTTGTGTGTCTGTCTGTCTGTCTGTCTGTCTGTCTGTCTGTCTGTCTGTCTGTCTGTCTGTCTGTCTGACTGTCTGCTGTCTGTCTGTCTGACGGACCCTGTCTCTGTCGCTGTGTCTCTGTCTGTATACGTTTGCTTTTGTTGTGTCTGTGTTTCTGCGGGTTTTTTTTCTTTGTCTCTATCTCTGTCTCAGTCTCTGTCTGTCTCTGTCTGTCTCTTTGCCTCTGCCTTTCTCTGCCTGTCTCTGCCTCTGCCTCTCTCTGCCTCGCTCTGTCTTCTTGTCTATTCTCGTTTCTCTGTCTCTTCTCTCTGTCTCTCTCTGACTCTGTCTTTCTCTCTCTCTCAGAGTAATTTCAGGAAGAACATTTATTATGCAAGTATTTTCTCTCATAATTTTCAGTATATCGCCTGAGCGCGTGTGTGTTCTACTTTTGTTTTGACCTCATTGCAGATACGTCGGTGACCTTTGCAATTAAAGTATTTGAATGATTGAGTTGAGCCTCATCTCTCTCCCTCTCTCTCTCTATCCTCTGTCTTTCTGTCTGTCTGTCTCTCTCTATCTCTGTTCATCTCTCTCATCTCTGTCTCTCTGTCTGTCTGTCTGTTTCTCTCTCTCTCTCTCTCTCTCTCTCTCTCTCTCGTCTCTCTCTCTCTTCTCCTCTCTCTAACCTCTCCACTTTGCACATGAATCAATACACAAAAGAATTATCAACGATGCGGATTACCTTCATTTGATACAGAGCCACGAGAAAAGCAGGAATTTATTTTTTCGTTTTCTGTCCAGCTCTCAACATTATTGGAAATGAAGTAATAAAACCACCATTTTGTTTTGGATGTCTGTCACAATTTAAACTGAGGCAATGGATGTCTTCAACCACTGCTGAAGTTATTCGTTTATTTTCAATAAGGTATGGACATGTACAGGAACAGGCTCTTTTCGAATGTTAAGAATGATCTGTGAATGTCATTGTTGTGATATACCAGAGACAGACAGACAGACCAGACAGCACAGACAACAACACACACACACACACACACACACACACACACAACACACACAAAACACACACACACACACACACACACACACACACACACACACACTGACTAACTGACAGAGACACAGAGGGAGACAGACAGACAGAGAGACAACAAACACACACACACACACACACACACACACACACACACACACACACACACAACACAACACACAGAACTAACTGACGAGACACAGGGGAGACGACAGACAGCAGACGACACACACACACACACACACACACACACACACACACACACACACACACACACACACACACAGACTAACTGACAGAGACACAGGGGACAGCAGACAGACAGACACACACACACACACACACACACACACACACACACACACACACACACAACACACAACACACCCCCACAACACATACACACCACACGACACACCACACCAAACAACACACACACACACAACGATTAACTTTCCCAAAATCTAGCGTTGCATGTTTCTAGAGCCATTATCTAGGTGAACAATAATTTTCCATTGCCCATTATAAATGCTACTTTAATTCAAAAGCAAACATTGAAATTTCGAAATCCAAACCGGTTCACGCTATTTCTTTCAGTTCAGAAATTGTTGAGGTTGCAAAAATTATCTCTCAATCTCAAATTAGCATATTGTTATAATGATGACAGTGTAGTTTATATTTAAATTTGTACTGTTCTTGACATTATTTCTGACCTTTTCCTCCCCCTGTCCTCCTCCTCCGCCCTACCCCACAACACACCACCATCCCACACACACACCCACACACACCACAGCCACCACCCTCCCCAGTGACCCCCCCTCCCCCCCCCCCCCCCAACACCCCACACAAAATCAAAGCTACTACAACCAAGGTGAGACAGACACAACAAATCAACACACAACAACACACACAACACACACACCACACACATGTGTGTGTGTGTGTGTGTGTGTGTGTGTGTGTGTGTGTGTGTGTGTGTGTCGTGTGTGTGTCGTGTGCTGTGCCCATATACAGTGCATATCTGAGAGTCCTATACGCGACACCTCATACAGGCTCAAACGAGTGACGATCGTGTGTTCCTTACAAGCAGGGATGTTACAGAGTGTAAGGACATCAAAAGACGCAGTGACTCTGCAGTGCTTGTCGTGGTGCCCCTTTGCGACGACGTGCAGCCAACCTGCAAAGGCCCCAGCTGCGACATGGGATTAACCCCTACAGGGCCTCCTACTTTGAACAGCGCTCTGGAAGTTCTAAACGAAGTTCCTTTAGATGATTTGTCGGTGTTCAACGCCGGGAACACTATAAT
>CM065734.1:24564064-24566564 GCA_033310375.1 Conus canariensis | reverse complement strand
TCTGTGTGTATGTCTTGTGTCTGTGTCTGTCTGTCTGTCTGTCGGTCTGTCTGCTTGTTTCGTTGTCTGCCTGCCTATCTCTCTGTGTGTATGTCTTTTGTCTATGTCTGTCTGTCTGTCTCTCTGTGTCTGTCTGTCGGTCTGTCTCTCTCTCTCTCTCTCTCTCTCTCTCTCTCTGTCTCTGTCTGTCTGTCTGTCTGTCTGTCTCTCTCTCTCTCTCTCTCTCTGCCTCTGCCCCCCCCCCCTCTCTCTCTCTCTCTCACTCTCTTTCACACATACCTTCGCTCATTCACCCGCTCGCTCTGCCTATTTATCTGTGTCACACGTGCACGCGATCTTTCTGACGTCTCCTTAAAAAAAAACGCTACAAAAAATCAGTGACCACACTGGTGAAGGTCATTGGCAATGACAATGAGGATCACACAATGCTTAAGGCATGGTGGAAAAATCAGTGACCACACTGGTGAAGGTCATTGGCAATGACAATGAGGACCACACAATGCTTAAGGCATGGTGGAAAAATGTTGCGGTGGGGAAATTTCGATCTCAACGACAAGGGATGACGTGTAATAATCAGTCCACATGCATAGCAATCAAGTCACTATCTTAGCAAGGTGAGAATAATCGAGTGACCAACTGGAATCCGATTCGGCAGCATGAATCCTACATGTGCTGATGAAATATCAGTCACACAAGCGGCAAGACAATGAGACCGACAAATGCTTAAGGCATGGTGGAAAAATCAGTGACCACACTGGTGAAGGTCATTGGCAATGACAATGAGGATCACACAATGCTTAAGGCATGGTGGAAAAATCAGTGACCACACTGGTGAAGGTCATTGGCAATGACAATGAGGATCACACAATGCTTAAGGCATGGTGGAAAAATCAGTGACCACACTGGTGAAGGTCATTGGCAATGACAATGAGGATCACACAATGCTTAAGGCATGGTGGAAAAATCAGTGACCACACTGGTGAAGGTCATTGGCAATGACAATGAGGACCACACAATGCTTAAGGCATGGTGGAAAATATGTGTGCGGTGGGGAAATTCCGATCTCAACGACAAGGGATGACAGCTAGTTAATTAATCGGAGGAGTCACATGCTAGCAATAAGCTCTTCTTTCGCAAGAAAGATGAGCAGTAATCGAGTTGAGCTCTAAGCTGGCCAATCAACGAGTTCGGCCGGCAAACTGCTCTACATGTGCTGATGAAATAGTTGCAGTATCAGCACAAGCGGCAGCAGCAGAAGAAGACCGACAATAGTGGTGTGTCAGTGATAGTGGTCATGGATGGTGTTTTGACTGGAAAAAAAATCCAGTACATCAAAGATCCAGACAAATGTTTGGTTTCAGGTAGACTAGCACCTACAGAATGGTGGCACTTAGAATCGAGTAAAGAGATCAAGTGCCATGTCAAGAATATATGGTGACAGTGTTAATGATGATGATGATGATGATGATGATGATGATGATGATGATGATGAAAATTATAATAATAATAAGATGATAAAAAAGAATAATAATGGACATCCGTTGAGAGCAGCTCAAACCGCTTTACAATTGGTGTAACACACACATATCACACACCCAATGCATCAATACGTATGATACATATAACACACACATATCACACACCCAATGCATCAATACGTATGATACATATAACACACACATATACACACCCAATGCATCAATACGTATGATACATATAACACACACATATCACACACCCAATGCATCAATACGTATGATACATATAAACAAACATATCATACACCCATTGCATCAATACGTATGATAGATCTACCAAAAGGAAAATGAGTCAAAATATGATAGAAAATGGTATATTCATATGTTTTGCGAATACCTAGTCAACATTTCCGTTACGTCCAAAAATAAGTACGTATGATACATATAACACACACATTCACACACCCAATGCATCAATACGTATGATACATATAAACACACATATCACACACCCAATGCATCAATACGTATGATACATATAACACACACATATCACACACCCAATGCATCAATACGTATGATACATATAACACACACATATCACACAACCAATGCATCAATACGTATGATAATATAACACACACATATCACACACCCAATGCATCAATATGTATGATAGATCTACCAAAAGGAAAATGAGTCAAAATATGATAGAAAATGGTATATTCATATGTTTTGCGAATACCTAGTCAACATTTCCGTTACGTCCAAAAATAAGTAACGCCTGCCAAACGGAAAATAAGCAAACTAGGATAAGAAAAGGGTAATTTCATATATTTTGCGAAGACGTAATCCATATTTCCTTACTTCCAAAAATGGGGTCTGGGTCTCATCGCTGTAATACTTCATCTACGACGATGCACGGCGAGACACGAGCACTGAAGAAACGGCAAATATTGAGCAATTAGGTGAAAACACTACAATGAAACTGGAGTTGCACCCCAAAGTTCATAAACAGGTAG
>CM065734.1:24531564-24536564 GCA_033310375.1 Conus canariensis | reverse complement strand
TTGATCAAGTGAGTGTTCTATTTTTTAATATTTTGGTTTTGAACCGAACCGTGCGAGAATGTCGGCTGAGGCTTCTACTTCTGCAGTGCAGTGGCAGGCTGCTAGATCTAGTTTGGACAGTGTCGTGCAGAAGCTGGTGAGGGAGTCGACAGCAGGAGTGTGTGACGAGGTGCAGGAGAGCATTTTGCACAGACTGAATGCGATGAAACCGAGCCAGCAGAAGATCAGCAGCAAGAAAACGCCGAAAAGAAAAAAATCAGAACCAGAATGACGTCAATGTTGATAGTGACGTTATTGCGATGCGCGTCGCCGAAATTCTAGTTCCAGTGATTGCCAAACAAATGGAAAGTTTGTTTGTGAAGGGGTTGGAGAGGGTGATCACTGGAGTGATGGACACTGTCTTCAAGAAAAACACAGAAATTCTGCAACAAGTGCAGAAATCAAACCTGCAGCTGCACTACTCCCTTGATCGCCAGGAACAGTACACCAGGCGGGAAACAGTGCGGATCATCAATCTGCCTGAAGAAGAAGAGGAGAACCTTGATCAAAAGGTAGCGACGCTGTTCCAAGAGGCAGGATGTGAAGTGAAGGCGTCGGACATTTCTGTTATTCATAGGAACGGCAGAAGATTAGTGGCAAGTGTAGGCCTGTGCTTGTGAAGTTTCTTTCTAAACGTGTGAAAGGCGACGTCATGAGGAAGAAGAAGGAGCTGCATAAGAAAGAACAGTACAAGAGGGTATATCTGAACGACGACCTGACTGTCCTTCGTAGCAGGCTTCTTCAACTGGTGAAGAAGTCGGGCAAAGTGGACAAGGTTTCAACGACCCCTGATGGCAGACTTCGGTGTGAGCTGAAGAAGATCCCTGGTCAGGAGAGGGCGCAAGTTGTAATGGTGGACAGCCCTGACGACCTCTTCAAGTTGGGCGTCGATGTGGACTTCCAGTTCCTTGGGCTGCAGCACCTCCTTGTCTGTGAGCCATCGGGATCTGATGGAGGACGTGGTGATGTACATCAGTATTCAAGCCTTGACAGTGTTTCTAGTTTGAATTGTTCTTCAAGTTTTTCTAGTTCTAAATGTAGTTTATCTTTCCTGTCCCTCAGTGTTTGTGGACTAAGAAGTCGCTTGCAGTTTAAAGAATTTACGAACTATATTTCCCAGTTTGACATATTAACATTCACCGAAAGTAGAACTGATGCACAAGACTCTGACTATTTAGCGGACTGCTTTAGTGATCTTGGTTACTCTATTGCTTTGTTTAGTCGAAAATACCTTTCATATCAAAGATCCGGTGGCATAGCCATTGCCTATAAAAAAAAAAATATATGAAGATTTTATTCAGGTATTGGAACTTAGAGCCAGTGGTGATAGTGACTGTGTTTTGTGGTTGAAAATCAACAAACTGTTGACAGGTTATGATAAAGATCTGCTCGTCGGTTCAGTTTATATTCCCCCAGAGGGAACTGCTTATGGTTCAGTGAACTGTTTTGATGATTTGGAATCTAGTCTTACACGTTATGATTCTAACTGCCATGTACTTCTTATGGGAGATTTTAATGCTTATACTAAATGTTTGCCTGATTTTCTGAAGCTTGATACAAATATCAATGACATTATTGCTGATGGTTTTCACTCGTGTATTGAAGATTTTGACATCCCTATTGAGAGATGTTCACAGGATGTACGTCGACCTAATAACTATGGTTATCGACTAACTGATTTTTGCAAATCACAGAATCTGTTTATATTCAATGGGGGAGTTGGCAGAGACGCAGGTATTGGTCGATGCACTAGTAGTGGATGTACTGTGATTGATTATATGTTGGGTTCACCATATTTGTTCACACATATTGCTGACTTTAGTGTTGATCCCTTTGACGCCATGCTTTCAGATGTTCACAGTCCAATTCTTTTATCTCTCAGCATTTCGTGGAGAAGATCAAACAATCAAAGTTCAAATTCCAATGAAAATAATAGAAGTGTAAGATGTCCAGAAACAGAAAGACCTTTGTTTGATACAAACATTAAGCAGTGGGATCCATCTAAAGGTGAGATGTTTAAAGAAAACTTGCTTACTAAAAACATAGAGGAATTAAACAATATACTTGACAATGAAAACGCTTCTGTTGCCGATGCCTATACATTGTTATCACAAATTCTGTTAGAAACAGCTAAAGACACTCTAGGAGAAGTAAAAAATGTGTCAAAAGGTACAAAGCAAAAGTCAGACAAAAGCCATGAAAATAAGCCGTGGTTTGATGCCACATGCAGGGAGCATAGAAAAAAGTATTTTATAGCCAAACATAGAACTAAATTAAATGATTCTAGTCCCAACCGTAGAGAGGTTGAAACTAGCAGTAAAGAATACAAAAAAAAGTTCTCAGAAAATCGTATAGAGTTTACACAAAACACTGGCATAAGAAGATTCGTAATCTAAAAGCTAATAGACCGAGAGAATATTGGGAAAACATTAAAATCAAAAAGAGAAATGAATGCCCTGTTAGTATGGATGATCTTTTCTTACATTTTAAATCATTGAATGTACAACCAGATAGTGTTGAGAATGAAAGTGATATTGACTGTGACTTGCAATATGATCTTGAATTTCTAAATGCACCAATAAGTGACGAAGACGTTGAAAAAGCTGTACAGCAACTTAAGAATGGAAAGGCTTGTGGGATAGATAGAATACGAAATGAATATATAAAACAAAGCATCCCAGTTCTCAAAACAAGTTATTGTAAACTTTTCAATAAAGTTCTTGATACAGGGACCATACCAGAAGAATGGTTGATTGGACTTATTCTGCCAATATACAAAGGAAAAGGTAGTAAATTGGACTGTAACAATTATAGAGGTATAACACTTTTGAGTTGTGTTGGAAAACTGTTCACAACAATTTTGAATAACCGTTTGACAAATTTTATCGAGAATAACAACACACTTTCGGAAAATCAAGCTGGTTTTCGACGAAGTCATTCTACGACAGATCATATATTTGTTTTAAAAAGCTTAATTCATATTTTCAATAGTCGTAAAAAGCAATTATTTTGTGTTTTTTGTTGATTTCACAAAAGCGTTCGATTCAGTTTGGAGGCAGGGATTATGGCAAAAGCTTATCAAAGAAGGTGTAAATGGAAAGATTTTGCAAGTAATCACGAATATGTATCAGCAGATAAAATCTTGTACATTTATAAATGGAAGTCAATCTGAATATTTTGGCAGTTTTAGAGGTGTTCGTCAAGGTGAAAATCTTTCACCTTTGCTATTTTCTTTGTATTTGAATGATCTTGAACTATATCTCACAGATCGTAACTGTGCTTTCTTAAATATTGATTTAAATCTACCTGACTCAGATTTACTAAGTTACATTAGTTTACTTTTACTTTTGTATACTGATGATATTGTTATTTTTGCAGATTCTTTTTGTGGTTTGCAGCATGCTCTTGATGTATTAAGCGAGTATTGTAGTACATGGAAGCTTAATGTTAATGTAGCAAAAACAAAGGGTGTAGTCTTTAATGGACGCAATAGCCCAAGAAAAAAACTAAAATTCAAAAACCAGTGTATAGAAATAGTACACACTTTCAAATATTTAGGTATAATCTTTAGCAGAACAGGAAATTTTTATAAATGTAAGAAGCATTTGTATGACCAAGCGCAATGTGCAATGTTTTCTTTATTAAATATGGCAAGATTTCAAGATTTGCCTATAAACATTGTACTGGACTTATACCAGTCAATGGTACTGCCTGTGCTTTTATATGGCTGTGAAATTTGGGGATATAGTGATTTAAAGCTAATGGAAAGTTTTCAGCTTAAATTCTTTAAGCATCTTTTTCATTTAAATCGTTCTACCAAAAAAGAATTGATATATGGAGAACTAGGAATGTATCCTGTGTCAGTTCAAGTACATGCACGAATGATAAAATTCTGGTCATCCTTACTTTCTCCACAAACAAACAAATATTCATCTAGATTGTATCAGGTATTATATGATTTATACAGAAATCAGGGTTTTACATCCAGGTGGTTGATGTGTATACGGGATATCCTAATAGAAACAGGATTCGACTGTGTGTGGGAGACACAAAAGTTTTCGTCTGTTCACAGTCTCTGTAGAAATGTTCGTAATTCATTAGAAGACATTTACAAACGTGCATGGAATGATGCTTTAGAATCTAGTAATAAGTGTTTATTTTACAGAAATTTTAAAACAGAGTTTCGCCGTGAAAAATATATTAAGATGTTACCTGATGTTTATATATACCCACTGATTCGGTTTCGCTGTGGCAATCATAAACTAATGATAGAAATTGGCAGACGATTTGGAATACCTCACGATGAACGATTCTGTCGGGACTGTGACCAGAATGACCTTGGTGATGAATTTCATTTTGTAATGAAATGTAACAAATATAACGACATTAGAAATCAATTTATACCTAGAAAATTTACATATACAAAGTCCGTATTTAACTATTGTCGTTTGCTTTGTGGTAGTAAGAAATGTTGCTAAACTTAGCGAAGTTTTTGAAACTTAGTAAAGTTGTGTAACATTACATTCAGTACGTTAATTATAGGGAAAATGTTGATGTTTGATTTGTTTCATTTCTATTTGTTTGATTTCTTTCAAGTCCTCCATGCCCCAAAAGGGGTCGCAGGATTAAAATCTTTGAAATCTTGTGTGTGTGTGTGTGTGTGTGTGTGTGTGTGTGTGTGTATGTGTGTGTGTGGTGTGTGTACGTGTGTGTGGTGTGCGTGCGTGCGTGTGCGTGTGGTGTGTGTGTGTGTGTGTGTGTGTGTGTGTGTGTGCGTGCGTGCGTGCGTGTGTGTGTGTGTGTGTGTGTGTGTGTGTGTGTGTGCGTGTGTGTGGTGTGTGTGTGGTGTGTGCGTGAGTGTGTGTGTGTGTGTGTGTGTGTGTGTGTGTGTGTGTGGCTTCAACTACAATAATATGAGGAAGAATTATTGAAAAAAAGAAAAGCAAGCAAGCAAACAGATA
>CM065734.1:24519064-24521564 GCA_033310375.1 Conus canariensis | reverse complement strand
ATATTATTCAATACATTATTTTCTACGGGAACTTATCCCCATCAGTGGTCAGTGTCAGTTATTCAACCCCTATTTTAAAAAGGGCGACAGGAATTTACCCAATAATTACCGGGGAATATCTTTGTTGAATGTATGCAGTAAATTGTACAGCCATGTCCTGAATGAACGACTAAACAAATGGATTGAAGAGAACCACGACTTGCCATTGATGATTCTCCAGCAGATTTTAGAAGAAAAAAAAAGTATAGTACTATTGATCATGTCTTTACACTGTTTGCCATGGCTCAGATTCTGTCCAACGTGCAAATTTATCGTGCAATTGGAAAAAAAAGAGGGATTCATGGGAAAATTTATCGGACATTAACTAGTATGTATAACATTGTTCAAGCAAGAGTGAGAGCTGGAGGGGTTTAAGTGATGCATGTTTGTGTCCATCAGGTCTGAAGCAAGGGGAAGTGTGTAGTCCAGTTCTCTTCTCCCTTTTCATTAATGAACTGGCTGTGGATATTATTCAGAAAGGGAAACATGGAATTCAGTTGTTACCTGATTTTGTAGAAATTCTAATACTTATGTTTGCTGATGACATTATTTTGTCATCTGATTCAGTTGCAGGTCTTCAAAACCACTTAAATATTTTGTACAACACGTCCAAAAAACTTGGTCTTATAGTTAACTTACAGAAATCAAACATAGGCATACATAGAAATGGTGGATATATCTCTGACTGAGAAACATGGTTTTATGGGCGGACCAAGATGACAGTTGTTAACATGTATAAGTACTTGGGAGTTATTATGCCTACCAGACTTTCCTTCACACACAGTTTAAATGATATGGCACGCCGAGCAAAGAAGAAGTGATTAGTATATTTGATTAGTATATTTAAAGTCCTATGGTCCTGGGGAGAAAAATATACTTCTATATTTTTCAAACTCTTTGATGCTCAGATTCAACCAGTACTTAGTTATGGAGCAGAGGTATGGGGCATCATTGGAAATGTTGATGTGGTAGAAAAAGTGTATCTTTTTGCCTTTAAAAGGTGTTTTAAATGTAAGCATAAGAACTGTTAATGTGATAGTGTATGGAGAGTTAGGTAGATTTCATTGTATGTAAGTTTATATTTGAAGAGTATTAAGTACTGGTTAAAGATTTTGAACATGCCGTGTCATCATTTACCTAAGAAGGCTTACAAAATGTTATTTTTTCATGAGAAAAACAAAAATACTTGGGCATCTTCCGTCTGTTTCTTTCTGTACCGACATGGATTTGAAGAAGTTTGGCATAATCAAGGAGTCGGCAACGAAGTCGAGTTTTTGAAAGCCTTAAGAAATAAACTACCAAGTTAATGACTACCTAAAAGCACACTGGCTCTGAGGTATTGGACACAATGAACGCTTTCAGTTACACAGAACATTTAAAAGTGACCTTATTTTATCCTCATACTTACCAATGGTGAATCATACACAGGTCAGAATTAGTTTAGACAGAATTCGATTAGGCGAGTCTCAGTCAAATGTGCACGAAATGCGTTGCAAGAGAAATGTGACTGAAAATGATTTGTTATGCCCGTTCTGTGAGTTTCAAATTGACACCGAAAAGCACTTTGTATGACACTGTCCTAAATACCAAGGACTAAGGGAACAGTATATTCCAGCTAAGTATTACAACTGTCCATCACAGCACAAACTGACAATGCTGTTTGTTTCAGAGAGTAAAATATTGATCGTTCGGCTTGCTCTGTTTCTTGAAAAAGCTTTTAAATTACGGCGTTTGTGTCTCGAAACGCTGTTACAAATTGTCTGATTGAAGGTATCATACAGCTGTTCACTATCCAAACAAAAACGAACATTATACATGTTATCAAATGTCCTGTGTCCTGTTGCTATAATGGATGTTTTGTTTTGTAACCACCCACCATGACATGGGCCTAAGGCCTATCCATTAAACCATTTCAGAGTTCAGAGTTGAGAGTTCTCTCTCTCTCTCTCTCTCTCTCTCTCTCTCTCTCTCTCTCGCTCTCTCGCTCTCTCTCTCTCTCTCTCTCTCTCTCTCTCGCTCTCGCTCTCTCTCGCTCTCGCTCTCTCTCTCTCTCGCTCTCTCTCTCTCTCTCTCTCTCTCTCTCTCTCTCTCTCTCTCTCTCTCTCTCTCTCTCTCTCGTTTCCGTCCGTCTCTCTCAACAGGAAATCGTCACCGGTATTGATTTCGTTCGGCACTAATCTCAAAGACAAGCAGGCTAGACAGACCAGTGAACACAGCTGACTTTTCTCCCACATTTCACAGACAGACTTGGTTGTGCAGTTGGGATCTTTTAAGCGCTGGGTGCGTTGGGAATTCGGGCGAGAGGAAAGAGGGAATGTTGACGACCACTGTCCTGGTCAGTAAATGCTCTTGTCTGGAGCCATTGATTTTGAGTCTGCCTAATATGCAATAAGAGGAGCCAGTTACATTTCGTTCTTTACAATGCTTTTCTTTTTCTTATTTCGTACCTTGTACGTCTCTC
>CM065734.1:24514064-24516564 GCA_033310375.1 Conus canariensis | reverse complement strand
GTGTGTGTGTGTGTGTGTGTGTGTGTGTGTGTGTGTCTGTATGTATGTATGCGTGTATGTTCATCTCTCTCTGTCTCTCTGTCTCTGTCTCTGTCTCTGTCTCTCTCTGCCTCTGTCTCTGTCTGTCTGTCTGTCTCTCTCTCTCTCTCTCTCTCTCTCTCGCTCTCTCTCTCTCTCTCCTCTCTTTCTCTCTCTCTCTCTCTCTCTGTAGAAAGAAACTCGTGGAGAGCGTGGCAGCAGAGAGTCCTCAGAAGAGAAGCCCCCTTCAAGCAAGTGTTTCGGCCCTTATCTCCTGACACTCTAGGGGGGTTGGGCCACACCCGGCTCATGACTCCGGATGTCCCTCTGCTGCCCCTTTTTTTCCCCATCTTGGGACGAGCCATGGCTGGGATTCGAACCATGACCCTCTGGACATGCTCATTTTCCACTTAATGACTCGCGCTTTAACCACTGAGCCACAGGGACACCTGATATTTGTAGGGAAATTAAGCCTTATGAAGTTCACTTTTGTTCCTCCTTGACCAGATCCAGCTTGAACACCTCTCTGCCGCTTCTGCCATTGCTTTCAGGGCTCTGGTTTTTTCCTTCCCTGCAACTGAGAGCTGTTTCATGAGGCTGTATGCAGACGTTCCTACAAACCCCCTAGCTCCAATTTCTGCAGTGAGGACTTTGACCTGATAGCCTTCTCTCCTCAGGCTGTTTGCCAGATCAGCATACTTTTCAGTCTTGTAGATTTGAGCTGCCTCCATTCTGTTCTCATATGGCACCGTGAGCTCGATCATGATCAGCTGCTTGGTTGACTTAGAGTGGACTACTATGTCTGGTCTCATGCCACTCTTGCTGATGATCTCTGGGTGACTCTTCCATTCTGGGAGGTCTGCAGTGCACTCCCAGTCATCTGCCCCGTCCAGCAGACTCTGCCTGCATGTTTCGAGTGGCACTGTTGTTCTTGGCCATGATTTGCTGCCTCCTGCCGTGAAGAATGTTGCGGGTGCTTTTGGAGTCCTGATTTTCCCTTTTGTGGTGTTGGTACTAGCCCAGACTACTTGTACAATTTCTTTGAGCACTTGGTTGTGCCTCCATGTGTACCTTCCTTGAGCCAGGGCTACTTTACATGAGCTTAGGACATGCTCCACTGTTTGTTTTTCATGGCAGAGGGGGCATGCAGGATCGTCTGTTTTCCCCCACTTCACCAGGTTTGCATTTGAGGGCAGAAGGTCATATGCAGATCTGAGAATGAAGCTGATCCTGAGAGGGGCCATGTGCCAAATGTCATTCCAAGTGAGACTTCTTTGGAGTGCATTCTCCCACGTTGTCCATTGCCCTTGCTGGCTCTGCTGGACTGCTTTTTGGAGTCTTTTTTGGTCTTCTTCTTTTCTCATCTCCTGAATCATCATGTCTCTTTTGGCTTTTCCTTTGGCCTTTGACCACCATTCAGTTTTGGTCACCCCCAGTCCCTGTCTGTTGGTCTGTGTGTGTCCTGTTATTTCTCTGATCTTGAGACTTTCTTTTGCAGAATCCATCGCCTCTTGAACTTTCCATTTTCTGCCTGTCTTCAGCTGGGCTTAATTGCTTCTACCACCTTGTCTCCTGAGTCCTCCAGCATGCTTTGAAGTCTGATCTTCCCTGCTTTGTATTCCTCCAGGATGGATTTCAGGGGTAGTTTCAGCTTTGCTTGGCGACAGTACAGCGCTATGTCAGTCAGACAGGGTGGGACACCAAGCCATTTCCTTGTGAACTTGTTGATTTTGGCTTCCATTGCCTCCACTATGCTGGTGCAGATGTCGTATATCATCAGAGGCCATAGCAGCTTTGGTATCAGCATGAACTGCAGACACCAGACCTTGTATTTGCCAGGGAGCCCACACTGGTCAATGGTCTCCAAGCCTTCCTCCGCCATCTGCTTGGTTTCTTTTGCTCTTTGTGTGTCTTTCAGCGTATCATCATACCATCTTCCAAGGCTCTTGACTGGTTCTTCTGTGACTGTTGGAATGGCCTGGTTGGCAACACTGAAGACCACAGATCCGGCCACTTTTCCTTTCCTCAGTGAGAGACTCCGTGATTTCTTTGGCTTGAACTTCATTCTGGATGAGGCAACTATGTCGTCCAGCCTCTCCAGCACATGACGTGTCTCGTCTTCTCTGGATGAAATCACTGTAGTGTCATCCATGAAGGCCTTGAGAGGAGGCATCTTGTATCCATCACCAAGGTCTGTTTGTCTCGCGTTGTTTGTTGCTGCTTTCAAGATGAGTTCCATTGCCAGCACGAACAGTATTGGGGCAATTGCACAGCCCATTGCAATACCCACTTCCAAGTTGATCCAGTCTGTTGTGTACTCCTTGGTAGAGAACCGCATTGAGAAGCCATTGAAGTACTTCTTGAGCATGTCGCGGATGTTCTTTGGCACATGGTACATCTCAAGAGCCAACTGTATCATCTCATGGGGCACAGATCCATATGCGTTTGCCAGATCAAGCCACACTACGTCCAGGTCTCTCTT
>CM065734.1:24484064-24494064 GCA_033310375.1 Conus canariensis | reverse complement strand
TTCAACAGCAGCACAGAGTCCCCATATTTCAGCTCTATATTGTACATTGGGTTGAACGTGGCCACCAAATAACTTCAAAAACAAACAAGGGACGCCTTTAGTATGCATTTTTACTTCACTTGTCGAATCCTTGAGAACGAAGGCAAAACCCAAATGCATTGTGAAAAAGTGAAAGTTTCTATACATATAAGCAACAGGCATTATAGATCCTATGTTCATCTTTATATCTTGCTGCAAGATGTCCACGCTTTCTATGTATAAATATATTTCTTTCTGTCATACTTACGTTTAGTTGTAATAAAGCAGTATGCAAAGCCCTCGACTGGGTTTGTAATCCAGTTTGCTGTTTCTAATACCAAGGCCACATCATTAGACAAAGAAAGATTTTTAAAAATCTCCAAAACGTCAGTAATGACATGTTCAGCATGCCGTCCACAATGCATTGCTTCCTGTGCTACTTTGTGAAAAGATAGAAAAGAGGGCTATAGACATTGCCCTTTTCACTCCATAAGCACAGTTTGTGTAGTCTCTTAAAGAAGTACCAGACCGCGCTCTCGACTTTACACAATCATACATATTTATAAAACATTTACGTCTCTTAGGAACACCCCTTTTAAGCTGGATTGGCCACCGTGACATTTCTGTTGACTAAATCAAAAGCTTTCTCAAACTCAACTTGTGCAACAAATAGTTAACGTTTTAAACAAACTGAGTTTGTGCAAATGCTATTGATGCGAACATATGACCGGCATTAGAGTAGTTTTGACTTTAATGCTGCTTGATATTCTCCTGTAGAATCATTTTCTTCCATTCCCTTCTGTACCCTCTGTTGATAATGGCACTGCATAGTGTATTGCAGGCATTACACGACGAAGTTTGTCTATAGTATTTTTGACTGTTTGCATCACAATTCTTTTCATAAAATGGTATGATAATAAATACGGGCCAACATCTGGGGTATATTCCTGGGTCAAATAAAGATTTAAAGGATCCGACCAAAAAAAAAAAAAAAAGAAAATTAAGAAAGAGAAATAAAAAAAAAAAGTTTGACTGCCATTCGGTTTTGTTTGGATTTTTTTTTTTTTAATTATTCGCCCAGCAGCTTTGGAAAGTTTTATATTTCTTAGAGCCACTGAAGCGTCTTTAGGATAATTTAGATTGTCATCATCATAATGAGTTCCATTTATTTGATTTCTTTTAATTCTCCAGACCATTATGGCTATCAGCTTTTCCTTCAAGCTGACCTCTGAAATGATAAAACCATGTTTATAACCTAATTAATTTACGGATCGTTTTCTTTTCCTTAGAATTTGTAAACACATTTCAAAAACTCTTTCAGACAGTTTACTGACAGACGTAATTTTGTTAACAGAGGCTAGTTTTGTTGTTTTTCTTTTTTTCCGTTTAAATGATATTTTTATGCTCACCTAGCGTTACAATAGGTTTTACAAGATTGGTCCGGATGAAGTACGTCACTATTTTTTCAATATATTATGATGATTTCTTTTGTCAACTCGGCAGTCCGGATCAAACCAGTCATCTCCATTTTAACATGTTTAAGTACTAACCTTTTCTTCACACGTTCTGCATCCTCTTTTTCACAACAGTTAAACACATTTAAGGCTTCTACAAAGCTAGCATATACCAGCCTTACTGTATCTCGCATACGCACTCGGATTTCATTGGAAAGAATAACATATGTAAAGGAATTAACATGCCGCTCCAGACATTTTTTTTTCTTCAGCTGAGTAGCGCTTGTTGTTTGTATATGAGAACTCATAGTTATGATTAGAGGAAATGAAGATAGTGTTCTAAAAGCATGTGATCAGATTCGATTTTCACACACACACACACACACGCACGCACGCACGCACGCACGCACGCACACACACACACACACACACACACACACACACACACACACACACACACACACACACACACACATTTCACAACTGTAAGAAATTATAGGAGACAAATTTTAGGGCGCCAAAAACTTGCCACTAATACTGATACCGCTGTCGAATATGTATGTGTAGCGACATTGAAGGGTTGCCCTTACACACACCGTTAGAAATGCTCAGGGTCATGGTAGTACATATACTGAGTAGTAATTTTCCATAGTTATTCAACAGAACGTCTTTTTAATCTCCGGCATGTACTGGTCCACTTTTATCTTGATCATTAATACGTAGATATGCTTTCCGATGGTGGAAAGAGCTCAGTTGATAGAGCACGGGACTGGTAATCCTGGTGACCTCAGGAGGTGAGACACGGACAGGGAGGGGAAACGCACAGAGGGACAAAGGGCAAGAATGACAACGCACATGCCAACAAAATGGAAAAAAAAGAGCTTAACAAGCAAGCCAACCGAACAAAGCAATCGGAGATTTAGGATTGATGACTGAGGGAAGCGACACAGACGAGGAGGGAAAGGAAACCGGAAGCTCTTAAACCTCTAACAACGGAACTCTCATTACACATCAGCGACGGCTTTACAAAGGGCCACATGAGGAAGCAATTATGCTCTGATTGGGAAAGGATCCAGTGTTGCAAACAAACAATTCATCAACCAAAACGAAATATCCCGAAAATCAAAAGAAGAAAGGAAATGAAGAAAGCACACGCCAATCTAGCGAACACGATAACAGCAGTTAGCCTACAGTTCGATTAAATGAAAAATGCACTCTTTCTCGAGAAGAGGTCCGTAGAAGTGCAATAAGATCATGAGGAAATGAAAGTGGATTAGAAACACAAGAACAGTTACACGTATTTCAACATCGTTATGAATAAAAGTTTTTCTTTGAACAAAAAATCAAAAATCTGTCATAACACGTGAATTAACCATTCAAAAAGACTTTTGTTGATAATGATTTTCCAAGACATTAATTCAGAAACACACACACACACACACACACACACACGCGCGCGCGCCTTAAGTCCCAGCTCGTGGAAATTAGTTTCATTTGGATTAAAAACCAAACTAACACTACAACGGTTATTATGTTGGGTACACAGCATAAATTGTTATTAACAGGAATTTTCTTTCGCTTTCGTTTTATTCACATTTGGATTATCTGAATGTTGCATTTCACAGGGCAAAAAAATTATCATTCTCTTTTCACACATATATTGCAAGCGTGGCTGTCATATTCATTGAACTTGGCAATGGAATCTTCGTTGTTGTTGTTATCATTGTTGTTGTTGCTGTTGAAGATAATGATGATGATGATGTTTTGTTATTGTTGTTGTTCTTGTTGGCGTTGTTGTTGTTGTTGTTATGGTTTTATTTTTAATATGAAACATGTCTGTGGCAGGCTGATACGAGGGAAATTATCAATTTCCATGCACTTAAAGGGAACAAATATAAATAAAAGTATTTAAAAAAAAAGAAATGAGAATAACGCTAAGAAGATGACAAAAATAAGTTTTACATCTCAGTGGATTTTCTAGATATCCTTTTAGGGGATCAATTGTTAACAGCTGGTTCTTGCATGAATAAATAAGAAGACACCACCCACGCTCAACTGGTTATCATACCTAATGGAGCACGAACACGCATACATTAAAGCAAAGAAACAAAACATAATGTTGAGAATACTAGGACTGTCAAATCAATGGATCCACCCTTTGAGTCAATTCATAAGTGAAACCAAATCAAGTATCCGCCAGGGGAGGTAAGTTGGCGTGGGCAAACGTTACCTCCCTGTACTTTTGTTCCCGACAGGACATGTTACATACAAAATGTAAAGATTGTGTCGTGGGAACGTTGTATTATTCCATGAAGCTATACCAGTATCATGCATCCTAAACAGTAATTTCATAGCCTCATGTCAATGGAAAATCTATACCAATATTGGATCTGACAAAAATGTAAGGGGTTTGTCCTTCGGTCACATTTTTGTCTTTCCACTAACATTCCTTAAAATCAGGTCTGCTGTGTATACGTGATAAACAGTGTAATATTATAATCTTGCTGAAAATACAAATTCTGAAACAACCGTTTCTTCCGAATCCGAACCGCGATCAGAACCAATATTTAATGCGGCATTGCTTGAGCCATACCCCCTTTTTTTTAGTTTTTATTTCATTTACATTTCTTTGGTAAGTTTGGTTAAAATGGGTGCACTTGCTTCGGCATAATCTTTCTGACATGCGGACAGACAGACAAACACATCCACGGACGAGGGTGAAAATGTCATTTTCTTGGTGGAGAAAGTAAGAGAAAGGGGACCAAAATAGCTCAGATGGTTGAGCACCGACTCACGATCTTGGTGATCCTTTGGTTGTGGGTTTGAATCTCCACCGGGCCGTTTCCGTACAGGGAGATATTCCCCTCGGATTGACATTTTCTTCTGAATCCATTTCCCGAAATATCATTTTAATGAGACAATGAAGTGAGGTTCCGTGTGTGGACACGCGCATGACACCTTGTACCTTACGAATTATGATAGAACAGAACAAGTGCGATACAACATCCACTGGTGACATATAGGGACACAACACACATCGGTCCACCAGAATGCCTTCCACATGTCATAATCTTTAAGGCCGGTTTTGAGTAAATTGTATCTGCAGAGAACAAAGGCGATTGAAACACTTCAACAGATGTTTGGATAAGACGTTTGAAAGATCAACCAGACATGTAAGAAATGAAATGTTCTTCATGTATTTTAGGAAGCAATCCATTTTCATACACCTGAAGAAATGGGAAAAAAATTGTTATTTTGCAGCAAGTGTCAGCACACCACACTTATTTCCAGTGGACAGGGGCATCAAACGAGTATTTCTGTGTAGCAAAACATCTGTGTTAGGGACGTTTTGGAATGACTGGCGTCATAGACTACTCCTCAAAGCACACGACCTCACAGCTTGTTTCAGGTGCTGCCAACGAACAGTGGAGAGAGAGAGAGAGAGAGAGAGAGAGGAGAGAGAGAGTAGAGAGAAGGAATGTTTTTCTGACTGCGCAGATGCGTGACCAGCAACATTTTTTTTTTCTTCTTTTTGTTCCAACCCATCCTCTATTCTTCTTCCTGTTACTTTTAACCTTTCCCTTCAGATGGTCGCCGAGGGTATTAAGCAGGAGAGAAAATACCGCCCCCAACGTCTCTGTGTGCCAAACAAATAAAGACGTCGTTCCTAGGAGACAACGGTCCTAAACCTCTTCGTGTTGTATTGTGTCTGTTGTTGAATTAAAAGTGTTCGCTTCACGATGCGACCGCTGTGATGAAAAGGTCGGAAGATGTTGTCGGTTTTCCTTATTTTTTTGTTTTGTTTTTGTTTTGTTAGTTTTTGTTTCCTGTTAAAGCATTCTGGGTGGAATTGATTCTTGTTCAGTGACGTTTCTAGCACTTTGTGTTACATTTTTATTATTACTGTTATTATTATTATCATCATCATCATTATAATTTTTATTATTATTTTTTTTTTATTGTTATCATTATCACTGTTATGATGATGATGATGATGACGAAGATGATGATGATGATCGATTATCATCATCATCATTATCGTTATTATTATTATCCATCTTCCGTCTGAGTGTAAGCTCTAAGCGCTTTAACCATCCAAACTTTCCTTTAAACAACAGTTTTCCTATCTGAAAGAAGCCGACTGACGAACTACCTGCTTGCACTACATTCACTCGATTCCCACGTCATTCTGTCTGTTAGTCAACGAGTTTTCATTCATCTTTTCCTTCTGTCGGCTTATGCTCCGTGTGTACGTGTCAGCCATACCAATGGCCAAACTGGTCTTCTCTTCGGAAGATTGGTGATGGGATGATATGTGTGTGTAATCTGTTATGCATTCGTTACCCAGAATCTCATTTGAAGGACTGTTGAAAAGTAAAGTCGGACCCGACGTTGACTCCGAGGGAAGAATCTCTTCCCCCCCCCCCCCCGCCCTCACCCTTCGCCCTTTAGTACCCAAACGCCTTAGTGGAGATTCGAACCTGTAGCCCCAAAGGATCAGTAGAATCGCAAGTAAGGTGCTCCATCAACTGAACTATTCCAGACCCTTTACATACTTCCACAAAGAAGGTGACCTTTTCACTCTCATCCCTCCGTTTGTTTATCTATCTCTCAGGTAGCAAGATTATGCCTAATCTGCTGTACCCATTTGCACCAAACTTTGCACAAAAAGAAAAACAAAACAAAACAAAAAACGGACGTGGTTCAAGAAGCAATGCACTAAATTTTGGTTCTGTTTGACGGGTCAATTACGAATGAAACGTCGGACTCAATTTATTTTTCCAGCAAGTTTATTACAAGATGCATTACGTACACACAGCTAAACTGGTTTAGGAAGCTTGGCGAAAGGCAAAATGTGGCCCTGGAGAAACGTATAGATTTTTTTTTTTTTGCAGATCCACCTTAAGCTCGCCAACATTGCTATAAATTTTCCATGGAGAATATAGCCATGAAATTACGGTTACATGGGTAACTATTAATCTCTAGTACATATTCGTGGAATGATGCAATTTTACGTAAGCATAAACTTGCATTTTGTACTTTCCATGTTCGCTGGGAACTAAAGTACAAGGAAGTAACACTGTTTGCCCATGCCAACGTTCTTCCCTTCGGCTGAATCATGATTTGTTTCCATTCGTGAACTGACTTAAAGAGTGTTTCGATGATTTGTTCGACCTTTGCTGAGGTCTATGCACTCTCAAACACCCACATAACTTCAAAGTCTTAGGATTCTCTACATTATACGTTGTTAACAAGCTTTGCGAGGGGGCGATGACAAACCTCTGCAGTGTTGTCAGTGTCTATCACATTTAAAGAATCAAAATGCAAATAAGGAAAAGTGAAATAAAACACCCTTTGATAATTGCGTTGCTTTCTACAGTATAACTAGTCTGCCCAAGCTGATATCTACAGTATGTTGCGTGTGTGTGTGTTGTGTGTGTGTGTGTGGTGTGTGTGTGTGTTGCCGAGTGTGTGTGTGTGTGTGTGTGTGTGTGTGTTGTGTGTTGTGTTTTTTCGAAATTAGTGTGTTGTAAAATCATCAATGACAAATCCTTTTTCTTCATACTAAATTCATGTGTCTCGATCGAAATCCGTTTCATTAAAAAAGAAGAAAAAATGCTAATCATGAAGTTGTTGAAACATTAGTGAACCTTGTACGGGGCGTCTAATTCACGTTAATTTCTTTTTGATTTTGCTGCATTTCTATAGAAGGTTTCATTATCCATTTTTTTTTATTCAGTCGGAATGTAATTGTTGTCCTGTTTGTGTCACGTGCATTCTTCAGATCCTTTCTTGGTTTGATTTTTTGGGGGTGATTTTGTTTTGTCTGACTGATTGCTTGTTTGTTGTACCGGATCCTTTTCCAATCTGAACATAATTACTTCGTCCTGTTCCCCTTTCTAGAACCGTCGCTGATGTCACGTTTTTGGAGGTTTAAGAGCTTCCGGCTTTCTTTCCCTCCTCGTTTGTGGCTTCTCCCTCATCGATCAGCCCCCAAAATCTCTGATTGCTTGGCTCGGTTGGTTGGTTTGTTTCTGCTTGGTTTGCTGGCATGTGCCTTACCATTCTTAACATTCGTCTCTCCGTGTGTTTCTTCTGCCTGTCGATCAGTTTGTTTTCTCATTGCCTAAAAATGAGTGGATGGATTAACATGTCAAAGCTGATGAGATTGATATACCCAAATCACGTCAGTTTATACAAACTATCAGAGAGAGAGAGAGAGAGAAGAGAGAGAGAGAGAGAGAGAGAGAGAGAGAGAGAGAGAGAAGAATGTTATTCTTACTATGCAGATGGGTGACCAGCAAAAAAAAAAAAAAATCTTTTTTTCACTCCAGCCCATCCTCTACTTCTTCTTGACACTTTTAACCTTTCGCTTCGGACAATCGCTTAGGATATTGCGCAGGGAGGAAATATCGCTCCCCAATGTCGCTGTGTACACAAGAAGTTAAGACGTCCTTCCTGTTTGAACAACGGTTTCAAGGGTATTAGTGTTGTAGTGTGTCGGTTTTTATCCCGAGGTGTTCTGTCCACGATGCAAAGGCTATATGAAAAGGTCGGGAGATTTTGTCGATTTTTTAAAATTGTTTGCTTTTGTTTTTTTCTTGTTTGGTTACGTTTCTAGCACTTTCTGTTACAGTCTTCTACTTCTTCTTCTTCTTCTTCTTCTATTGTTGTTGTTGTTGTTGTAACTATTATTATTATTACTGTTATTAATCTTCAGTCTGAGTCTAAGCGCGCTTTACAATCCAAACTTTCCTTTAAAACGGCGGTTAGTCTACCTGAGTGAAGCCGACTGACGAAATGCCTCCTTGCGCTACGTTCGCTCGTTTTCCAGTCTGTCAGTCAATCAGATTCTCATTGATATTTCAATTCTGTCGGTTTATACTATATGTATGCATGTCAGTCACGGGCAAGGACCAAATTGGTCTTCTCTTAAGAAAGTCGATGATGGGATTACGTGTGTGAGTAAGATGTTATGTACACAGTCACGCCGTGGAACTTCGGTCTGCAATCTCATTTGAAAGGACTTTTTGGGAAGTGAAGTCGGGCCCAATGTTGATTCCGAGGAAAGCATCCCCCGAAGAATCCCGCCCCCCCCCCCCCCCCCCCTCCCGTTCCAAACCCCACCATCCTCTGTACTGAAACGCCCCAGCGGAGTTTCGAACACGCAACCGCAGGATCACGAGTTTGGCGGTCCACCAACTGAACTATTCCAGATCCTTTATCTGCCTCCACAAAAAGGGTGACCTTTTCAAACTCATCCGTCCGTTTTTTTTTTTTTGTTTTGTTTTTTTTATCTGTCTTTCAGTAAGCAAGGCTAAGCCGAAACTACTGCGCCGCATTTGAACCAAACTTCGTAAGGAAAAAAAAAATATATATAAGAAAAGACAGAAAAAAGATGTGGTTCAAGGTGCGACGCATTAAATTTTGGTTCTGATCCGCAGTTCGGATTGGGATTGAATGGAGAACTCAAGATATTTTTTCAGCAAGTTTATTTCAAGGATGTGCAGTAGAACTAATTTGTAGAAAGCTTAGCGGATAGATAAATTGTGGCCCAAGGGCAAGCGCATTAATTTGTTTTACGAGATCCATCTTAAACGGTGGGTCCGGAAGATGCTCGCTAATATGAAACATGCTCCCTAATATCATTGTTAAATTTCTGTTAAGAATTTAAGCTGTGACATTTCTTTTAACAATGGATGACGATCTATGAGCAGTTCATTTTCATGGAATTACACAACTTTTCACGTGATATAAACCTGTCGTTTATTATGTTTCATGTCCTGTCGGGAACGAAAGCACAGCGAAGTAACTCTGTTTGCTCATGCCAACTTTTTTCCCCCGGTGGAAACGTGATTTGATTCCGGTCATGAACGGACTCAAAGGGTGGATCCATGGTTTGTTCGACCTTCCCCATTCGACCTTGTTGTTTCCAAGTCTTAGAATTCCTCAACATTATTATTTTGTTTCTTTGCTTTAATGCCGTGTGCACGAGCTTTATTAGAGGTGATGACAAACCAGGTCAGTGTCGTCCAATGGAATAAAAGGAATGTGAAATAGGACGCCCGTTAATAATTGGCGATGATTTGCATGGCATAATAACCATCGTAGTGTTATGTAAGTTTTCTTTATCCAAATGAAATTAATCCGTTCAAGATGGACTCTTCAGTGTGTGTGTGTGTGTGTGTGTGTGTGTGTGTGTGTGTGTGTGTGTGTGTGTGTGTGTGTGTGTGTGAGTGTGCGTGCGTGCGTGTGTGCGTGTGTGCGTGCTCACGTGTGTGTGTGTGTGTTGTGTGTGTGTGTGTGTGTGTGTGTGAGAGAGAGAGAGAGAGAGAGAGAGAGAGAGAGATTATACGTGTGTGCGTGCTTATATGTGTTTGTGTGTGTGTGTGCTTACGTGTGTGTGTGTGTGTGTGTGTGTGTGTGTGTGTGTGTGTGTGTGTGTGTGTGTGTTGCTCTTCGGAAGAAGTGTGTCGAAAAATCATCACTAGCAAACCCATTTTTAAATGGTAAACTCATGTGTCTTG